>JAWNOY010000318.1:0-1200000 GCA_035045545.1 Drosophila gaucha
CAAGTAAGAAAACTCTAGTCGAGCGTGCCCGACTAGAAAATCCCCTGAACAAAATAAAATATATAAAGTAGTTAAATTGCACTAAAAATTCTTTATTTACTGATGTATATAAACTATGCCTTAATAATATTACATTAAAAACTTATTTACTTATAATTAAATATATTTACACTAATATACCCTATCCTGAATACTTAGTGAAATACCATTATGATAACTATATACCGTCTCAAAGGTCCTAGCAATAATTTCCTCATTGGGTAGATTTGAAAACGCCCAATCAATATGCGAATCAGAATTAGTTGTAGGCGTTTTCAAATCTAATAAACATCTAAAGTTTCTCCTAATCAAATCATTATATATACTCCTACATGTGTCCATTTTGCTTAAACACAAATTAAAATCTCCTAAAATGATAGACTGCCCTGTCGAAAATTGCTGAGACAGTTCCTGGAATTGTGCTTTAAATATCCCTAATGGATAGGACGGACTTTTATAAATTACTATAAAGCTTAACGACTTATACTGAAACTTGACATACTCAAAAACTGATGATCCACATATTTTTCTAACGCTAATGCAACTAGAAATATTATTTAAAATTTCATCCTTAACGTAAACGATGATACCCCTTTTAAGTCGAACTGCGTTAGGTATTACTTCGCAATCAAGGCGGACAACAATATTAAACCCTGGAATATCAACATTTTCGTTTGCGTATGAAGACGCTTCTACGAAACATAAAATGGACGACTGAAGCATTAATCTGTCGGATCGAATGTCTTCAATATGACAATGAATGCTTTCAGTATTATGAAAGAAAATATCTAAAGCGGCACTGTTAACTAAGTGATCATAATGTGAACGAAGTAGTTTCTCAGACCGCAATAGTACTATCTGATTTTGAACCCTATCATCATTTTTAGGGGGCTTAGGAGGAACAAAATCTCCAATTATATACAACCCCGAAGCAGTTGTTGCCCTACTACAAGCTACGTATATTGACGCACGTTGCATTCGAGGGCAAGTGTGGACCACCACTTTGCTATACGTAGCTCCCTGACTTTTGTGAATAGTTATACCTTCTGCAGGTACAACTGGAAACTGCCTACGGTCAATAGAAACTTGCTCATTTTTCCTATATTGAAAACTCCTATTTATCTTTTGAATTGGGGTCCATGAAGATTCTGTGTGATGCGCACACTTTGACCGAGCAAGTAATCCTACACTATCCTCTGAAAATTGCATCCATAAAACATTTGGAGCGTTGGATGCATCGAAATCTACTTGCATTAAAATACCTGTAGCGCCATTGACTATCCCATCCTCGGTATCTACGTTAACCGTTATCATATATTTGGCAGTAGTCTTCAGAAGAAGAGATCTACACAATCCTTGTGTTTCGGACGGCTTAAAGCTACTCACGGCTTCTAAAATTCTTGCCCTATTCGTTGCATTTAAGTGAGTAGCTTTTATAAAATCTTCAGCAGTTGAAAAATGTGGATCTGTCAAAATTGCGTTAAGCTTTATAGTGTTATAGTTATCCGTCGCCGCATTTGTACTAAAAAGATGAATAGCATCATCGGGCACAGCCGATGGCTGACAAATGCGGGATCGGATGAGACTAACATCATCGGTTGTCATGTTTCCCGATGCCATGTTATTGAGAGCAAAAGCAAAAGTTTGGTCTTCCCTTTGTCTCATTATTTCTGTGAGCTCAAAATACTTAAAAAGGTCCCACAGAGAAGAAGCGTATATCGCACTGTAGGGATCATGAGAATTGGATTCAAAAATCCAACGGTCGCCTACTGGTGATAACTGTCGTAGATCCCCAAATACTATAACAGAAATACCACCAAATGGAGAAGTATTTTTAAAAATTTGTTTTAGACGTGAGTCCAATTGAGAAAACATTTTCGAGCCTACCATAGATATTTCATCTATTATAATAATTTTAAGGTCGATTAACCTTGAATGCAAACTATTAACTAAGTCATTGCTTAAAGCTCTCATATCAGAACCAGATTGATTAACTGGTAGGGAAAACATGGAATGCAGTGTTGAACCACTAATTCCGAAAGCAGCTTTACCTGTTGGGGCACAGAGTAGAATTTTAGCTGAACCATTACTCCCAGGCCTACTATTAAATAAATGGGATAATGATTGGAAAATGGACGTGATAAGTCGGCTCTTTCCGACACCAGCACCACCTCCAACAAATTCGTAAAACACCGAATTACTTTTAACATTGTGTAAAACATGTGTAAAGTAAGTCTTCTGTTTTAAATTAAGAGACCTAACAATATCTGATATCCTTTCGGACGAAAATAAAGCTGGAAGCTTAATAATTCGGACATTTGTGTCTACCTCCTGATGCTCATCCGTTCCATTAATGTTTAAGACATTAATTCTAGGATCTATTTCAGGCAATCCTAAAACTCTAAACCTATCATCTACTACCTCTCTATTTTCAACTTGTCCCTCAGTTTCTTCCTGCACTGCGTTATTAAGAGCATCCTGAAGCTCACTATCATCTAAACTATTATATTTCCTACGATTTGTGTCAACTAACTCCTGATTTAGGCTACAAAACGATTCGCAGTCCCTCATAACTAACTCTACATTCTCGTCTCTCCAAGGGACATATAACATTACTAATTCCCTAAAGTACTGGCTTCTCTCAGTATTAATATTAAATCTCCTATACCTAATTATACTGGGAGTGCGCCTCTTCCTAACGAAACCACTACCATTGCGAAGTGCAAAAACTAATGATTGGGATGTGGTTGGTGGTTCAATGCCATCCTGATCAACTTCAACTTGGCGAGCTCCACTATGCTGTTTGCTAAAACTATAAAAAGCTGCAAAATCAGCTAGGCAAACATTTTCTAACGCGTCTGGACGCTGAACATAATGTTCTAAAAGTCCTAATAAAAATATGTCTGTTGAGCCATCGGGTAAATTTTCTAAGTCTTGCCTAGACTTTAGCATTCTAACCCGATGCTCTGGTAATGAAGTATTAATGTATACTTCAGCGTTACTGCTTTCTGACAAATGCATACCTAAACAGCAGTAAACCGCTTCCTGGGCAGATATTTCTGTGCCCGAAATAAATTTGTGCCCTATATGCTGTAACTTTTGTTTAATTGTTACATTACCCCTGCTAATCTCACTAACTGCTTCACGCATTAACTTTGAAATACCTCTCTGGGACTTGTTAATATAATTAACGACGTAACTGCAGCAAGCATAGGGATCTAATATAAACTGTATATCTATATTGGCTCGCTGCAGTTGGATAAGGTACTTATTATAAGCGTTAAGCTTAATTGCTGCGAATGATCGCTTTAAATACACTTTGGGCTTTTTAAGGTTCGACCTAAGCGCATTTATATAGTTCTCATAACTAAGGTTAAGTTGATCATGGGACAAAAAGTTATTGAAATCACTAAGAAAATCTATGGTTTCACGATCAAAAGGATGTTCCAAGAAGCCCTGAATTTTTTCAAAATTTCTACGATGCTCATCTACGTTTTGAGCATTTTCCTCAAATGGAAACACAATTTCTGTTTGGGGCATGGGAGGGTATGGAATACCGAATCTACAAATTCTTTGAGCCCTAACTTCTCGTCTACATGAGTGCCCGTGATTGTGTGTTTGATACTCCAAATATGGAGCCACATCCGGGTCACTTGTATCAGTTGTGATAAACTGATCAATAAAGGACTTTATATTATTTATGCTTGACTCATCAGTCAAGTCAAGCTTTGGGGCATCTTTCAGCCAAAACATGCCATGAATGTGGGGGGAGCCTCTCTGCTGAAACTCAACTCGCCAATAAAACTTAGTCACAAAATGACAGCCGAACACACCACCTTCCTTTTTCATTAATTTTAAAACCTGCCTATAGCGAAAATCAAAATATCTAGCGCAAGTCACTGGATCGGCTCTAATCAGACGGGCCTTGTTCTCAAAACTTAAGCTACCTGCAACTTCCTCAGTAATCTCTACTTTGTCTACATTTTTGGAAAGTAAAACCAAAAGCTCCGTCCACCTAGTCTCTGCTGCCGAAAAAGTGATAAAAAAGGTCGGAAGACCAAACTGCCTAATCATAGCCATCACCTTCTTCTTTTCTGATTCCCAGTGAGCAGGCGACGTGCGAATCCCTTTTAAAACCCTATAGCCATCATCGTGGCGAATTATATTATCTACGTGGTCCTGATTAAGGGCATTTGCCGCTGTAATGCCGTTAGTGGCGCTGTGCTTACGCAAGCAAATTGATGTATTATTTCTAATATTCATCATTTCTAACTTCTTATAATTGAGAAATAATTTGTCAGTTCTACAACCTCTTCTATCAAAATTCCTAAGTTCTGACCTAACTATGGTTGTAAAACTTTCTTGACACTTTCTCTTAATGCCAGCAAAGATAGTTGGGAAGGCCAGCTCCTCTGAATCACAATCTTCGATCAAGTCTAATGGTCGCTGGCCTTCTCCAGGAGCTATAATTATTCTTTGCATGGCAATATTTTCTACAGGGACATTTTCTAATAAAGTTTCCTGGCCTCCTGGATTAATGTTTTCTATATCCCTAATATCTTCCTCGTTTAGTGAGGCTTGAGCAGATCTTTCTACTAATTCTGACACTATGTCCCTATCTTCAGCTGATGCAACGAAGGGAACTTCGTCAGACGAAAAGGAAGTCAGCCACTGTTCATTAACAGTAACCTGGTGCTTCCTATAAAGCTCTGTGTTGACCAAAAATCTTATTGCATCAGCAACTTTTGATGGCCTAATGGTTTCAGTCATGAAGTCATGCCTATATTCCATTCTACGCTTTAAATGGATCTGGACTACCTCAGCTTCGCTAAACGCTCTTGGAAGAGACGTAATAACATTGGCCACAGGAATAGGAACATTGACTACTGCACCTTTAATCGCATTTTGACGACCATATCCTAATGATTTGATGATCATAAAAGGAAGGCGGGGAGAAATAAGCCTTTCTTCTAAAGGTGTTAATCCTATCAAGCACTCTGGTAGGTCTGGAAAATCTAGACCATTCGAAATTGCTGACTTTGGTTTTTTGCCCAATCTAATACTAGCGCTACACGTTTTGCAAAAAATATATTTATTATTGGGTGACGTGAAAACAGTAGATAACCTTAAAATATCTGCACTGTCTTCTGCATTGCATTTGCTTTCTACAACATCTCGTGCAATTCTGCTAACTTGATGAGGAAACCACAAGCCTTTGCAGCAAATGCAAACCTGATCTGGACCCTGCTTGACTATTCTATTATAGTTATCTATACTATCACATAAGCTAGTGCGTATGTTTTGGATTTCCCTATCTTCTGGAAGAATTTCTGCTCGTACCTGTCTAATTCGATTAGCATTTCGCATAGTCTCTTCAATTCTATTTTCTATATTATTTCTGTATTGTGTGACTCGTTGCAACAAACTTCTATTGGTATCAAATGCCTCTTGCCGTGATTGCAATCGCGCATGTCGCCTTGCACTTGTGTTACGTGACTGTTCTATAAGTCGACGAATATTGTTATTTCTAGACCGTGACCTCAACAGTCTATCCCTTGCTCTTTCTAAAATCCTTCGATCCAAATATCCTCTGCTTTGGGAGTGCTCTTCAGTATTACGCTCCTGTTCTATCACTCTATACACAGGATCTTGCCTACGCCTTGATCGACGCGAAGTATCGGCCATTTGTTCCTGTTCTCTAACTAGAGGATCAGTTCGTCTGTTGGCGTGCTGTTCAGTATTTTGCTCTTGCTCAATCTCTCTATAAACAGGATCTTGCCTACGTCTTGATCGACGCGAAGTATCGGCAATTTGTTCCTGTTCCCTAACTAAAGGATCAGTTCGTCTGTTGGCGTGCTGTTCAGTATTTTGCTCTTGCTCAATCTCTCTATAAACAGGATCTTGCCTACGTCTTGATCGACGCGAAGTATCGGCCATTTGTTCCTGTTCCCTAACTAGAGGATCAGTTCGTCTGTTGGCGTGCATTTCAGTATTTTGCTCTTGCTCAATCTCTCTATAAACAGGATCTTGCCTACGCCTTGATCGACGCGAAGTATCGGCAATTTGTTCCTGTTCCCTAACTAGAGGATCAGTGCGTCTGTTGGCGTGCATTTCAGTATTTTGCTCTTGCTCAATCTCTCTATAAACAGGATCTTGCCTACGTCTTGATCGACGCGAAGTATCGGCAATTTGTTCCTGTTCCCTAACTAGAGGATCAGTTCGTCTGTTGGCGTGCATTTCAGTATTTTGCTCTTGCTCAACCTCTCTATAAGCAGGATCTTGCCTACGCCTTGATCGACGCGAAGTATCGGCCATTTGTTCCCGTTCCCGAACTTGAGAACTTAATCGATGAGTAGCACGATTAACAGTGTTTTCTCCCTGTTCCAAATTTCTAACTCTTAAGTTATTTCTTCGAGTCTGACGTCGTTCGCTATTATGAAGCTGCTCGGCTTGACTATATTCAATATTTTCCCTACGCTGTCTTTGAGAAATTGCATTATATTCCCTTTGTGTTTCTAAATTATCTGAATTTGATCTATTCAACTGATTTCTAAGTCTTTGCCTTTGAGACCTGACTGCAGCCGAACTTTTTCTTGTTCTTGGCATAATTATAATCTTTTGTACTATGACAATATAATATATATATATAAAATAAATAGATAAACAAATACTAAAATATAGTGCAAATATAAATATGTCTAATAAACCAAATAGTTAGTATTTGATAAAAAATACTTAGAACAATTTTACTAATAAGCCTTTAAAAAGACTGTTTCAAAATGATGGTAAGGGCGTGAATACCAAGTTAATTTATAAATAAGTTAGCAACACGACTTACATTAAATATTTTTGGAGGTGCCAGTAGTAATCCTTAAACAGATAAATGATCGCATCGCTCAAAATTATAGCCGAAATGAAAAGAATTTTACACAACGTACACAGTTGAAGATAATTATCACAAAACGTTCTTTTCACGGTTTACAATTTACGCGTTGTTCACTTGTTCACAGTTCAATTATTACTAATGCGTAAGAAAATGTCAGTAATGTGAAGTACCTTGAATTGGCAAAAATTATTAGGTAAAACACCAAGCCCAAAAAACCTAATCCTTTCATCCGTTTGGCAAAAAACCCCACTTTATTTTACAATTATTTACCTGTTTCAGCTTCTAGATGCTAAGAGTGTCAATGAATTTGAAGAAAAAGTAGGTAGTGTAAAGGTAGGTATTTCATTGATCAAGCGACTTTATACTTAGCACGCCCAAAAAAGGGAAAAACATGATTGTCAGAAATCCCATTTCCGATGGCTTCAGGGTATAAAAAATGGAAGAGGCAGATTTACCTAGATTTTGTTGTTATTTATTGGGGGAGTCTTTTATTGTAATGAAGAAGTTAGGAAATAGACCCCTTAGCCCAATGCGAATTGCCTTGTGTTTCAAACTCGCAAGAGTATGCTGAGCAGCTCGTACAGCAGTATGTTTGTGTCCAATCTTTCCTCGAATAGACTGTATCGACTCCGTTCCTTATTTGGAATATTTACATTGGGTTGTACTAGTAACCACTCAAAACATAGAGTGGACATCACAACACATTCTCTAAATTACATTCAGTCTATATATATATGTATGGTTCTTTCTTTTTTTAAAAGGCTTAGATATGGTTAGTATTTTCATATTTATTCACAGGTGCATGGGTGCACCAAGAATAATATTTGGTTGGTTTTTCTGCACAGCAAAACTGAAATCGTTGACAAACAGCAGGTAATAAGAGGTCATTCAACAGTCATTATAAAGTGCAAAACCCAAAATCGTTCACAACTTTCTGAGTCGCGAAAGCTACCTGTATATTTTGATCAGAGCGTCAAATACTCTATGTTGCATGGTAAGAAGACGTGATCGACCATTTACGTTTTCTTCTGCCTGTTACATACATATGCACATATGCAACAAAACATTATGCATATATGTACATATTAATCTCTGCGCACACATACACACGCTTACACGAGCACGCGCACCGACAGCGCGCCGGCAGCGCTTGGGCTGTATTCTGGTCAGCACTATGATAAATTGTTGAATAACGTCGGTTCTAGATGTAGTTTCATAATGAAATTTTTAGAACATCATATTGTTATCCAAATCTGTGTCTATGCAAAATCTCAAGTCTCTACTATTTGAAATACGATTTTTTCACTTTTGGGGCCTTTGGGGGCCGGTATCCAAAATCTGAAAAATTCATAACCTGTATTTTTATCACAGAAATCTACGTACTCAATTTGGTGTTTCTAGCTATTATGGTGTTTATGTTATAGCTTAAAAACAAAGTCAAAATATCGATTGTTATCGATAATAAAGAAATAGGATGAGTTATCGAAAAAAAAAATAAACTTGTACTGCGTATGGTATACAAGAATATATATTTTAAATTTCAAATCTCTAGCTTTTGTGGTTTACGAGATCGCTGCGTTCATACGGACGGACAGACGGACAGACGGACAGACGGACAGACGGACAGACGGACAGACGGACAGACGGACATGGCTAGATCGACTCAGCTCGTCGTCCTGATCAAGAATATATATACTTTATGGGGTCTGCCACGCCTCCTTCTGCCTGTTACATACATTGTCACAAAACCATTATACCCTGAATTCCCATTTTCAATGGGTTCAGGGTATAATAATTAAATTTTCTGTTAGCCAATGCTTGTCCCTGGTTAATCCGTTTAATTCCTATAAACAAACTTTTCTTGCGCCATCCTAAGTATTTTTTTTAATTATCTTAAAAGTGGACAAGGAAGGGCTGTTGCATTTGCAACTTTTTGTTGCAACAGTTGGGCGAGTGACATTATCGTGCCTCTTCCCTTAGTTTCTGTCGTGTCATATAAATCAGAAAACGCACTTAGCACAAATTGTGAAAGTTGCAAAAGTTGATGCCGCAAAAAGTGGCAGCAGCAACAGCATCGGAGGCAGCCCTAGAATTTTTCTTTTGCCCGCCTTCTTCATTGGACAGCTGAGAGCAAATTAAAAGATAAAAAACCGCAACTAACTGAGAAGCAGAACATGGTCCAAAGGGGCCTTCTGCATAGGCTTTGCTACAGAGCTTGGGAGACCGGCTGATGGAGCCGCTGATTGCGGACGCACGCACTCGCCACACGCTGTGGCAGCTACGCAAAAAAAGTTGCACCAAACGAGTTTTTTTATACCCTGAACCCATTGAAAATGGGAATTCAGGGTATAATGGTTTTGTGACAATGTATGTAACAGGCAGAAGGAGGCGTGGCAGACCCCATAAAGTATATATATTCTTGATCAGGACGACGAGCTGAGTCGATCTAGCCATGTCCGTCTGTCCGTCTGTCCGTCTGTCCGTCTGTCCGTCTGTCCGTCTGTCCGTCCGTATGAACGCAGCGATCTCGTAAACCACAAAAGCTAGAGATTTGAAATTTAAAATATATATTCTTGTATACCATACGCAGTACAAGTTTATTTTTTTTTTCGATAACTCATCCTATTTCTTTATTATCGATAACAATCGATATTTTGACTTTGTTTTTAAGCTATAACATAAACACCATAATAGCTAGAAACACCAAATTGAGTACGTAGATTTCTGTGATAAAAATACAGGTTATGAATTTTTCAGATTTTGGATACCGGCCCCCAAAGGCCCCAAAAGTGAAAAAATCGTATTTCAAATAGTAGAGACTTGAGATTTTGCATAGACACAGATTTGGATAACAATATGATGTTCTAAAAATTTCATTATGAAACTACATCTAGAACCGACGTTATTCAACAATTTATCATAGTGCTGACCAGAATACAGCCCAAGCGCTGCCGGCGCGCTGTCGGTGCGCGTGCTCGTGTAAGCGTGTGTATGTGTGCGCAGAGATTAATATGTACATATATGCATAATGTTTTGTTGCATATGTGCATATGTATGTAACAGGCAGAAGAAAACGTAAATGGTCGATCACGTCTTCTTACCATGCAACATAGAGTATTTGACGCTCTGATCAAAATATACAGGTAGCTTTCGCGACTCAGAAAGTTGTGAACGATTTTGGGTTTTGCACTTTATAATGACTGTTGAATGACCTCTTATTACCTGCTGTTTGTCAACGATTTCAGTTTTGCTGTGCAGAAAAACCAACCAAATATTATTCTTGGTGCACCCATGCACCTGTGAATAAATATGAAAATACTAACCATATCTAAGCCTTTTAAAAAAAGAAAGAACCATACATATATATATAGACTGAATGTAATTTAGAGAATGTGTTGTGATGTCCACTCTATGTTTTGAGTGGTTACTAGTACAACCCAATGTAAATATTCCAAATAAGGAACGGAGTCGATACAGTCTATTCGAGGAAAGATTGGACACAAACATACTGCTGTACGAGCTGCTCAGCATACTCTTGCGAGTTTGAAACACAAGGCAATTCGCATTGGGCTAAGGGGTCTATTTCCTAACTTCTTCATTACAATAAAAGACTCCCCCAATAAATAACAACAAAATCTAGGTAAATCTGCCTCTTCCATTTTTTATACCCTGAAGCCATCGGAAATGGGATTTCTGACAATCATGTTTTTCCCTTTTTTGGGCGTGCTAAGTATAAAGTCGCTTGATCAATGAAATACCTACCTTTACACTACCTACTTTTTCTTCAAATTCATTGACACTCTTAGCATCTAGAAGCTGAAACAGGTAAATAATTGTAAAATAAAGTGGGGTTTTTTGCCAAACGGATGAAAGGATTAGGTTTTTTGGGCTTGGTGTTTTACCTAATAATTTTTGCCAATTCAAGGTACTTCACATTACTGACATTTTCTTACGCATTAGTAATAATTGAACTGTGAACAAGTGAACAACGCGTAAATTGTAAACCGTGAAAAGAACGTTTTGTGATAATTATCTTCAACTGTGTACGTTGTGTAAAATTCTTTTCATTTCGGCTATAATTTTGAGCGATGCGATCATTTATCTGTTTAAGGATTACTACTGGCACCTCCAAAAATATTTAATGTAAGTCGTGTTGCTAACTTATTTATAAATTAACTTGGTATTCACGCCCTTACCATCATTTTGAAACAGTCTTTTTAAAGGCTTATTAGTAAAATTGTTCTAAGTATTTTTTATCAAATACTAACTATTTGGTTTATTAGACATATTTATATTTGCACTATATTTTAGTATTTGTTTATCTATTTATTTTATATATATATATTATATTGTCATAGTACAAAAGATTATAATTATGCCAAGAACAAGAAAAAGTTCGGCTGCAGTCAGGTCTCAAAGGCAAAGACTTAGAAATCAGTTGAATAGATCAAATTCAGATAATTTAGAAACACAAAGGGAATATAATGCAATTTCTCAAAGACAGCGTAGGGAAAATATTGAATATAGTCAAGCCGAGCAGCTTCATAATAGCGAACGACGTCAGACTCGAAGAAATAACTTAAGAGTTAGAAATTTGGAACAGGGAGAAAACACTGTTAATCGTGCTACTCATCGATTAAGTTCTCAAGTTCGGGAACGGGAACAAATGGCCGATACTTCGCGTCGATCAAGGCGTAGGCAAGATCCTGCTTATAGAGAGGTTGAGCAAGAGCAAAATACTGAAATGCACGCCAACAGACGAACTGATCCTCTAGTTAGGGAACAGGAACAAATTGCCGATACTTCGCGTCGATCAAGACGTAGGCAAGATCCTGTTTATAGAGAGATTGAGCAAGAGCAAAATACTGAAATGCACGCCAACAGACGCACTGATCCTCTAGTTAGGGAACAGGAACAAATTGCCGATACTTCGCGTCGATCAAGGCGTAGGCAAGATCCTGTTTATAGAGAGATTGAGCAAGAGCAAAATACTGAAATGCACGCCAACAGACGAACTGATCCTCTAGTTAGGGAACAGGAACAAATGGCCGATACTTCGCGTCGATCAAGACGTAGGCAAGATCCTGTTTATAGAGAGATTGAGCAAGAGCAAAATACTGAACAGCACGCCAACAGACGAACTGATCCTTTAGTTAGGGAACAGGAACAAATTGCCGATACTTCGCGTCGATCAAGACGTAGGCAAGATCCTGTTTATAGAGAGATTGAGCAAGAGCAAAATACTGAACAGCACGCCAACAGACGAACTGATCCTCTAGTTAGAGAACAGGAACAAATGGCCGATACTTCGCGTCGATCAAGGCGTAGGCAAGATCCTGTGTATAGAGTGATAGAACAGGAGCGTAATACTGAAGAGCACTCCCAAAGCAGAGGATATTTGGATCGAAGGATTTTAGAAAGAGCAAGGGATAGACTGTTGAGGTCACGGTCTAGAAATAACAATATTCGTCGACTTATAGAACAGTCACGTAACACAAGTGCAAGGCGACATGCGCGATTGCAATCACGGCAAGAGGCATTTGATACCAATAGAAGTTTGTTGCAACGAGTCACACAATACAGAAATAATATAGAAAATAGAATTGAAGAGACTATGCGAAATGCTAATCGAATTAGACAGGTACGAGCAGAAATTCTTCCAGAAGATAGGGAAATCCAAAACATACGCACTAGCTTATGTGATAGTATAGATAACTATAATAGAATAGTCAAGCAGGGTCCAGATCAGGTTTGCATTTGCTGCAAAGGCTTGTGGTTTCCTCATCAAGTTAGCAGAATTGCACGAGATGTTGTAGAAAGCAAATGCAATGCAGAAGACAGTGCAGATATTTTAAGGTTATCTACTGTTTTCACGTCACCCAATAATAAATATATTTTTTGCAAAACGTGTAGCGCTAGTATTAGATTGGGCAAAAAACCAAAGTCAGCAATTTCGAATGGTCTAGATTTTCCAGACCTACCAGAGTGCTTGATAGGATTAACACCTTTAGAAGAAAGGCTTATTTCTCCCCGCCTTCCTTTTATGATCATCAAATCATTAGGATATGGTCGTCAAAATGCGATTAAAGGTGCAGTAGTCAATGTTCCTATTCCTGTGGCCAATGTTATTACGTCTCTTCCAAGAGCGTTTAGCGAAGCTGAGGTAGTCCAGATCCATTTAAAGCGTAGAATGGAATATAGGCATGACTTCATGACTGAAACCATTAGGCCATCAAAAGTTGCTGATGCAATAAGATTTTTGGTCAACACAGAGCTTTATAGGAAGCACCAGGTTACTGTTAATGAACAGTGGCTGACTTCCTTTTCGTCTGACGAAGTTCCCTTCGTTGCATCAGCTGAAGATAGGGACATAGTGTCAGAATTAGTAGAAAGATCTGCTCAAGCCTCACTAAACGAGGAAGATATTAGGGATATAGAAAACATTAATCCAGGAGGCCAGGAAACTTTATTAGAAAATGTCCCTGTAGAAAATATTGCCATGCAAAGAATAATTATAGCTCCTGGAGAAGGCCAGCGACCATTAGACTTGATCGAAGATTGTGATTCAGAGGAGCTGGCCTTCCCAACTATCTTTGCTGGCATTAAGAGAAAGTGTCAAGAAAGTTTTACAACCATAGTTAGGTCAGAACTTAGGAATTTTGATAGAAGAGGTTGTAGAACTGACAAATTATTTCTCAATTATAAGAAGTTAGAAATGATGAATATTAGAAATAATACATCAATTTGCTTGCGTAAGCACAGCGCCACTAACGGCATTACAGCGGCAAATGCCCTTAATCAGGACCACGTAGATAATATAATTCGCCACGATGATGGCTATAGGGTTTTAAAAGGGATTCGCACGTCGCCTGCTCACTGGGAATCAGAAAAGAAGAAGGTGATGGCTATGATTAGGCAGTTTGGTCTTCCGACCTTTTTTATCACTTTTTCGGCAGCAGAGACTAGGTGGACGGAGCTTTTGGTTTTACTTTCCAAAAATGTAGACAAAGTAGAGATTACTGAGGAAGTTGCAGGTAGCTTAAGTTTTGAGAACAAGGCCCGTCTGATTAGAGCCGATCCAGTGACTTGCGCTAGATATTTTGATTTTCGCTATAGGCAGGTTTTAAAATTAATGAAAAAGGAAGGTGGTGTGTTCGGCTGTCATTTTGTGACTAAGTTTTATTGGCGAGTTGAGTTTCAGCAGAGAGGCTCCCCCCACATTCATGGCATGTTTTGGCTGAAAGATGCCCCAAAGCTTGACTTGACTGATGAGTCAAGCATAAATAATATAAAGTCCTTTATTGATCAGTTTATCACAACTGATACAAGTGACCCGGATGTGGCTCCATATTTGGAGTATCAAACACACAATCACGGGCACTCATGTAGACGAGAAGTTAGGGCTCAAAGAATTTGTAGATTCGGTATTCCATACCCTCCCATGCCCCAAACAGAAATTGTGTTTCCATTTGAGGAAAATGCTCAAAACGTAGATGAGCATCGTAGAAATTTTGAAAAAATTCAGGGCTTCTTGGAACATCCTTTTGATCGTGAAACCATAGATTTTCTTAGTGATTTCAATAACTTTTTGTCCCATGATCAACTTAACCTTAGTTATGAGAACTATATAAATGCGCTTAGGTCGAACCTTAAAAAGCCCAAAGTGTATTTAAAGCGATCATTCGCAGCAATTAAGCTTAACGCTTATAATAAGTACCTTATCCAACTGCAGCGAGCCAATATAGATATACAGTTTATATTAGATCCCTATGCTTGCTGCAGTTACGTCGTTAATTATATTAACAAGTCCCAGAGAGGTATTTCAAAGTTAATGCGTGAAGCAGTTAGTGAGATTAGCAGGGGTAATGTAACAATTAAACAAAAGTTACAGCATATAGGGCACAAATTTATTTCGGGCACAGAAATATCTGCCCAGGAAGCGGTTTACTGCTGTTTAGGTATGCATTTGTCAGAAAGCAGTAACGCTGAAGTATACATTAATACTTCATTACCAGAGCATCGGGTTAGAATGCTAAAGTCTAGGCAAGACTTAGAAAATTTACCCGATGGCTCAACAGACATATTTTTATTAGGACTTTTAGAACATTATGTTCAGCGTCCAGACGCGTTAGAAAATGTTTGCCTAGCTGATTTTGCAGCTTTTTATAGTTTTAGCAAACAGCATAGTGGAGCTCGCCAAGTTGAAGTTGATCAGGATGGCATTGAACCACCAACCACATCCCAATCATTAGTTTTTGCACTTCGCAATGGTAGTGGTTTCGTTAGGAAGAGGCGCACTCCCAGTATAATTAGGTATAGGAGATTTAATATTAATACTGAGAGAAGCCAGTACTTTAGGGAATTAGTAATGTTATATGTCCCTTGGAGAGACGAGAATGTAGAGTTAGTTATGAGGGACTGCGAATCGTTTTGTAGCCTAAATCAGGAGTTAGTTGACACAAATCGTAGGAAATATAATAGTTTAGATGATAGTGAGCTTCAGGATGCTCTTAATAACGCAGTGCAGGAAGAAACTGAGGGACAAGTTGAAAATAGAGAGGTAGTAGATGATAGGTTTAGAGTTTTAGGATTGCCTGAAATAGATCCTAGAATTAATGTCTTAAACATTAATGGAACGGATGAGCATCAGGAGGTAGACACAAATGTCCGAATTATTAAGCTTCCAGCTTTATTTTCGTCCGAAAGGATATCAGATATTGTTAGGTCTCTTAATTTAAAACAGAAGACTTACTTTACACATGTTTTACACAATGTTAAAAGTAATTCGGTGTTTTACGAATTTGTTGGAGGTGGTGCTGGTGTCGGAAAGAGCCGACTTATCACGTCCATTTTCCAATCATTATCCCATTTATTTAATAGTAGGCCTGGGAGTAATGGTTCAGCTAAAATTCTACTCTGTGCCCCAACAGGTAAAGCTGCTTTCGGAATTAGTGGTTCAACACTGCATTCCATGTTTTCCCTACCAGTTAATCAATCTGGTTCTGATATGAGAGCTTTAAGCAATGACTTAGTTAATAGTTTGCATTCAAGGTTAATCGACCTTAAAATTATTATAATAGATGAAATATCTATGGTAGGCTCGAAAATGTTTTCTCAATTGGACTCACGTCTAAAACAAATTTTTAAAAATACTTCTCCATTTGGTGGTATTTCTGTTATAGTATTTGGGGATCTACGACAGTTATCACCAGTAGGCGACCGTTGGATTTTTGAATCCAATTCTCATGATCCCTACAGTGCGATATACGCTTCTTCTCTGTGGGACCTTTTTAAGTATTTTGAGCTCACAGAAATAATGAGACAAAGGGAAGACCAAACTTTTGCTTTTGCTCTCAATAACATGGCATCGGGAAACATGACAACCGATGATGTTAGTCTCATCCGATCCCGCATTTGTCAGCCATCGGCTGTGCCCGATGATGCTATTCATCTTTTTAGTACAAATGCGGCGACGGATAACTATAACACTATAAAGCTTAACGCAATTTTGACAGATCCACATTTTTCAACTGCTGAAGATTTTATAAAAGCTACTCACTTAAATGCAACGAATAGGGCAAGAATTTTAGAAGCCGTGAGTAGCTTTAAGCCGTCCGAAACACAAGGATTGTGTAGATCTCTTCTTCTGAAGACTACTGCCAAATATATGATAACGGTTAACGTAGATACCGAGGATGGGATAGTCAATGGCGCTACAGGTATTTTAATGCAAGTAGATTTCGATGCATCCAACGCTCCAAATGTTTTATGGATGCAATTTTCAGAGGATAGTGTAGGATTACTTGCTCGGTCAAAGTGTGCGCATCACACAGAATCTTCATGGACCCCAATTCAAAAGATAAATAGGAGTTTTCAATATAGGAAAAATGAGCAAGTTTCTATTGACCGTAGGCAGTTTCCAGTTGTACCTGCAGAAGGTATAACTATTCACAAAAGTCAGGGAGCTACGTATAGCAAAGTGGTGGTCCACACTTGCCCTCGAATGCAACGTGCGTCAATATACGTAGCTTGTAGTAGGGCAACAACTGCTTCGGGGTTGTATATAATTGGAGATTTTGTTCCTCCTAAGCCCCCTAAAAATGATGATAGGGTTCAAAATCAGATAGTACTATTGCGGTCTGAGAAACTACTTCGTTCACATTATGATCACTTAGTTAACAGTGCCGCTTTAGATATTTTCTTTCATAATACTGAAAGCATTCATTGTCATATTGAAGACATTCGATCCGACAGATTAATGCTTCAGTCGTCCATTTTATGTTTCGTAGAAGCGTCTTCATACGCAAACGAAAATGTTGATATTCCAGGGTTTAATATTGTTGTCCGCCTTGATTGCGAAGTAATACCTAACGCAGTTCGACTTAAAAGGGGTATCATCGTTTACGTTAAGGATGAAATTTTAAATAATATTTCTAGTTGCATTAGCGTTAGAAAAATATGTGGATCATCAGTTTTTGAGTATGTCAAGTTTCAGTATAAGTCGTTAAGCTTTATAGTAATTTATAAAAGTCCGTCCTATCCATTAGGGATATTTAAAGCACAATTCCAGGAACTGTCTCAGCAATTTTCGACAGGGCAGTCTATCATTTTAGGAGATTTTAATTTGTGTTTAAGCAAAATGGACACATGTAGGAGTATATATAATGATTTGATTAGGAGAAACTTTAGATGTTTATTAGATTTGAAAACGCCTACAACTAATTCTGATTCGCATATTGATTGGGCGTTTTCAAATCTACCCAATGAGGAAATTATTGCTAGGACCTTTGAGACGGTATATAGTTATCATAATGGTATTTCACTAAGTATTCAGGATAGGGTATATTAGTGTAAATATATTTAATTATAAGTAAATAAGTTTTTAATGTAATATTATTAAGGCATAGTTTATATACATCAGTAAATAAAGAATTTTTAGTGCAATTTAACTACTTTATATATTTTATTTTGTTCAGGGGATTTTCTAGTCGGGCACGCTCGACTAGAGTTTTCTTACTTGTTTTCTTTTCGCAGTTTGCTGTTTCTTGCTTTTAGGCAAAGTTAAATGTAACGTGCCGTATAATGACGGCATAAGAAAATACAGCGGAAAAGTGAGAGAAAGAGAGCTTAATATGGCTAGCACGAATACAACATACCCTAACATGAGCGGGACAGAATATCACTAAGAAGTTCAAAACTGAAGAGACGGAAAACAAAGCTTTCATTCAATTGATATATCCTGTATTTAGAAAATGAAGATATGTAAGATATGCACACATAATATAGTGAGGGAAACCCACCATTTTCATTTTTTAATAGTCAGAGAGATGGGTAGAGATCGTCGGGATCGGGATTTTCGGGTTCCGAAATTGACCCGAAAATATTTTCGATATCGGGCGTGTTGGGAAAGATTCATAAGTAGTCCGGGGCGGTCGAATAAGTGCTTAGTCACGAGATCATGGTAAGAGATTCTAGAGATATGCTCTGAGACGGCATCATTTCAGAGATACCCGTTCTTGACGCGTGGTACGTCTACTGATAATCATATTCCTAGAATCTCTTTCCATGCCACCATGGTCTAGGGATCACGAACTTATCCGACTGTCATAGACTTTTTTTAAAATCTTTCTTAAATATTTAGCATCTTTTACTTTATCTCCAGTATATTTCATTTTTGTACGAACTGACTGGCATAGTCGACATACCCATCGAATCGCACTTTAAAATTGGCATAATTATTGCGCACTGTCGTTAGCAAACGAACGAACCGAGGGCAGTGGGTTAACGTGCGTGGCGCCCCCTGGCGGCAGCGGCCGCAACGTCTGCGCCTGCATTACAATTGAAGTTTTGCTTGGTTCAGTTATAAATTTGATTGCTTTTTTTTTGCAGCTAAAACGAGACAAAAAGCAACAACAACAACAACAACAACAGAGATGGAGACGGAAAACCGGTTGCGTTTGCCGCTGTTTTTGTGGGTGTATTTTTGGACATATTGTTGTTGTTGTTGTTATTCTTTTTTCTGTGGCGATTATGCAATGCGTCGTGTCGCCGCTCCAAAAAAAAAGGAAAAGAAACAAAATACAAATAAGTAACCGTTGTGCAAACTTACAGTGGGACACAAAAATTAAACGGCTGCTGCGCTTTGTGTTTTTGCAATGTAATTGTAAGACACACACACACACACACACACACATACACACACATGCACTTCAATCAGAAAATCACGCACACACATACGCAATCTGTTCTCTCTAATCAGCAAACAAATTTGTTGACATGCTGGGAAAACGACTACAAAAAACAACAAAAACAACATTGGTACACACACAAACACACATACCCATGCAAGGCAAAACCAAAACAGAAAGAGAAACAAAAGCAAAGCAAATACTAAGCAGCTTTTGCTGTGAGCTGCGCCTACTTAACTGTTGCTGTTGTTACCGTTGTTGTTGTTGCTTTTAATGTTACGGTTTTAACAGGCTGCTCTTTGGCTTGCCATTTGCTGCTAGGCAGAGGCAGACTCAACGAAATGAAGAGCCAAAACGCGTCTCGTTAAGTTTTTGTGCGCTTGACCCTTTTAGCTGCCCATGAAAGTGCTTCACCCCACTACAAAGCGACTGTGAGACGTAGACAGAGATCTCTTACAAAAAGAGAGAAAGAGAGAGAATATTGTAAGCAAAAAGCTGAATTAAAACCGAAGCTCTGTTTAAGCGTTGCTTTGATAAAGGCGTCAGTGAGAAAATTGAAAAATTATGCTTTAATGGGATTCTCGATTTAAAGTTGGCTAAAGTATTCATTCGGGCAATTAAAAATATAAAACCAATTAAAGCTAAACAAATGCGTAAAAAATATGCTAATGAAATAAGAAACAAGCTGAAAACAGTAATTTTTAAAGAGCAACAGATCTCCAGGTAAAAAAGATAAATATTAAATAAAATTATAGCTCAAATTTAAGATGAAAGATTATTCTATAAAAAGATATATAAATATAATTTCAATTATTGCTCAATTCTGAGATTAAAGTTAATTTAGCATAGCTCTTAAAGCTAATGCTATAATTTGTATAATTTGCTATCTGATATTGAAATAGAATCAATTAAAGTTATAACCTTTCAGTAATCAAACAAATATTTGGACTCTATTTGTAGCAATGTAGAAATGTGGCCTAGTTTTTTCTGTGTCAATTAAACAATTCTTGTGTCTTGTCAATTAATGGACAATTGTCTGATGCAATCCCTTAAAAGTACTTCACTTTTTATAACGGCAATTCACGACGCATTTCCCCAATCCCCAAGCTCCCCACTCTGCAGCGCTTCACCGACTTATAAGCAAAATGCGCCCGAAACCTTTTTGCGCACGTCAAAGCGGCTTAGCTTCAACTCGAATGCACAGCGGGTGTGACAGAGAGGGCATACGCACATCCGTTATAGACATAACGAGCCCATTGGCATTACTCAAGCGTCTGTCTAAAAGCAAGCAATCCCCTGCACTCTTCACTCCTGTAACACTGTTTTATCCAATACAACATACATACGTAATCCCATTGCACTTTTGACTCGGCTCGTCGTTTGCTCCACATAAAAGACAGAATCTTATTGCTTCCGTTGTTGTTGTGGATATATCCTGTAAGCATTGACAGTGGGTGAGGTATATTTGATTTTGGGAAGGCAGAATGTGCCATATCTAAATTCTTGTAGAATATATTTACATAAATATATTTATCAGTGGGAATTCAAAAGGGTATAAGAAACTCAAAAGGGTATAAGATTACAGTAAATACAATTTATTTTTGGTGTTTATATATGATTTTTAGTAAGAATACCCTCATTTCAATGCCAACTGTGAAAATGATAAATTTCAGATTAAGATAATAATAAATACGATAGTTAATTTATAATATATATCGTATGGAAACTAACTTTTTATGTTGCATAGCAACTTACAGGGTATTTTCGACTCCAACATACTCTATTTGATTGCTACTTTGTTGCCGCTGTTATTCTTAAGAGGTAACTTATTTAGTTTCTATGTGACCTAGCTACTTACAGGGTATATTCTAGTCGAGCTTCCTATTTGTTTATGTTGTTATCGTTATGACAACGTCTGCTGCTGCTGCCTGTTGTTGCTGTTACCTGTTGCCAATGCCGGTTGCCACTGGTAGCCCCATTTCCTCTGAGTGCATTAGAAGTCAAGTGAATAAACAGCAGCTGAAACAGCGGCAGCAGCAGCAAGAAGAAGAAGAATAACACGCTATGGATAAAAACCGTTGCTCGCAAGTTGCTTGACTTTTTGGTCTTGGCCTTAAAAAGCGAACCAAGCTAACTTGTTGCGCAACAGACAAGAAGAAGAAGAAAACGACGCAAGTCGGTGGCAGCTGGGGAGGGGGCGAGCTGGAGTAGGTTAGAGCAGAGTTCCCCGGTTCAAGAAGAAGCAGCAGCTGAATTAACGCTCGCAATGTAGGCAAAACTTGGAGCTGGAGTCGGAGCTCGGGACTGTGGCACTTGGTCGAGTGCAACGAGTTTATTTTTTAGTCTTGTTTGTTTATACCCTCAGCCCATTTGAAATGGGCAAGCAAAGGTATATTGATTTGCTGCAAAGGTATGTAACTGGCAGCAGCAAACTTGCAAAATTGAACTTTGAATGGCTGCAACTCGGCCAAATGCTGCCTCTTTTTCAAAAGGCAAAACTTTTAGAACTCATACAGATCTCTGCTATCAAAGGGCATTTAAGATATGGAACGCTAATTTTGGCTGATTTTCATAAACGACTTTGAGATAGATTCTGAAATAGGATTTTTCTCGTGTTATTTTGATCTTTGAAACGTATAGCATATCGAGATCTTACAGCCCTTAAATTCAAATGTTGACATAATGGATTTTTTATCATATCAATCTTTGAATATAGAAATCATGTTGGTCTCTAGTATATATTGGCGTTCAAGTTTGAACCCAAATAAAAAGGCGCTATTTTGAAAAAAGTGGGTTTAAATAGCTTTCGGGATGGAATCTAGTATTAAATTGAATTAAAAAATTATCTTTTAATTTGAGTTCTCGATTTTCAGGGTATCTTGATAGTCGCTAGCTTCCGTTTAGAGCACTCTTACTTGTTTCTTTTTTGGTGTGGCTTGTTGTCTTGGCCGTTAGGCAGCAGCTGTTGCCAAATGTCGTTGTGGTTGTTTCTGTTGTTTTGTTGGCCCGTTTATCGAGCCGGCTGCCTATTGCAATTGTTGTCGTTCCCATTCTCGTTCTCGATCTGGCTCTGGTTCTGGTTCTGGTTCTGGTTCTGGTTCGTTGAATGAGTTTTGGGCTGGTTCAGCTTGGTTGGCTTGCAAGTCTGCTTATTGTTTTTATTTATATGCAAATTATGTTGCTAAGCATAAAATACATGCACAAATACATATGCATGTACATCAACATAGGCATACATGTATGCATATGTATACCTGTGTATATATATATAATATATATAGAATATATATGTAAATTTGTTAACTTTTGTTGAACAATGGCTGCTGATGACCTGGATTTTATTCGCTTTAAATAAACAGATAAAAGTTTTTAGTCATAAATAATTATTATGATTAGCTGAAGGTTTACATATAAAGAGAGAGAGAGAGAGATAACATATTAATTGCTGAGTTCAATTATCAAATTTAATTGATATAAAATGTGATTTTAAATGAAAATAATATTAGTTAACATTGAGGTCAATTATTTGTAATAATTTGTTTATGTTTTGCATGTTACATAATAATATAGAGCTAAAACATGATCTGAAAAAGAACAAACATAAAAAGATATGCATTTGTAAAGAAAATAACAAAACATTAAATTTTGTGTGTTGCGAACTGCATACATGCAAAAAAAGAATAACAGAAAATTGTTGAGGTAAATTTTGCAACTAAATTTAATTGATATTATATATATATACAAATTTCATGTATGTATATACGAAAGTCATTTAAAACGTAATTAAATCAATATTCGCAGGCTTATTCGTTTAAATCTTCACCTGACTTCGTCTTTCTCTCATTAATTCAAGAACTCTGCTCCAGGTGTCAGTTTCAGCATCAGAAATCTTGTTCGGCAACAATTGCAGGTTGAATGAACTGTGAATATACAACAATAGCAGCTGCCCTGTACTTAATCGAAAAGTTCACAGTAGTCAAAAATGTTAAAAATAAAAATGAGAGAGAGCGAGAGAGAGAGATGGAAACAAAGTCCAACCACAAAATGTGCGATGCGATCTGCCTGGGAACCTTCTCAACAGTTCATTATTTTCGTTATTTCCATTTACACACACGCAACACTCATTTATAGTTATTCATATTCACATTCACATTCACATTCAAACTCACACTCGTATTCATATTCATATTCATTAAATGGCTTTTATACACGCTCTTCTTTTGCATGGTTTTTTATTGCTTTTGCCTTAATCGAATTTTTGCAAACAATTTCACGGCCTTCTGCCTAGCACTTTTCACCTGTATTTTTATCACCTTTTTTTCTGATATTTAAAGCATATTTCAGTTATAATTCACTTAGTAATTGCGAGTGTTTTTTTTGCCACCGGCATGTTTTTAATTATTGTTTCAAAACCCTTAATATGCAAAAGAAAAAAAATGTATGAAAACTATTTTCAGCTCTGGTCAAAGTTTTTAATTACATAGCTCGGTTGCCAGGAGCTCCGAAAAAAAGGGAACGGGTGGTTAGGCAGGGGTGGGAATTTATGTGTGTTATCGTTCGAAAAAAAGAATGGCAAAAGAAGGGGTATTTAAATGAAACAAAGTTAAATTCACACCAGCTACCCTTAAGGTTTATATTTAATATTAAAAAGAAACATAAATTTATATTAAATAAATTATTTGATGAAATAGTAGTTGAAAGTACTCAAATTCACAAATTTGAAAATATAATGCGATAATTTAAGCAAGCAACAAAAATTATTATTTATTTTTATTTTTTATTATATAAATGTTTTTTAAATTTTTTTTTGCTCTTTTTTGTTTTTGTTTGCTTAAAGCCTTGTTAACAATTTAACTGGCTGCTTTAAATTAAACACTTAAAATAAGAAAGATGGAGGCTTAAATTTTATAATAGAAAATCTACACTTGAAACTGCTTAGTTAAGTTAATGATATTAGTAAATACATATTATTTATTTATATATTTTTCTTTGATTTTAAGCTTTGTTTTCGACTTACTTTATTTCTTAACATAAAGCCATGCAAGCCATTTTTCAGGCAAATGAAAAAACTAATGAGACCCTCACAGACTGAAAGAGTATTCGAATAAAGCAACTTTACTAAATGTTTGTTTTGCTACGTGCCAAATGAAAATAAAACCCGAGAGCGTACAAATTTAATAAATATTAAATGAGTTTGTCATAAGCACACACACACACACACGCACACACACATAGTAACATACACAAACAGAGGGAAAACCCTTGTTCCAATTACAAGGATGCTGACTGCTGTCAGCGGCTGCTGCAACGCCTCGATAAGGTGCCGAAAAGAAAATACCTTTAAGCCAGGCCCGCAAAAACCACTCCCAACGTGGCCAAGCAAATAAACACGCACTTACAGGCTTACAACTGCTTACTCCTGCTACGCCCTACGCCCCATGCCTCTTGCCCCACCTATCCACAACTATTCGCCTTAAACTCCCTTATAGACATTCCGACATAAATAACATGTGACAAAATAAATGCCACTAAAGTAAAGGGCCCCAAAAGTCAAGTCAAAGAGAAGGCACGCAAGCAGCAGCAGCTGGGAGAGGGATGGCAGAGGTATGCGTGTCCTTGTGGCATGCAACAAATGCCAGCCAAATCGATGCCGAGCACCGACAAATACCGAAAAAAAATGTGATTATAAGAACATAAAATTGCCAGTGAAACCCTCCTCTTGCCGCCCTCCTTCATAGCGTCTGCTTCTCCTACTCAAAAGGTCCTGCCATTCGGTGCGTGTTTGCAAGTCCTAGTTTGCTCGCTCACAGCGGAACTTGTTGAATAAATAAGGAAATGAAAAGCAGCCAAAAACATAGCAAACTGTCACAAAGTCTCAGCCTGATTGCTACGCAGGATATCCTATGCCACGCCCAACCATCCCACTTGTTAGCTGGCCCTATTAATAGAGCCCGCAAAGCGTGAAATGTCGGAATTGTAATAATGTTCGCTAAGGGACCAGAGAGAGAGAGAGAGATCTGTAATTGGCTAAAATGGCTGGCAGGATGTGCCAGATGACCTGTTCCTGTTAAAGAATGCCGCTGCCTACTGTTAAGATTTATATCTTTTAATATCTCTAAAACTGTTTTAGCCAAAGGTTAGCATAGAACTGAAAAATAGAGAAACGGTCATTTGGGGACCTTTAACTTCGGTGACGATTGCAAACTTCTTTTACGATTTAAAGTAATGTGTAATAAAGTAATGTCTTAAGTTCATAATAAAATCCAATTGGATTATTTTTAAGCTTTTTCTAATTGGCATTTCTGGTTAACTCTGGCTGGGTTCTAATCCTTTCTTGTTCTTGAATATATCTTGATGTAATAAAATGTAGGTTGTTATCTAAAATATATACAAAGAAATATACAGAAGATTGCTTAAAGCTAGCTTATATGAGAAAATACAGAGTTGAGATATATTTATCTTAACTGAAAAATAATTTTTATTATTAATTTGATATTATATGTGTGTATGAATATGTTATTTTATAAACAAGAAAAGTAAGGCACTTTGAAAAACTTTGACAGATTATATTTAAGTCATAATCAAGAATATTTATCGAAAATATTTTAGTTACAAATTAAGTTGATTTTAAAAAGTAGATATTGAAATGTAATTACATATATTTGAGTATTTCCATACTTCACAGTTTTCTATGAATTTTGAACAGTTACAAATAATTTAAGGGGTCTAAATAATGTTTTACAATTGTGAACAAAAATCCAGGAGCTGACTAACTAACTCTACTTAGAAATTGCTTCTACATATTTTGTTCATGTTCAATAAATTTTTTCTTTCAGTTTGCCTGTATTTAAATTAACTAAATTTATTTAAATATTTATTTGCTTATAAAATGTTTTCCCTACTTCAAATTCAAATTTCAAAGTTGTTTTTATAGCTAACACAGCGAAGGCATTCAACCTAAATATAGAATATATACTCATATACTCTACATACCTACACCAATTTAATTACTTTATTTACTCCCATTTAGCATTGTGCTAAAAGTTTTTCTAATTTGTACATTTTCCAAGAACTTAACCATACAAATTAAGTTTCTCATTTTAATTAAAAATAATTCCAATTAACTGCTATGTTTTTCACATAGTCCCACGACGATTGGGCAATATTTGCTTTTACAGTAAAGTAGTTGAAATACCATGGGAACTTAACGAATAATAAACGAATATGAGTGCTATTTGCTCAACATTCACACGATTCACAACATACACAAACAACATAAGCTGGGTACATAGATAAACAGTTCTCTACAATTCTGTTTATACAAGCTAACGGCCAATATTCACTTCGTAGCTGTCAATAGAATCAAATTTTGGTGCTGACTAGGTGTATGTGTGAGTGTGTGTGTGTGTGTGAGTGTTCATACACACCTTTCTACTGGTTACACCCGTGTCCATAATTGGCTGCCAACTGGAGGCCAGCAAAGTAAGCGAAACGTGCTGCCAACTTTTCATAAAGTTTTATCTCCTACCTGTCTACCTGCTGTATCGGGAGATCTACTCTATATGCGTCTACTGCAACTTGTTATACCCTTTAAAGAGAGTGTATATGCAAAAATTTCAGCAAATATGTAACACTATGGAGTTAACAACTTGATCAAAAAATGATCTTGTAGCCTTCGTATACCAGTGATTAGAGATAGACTTCAAACCTTCATACTTCAGACTTCATACTGGATTTAAAGTATGTCTTAAAAAAATTAATTTTGAAATTTAAAAAAATAAATAAAAATATATAAAATACATAACTGATATCATAAACGATAGTTGCAAATCAATAAAAATAACTAACTTATTTTTAATTAAATTAGTAAATAATTATTTTCAGCCTATGTCTTTCGAATATATTTTAAAAATATTATGAGGTAGAATAAATAAATTTCCTTTGTTAATCATGATACCCTTTCTTGTTACCTATTCTAAAATTATATAAAACAGATCAGAGTTTCCTTCGATATCTACTCCTTATCGATATCTACTCACTTTTATTATGATCGATAGATATCGTTTTCAACAAAAGGGTTCGAATCCTTATTTTTAGAGAAGAGCTTTCTAGTTACATATTTTACACTTCTTTTAAATAGATCAAAATTACCTTCAAGGAGAAACTAGTAAATCTAGCGTTGTTATTTGTCGATATCTGCTCAATTTCATTATGATCGATATATATCGTTTTTAAGAAAAGGGTTCGATTACTAATTTTTTCCTATTTTCGGAGAATTTTAAGAGCTGGAATATCTAAATTAACATACCCTTTCTAGTTACCTACTTTACACTTCAACAAAATATATCAAAACAATTAGGAACTAGTAAATCTTGCATTGTTTATGATCGATATGCATATATAATTTTTTAAATAAAGGGTTGGAATATGGAGAATGTTAGGACGTAGAATATCTAAACTAAGATACCCTTTGTAGTTGATAGACAAAATTGGCTTCAAGCTGTAAAGTTCAATGTTTTTGACATATTTTGGTTGCCTTTGCCACTTAGGGTATTTGCGAGTCGTAAACTCTCAACTAGAGTACTCTTACTTATTTGCTTTCAATTTGTACATAAATTGGATACAAAAAAAGTTCTGCCTCGCTGCGTATTCGCCGCATTGCACGCTGTTGCGTGGTGGGCATTGTTCTTGTTGTTTTTTTTTTGTTTGTTTTGGCCAAGTTGTGCGTGCTATCATTATTATGACTCTTATTAAGTATTATTGTAATGGCAGGTTTCGCTGTTCATATTATGCCGCTCATATTTCAATAAGTTTGGCCTTTCAGTCAGTCCCCGCTTCCGATTCATGTCCCGGCGGAATTACTTTTTTTGTGGCAGCCAAAACCTTGCCAAAGTCACATCTACAGCTCGTCCCTGGCCTTAGCCTCTAAGCCACGTCCTGCATCAATGCTCGAAAGCCCCGTCCTCGTCTCATCTCTTCTCGTCCTTATCCTTGAAATGCGGTCGCAGGCCTGCAATTGTCCTTGCCGCCTGGCAAAAGTCTTTTGTTTTTTAGCATTGAGTGCGGCTTGGGCCACACGGTTGCAACTATTTCTAGTCTCGTAAGTGCACAATGCAATTGAAAGAAGAATTAGATGTGCTAGTCGAGGGTGAACAACGGAAAGATACCCTCTGTATGCTGATAACTCAAACTTAGGTGCATTATATGCAAAAGAATAATTTTTATATAGTTGATATACAAATATTAAGGTATTGAAATGGTATTCAAGGCGAAGTACTACCACCTATTGATCAAATTCTATTGAGTACAGGGTATGTTGATTCGAGTACTGTTGGGTAATCCATGATCTACTTTTGCTACCATTGTCCTACCCCTAACAACTTATGTTAGGCAACTGGTATATTTCTATGCAAAACCTTTTGTGAAGAGCTTTTATGATTAATATTTTAGGTATTATCGAAATATTTAGATATATTCAAACGTCCTCTTTATCAATTTTTATTGAGTACAGGGTATATTATTTGCTGTTGCATACTTTGTTGCGCTGTTAGTGAATTGCTGTCGCTCAGGTTCAGTCTCAGTAGCTTATTGTGCTCGATATTTCTCGCTTACTTCTCCATCAGCTGCCGCTCCGATATGCATAGATATATATATATATATAGTATGTTTATATTGGTTGTCCCCAAATGCATTTGCATGCTGATTGGTTTTGCTTTCGAGTTTGCCCTTGTCTGGGCCGCAGGGATATGCAATAACTTTGATTCTGTTGCAGCGACACATAAAACTTTTGCCCAAGTGCCAAACTCTCGAAGTGGACAAGTTGCCAGCTAAATTGCTTTTGACCTACCCCTATGCTCACTCCATCCCCTCTCTCTCTCTCTTTCTGTGTCTCTCTCTGTTCGCTGGGTGACAATGGCCAAGCGCTAAGAGCTTACAAATGTTGTGCAATTTGTTAGCCATAAAGCTGGCCATGTATTGAATAACAACAACTGCCAAGTTCATGGAATTGGATTACGGGTTCTGTTTGCAGTTTAGAGAGAGGGAGAGAGAGAGAGGGAGCTGCAGGGTCGGTTTCCTAGACAGCTCCATATAACAGCTTACGGGTTGCTTATACAGAGCGCCCTGTTGCGTAAAATAAAAGATTAAAAAAAATCTAAAAGTTATCACCATTCAGCGTCGGGATTGCGTTTCACTCATGTTTGCATATGCTATATGTTATATATGTTGTTATTTAAACTGACAAAGAAAAACATATTATTCAACTTTAGGTAATAGTTTTTATAACATGTTATGGAATACAATCGCAACTAAGCTTACATTTATGGTGTAACTTTTTTAAGTGTTCTCATTCTGGCTTGTACTACGGCTGGTACTACTTTTTCTACTACAACTACTGGTACTACAACTATTGCTATTACTACTTCTTTATCGAATCTTATTACTATTTCTATTGTTAGTTTTCTTTTGCATGCTACTACTATTTCTACTACTATTCTTATTTCGACTAGTAGTATTATTACAACTACTTCTATTTTTATTCCCATTTCTAGTAAGAGTTATATTATATCTCAACAACCATTTGTGTAATTACTACTATTAGTACACTTACTGTTGCTGTTATACGCTTACAATTTTTACTCCATTTTCTAATATTCCAAGTTTTTACAACTCCTTCCACAATGACTATATCTCCTACTAGTTAATAATACTACTTATAATAATGTTATTACTCCTACTATTATTATAACTCCTACTATTACTGTTAATCCTACTATTACTATTACTCCTACCATAACTATTATTACTAATAAAACTACTACTATTACTACTAATACTACTACGTTTACTATTCCTCCTACTATTACTATTGAACCTACTGTTACTACTACATTTACTATTGCTCCTACTAATACTATTACTTCTACTATTATTACTCATACCATAACTATTACTGCTAATAATACTACTGCTTAACTACTATTACTACCACTTTTACTATTCCTCCTACTTTAACTATAGCTCCTACTATTACTATTTATTACTATTTCTGTTGTCATTGCTACTACTTTTACTATTACTACGACTAATAATTCTACTACTATAATTGTGATACTATTACTGCCATTGCTACTATCTTTTCACAACTACTACTATCATGTTTTCAGAACTACTACCACAATTTTACCAACCGTTTCTTCTTTCATCTTCAACATCCCTCAATCAGCTTAATGGGAATGTCCATGCACAAAAATTCGATTTTCCTGCAGGATATGCAGCCATCAGTACGCGACAGCTTACAGAAACGAGTAATTCATGTGTTGCGCATCTCTTTTGGACATCACATGCCCATAAAATCCTTTCAATTTACACACACACATACACACACACGCACACAGCTACACAGCATTGTCCTGGGCAGAAGTAGAGACAAAACCTAATCAGATTGGTGACTGCATTGTTGGATGCCAGAGCTTGCGCTTGGCCCATAAATTACTTTCGGTTTCTGTTGCTGTTTCGGCATCGGCATCGGCATCGAGTCTTTGGCCAGGAAATACACCTTATAACTAAGTTGCAAACCGGAGCTAAAAGCCGCCAGACTGCGACTGCCAGCAGCAAGGAGCGGCTCGCAATAAATCACGAAAATTGTCGCAGCCTGTTGTTTGTTGTTCCCGTTGCTGTTGTTGTTGTTGTTGCTGTTGTGGTTGCTGCTGTTTGCAGTTTGTTGGGGATTTTTCATTTTATGGCAACTGGCATTGTTGTGACAGTCGTTTGTTGGCGCTGCTGCTGCTGCTGCTGCTGCTTCTGGGCAACGTCCTCCGCAAATCCTGTCATGCAAATTATGTTGAGCCTTTTGTCCGAATGCAATGGCCTGGCACATATTTTCTTTTATATGCTGCAGCCCTCTACGCATTATTATATTATTTATATTTATTTACAGACCCCAGCGTTCATTCATGTTGACTTAATATGAAAAATTGTTAAGCTGTGGCAAAAAAAAATACAAGTTGAGAAACAAATATGTTTATTCTGATATTTTTTTCAGTCTTTTAGCATTGCAAATGAAGTGTACTTAATCAGAGCTTAAATATTAAAAATTACATTTTACAAGGTTTATTATGACATCAACATTTTTCAATAAAAATGACTTGGAAAACAAGAAAATTGATTAAAGCCAGAAAAACTCCAAACAACTCTTTATCAGAGACAATAAATATTATAAGTTAAATTATTAAAATTATTTGTTAATGATTGAATATAAATTTTTATATTGTTCTTCATTAATAATCATTATTATTGATAAATTCATTCAACTTAGACCATAATTATTATTTTTGATAAAAAAAAATTAAACTAAAAACAATGATTTAAATTTTTTAAAAATTTGTTAGATTTTCCCTGCTTTTTACTTCTCTTAATATTCAATTCCAGCAGCTCTGCTCAAGTGTCAACTGCACTTAACTCGCAATCGATCTCGTAGCTCAACGAATTAAATTATATTCATAAAAATTGAATTTCTTTTTTTCTATTTACAGAACTTTTTTTGGGCAGGCAGCAGAGAAGCACGCAACAGGCAATAGAAATCCGAATCGAAATTGTAAGTGAATCATTTTGATAAATCTACATTAAAGTGTGTGCTGTCGAAAGCCAAAGTGCTTGTGAAATGACTTGAAGCACGGGGTCAACAGTGCGTATGATTGATATGCGAATCGAAATGGCTCGCGTGCAAAACTTGTGGCTTTAGCTTGATGCCACAGCGTTAAATAGCGCATAACAAGCCACAAAATCAGAGACGCCCAAGCCTCCAGCTGCTATGGCAATCTGAATATCTGGCTTCAATTGCAATTCCTTGAAAACACCTCAATTCTGACACGCTCACAAATTTAGCTTAGAGCTCTTTGCATCTGAGCTTCACATTGCCAGACATTTAATTAACCTATATAGTATGCCTTGGGAAGGACATACACTCAAAATGAAAACTAGTAGAAAGTTGTACTCAAAATAGATTCAAGTGGAAGAAAATCTGAACTCTATTTGAAAACCAAACTCAGAGCTGTTTTCAGAAGAGAAACAACAAAAATTTGGAATAAATTTTCAATTTATCTAAAATTAAATTGGGAACAATAAACAATATATAATAAAGATTTAAAAAATTGTTAGGTAAATTTTCATTTTATTTGGAATTTGAAAATTTAATTGAGAACAACCCCAGCTTATTTGAATGCCTAAGAGTATGCTTAATACTTGTTTCCTCGGAATACTAAATTAATTTCTGATAATTACTGATATAAAATAATTGAAAATTTTCTAGAAATAATGTCAAAGCTTTTTCACAATTGAATTTCATTCACTTCACGAGTTCTCTAATTTGACAAGATTTAATATAATCCTTACATATCCCAGCCATTAATTTAATTTCTTTATTCTTGGAAATCCTAATTTATTGTTCATTTCTAGTTCTCACAAAATTCTGTATCAATAAGTTTAATCTTTCAAGGAAATTCATTTTCTCTGAACTGGAAGCTATATGCTTTTGTCTTTGTGTACTTTCATAAACAGCATGTTGCATTCCATTTTAATTACAACGCCTACGTCCGAATGTATTGTGAAGCAAGAGTTCTACATTTAAGTAAACACGCACAATGCAGCACGGCTTTACACTGGTTTATCTGAGCGTCTATTGATAAGCTCAAGCAGAGCGAGTGTGTATGTGTGTGTAAGCGAGAGAGCGTGTGTGAGAGTTACAAGGACATAGGAGTTGTGGGTTTTGGGTTGATGCTGGCTTAAAGCGCTTGTGGCTGGGGCAGAGTTTAAAGCTAAAGCACTGCACTAGACAATTGTTATGTGTAAGCTTAAATTAGTTTAAGACACACACACAATTGTACAATTGTGCAATTGTACAATGGAAATTCACAGATTAGGGAAGTCTAACCAACTCTAAGCACAAAAGAGGATTACAAGAGAAAAAGCAAAAAGTGAAATAAGAACTGATACAAATTTGCATAGCCTTTGCTGCATTTATATCAACAAAGGTATTTAATCTTCGATTCTACTTTTCGTATTTCGTTTTATTGAAAACTTGAACAAAAGAAAATTTATACTGAAGAATAACTGTAACTGTAAGAACGGAATAAGAATAAAGCCAAATTAACATTGCTTTTGATGTCCCTATGTGATTTGCATCTCAAGTTGAATTTTGGGGAATCACTCGGGTTCCGAAAAAATGTTCGGGAATGGGCGGTATGGGAAAGATTCTGAAATAATCCAGGACAATATATAAATATCTTATTATATTAAGATATTTAATAAAAAGAAATAATTGAAGAATATTCTCTTACATCAATAAGTGAATTTTATAATCCCAACTTCTTCTTTACTTTAAGTTATTTCAATGCTATTTAAGCCTTCAGCTGCTTAGCTTCATATTTCCCCAGCAGGTAATTAACATGATTTACGCTCAATTGCAGCAGCTTCTGTTTACATATTTCCCTAATGAAAGACTCAATAACAATATCTGTTGAAAACAAGTAAAAACGCTCTAGTCGGGACTGCCCGACTACGAGATCCCCTGAACCTTTGTTCGAGGTTGAATTTTTACATACATACAGAAAGATATGAATGCAAAATTAAGAAAAAAAATTTTTTTTAACAAAAAATGTTGACAGCAGAGGGAATTGAACCTGCGACTCCTCGCTTGCAAGCCGCCATCTCTAACCATAACAAAACCCTCTTCATATTGTTCTGAGTGACAAAGACGCTGGTAAAGTAGCAGCGGAAAGACTTACAATTTAGATAAAATTGCGATTTAACAAATTAAGTTCAAAGAATAATGCACACATTAGAATGTATGTGTCCAAACGTATAGACTGTGTGCAAAATACTGCTTAATTTAAAAAATTAAAATTAAAATAAAATTAAAATTAAATTGTGGATTTGATCATTTTTTTTAAATTGTTTTTTGTAATATTTGGAGGCGGTATTCGAGATATAAAAATAATAGAAAGTGCATTTTATTTACAAAATTTGGTAACTGTAGCTAAAAATATGTAAAAGATATGGTCCAAAAAGTAAATCTTGATGACGTTTTTAATCGATATCAGTGAAACAGGAAAAGTTATCGAATATCTAAAACAAACTTGATATGTGCGCTGAGATCGACGCGTTCATACATACGGACAGACAGACGGACAGGGCTAAATCGACTCAGCTCGTAGCCCTGATCAACAATATATATATACTTTGTGGGGTCTGCCACGCCTCCTTCTGCATGTTACATACTTTTTGCAAAGCCATTATAGCCTGATTTCCAATTTTCAATGGGTTCAGGGTATAATTAAGAACATATTTTCCCAAATGTTGCAACGTGCAGCACATATCCCACATACGCCCTGTTGAGCGCAAGCAAACCTCTAATTCGGTTATGTCGCTCGAGGGAAGCAGCTTTAAGAGAGAGAAAGAGAAGCAGCTGGCTGTGCAGAGGACACGTGCCAAATGCTTGAATAAGTCAAGCCACAACAGAGTGTGCCAGATGAAAGGGTGTGTGGGTGCGAGTGCGAATTTCGATTGGCAAAGCGAATGAATTATGCAAGTTGCAGGCACTCGAAATGCGGCAAATGTGGCATGTGGCTCAAATTGAATTTATGCACAGGAAACGTTTTCATTTTGCGTTCAAAGCGGCGCCTCGACTTTCAATTTATGTGCCACATCTACGACTCAAGTTGCAGCTGCGAGAATTTCCGCGCGCGTTCTCTCTAATTGTGAGAGGCCTTTGGCGGTTTAAATATTAAATATATAGAGCATTGTATGCCATGCCTGCCATTTCGCTATATAAATGCTCGAATGGTGGTCCTGTCAAATGGCCACGGGCTGATAAAATGGCGGCCGTGCCAACTCATTTGACGCCCGACCGGGCAAAACGTGGCCCATTTCCGCAAATGTCTTTTTGCCAAGCCGAGCGAAACGTGAGAAATAAATTTTAAATGCAAAGGCACACAGGCACGGACACATAGATAGGAATTTGCGCGGGGCGTGAAATACCCTGTAACTGAGATGTTAGAGAGAGGAAAGAGTAGTAGAATGCTAAAATATAATAAAAATATAAGATATATTATATAAGAGAATATTTTAATTTTAAAGAGATAAAAAAATTGAAATTGAAGATAGTATGTGAACTAAAAGCATTTGCTTGAAAAGTTTTTATTTATTCTGGCATTTATTCCTTCTCAATTTACCAAAGATTCATAGATATTTTAAATTAAACAAAATCTATAAAAATATATTTGAATTTAAAAAGTATAAAAAATAAAATAATCCCTTTAAATTGGAAAAGTATTTTTTAATATATTCTACTATAATTTTCTATATAATATTTTTTTATCTTCTTTTAAATATTTAGTTACTTATTTACAGTTACGAGTTGTGTGCTGTTACCAATTTTGGGCAATTTAATCTATTTTTTTAAGCTATGGAAAATAACAAAGAGTACATTGAAAGTTATAAGCTAAGGAAAAGGTTTTTGATGTTTGTTTCAGTTTAGATTTAGATCAAGATCTTAAATCCGTCTAGAGAGGTCAACTCATATTCACATTTTATAAAGAAATAAATTAAAGAATAGCTATTAAAAATTATTATTTATTTTAATATTGTTTAAGTACGATTTTTAATAGCCCCAAACTAAATATCTTCCAGTCACATATTTACATTTAATATAGACATAATTACATAGCATTTCTTCTATATATAAATATAATACAGGGTATTTTTATAGTGAGGCTTTGTAGTTTATATAACTATAACTTGTTGAACTTGCCTGAGCTACGCTCAAGGTAAAACATACGAAGGACATGGACACCGAAACACGAGGCACCACCAACAACAAGAACAACAACACTGCATAAAAATCCATGACAAAATGTTACAGATTGGCCAACGCCAAGGTAGCAGCAGAAGCATGGACATAAGCAGGGCCAGAGCCGTGGTCGTAGCCATGGCCATAGCCGGAGCCTCAGTCGGAGCCGAACTGGAGCCGGGCGAGGCTGTTAAACGAGCCCCGGGCAAAGCTCGCCAAGAGAGCGAGCCAGCTGTAAAAGGAGAGGGAGAGAGAGAGAGAGAGAGCGACATGTGTTTGTTGTAGAGAGAGAGATGCATAGCTGAAGCCAGGCAGGCACGCCTGCATATTTAATCCTGTTGATTTTTATTTGTTTCCGTGTTGCTGCTGCTAAAGCTACAGTAGCAACAGCAGCAACAGCAACAACATCAGCAACAACAGCAGCAGCTACTGCTACATGTTGTACTATTTTTATGGCTTTTTATCTGCCTGATGATTTTGCATGCTCTTTGTTGCCTAACAGCAGCCATCAGACCCCCTAGCAAGTCCCTACACTACCAATCCCCTTCACATGGAGATAGATTGTAAAGTTTTACATATTTCGTCGCGCTGTGAAGGTCGTACCACCAGCTACCTGATTACTATACAGTGTAAACTCGCTTACGCGAAAATGTAGGTGTGACAAAAGGTAAGAAATATATTCATAGCTAAATGTGAAAGAAATAGAAGATAAATATGTTGCAACCGATGTAAAGGAAAGGAGAAATATATTCATGTATGCTAAACTTTTAAATTTTCTATGAGAATTCATCAAAAAGAACTTTTCTATCATGAATTATCTCAACAAAAATTGTCTTTTCCCTAGAGTACTTTCTTCAATTCAGCTCAAATTTCGCGTGGTTCGTTAGTAAAGTTTTGTGTTATGCTATAGGCATAGTTGTTCGTTAGTCGAATGCTCACTGTACATATGTCTTTTCTTGGCTCGCTGTCGCCAGTGTAAATGATTCTGGGCATTCACACGCCTCCACAACGTCAGCTAGAACATCTAAATAAGTTCCACAGCTGTTTACCTTGTGTTTCTTCTTTTTTTTTTTGGTTATTTTATTCTAAGGGTATAGAAGAGATAGAAAGAGAAAAAGAGATAGAGAAAGAGGGAGAGTGAGAACAGGAAACTTAGCCACTGTGACAAGGTTGACATTTGCATCTGGCCAATGCCTAAGTTAGCTCGAAGGTCGAAGGCTTGGCTGGTCATTGGAAATTTATATGATTTACAAATAGACCGAATTGCAGAGCACTTAACGTTAACATATTGGATGAATAAATAAAATAGATTAAAAATGAACAGGATATAATAGAAGAAACGCAGAGATATGTCTAAGAAACATATATGTATAACTGGAATACTTTTAGTAAGCCTTATAGGCATATCAAAATTTTATCTATATCTAAAATTTAAATACATATTTTACTACTTTTTCCCAATTTTAATTAATTTTATTTATTATTATTTATTCAAGCAAATATATAATATAAATTTAATTAAAAATTAATTGAGCATTTCAATTGTAAATAATTTTAATTGGAGTTAGTTTAGACTCTACAAGCCATTTAGTTCATTTTACATTTAAAATAAACAGATTTTTATATGGGGATGACATCAGAACTTACTCATAATGCTCGTTAAGCGTCGCAAGGTCGAGTGTTGGAAAAAAAGAAATAAAACAAAAACAAACAATAAACAATGATCAAAAAATAACAAAAACAAATAAAAATACATTAATAAATGTGGCAACATTCACACAATTTTAATTTCAATGCCGCAATAAAGCAAAGTTGTGCTAAATAAATCAACTTCGCCATCCCCTGCAACCCACCGAGCGGAAGCTCGGGAACTGGAACAACAATTTGAGTGAGGGCTCATTAAAAATCAAATACCGTAAGCCCAAACAGCAGTTCAAACAAACAGAAGCGTGGGAATTGTAGGTGTGAGCTGGTAACCAGGGGGAGTGAGATAGCACGAGCGAGAGAGAGAGGGAGTGAGAGGGAGTTAGGGAGTTGGGCAGAAGGTGCCGAATGGTTGGCCAAAATGCGGACAGCCACACAGCGAGCCAAGCGCATCAAATTAAAGCGTGTAGAAGGCGCCAAAACATGCTCACAAACAAGCAATCAATCAAACAATCAATCAATCAATCAGTTAATCAGATAACGTTTAAAACTGATTGATTTAGTCATGTAGTCATTGGAATAGTAGAACGCGTAATAAGGAGAAATACAAGAAAGTAAGAGATAAATAATAAGAAAGCAATATATTTTAGGTCGGATAGCATGAATTAACGTTTGAATTTAGCTAGTATATTTAGTGTATATTTTACTTATTTAGCTTAGTGCTGATTATAGTATTTTAAAACAGTATATTTTATGTAGCTTTTGAGCAAAACTATAGCAAGAATTGTAACGTAATTGAGATAAAATTTTGGAAAGCTATTCCTTTTTTAATGCGTTCTTTTTAGCTATCCCTTTTTAATGCGGTATTTTTAACTGGTATATTTTTAGTATTTTTTATAATATTTAAGATATTTTTTTTACGAAAACCAAATCTTGATTTATGATATAATTGAGATAACATTTATCGGATATCGTAGCTGCCTACCTTGCTAAATACTTTACGTATAAATGGTGAAGTTATACTTTTAAATGATATATTTTTATGAATACTTAAAGAATACTTGAGAATGATTTGTTTTGTAATTCAACAAATACTTTGACCGATTTAAAGTGAAGTTTGTTACAAATATTAAAATTGTTTTCAAGAACTTTCAGCTTCAATTTCTGATATTTTAAGATGGAATGAGGGAATTAACCAATCAGTCAAAATATCATCAATCAGTCAACAATTAGTCATGAAATCATTGAAAAAGTGGCTATGATTGAAGTGAAAGTGAAATATCTGATGTGAATTAGCATGAGTTTTAAGGCATTAGTGAAAATGTTATTTTCAGCTAATATTTTATGGGAAAAGCAGAGTGTGAGTGTGTAGTTTATATTGAAATAGTTCAGATATATACACTCAAACTTCACTACTTTTATTAATTTTTATAAACAGCTTTAATCTCTTAACTTAACACCTTTAGTAACACACTAGCATTAATTTTTAAAAAATTGATTTTGCTTTAAAATCTTCTAGGCTCAAGCTGCTTACAAATTAAAAGCATTAATGTAGTTTGTTTTTATATAATCTTCAATTTCTGCTACTTTAGATGTAAGTATAGTTATTTCCTGAATCTTAAAGCAACGAACCATATATAATAATTGGCATTGAGTTAGCAAACTTTAAAGTCAGTTAAATGAGCGCAACTTAAGTGCTCAACTCCTTAAGCTGGCAGCTAAAAGTGCAATAGGGGACTTCCCCTACATACACGTCATTATCATCAGCATCAGCATCAGCGTAATCATTGTGGCTATCATCATTATGGGCATGTTAGTTAATAAAAATGCCATTTGCAGTTGGTGCTTTGCTTTCGCCCTGGCGTCCACTTTGAATGCCGCCAAATTAACTTGGAAATTGTTATAGCATTTTGTGGTTCTCTCTCTCTCCCTCTCTTTCTCTTTCTCTCTGTCTCTCTCTATTGCTTTTTCATTCTCAATTTCTTTGGTGCTCCCCTCTTGAGCAAATCGGCTTAAAGAATTCTCTTTCATGTCGACAAGATGATTTTTCTTTCATTAAATTGCATATTGTTTTCTTTTTCTAAAATTTCATTTTGCCCTTTCTTTTGCCACTGTCGCCGCCTCATCAAAATTCTAAAAATTACTTGACCGCAACAAAAGCGCACAAAATTGTGCCAACTTGTTTTCTCTGGTGTTAAGCACAGGCCAAGAGTGAAAAAGACGCTTGTACTTAATCAGCTGAAAGCGTGGCCAACTTTTGCCAACACGTATACGCCCGGTGTGACGGGGCACAAAATTGATTCGCAATGTGGCTGGGGGTGTAAAATCGCTCGCTAACTGAAATATTGTTAGCTATTTCCAAAGCATTTGGGAGTAATCAGCTGCATTAAGGTGCCAATGGGGATTGCTGCCTGCACAGCAAAAAGACGAACAAGAGGCAACAACAGATCAGCATCTAGACGCAGGAGACTGTGAAAAAGTGGGCAAATCAGACAAAGTTTTCTCCGTATAAATTAAATAACAAATGTGCTGCTGGCGAAATGTGTGTAGTCATCCTTAGATGAAGACAGGATGACGCTGTAAAAAAGAAGAGCTTCATATGTACAGCCTCCAGCTGCTTACACAGAAAACAAAATGGGGGAGCTTACAACTTAAACTATAACAAAATTGATTGTAAACAAAAATCCGATTCGAACTACAATAATTTTGTTGATAACTCAAATAGTTTATACGATATTGACCCGGGGCTCTCAAAGACTCAAAGACATTTCAAAAATCTAGTATTAAATGCATATGTGTAAATTATAGTGTCTTTTTTACAGTGCTGCAAAGACTTAAGTAAAACAATAAAGAATAAAAAGCCGACAAATAAGAATTAGTTTAGCTGCATAAAATATCTTTATATAAAAAGTATGTTTCAGATATAACTTTGCATATTCAACAACAAGTTAAAGTCTTGACTGAATTCAAGTGTTGAAGCATAAATAAATAACTACCTCAAAGAGCATTAGCAAATGTGGTTAAGCAAAAAGGCAGCATAAAACCATTTGGCAAAAGCTAGAACTTTTCAGTTAATTGAAACTCAGCCAGCGCCACCGAAAGCCGACTTAAGAGCTTTTCCGTTCCGTTTTATTTGACGACTCGCAGCCACAAACTAAATTCAAATTTACTGCAGCAGCAAAGCCATTTCCTCAACTTTGCCGCAGTTTTTGCCTCTTCTGTTTTTTATCGATGCACTTTGTTTCCTTGGCCAAATGTTTGCTCTTACTTTCCAGTGATTGTTTTTTTCTTTTGTGGGCACAATGGAAATGCAGTTGGCTTAGACCTGAGTTATATGTCGGCAAACGTGGCTTAGATTTGTTGCCATTTAGCGGGAATCGCAGCTGTTTTAAAGTTAAACGTGTGTGGGCGTGGCCGAGGAGTGGCCAAGCTAGATAAACCACTAGCCAGCTGCACCACATACATATACATAAACATAGATATAGACCGCATGGCTGTCAAACTGAGTCCCATTATTTTTGCCCCACTCTCGTTCCCACTGTTTTTTTTTATTGCAGTCCTTGTTTTATGGCTTTCACGTAGCTTTGACATTACATCGATTGACTTTTGATGGGTTCGATGGGGCTACTAGCTAAATAGTTGAGTTGCCAGCTGCCCAGCAGACAGCGTGCATGGCATGTGAAAATATTACTCATACGCCCCGAGGCACACAAACATTTTGTAGGGCACTCACGTAAATACTTTGATCACTTTTGTAATTGTATTGTTATGGGCACGACCATCAAATATTCATGGTCAATTAGAGCCACAAAAAGCATAACAAAAACTAACAAAACTGTGGAAAAAGTTGGCGGGAGAAAGGTTTTATGAAAAGAATTTATTAACTTATATAAACTTTTATGAGCTGAAAATCGATACGAGTTTTTAAACTAACTATATGATGTAAACCAACACGTGACTGATTGAAGTGCGTTCGCTAAAAAAACTAAAGTCTGACAGAATATTTTATGAAAAGAATTTAATAATTTATAAAAGTCTTTAAAGTGAGACAGACTGACTCTGGCTAACTGAGTGATTGATGATAGCCTGAACAGTGAGTTGAGATCTGAAATCGCAGTAACTTTTATATATAGATCACAATACCAAATATGTAATTGACTGATTGATGATGTACACACAGTCAGAATGAAACAAATCAGAACGCTACTGTCGGTAGCAACAGACTGATACGTGATAAAAAGCTAAATAAACTTTCCACCAGTATTCAAAATAGTTTATCAGGCGAGGGTGCACAGTAATATATATTATAAATTTCTAGAGTCTAACTTCAATATTCTCAAAGTGATTGGGTTTACAAAATCTATCATCTTTCTCCAAATATGGTCAAAGGCTTTAACATAAAGCGGAAGTCCTTGACCTAGGAGTCTTGTTTGATTCAAAATTCCTATTTAATCAGCATATTGACTATATTGTACAAAGGGTTTATGCGAAGTATGGTTAATATATGGCGAGTTAGGCCCAATATTACGAAATTTAAGGATTCCGTATACCTTGATTTGTGTTTACTCAGCCTTAATCCAGATTGAAACTGGAAAACGCCTCATATAAGCTTAGTATTAAACACTATATTTAATTTATTAAAAAAAATAATAGTAATAGTAATAATAAATAGTAAATCCCTTTGAATTCCATAAAAAACCTGATATAAACACAATTTAAATAACTTCTTCAAAACATTTTCCTATTCCCCAATGCTGTTTTCTAGTGTATTATAAAATAAATATTCATTGCTAATTTCCTGCCGTTTGTCCGTTTTGCTCCTTGCTGATGTTTCAGATCTGCAATTCGACATCCTGCCAATCGAGTAGCTTATTAGATTTGTTCTATTGACAATTGAGTATGCAATGCCCAAGGCTAATTTGTGGAGGCCCACTTTTAGCCATCTACATTGTTGTGAGAGTAGAGAACTGATTCGATTATCTGTCCTTTAATTGCATCATAAATGGTTAGTACAGCTATTTGCAGCGACATCTAGGCAATTTATTGTGGCACTAAGAGCACTAAGAGACAGCCAGGCAGCAGGACTATCTGCAGGACTTTTACTAGAACTCGGCCGCTGGCCGTGACCCAGTTTCAACTAAGACTTTGAGTGACACTTGTGGCATCGATAGTAATTTTAAATATAACAAAGAGGGTATACAGGCTTTGCTCGTAGTGTATGTTAAAGGCAAATATAGAAATATAGAATTATATAGGTATATCTCTATAGCATAATAATGTAACCTTAAGCTTATGCATTTATAAGCGTAGTTGTTAACAGGGTATTTTCTAATCAGGCAACCTTTATTGCCCATTTGGAGGCCAATTTGGTGCGCATTGAGTCCTACCATTCAGCTGCTCGTCACGTAATGAGCAGGTGGAACGGCGTCCAATCAGACAGCGGACAATGTCTACACAAGACGCAATCATATACTCAAGCTGTTTGCTGTTTGCTGGCTTTGTTGTTGCACGTGCAACCAGCTGTGGCAAGGATAAGATTTGATGTTGCTGAAAATTGTTGTGTGTTGATAAGCTTTTTGTTGAGCGCTTTGCTCAACAGGCAGAAATACGTGTTAGAGTTTGAAATGTTGGTTTTTGGCAAGCTGGAAAACAAATCTGAAAGTTAAACTTAAATGTTGATTTTGTAACTAGTTATTTAGTGTAGCCCGACTTTTATGGATTTTACTCCACAGTCTGTAAAAAAAACTAAGAAAGGTTATGTTTTCTTCCTTTTAAATAAATATGAAGTTGCTTAGAATAAAATAATACAATTTACAAGTACATAAGACCATCAATTTTTTTTTTAATTTTTTGTTGTTTAGATTTAGGAACCAATTGCCCCTTTAAACAGAACATTTATCTTAAGTTTAGAATTTCCAGTTAATTATCTTTTAATACTGTACATATATTTAGAAATTTATTGGCTTATTATGAGCTTGCCAGAGCCAATCATTTTACCCCTTTGCAGTCTCCTGGAGAGACGCGCGTGGGCAGGTTCTTCTGCTAACCGGATTTTGCTACAGATGAGTCTGTGGCTATATCGCGTCGTATGTCATTTGATTGCTTCATCCTTCCGTATCTAGTTCTAGTCCTTACGAAGTTTTGACCCTCGACGTACCAGTGAGCATTTGTATTATTTATTAAAGTAAGCTATAATTTAAATTAGCGCAGACTTTTATTTAAAGCACTGGCTGCTAAGGCCTTCGGCTTGGAATATAGTACTTGTATACATATTAATCTAATAGTTGTTTGCAAATTTACATATTTACATATTAGCCTTTTTACATAATTTAATCAAATTTTATTTGTTGTTAGTGTAGTTATCTTGTAAGTTATATGAGCTTGTATGTGTTTGTTTTTTTAAGGAACTTAAATATTTTAGATATGTTTTCTGGGGTGGGTATGTTTTGTAATATCGGTGGTTCAAAATATCAAGACTAAGCAGTTATAAAGAAAGAGAATTGTAAAAGATTTAAAAAAAAAAACATTTTATTTGTTTAACATAAATGTTAAATTGATTTAATTTCTAAAAATATTTTAATTAGATATACAGCAACTTCTAGAAAAATTTCAAGTTTGAAGCTTTACTCAGAAAATGAGGAAAAATTAATTTTATTGAAAGTATTGACTATCATTAGCTTCAAACTTTTATGTTTATTATACGAACAAAATAATTCTGTATTTTTATATTCCCCCAAAATGTTGTAACATACTTTAAAGGAATATGTATAGCATAGAATCTATTACAATTTGCCCACGCAGGGCTCGTTATAAACTATGCTTAGGACAATTTGCAAGTGATTTGTAACATATTTATCAATAATTATTAAAAGCATTTTAGTTCAACAAAGTATTTTATTACCAGTTATTAAACTATATTCAGATTGAAACAGAAAAAATGCCAAAAACTAAAATAAATTTAATTTTTGCTGGGTTGCCTCTGCGATTTCTGCTTTATAATCCATGTCGTTGGCAGTTTTAGTGGTACGCACCACAGTTTCGCAGCCATAAATAAACTTTTGCATGCATGTTTCTGGCATATAAAACGGCGAAAGCCATTTGGCTGTCTATATAGCTCTATAGTATATACATATATATGTTTGTATATGTAGTATATATGCTAAAGCTGATATTTTTAGATATTACGAATGGCTAGTCAGGTTGACAGTCGCGGTTGTGGTCAAAATCCTACAGGGCTTTTCATATTGTTCATTGTTTTCAAGTGCTTGCAAATTTCATGAGCAACGGTCGCAGCTTTGCTGCCCAAACTGTCCAAACTGTGCGTTTGCTTAATTAACGAGTTGCATGTGTTTGTCTGATAGTCTCTCTCTCTCTTTCTGCCTGTCGTCTGTTGGTAGTCTGCTTTTAGGCGCTTGTCTGCTGCAGAGCCACGCATTGGGACTTATGCGTTAAACGTGATTTTTACACAGTTTTTAACTTGTTCGTAAAGCAAACAGCAAAACAGCAGACAAATACGAGTAATGTACGAGTGCAAACGAGACCCAACCACAGTCACATTCGCAGTCACGGTCCCAACCACAGCCACGCCCTTCTGCACCTCCTCCTGCACCCATCATCCTTTCAGCTGTCCGGTTGAAAAACACGTGCATGGCGCTGCCCCAGGGGCATTTGTGGCTCCGGCCTTATGCTTGTTTACCTTGACCAAAAAAAGGGAGAAAAAACACCAAAGGACACGTTTAAATGCTGTTGAACGTCAGTTTGTTTTTCTTTTTCGGTCTTTTTTTGGGCGAAAACATACATCAAGCTCAAAACATTGACTGAGCCTCATGAATCACAAATGAGATAGCCTTGAAATTGGTACAGGCATCCACTTGGCTGTGCATTTGCCTTGCTTCTACTAGCTTTGCTAAGTGCTTAGCAGCTTTAGCAGGTGAACAGATTATCAGCTTGACCGTATCTCAAGTTTGCTTCTGAGCGGATAAACAAGGAGTGCATTATTTGTGAATATAATGGAGAGGGTGATAGAGTCAAACAATGCAAAAGCTAGCAAAGTTTGCATTCACTTGAAGCTAAGAAATTAGCAAGTTAGCAGCTTTGCTATTTGGCAATGCAAAAGCTAGCAAAAGCAACTTAGAGTAGAAGCTAACAAATTAGCAATTTAGCATGAGCTGTATTCAATAGGTAGACGGACAACTGAAGCATTCATTACTTTTTTACCAACACTGGAAAAAGTATGACATTTAGTACTTTATCAACTTAAAGGTCGAGCAATTTGAGATATTCGAAATATTCAGTTGGGAAACAATAATGAAAATATAATGCAAAGCCTAGTTTGACAGATATGTAACGAAGAATTCCAGTACAACGAAGTGGCAACGCCATGCTACGAAGACGAAAGAGTTGGAATAGCAGCAGTGAAATTCGCACGAAGTTGAGCAACAGTAGATTTGAAGTTTAAAGAGCTGAGATTAGATGTTGTAAAGTTCTATTAAACTTAATTAATAATAATAAATATTACTTTTACTTAATTAATATGCTACATTTGGGTGCTCAACCTACATATATAGAATATACTAATACCTTACAACACTGAAAAATCGAATAACTACTCTTTACCACATCTTTCGAAATCTTAAAAATCCTAGTTTCCTATCTTCAGTTGAATTACGACATCAAAAGCTGAGGATTAAAATTTTTATAATATAATGTACTTATAAAACAGAATTCCTTACCAATACTGTGTAGTAGGCCAAACTAATCATCAACATAACATCAATTATAATTATATTGATCTCTACTACAACTGGAAAATAGTTTTGTTACCTATTTCAAATTAAACAATTTTTTTTACTTTAATATTTCTTACTTTAATATTATTACTTACTTCATTAACTCATTAACAGTCGTCTATTTAACCTTCTTGTGAGGCGAGTGACCTTTCGGTCGCTCATTTTCCGAATAGATAAGAAGGTGATATGATCTTCCAGGAGTCTGGTTGATCTGAAATTTCGTACGCGCAGCCAGTTATTTGCCTCATGGCCTTATTTTAAAGCAATTTTATCTTATATTGGTTGCTCTAGGCGGCTTCATCCGAATTGGCGTGATTTTGTGTATGAGGATCGTGCACTTGCTTGAATCGAACACAGTTTGCTTTTGCTATGAAGTTTTACCACTTTAACTATGATTAAAGCACTTTGCTGGCCACAGAGAGCCTCATCTATTCAGTTAAGAGAGAATGCAACATATATATATAGATATATATATTCATAAACAACTAACAGTTAAACATTTTTGACATTTTAAGAAACAAGAAACTAAGATACTTATGTAGCTAATATTCTCTTTATTTTTATTCCTGTATTTCTATAATATTAAAGATAATATAAATAGATTAGTTTTGCAATTATTATAAAAGTCAAGTTCACAACAAGTCTCTTATCTGCAGTTGAAATATAATGTTCTCTCGACAGTGTGCTGCAAATGAAATAAAGTTGCTTTGAAATTCTATACTAAGGCAACAGCTTAGCTCGAGTAAATGAATTTCCTTCGCCTTTTTTTACTAGCTAAAGTTTACATAAATTTCCCGGGCATTATTGTCCAGTGGAAATACAATAGCACCGACTGAGTGGCTATTTCTTCTTCTTCTTCTCCTTCCTCCACTATTATTAGTCGGCCAGTTTGCTTTGGTTTCACTTTAATACGAAGGAGGAGACAGAGGTGGGTCTGTATGTGGGTTTATGCAAAGCGCGGCGCCTGCTCTTAACTTTTATTGGCGGAACGTGACCGTAATAAGCCGCTTCATACGCAAAATAAATGTAGGAAAGTGCATTAAATATTTACTCAATCAATAACACACATATTTCTTGCGTATAGTACGAGTGGAGATTGTGTTGCCCCGTTTTCAATTACCTGCGCCTCTCTCTTCCCTTATTATTTGACAACCTGAACATTACTTTGTTTGCTTTACATATTTTGTATACTCCTCGGCAACAGATTCCTTTACAGGACACCCCGGCACTTCAATGCTTCTCAAAATTTAGCCCCTCGAGCAACCGGAATTTTTGAATAATTTATTAGATCTCTGGCAGGCAACGCCTCGCCTCGCATCGCATCGCATCGCGTCGCATCGCATAGCGTCGCGTCTCATTTCATCTCAACCAAGGCTTCTTTGTATAAATGTATCTATAGATATATATGTATATACATATATAATATAATGTACATCTGTTGTTGTTTGTTTGTTTGTAAAATTATGCGTGAGTAGCCGAATTTGATTTGATTTTGCCTGTGCCGCGAGCACTTGTTGGGCCTGTGGCATCAACAATATTTTTGCCTCTTGAAAATTAGTAGACAAGCTGAGATTTTGGACCTCTTAAAGAATTAAGTTAACATACTTAAGTATTTCAGCAAACGTAACAGATCCAAATACCTCACTCAATACGTGTCAAGAACACTTGAAAGTTGAAAGTTAGCTGATTTATATATACACTTTGTAATTAGCCCACAAGTTGGCTAGATTAAGCTGAGTTATCTTGGATGTTCCTTCATTTCTTTTGACTCTATTGTAAATACTTCTAATCACTCTTGAGTTAAATCTATAGCCTAATATTCCAAGTCGGTTTTATCCCTCATAACTCAGCAAATATATCACTTTAATTTATGTGAAGATTGTCCCCAAACAGTTGCTAAATTTAGTAAACCCCGAAGCTTATTATGAACCGCAACAATATGCCCAAGCGAAAGGCGAACTGAAGGGGATGGAAAAGTGTGACTCAAGAGACTCAACAGCTGCTCATTTGAGTGGACACTACAGTAAGCAAGGGCAAGCTACCTAGCAAACATTTTTGAAAAGGGTTATATTAGCTATTGTGAACATATGGGTAACAGGCAGTATATATGCATATATATATATAAGTAAAAACAACTAGAAATAAAAGTAAAAACTTTTTCAACATTTCTTTCGACATAGTCAGTCTGTATCTACAGATGGACCTTAAAACTAAGTTTTTTCCAAACTATCAGTTCCATCGGTTTCCATTTAATCAACACATATTAATGATATTTCAAATGTTTTTTATAAATGAAAAGAACTTTAGTTGTGTCTTAACATTAAAATACTCCTGTGTTATACAAATTTTTAAAATATGAAGAAGGCTTAATTGACATAATAAATAAATACTTCGAAAGTATTTTTAATGAATTTCTGATTTATGTGTCTAACACCGCTTAACATTAGTAACTAATTAAATTCTGTTATCTGTGGATAATCAGATTTATTTTCATCTATCTTTAATTCAGGTTGCTTCCATCAAATCAATAAATATTAAAGATTTGGTAACTAAATTGTTATTTGCTATATACATTCATATGCTATATACTATATACATTATATTGCTATAAACGTTTATGTCAAGCATATTTGATGGGATTTAGTAGCTTGGTTTCACAGTCTGAAATAAAACGATTTTGTGCTGTAAAAATGTGGATAATATATTCGAATCCCGATAATTCGTGTTAAAAAATAATATCCCCTTTGATAAAATTCGCTCAAATTCCTGTTCAATAAATGGATTCCTGTGTAATTCGTTTTTTGTTTTTACGAATTACGAATTATATATATATATATATATATACCGCCATGCATTTTAATAGGCACAAGCAGTTGAATATGTTTCCTTGTATCCTTCTCTTTATATACTGTTGCCATTGCCTTGTAGTTCTATCACGAATGATACGAATGAACGATAAGAGAGACCTCGAAACTTTACCTTTATTATTTATTTAAAATTTTTCTTTGAGCATTCTTTTAGTGCTCAACTTTTTTCATGTACTTGAATCCCTATTCAGAAGTAATTTTATCACTCTGAGTAAAACTCCACATTTTATTTGTTTGTTTCAATTAAATTTTTGCATATTCGCTTTTCTCCTATTCAAGTGCATGGCAGTATATATATGTATGTATATATATTATAAATAGATAGTAAGGAGCCTCTGTCTTTGTATAATTACAAATATGTATTCGCCAATTATGTTTCCAGGGTATCTCCTAGACAGTTTCACTCCACTTAACAATGTTTTGTCTTCGCTTCTGTTGTTGTTGTTGGGGAGTGGCCAGTGTAGTTATGCAACAGCGTACAGCAAGGTGTTAAATTATATCATTAGGCTTGCTGTGCATAATTTAATTAAAATGGCCAAAGGCTCGCTTGTACTTCTGCTTGTCATTGTTACTGATCTTGTTCTTGTTGTTGTAGTTGTAGCTGTGTGCTGGCATTGTTATTAAAATTTAATTAAAATGCTATCAAAAGCAACAGTTTGCTGAGCCACCATGTCTGGCAAAGCATTTAACGCAAAATTGATTGCCCAGCCACTTGGCAATCACTTTAATTTGCACCCTCACAGCCAGAAATACACAGCTACACACACACACACACACACACACACATACACAAACACAGCTATGCACACATATAAATATATATTAATTTATATATTTATACATACACACACTGGCAAAAACACTCCCTACCACACACTAACACCCACACACTGACATGTGGGGACACACACACACACACATCTATATGCACACACTCTCCAATAGTTGGTTGGAGATGCCGTCGCGAGCTACTCGCAGTCATTTAAATTTGACATCCTTTGGTTATATTAAATGCACTCAAAACAAGTAAGTACGCTCTAGTCGGGACTGTCCGACGACAAGATACCCTTGACGTTTGTTCGAGATGCATGCATACATACTATATGTATTTAAACACATAAAAGATAATAGGGTAAAAGAAATTTCAGATTGGAAACAAGTGTTGTCCTCACCGGCAATCAGACCTCAGTCTACAAGCTTTAAATGCACTGTCTCTACTACAACACCACTCAGTCTCTTTTCCAAGAATACGCGCATTTCAATGTATGTGTGTACACTTACAAATGCTTGCGCTTGGCGCTAACTGTCGCCAGCTTTTGCGTTTCGACAAAATATTTTCTGTAATAACTTCTGTGTTACTTAATGGATTTTGATGAAATTTTTAGCATTAAATACTTTTATTATATTAAATATGCGATAGTATCTAAATAAATGAAAACTTTTAAAATAGTGGCTACATTTTAAACTGAACTGCAATTAAATTAATTTTATAAAATTTAGAGCTCGTATCCAAAATTGTATATTATATACGAGAAACTTGATGCAAAATTTGGTGTGCTTAGCTTAAAAGATGTAATACATACGCCCAAAAAACTGAACGTCGATATTTGATTTTATGGAAAATAAAAAAAATATCGATTATTTGAAATATACTTGATCTGCACGCTATAGGAGGCTATTATATTTCAAGTCTTAAGCTCAAATAGGTTCTGAGATCGACGCGTTATTGCATACGGACAGACGGACGGACAGACGGGCAGGGCTAAATCGACTCAACTCATCGAGCTGCTCAAGAATATATATACTCTATAGTGTCTGCCACGCCTCCTTCTGTCTGTTACATACTTTTAACACAACCATTTCCCATTTTCAGTGGCTATAAATATATACACATTTTCTCTCGCATACGCACATCCGCGTATTTTTGCTTCAAATTGCAACACGATGCAGTCCGAACTCCGGAACAGTTTAATTAATGTCAAGCATTAAGTGTGATTACGTCAAGTAGAAGAGCTGCAGCAGCTGAGCTCGGCTTAGGTTACGGTTTTAGAGTAATTACAGATGAGGACGGAATTGTGATTACGTTTAAAGCCGAAATAGTAAACAGGCAACTAGCTACTAGGTAGACGCTCAATCGGTAATTTAGTCTCGTCTCTAATTAGGTGTCCGATTAGTTGTGTTAAGGCTTTGTCTTGAATCATAGAGGCACATAGCATGCCCACTAATTGACCACAATTGAATTGTTGCATATAATTAAAATAATCTTGTTTATGCCAAGTTAGAGTGCTGGGCTTAAATGCAATTTACTTGCAAAGTGCAAGTCTTCTTTTGTTTGCCCGAGCAAATTGTCAGAAGTGGTTAACCAAAGCTGGCAAAGCAGCTCAAGCAAAAAAAAGGGGGGAGGGAGGGGGGCCAGGGCCAGGCCACTCGCAACATTTTTAACATTTTCATTTCAAATGACTTTTAGCCTTAATTTGTGCAATTCATCAGCAGAAGCGGCCAAGTTAAGAGCCAGAGGAAGAATGGCTTAAGAACTTCCGTTTCGATCAACACACAATAATGACAGCAAACAATGCGAGAATGAGGCAACTGAAGAATGCAGCCAAAGTCTGCCAGGGAGCAGCACGAAATTGAAAACAATTAACAAATATGTTCTGGCCATGGCCAACAAACACGCACGAAACACCGCGGCCTGCTGCCAGGAATTGCAATTGTCTGTCTGTCTGTCTGTCTATCTGTCTGTATAGCTGTCTCATCAAATGAAAATTGCTGAGCCTGAGCCTGAGCCAGTGCCTTTGCCTTTGCCTTGCCTTTGCGTTTGCAACGATCTACGTCGAATCCAATTGGCAACATCTTCTGCTCAATTGCCAACTCATTCATCATTTTTAATTATGACAATTGCCTCGGCTTCTGAGATGGAGCCTGGGAAACATTTGTGCGGCCCAATAGGAAATCTTTGAGAAAATCATGCAGCTCACGTGCCTATTAGCTGTTAATGGTATTTGCCCACAGTTCGGTGAGCAGACCTAAGGCCTTAGGGCAGGTCGATTTTTATGGCACTCGCTGCCGAATTAGGAACTTGGATTTATTGCCTCCAGTCCAACAGGTTGTTTGACGCCCAATAACATTTTATGCGTTGCCTTAATTGAGTTGCCAGCGAATAGGCATTCTTGACACACCCGCAAACTTGTTGAAAATGAAGATGAATTGGGCGCAGCCGTTTATTTCAAAACTCTACAAATCTTTTCCATAACTCTTTTTTATACCCTTGCAAAATTGGGTGTATTCATTTTCTGTCAGAAGGAAGTATCTTCAACTACATACTTTACATATAGATCAGACAAGCTAAGTTGATGTAGCCATGTCCGTCTGTCTGTCAGTGTGTCTGTCTGGATCAATGCAATCTCCTCCTAGAGTATTAAGCCCGCAGTCTGGCACATAGGTTTCTTTTTGCTACAAGCATTGTATATCTTGGAATTATCGGGATAGGGAGACTATATCCAATAGCTCCCAGAGGGTAGAACGATTTTTTGAATTGTTTTAGTAAGGAAAACTTCGGCGCTGAAGTCTAAGACTTCAAAACTGGAATATAAACTCGTGCATTCTACACCCCTGCAAAAATAAGTGGCAAATCGAGTAAAGCTGTATCTTCTTCTATTGTATTTGTCACCTAGAGACCCAAAAAGTAACAAATACGTTAATATTGACTTCCGCAAATTAATCAAAAATAATATTTATCCACTTATGTATGGGGGCGTAGCAAATCAGAGAAAGCTATTCTATACTATTTATGAGAGTCCTCAGGCCCTGTTTACAAATCTCCTAAGCTAGATCCGATTTTGATGCTCTGAAACATTTTCTTCATATTTTATCCTCTTTATTGTTTCTGCATTTAAATTTGAATCAGTTAATCAAATAAATAAATCATTTTCAGGAGAAATATCATGCTTGTTTTTTTTCGAAAAAACTTTTAGTTTTACTTTTAAACAGTTCTTTATGTAGGCGTCGCAAATCAGAGCAAACTATTCTATGTCTATGAGAGTCCTGAGGGTCTGTTTTCAAACCTTCAGAACTTTCTCAAAAATTGCTCAAACTTTGCTGATCCGAAACATTTTCTTCCTATTTTATCCTCTATATTGTTTCTGCATTTAAAATTCAGTTAGTTAATCAAATAAATTTCATTCGATTATTTCGAATTTTTAATTTAGAATATTTAAGTTTTACTTTTCAACAGTGTAACTTATTATAAACCAATATTCTTTAAAATTGTAAGGGTATTACCAGCCAACCCATCCCTATAGATTTTTTTTCTAAAGACAACTGAGCTGAGATTTGCATAAAGATTTTCGATAAAGATTAACAATTAAGATTATTTGTAATAATCATAGTTTTCATCGTTAAGTCATTTCAAATCGGAAAACCAATTTTATGTAAGTCCCAAATTACGAGCTACCTAAATATATAATTTTATATTACATATAGTTACTCATTTGAAGGGCAAAGGTATTCTAGATAGTTATTTGACAAGGTCTGATTATAGTAACTGACACCTGCTCAATTATTTTCCCCTTTATCGCTTTCTATTTTATAATATTCCTACTCTTCCTACTATCCCACCCACTATATGGACATACGGGACAGTGGAGCTGCCCAGCTAATTTCCTAATCAGGCAAAGGCAAAAGTAATAAACCCGTAAATGAGCCCAGCGCAGAGGCTCATAAAATAGTAATGAGTGTTCTTATCAGACCCACAACCGAGTGGAAATTAGAGTATGCCACACCTGACTAAATTGCAGGCAACATTATTTTGGTGTGCTGCCAAAATTACATAAATAGGGGCAGGAGAGGGAGAGAGACAACGAAAGTAATTAAATCAAAGAACATATAAATTAATAATTTTAATTATAATTATGATTGCCAAGAGCCACCGACAATGCATTTAATTTGCTGAATGGCATTTAAATGTGAATTTAATTTATGTACAATAGTCCTACTATGCAAATAATTACCCCCACCAGACCCCGTTTTGCATAATATGACATTTTGTGCTCTCGCTCTCGGCCAAATGTAATTTACATGACAGCTGGCGCACGTGGCGTATGCGTAATATTTATGCCGCTGTGTCGTCGCATTTTAATGCGAATCACAAGCCAGCGAGCTACACAGAAATAATTACTTCAACATGACTTAAATTCTCAACACATTGTCCTCTACAGCGTTAAGGTGTGCCACTAGCCTACACTCCTAGGGGCGGGTTGACCCATGCTGGCAGCCTTGACAAATGTGCAGAGGACCACAGAGCCGAACCGCTCGTATGCAAACATGCGAGCTGGCTATCTGTTAGACAAAGCCAGAGCTGAGAGATTACCAACTGTGATTTTTACTGTGACTCACTATCACAGTAGCAGGATATATATAACTGGGATTGAGTGAAGAACTCAAAAAGAAGTCAAATTTATGGCTTCTATGTATTCTTTATTCCTAATTTTAAGAGACATATTCCAGATCCTTAGGTTTATTACAGAATAGAGATGGGAGTCGGGATCGGGATTTTCGGGACCCGAAATTATTCCGAAACAATTTTCGGGCTGGTTGGGAAATTGGGATTGTCGGATAAGTGCTAGATATAAGAAATTCTAAAAATATGCTTATGAGTAGAGGTGGGTAGAGTAGAGAAGGTCTCGAACGGGTATCTCTTTAATGACGCCGTCTCAGAGCATATCTTTAGAATCTCTGACCATAATCTCATGACCAAGCACTTATCCGACCGTCCCGGACTACTTTTGAATCTACTTTTGAATGTACACGTAAATGTTTGCCAGTCAATAAAAGTTCTTTTTATTGCATTACAGCGGGACAGCTCGTCGGATAACAATCAAGCTGCAGCCGTTGGGGTGCATGCTGGCCGTCTAGCGGTTTGCCCCCACCACAGCCCACAGCCCTACAACCCCACAGCCCCACAGCTCATTCCCGGGCTAAATGTATGCCGGCCGAGCCACGCAGTTCGCGAAGACCATCAGCAGCATGGCCTGCAGCATACAGAAACAGCCCTCGCAGTCTGCTTCCACGGCAACCATGACCATGTCGGCTACTGCTGTGGGCATAGCCGGAGTTACTGCAGTGGGTGGTGCTAGTGGTGCGGGCACTGTGCCCTCCACGCCCAAGTCCAACAAGGCAGCGGCCCAGCCGCGTGGTTCGCTACCCACGGATGTGCATCAGCCGCCCCTAGAATTCCAATGGCCGCCACCGTTGCCCGTCTCCAGTCACACGAGCAACTTGCGCCTCAATATGATGAACCAGGATCCAAAGGATTTGCACACAGCTCGCGCTATTATTGAGGAGCTGCGCTCCAAGGTACGCTTTCAAACGGAACACATTATGAAGTGGCGCAAGGCATATGCTATGCAGGTGAGTACAACAGAGACAGAGATAAAACGTGGCTGGTGGGTTCGAATCATGAAGTACAGTAGCTAAATGAGCTATATATTCAATGCTTGCTTAACCAGAATATCTAGTAAAGCAAAAGGCAACCAACAAGAAAAAATATACTTTCTATCGATACAGTTTTAGAGTCGCTGCTTTTAGATCACAGTTTGAGAAGCACTAAGCTAATACAAAGGAAATTAATATATATATTTATTTAAAATCAAAAATAATTTTTACATCTTACCTTTTTTGTTGAAAAATGTTAGGCTTTGAACAGTCAATAATATACATATTGTGTTGAATCCATCTTATCTTTATTCTTAACTAACAGTAAATTAGATATAGAAATTTACATAGACTTCATCATTTGTCTTTTTCCTTAAGCTTTGAAAACAGTTTAAGTTATATGAAAATTGTTTTCAATACATATTTTTTAAACCACATTTTTGTTAGAGTTTTCCTTTAAAATTATTATTTTTTTTGAGCTGCTTTAACAAAACATTTAGCCTAAGTTAAGATTAGCCAGCTCAGAATTGGAAGAGTTTTACCATTCCTTTTTTAATACGTATTAGTATGTAGTTATATAATTATTTGTTGAAACTTATTTCAATTCGAAATTTTTATATACAGGTAAAATATTTTTAAAGGAATAAGAAATATAAAAAAATTGTTAAGAAAAATTTTATGAGATTTGAATGAATTCACATTTTTTTCTAAATTTTTGCATGTTTGAATGTATAATAGAAAGTCTATTTTATTTCACATTAAGAAATAATTTACAATTTTTATTTCTTACTACAGTTATCGTTAGCTTTTGTGATTTAGAAAGTTAGTATATTCTCTAAAGGGATATTTTAATACGTGATTTTTAATGAAAATTAGCATAATTTGTTGCATAAGGAAAATTTATAAGTTGCCTATGCATTTTTATATGAACAGAGGACTTGTGGAGCAAGTGAAAAAGCAATGTCAAGAAGAATGGTTCGACCCCGATAGCATTTCGATATTATCAAAGCATAAACAATACATTTATATCCAACTCTATCTTTTTGGAATAGGTGCAGCAACATTATCGCTATCAGAAGGAGAAATCGGATCAGATGAATTCGCTGACGTCGCAGCTGCTGCTGCTGGAGTCGCGGCTGAAGCGCAAGCAGAAGCAAATCTCGAGTCTATTGAGCCACCGAGAGCTGACCATACACCGGCAACAGAAGATTATAGACACGCTATCTACGCGTCTGGTGGATCACGGACTGGAGAGCATCGAGGCGAGTTATGCGAACGAGCTGGACTCTTTGAACGACTCCGATTCGGCGGTGGTGCTAGAGGATATTGACTCGGACAGCAACATGACACTAGGCACGCGACGCAAGAGCAGCGGAGGCGGTGGATTGGGCGGTGTCCTGGGCAGCGATGGCATCACCATAGTGCGCTCCATATCGGATGCCATTGAGACAAATCTGAATAAGTATGGTGCGGCCAGGCGCAACAACTGCTATCTGCGTCGCCCGGACATACTGGAGACGGTGTACTCCGTGGAGGAGGATCCGGAGCCAACCACAGATGTAGCCGAGAAGCGGGATAAGTTTAAAAATCGATCAGACAAGGCGCTCAGCTCTAGCTCCACCGAGGGGCAGATCGACGCAACATCGGAAACGACGGAAAGCAAAGCCAAAGACATGTGCATAGCAACGGTAGTGCCGCGTCGCCAATTGGGCGCACTGAAACGCTCGCCCAGCCACGATTCCACGCCGTGCACAACGCTGAGTATGAAGGTGCCCCAATTACAGCCCCAAAGCCCAAGTCCAATCGCGGAGCACTCCAATGGCAAGTCACAGGTGACGACCTACAATCGTGTCATGTCCAATCATCGATCCGTGACCAAGCCAAAGGATGTCAAATACAAGCGCATCAACAAGGCCAAATCCAAGAGTCTGGAGGAGCTGCGCGGCCGTCTCAAGAACTTGGTGGAGCAGCGACCCGGTCTCGATGCCGGCTACACAGCCGGCATGATGCCCCAAGCAGCCCAATCATATGCGTGACACACGGAGCAGCTTGTCGAGAGGCACGTGGCAGCAGAAGAGGCAGCAGGGGCAGCAGCTGTCACTGCCCAGGCCAGCTTGTCTGCGGGCAACACGCCTGATCAGACGACGCCGCAGCGGCACAGCTGTCCCAAGCGTTCGTTGACGCTGCCTCGCATCCTGGTGCCGCAGTCGCTGCTGGGTGCATCGCACTCTGGCAGCGGGGGCGGCACTGGGCGGAGCGGTTTCTAGCAATTAAAGAAATTTTTCATACGCAATTGTGATAAAAAGTAAAATTGTTCTCTTGCACCTCTCTCGCTCTCACTAACTTACACTCAGAGAAAATAGTTAGTAATTTAACAAAATTCATTAAAAGTGATATACTTTATTAAAGCATTTCTTTTCAAATCTCAATTTACTATATACAACTCTTGATCCCTCGAATCTAATAAATATTTCATAATTTCAATTCAAACATTTTCCTCCATTCATTACCTGATTTTCTCTGAGTGTAGTCTCTTTTGTAACATTTGTTTCCTGCGCTGTTTTTCTGACGCTCAGACACGGCATTTAATTTAATTTAGTTTTATGTTTACTTTTATGTTCAAATGTCCTTTATAATAAAATTTCACATGAATAAATACATTACAAAGCAGACACAATTTAATTTTTCGTTGAAACGCTGAACCCAAAACGGAATATGATGATTTTGTTAAAAAGTATTTAACAGGTAGAAAATATACATTTTTATATTTTTGATCAGGACGATAAAGTGAGTCAATTAAGCCAGGTCCATCTCTCTGTCTGTATGTGGCTTGTCCAAATAAAATTGATAAAAATTGATTTTTGAATCCGAGGAAAAACTTTAATTTATATCACCAATCTCAGGAGTGTTTTTGTTTTGTTTTGACAAAAATTTGAAGTATTTGCACACATTTTGGTGAGTTTTGACATCATCCATAGAAGTGATTAAAAACATAATTTAAAGATTTCAGGTTTAAAAAAAAAAGTTCTAGGAATGAGGGAATTTTAAATCTCAGTAAAATTGAACAAGAATCGTTTCAGTTTTGGCAAAATTAAATTAATTCGCAGCTCCGCGTGGGTTCACTTCTAGTCGGAAACTATCGACTAGAGCTCATCCAATTCTTTTTAATTATTTTCTATATTTCCCACAATTAATCCACAAAAAGCGTATGAGAAATTTCCATTTGAATAGAATAGACTACAAATCGAAGAGGTACTGTGAGATATTTGAGTTTTCGAGGACAATATGAGAAGCCGACAAGTTCAAAGTGAGTGTATTCGGTGTTGGGTATATTCGGATATACTTAAGCAAAATGTAGGGTATCTGGGTGAAATATTAAAGTAGGCTAGTAAATTTACAAACTCTAAGGCTTCACTTGTACATAGACAAGCCACGGCCTGCTGTAGCAGTCATATCTTTTCCGAAACTGGGATTACCTTTTGGAAGTTCAATTTCTTTATAAGTATATATGTATGTGTATTTAGCTTATGTAATTCAAATGAGAAAGTAGTTATAGCTGTGTAAGTGATATTGAATGTATCTATATTTATATAAATATGAATGTTGCAATATCTTCGGATTGCCGAAGATTAAATATCCTTGCAGATCTCATATTATACGAACTCAACTTTTGAATAATTTTTATAATGTGTAATAGCAGTCCGATTGATCAAATTACATAAATTCTATTTAGAGTCTCTTTCTCTTAGAGCTGAACAAACTTAATAAAAAATATTATTATAAATTTCATGAAGATTATGATAGATTTGGTGACAATTTAATATAGACGAAACTTTTGTATATATAAATGACTTTTTTTTAAAAATTGTCTGCAAGGGTACTATTCAATAAGCCTCACTTTAAAGAGTTTCTAAAACTGATTACCATTTCCCTGTTTCTTTCGGCTTAGCTATATTTATTTTCCACAGAATGATCCTTCTAGCTGTAAGCTCTATGGACTTTAAGATATCATTTCCTTTGCTCTATTTTCCAACTTCTTTGGCAAAGCTACTGTATTTCATTTCACACTCAACGATCCTCTTAGCTGTAAGCTCTACTCAATGGACTGTCTTCTAGATAACAGAATTTAGGTGCAAAAAAAGCTGTACTAAGTAAACATATATATATGGACATATATTTTCTTACTTCAATATGCAGCCAACTATTTTTACAAATTTAAATTATGAAATGAATATATTAGATAAATAAAATGTTAATTCAGCTATAAAACTAATGTTAATGTTAGCTTAAGAGAGTTTATTTTTGCGTTGAATTTTTCCAAATTATTTTTAAAAATTGTTAAAAAAAACTTTGAAGCCATGTGCTTTATAAAGTCAAAATGTCATGTGTACCTTGCAGCGAGTAAGCATATTCGAGAATATGTATATATGTTTTTTAAGTATAAACATATATATATGTGTGTTATGCGTTAATATGTAAGTAGAGTATATAGCTATATATATATATTTAAGAGCCTCAAATCTCAACTAAATACAACTCAAAGTACAATGCTCAAGCGGCGTCAATACATAAGTATTTCTATATAGACAGATATACAACCATATGAATATACATATATATATGTATACGTATGTCGTATATAAATATAGTTTCAAGAAAAGTACCTAAAACATTGTTGTACCTAAAAGATGAACCCTTTTCAATTTTCCATAGGTATTATACAATCGATTTCGGACAGTTCTGTACAAAATGCAAACACTTGAAATACGTAAGCTCCAAGTCAAATCGGTTTAAGCAATCCAATCAATTCCCTTGTCAATTCGAATCGTTTGTCAGTTCGTCGAGGCGATGAGTACAAAAGCATTCTGAATGTATATAAAGTACTCAGATGTAAAGCGTAATATTCTGAATAAATAAGCTAAGTGTTTACAATGAATGTAAATCGTTAAGTAAATATTATAGTGGAATATATACATATAAATATATAAAAGCTTTGCATAAGTTAAGTATTTGAATTTTCAGCTAATGATAAAAAAGAGAAACATATTGAATTAGATTAACTACGATATTATGCTGCATTTTCAGTAGACTCTAAGGTGGGATTCCAATCCAAATTTTTCGCAAATGTTCTTTGATTTTTTTAGCTCTAGAAATTCCTAATTAATTTATAAATATTCACTGCAAAAATTTGGAACTAAGATATATATATATATATATATAGGAGACGGTGGTACAAAATATTCTCCATCTCTGTGCTAACTAACAAATTGTTAGAAAATAATATATTTATATATATAATAAATATAAATAATCGAAATAAGCAGAATATTGGCTGCGAAATTTATTCATTAACTTACTAATAAACATATATTTATAGCTAATAAGATAATTGTATATAATATGCATATACAACATATATATATATATACATAGCAAAAGAAACTGCACTTATTTCTTTTTCTAGTTAGCTTAATTAACTAATTAACTATTTATAATAAGTATAACCCAATTTAATCACAGTTACTTTTCAAATTTTGCTCATTTTACAATTTTGAATTAAAATGTAAAATTACGTTTGATTTTCTGGCTTTGCTTGATTGCTTAATAAAAGCTAAAATTTAACTAACACTCTCACGAAACTTGACTTATTTCAAAAATTTTCTTTATGGCGCCGGCAATGAAATACCCTTTCTTTATGATAAACCAAATGTGGTTTATAGTTTTCTAGTACATTTTCATATAAACAAATCAATTCCCATTTGATATTTACTTCAGCTTTTTTGTATTTTAGAAATAGTTTATGATTTCTTTTGGTAGCAATGCGAAATGGTGGTTCGGTTGACCTCTTAATTTAAATGGAATCTCCTTCATATACACACTGAGCAACAAAATTCAAATACCCTCAGTAAAGCTGGAAGAGCTAGCTGCTATAAGGTCTGTTTCTCATATTTTTAGTTCCTCAGTTTCAAGCTAAAGGCAAAGATGAACGGCAGAGTTTTAATCTCCCAGTCCCTGACTGTGCTGATTTGCTATTATCTGCTTATCTGTTCGGTAAGTCGAGTCGAATGCCAAGCTTTGCCTATATATATGTATAATATATATGTATTTTAATTTTCAGAGTGCAACCGATGTTAGAGTGAACAGCAGAGCAGCTGCTTTGACCACGAAGGAGATTGAGAGGCTCTACAATGAGGTGCTGCAGGCGAGCATAGTCAACTGCCGACAGAAGCTGCAGCATACAAAAGATAGCAATTTGATTGATAAAGAATATTTCGAGTTGCTAGACTCGGCGGAAAAAGAGAATTACTATAGCACGGCATACCTAATATTTTCACTAATCCATAGCCGTTCGCTCAGAGGAGATCAATCGGACGAAGTGCTGCAGCAGCTGCTGCCCGAAGAGAAAATTTCTATTCGCAGCTTCTTCAGCAAAGCTCGATTGGAGTTGCAAAAGTTCTTAGAAATCACTCAGCAGACAAAGTGGGAGCTAATGCAAAATGTAACGCGCTGGCAGAGCGAAACGGAGGATAGCATCGTAGAAGCCTATTTGGAGTTTCCAGAGAAACTGGAAGCTGAGGTGCCAGAGATACAGTTAATGGACTACACGGCCCAGGCAAATAATCTTATAGAGGCTGTTGCGAGAGCAGTGCATAGGGCTCTATTTTCTATTATTAATCCTGGACGAACTTTCTAGGACTTGGAAAAGCGAACTTCTATATCATTTAGCTACCATTGAAACAATTGCTCAATATTCAAAGATCATAAAAAGTGTTTTTTGTATATTTTGAGTAATACAAGCAATATTTTCTTCAAACGAGTTCCTCCTATACAAGGGTATATAATCTTTCAGCTATTTGTAGTTTGCTTTCTTAATATTATTGCATTTGACATTTCCTCATCTACCTGTCTATTATATTTAAGTATATCTCTCTGCTGGAAACTTTCTGATCGCGTGAATCTGCTCGTCTATTAAATTCAGAAATAGTTTAATTATTACGCAACTGTACTGTTTGCATTTTATTGTAATAAGCCAAGAGCTCTATTGATTCACCAATTTGTAGGCCTCTGTGCTAACCAGCCTCAGCGTGGCCTCGTATTGCTGCAACACCTGTCTCACAGCCCGCAGTGTGGGCATCAGGAGCTCCTCCTCGCTGATCTTCCCCACGTAGCTGATCTCGAGCGTCTCCAGTTGAGCTCGAAGATCGCTAAAACTGCGTCTCAGCAATCGTAGTTGGCGCTGCACCTGTCGCTGAGCGCAGCGGCTGCCGCTTGGACGACACTGATCCACGAATTCAGCAAAATGTTGACCCAGCTGCTCCAGGGACTCCAGCCACGAGTTGAGATCCTCTTTGAACTTTTGCGCCTTGAGGTGCTCTTCGTCCTGTTGCTGTTGCCTGAGCAGATTACGCAACTCCTGGAAGCTCGCCCGACCAGGCAGCGCTACAGTCATCTATTCAAAACAAAGCTGAGAATTTGTCAAGCAAAGTGAGAGGCGTAACGCCTAACATACGCCCAATAGCAGCAACAGCAGCAGCGGCAGCTGAACTACGATGAATAATCGCGCATTTAACATTTTATTAACGGAACGTTGTTATCACGTCAAGCGAATTACATTAACTGATTATAGAGTAGCGATCCAGCGATCCCACGATCTACACATTGTGTGCGTGCCTATAAGAGGCAAATGGAGCTCCAATAGAACAATACAGTCTTCAAAATAACTTACAACCAGTTGCAAGCATGTGGCGCTTCGTGTTCTTACTCACAGTCCTACAGTCAGCGGTAAGCTAAGAGAAGGGAGAAAGGACACTTTTCAAAAGAGTCAAAGGAAGCCACAATTTACAAAAAAAAAACCATAGTGACTCAGTCGGCTGTGCCCAAGGCTTGGTAATCCCCTTGTAATTTCAAAGGATATAGAAATAGTTTTCTTCAATTTGTTACGCCGATACATATATTTTTGATAAATTTGTAGAAGAGGTCTAGAGTAACTTACTTTAAAATTTTTGTGGTTGTAGGTGTAAAATTGTAGAACATACTGTTCTTATCAGTTTACCAAGTCCACAAGAAAAAAAAACTGTAGAAATTACTGTAGAAATAAGCGTAGCTATATATACTATATCATTTTGTGGGATGGCGAGATACACGAGTATATATTCCGAACTTCAAGTCTTAAACTTTAAAAGCATCGAAGTATTCCCTTAAAAAGAATTATATCCGTTGGGAGCTATAGGAAATAGTCGTTTGATACGGATAATTCTGAGTTATAAAATGCCTGAGCAGAAAGCAGCCTGTCTGTAACTTTAATACTCTAGGAAGAGATTGTGTTGATCCAGGCAGATAGACAAGCAGAGATACAGAGAGACGGACAGACGGATATGGTTATATGAACTCATCTCGTCTCGCTGATCAATAAGATTTCTACTTTATATAGTCGGAGATGCTTCCTTCTCTGCTTTGCAATTTTCTGACCAAAATTAATATAACCTTTTTGGAAGGGTATAAAAATCTACATCTAACGCTTCCGGAATTAATTGGCAACTGTGGTCTGTAACTTCAAATCCAGATGCTGTTGTCTAATTAACTCAGTCATCTATTTATAAATATAAGGAAATTGAATAAGATTAATTTTAACTTTTTGACAAAAATTCATTAAAGATAAAGAATGACTTTACTCACAATAATTTGAACCCAGCTGAAGCCAAGGGATATAATTCCGGACTGGAAATAGCAGCAATAGCATTAGAACAACAACAACTTCGAAAAGCGAAATGATGAAAAGGATGAGTCAAATAAAAGCTAAAACGCATTAATTATTAATTATTAATTATTAGGAGTTATAACTTATATGTATATAAAGTTACTAGTTTTTCTCCAAGAATCTCTGATAATAGTGAACTATAGATCATAACTTTTTATACAGTACGCAAATCCAATCACGTCCTGCGAGAAGCTTGAAAACAATTTGGTTCGAGAGATCAAAGTATTGGGCAAGCGAGCTTTAGGCGAGTCCGTGGAGCTGCTGCAACGTGTTATAGATAATGCCGAGCAAATGGAACCGAGCGATATAGATCGAATTACCTTGGATCGATTCGCCACATTCATAGAGAGCACAAAGCACAAACTGGACTCTGAGGAGTTGGAGGACTTGCTGGAGGAGCTAATGATTTTGTTGGACATCTATGATGTGGACGAGGATCTTAGCCAGGAGCTAGACGCACCCGAGAGTCTTGTGGAGAAGCTAATGTTTCAATATGGCTTCGAAACGTTCGAGAAAAATCTGGAGAAGGAGCTACACATATTTATGGATCGAGTTGAAGACCACATCGAAACCTATCTGAGAAGGCATGTCATCAAGGCCTCAGAGCTGCCAACATGGTTTAAGAAATTCAAAAACGAAAGCGACATTGAACTGAAGTATTTAATGTTCACAGATATCTTAGATGACTTAGATTGTTAACTTTCTTTATATTACGTAAAATTTATATATTTTAACTTTAACTTAAGCTAGATATGGGGATAGAGCTCTTAAATTCTTCTTAAGTAATGTTGAAATAATTATGAATAAAAACTGATTATAAGAAAATATCAGATTGAATCTACATTTACTTATTTGTTACAAGAATTTTCATACTTATGAATAGTTAAAGCTCTGAATGGAATGTTTCTTCTTTTCCAGCTATATCTACACATTATTATTATTATAAATATAAATATATATTATTTTTGCTGTATGTTAGAAATTTTACTTTGATATAGAGAAAGAAAGAAATAGAAGGATATTAAAAATAAATCTATTCATATTGATGAAATTATAGAATGCATGTTATTAGATCTATTTCCTCAGTACCTCAGCTTTGTAGTTCCTCAGTTAAAAGGTGAAGGCAAATATAAATGGCTACATCTTGATCTTCTACTTACTGACTGTGCTTATTTACTTTGGGCTGCTTATCAGTTCCGTAAGTCGAGTCAAATTCCAAGTATACGCAATAAATAATATATATTTGAATTTATTTTCAGGCTTCAAGCGACGCGAGTGTTCATTGTAGAGCCTACAATGTTTTGTTGCAGAATACCATCGATACCTTTCGCAGAAGATGAAAACTATACTTTCTTAATAGATTTACTCGAAACTACGAAAAAAGAAAAAAGATTTTAATATTTTACAACATACACAAGGCAAGCGAAATGTGGCGCGATGGGAAAGCGCAAGTGGAGATATTAATGTAGATGCCTCTTTTGGTTTGGTACAGAAACTACGAGAAAATGTGCCGAGAGACTGAAAAAGTGCTAGTTAAGGTTATGGAACGTAGTTAAGAGAACAGCTCTATTGATTCATAAGGCTTTTTTAGCTTTATAATAAGTTTGATTGATAACACCTAAATCGTAGACCTTGGCAAAGGTTGTATATGTTCAAGAACCCTAAGTTCTTATCTAAATATAAAGTAGGTAAATAACTATTAGGGCATTTTAAACAAAGGCATTTTAACACAGACGAACACTAAAATGTTAAGGAAAATTTGTGTGAATATATATACAACATGAATATATGAGGAGAAAGCATTATATATAATTATATTATATATAGCATTATATATAATTCTCTTGAGTATTACTCATTACTACAAATGACATATTTATTTTGCTTTTAATATACGTACAAGTTAAATAGATTTAATAATAATAATTAGTATTGTATTAATATGAATTTTCGTCCTTGGCTAAGAAATTTTAATCATCATCGGATTATAAACAAAGGTAACATATTAACTAAATATTTTTAATAGAATTGCAATTCTTATTTTTAGACTCTGTTCCCAAAGGGAAAAAGAGTCTATTGGATTTGTGCAATGTCCGTCTTGCTGTCTGTCCGTCTGTCCGTCTGTCTGTATGAACGCGCAGCATTTGGACACTATAGAAGCTAGAGACTTGTAATTTGGAATATATACTCGTGTGTATCCGCGTCAGATCAAGTTTGAGTATTTTTCCGATACGCCCACAGGGGGCGTGGCAAATCGGGAAATGCTATATCTATTAAGACTAAAACGCTGTTATTTTAGTCAATATTGCAGTCTAAGAAATGGGATTTAGAATATATATTTGTGTACACCACGCGGACGTTTTAAGATATAGATTATATATCTACGCCCATTGTGGGCGTGGCAAATCGGATAAAACTATATCTTCTACAGCTTTGAAGCTAGAGCATCCAAATTTGGCATGTGGGTTACTGTTGACCTTCCCTTAAGTTAGATCAAAAAGTTATATACCCACGCCCCCTGGGGGCGTACCAAATCGGTAATATATATATAGCGATTTGTATAAATCTTATAATATTTTGAGCGTATTAAGAGCTAGAGACTTGAAATTTGGAATACATGTGCAAGTAGATCACTCGGAATCAAAAATATATATTATAGATATTTACGCCCATTAAGGGCGTGGCAAATCGGATAAAACTGTATCTCCTACAGTTTTGGAGCTAGAGCGTCCAAATTTTGCATGTGGGATACTGTTGACCTCCTCTTAAGATAAATCAAAAGTTATGTATCCACGTCTTCTGGGGGCGTGGCAAATCGGGAATTACTATATCTTTTACTAAAACCGTGATAATTTCGGCAATATTGCCGTCAAAGAGTTGGGATTTGGAATATATATACTAGTATCCTACCTGTACCCAAAAATGAATGTTATATATAGCTACGCCCATTTGGGGCGTGGCAAATAGGATAAAACTGTATCTCCTACAGTCTTAGACGTAGAGCATCCAAATTTGACATGTGGGTTACTGTTCATGAAATTTAAATTTACGAAAAAAAAAAATAGTAATAATCATAATGTAAGCCTCCGTAAAACAAATTCTAGTTGACCTAACTGGGGATTGAAGCAGGGTCTTCGCTACCACAACGCAAGTCTGTTTAACCAAATCAAAACACTTCCAAACTCAGTTTGGCACATAGCAACGCAAGAGACGCCGTGGTGTTGTGGGTAGAGTGGTGGCATGCGAAGCGCGTGACCTAGGTTCGATTTCCAGCGCTGACGCGTGATATTATCATTTAATAAAATTTTTTTTTTTTATTTTTTTTATAACTTCTATGTTATTTAATGGATTAGATAAAATTTTCAGCATAAATCCTTATATTTATTAAAACAAATTCTAGTTGACCTAACTGGGGCAAGTCTGTTTAACCAAATCAACACACCAAACTCAATTTGGCGCAAGGTGTTGTGGGTAGAGTCGGTGGCATGCGAAGCGCGTGACCCAGGTTCTATTCCCATCGCTGCCGCGTGATATTATCATTTATTAAAATGTTTTTTTTTTTTTTTTTATAACTTCTATGTTACTTAATGGATTTTGATAAAACTTTCTGCATAAATCTTTATATTTTATTAAAAATACGGTTTTACCTAAAAAATTAAAAGAAATGTAAATGTGGCTTTATTTGCAACTAAACTTTTATTAAATTGATTTTGTGAAATGTGGAGCCAGTATCCAAAATATATAATAAAAACCAAAATAGTATTTTATTTTTAAAAAGCTATATGTAAAATTGTATGACTGTAGCTAAATTGATGTAAAAGACATGCTCAAAAAAGGAATCTCAATAATCTCGCATTCAAACATACGGACAGACGGACGGACGGTCTACATATTTATTGAGCCTACACACCTTTAACAGGAACAGAGTCTGACGCAGTCGGTGGCGCCCGACTGCAACGTTCTTACTTGTTCTTTTTACATATTTACATTCAGCTTAATCTTTCTTATAAGCAACATTTGCAGCGTTTAATCTTTCTAGACTTTGAACTTGTGTAGTAAATGCGGAATTATTTTCTGAACTGAAAACTTACAAACAACGACGTAGAAATTGACTTATCAGTTTCTTGTTTAGTTAACTGAGTATTTTAAATGAGATGTTTAGGAAAGTAGTTTCTACAAGCACTGTACTAAAATGTTCGATTTGGTATGCCATGTCCCAAGCGAGAGTCGAACACACTTTGCTGAATTTGCGGTGGTCCGCTACCATCGGAGCTAACGCTATACGATTCCGAGCGATAGTAATTATTGGAAGAGTCACCACTAAAACCAGATGCTCCGAAATTTGCAATGGGATTCATAAAAACATTACCCGAAGACATTTGTTGACCCTGTTTATGTATTAGAGTATTTTATCCAGTGATTAGAATATAGAAAGCTTACATACCGTATGTAAACTCAGAGGCAGTGGGCCACTGAAACCATTTCCCCTGAAACTGTGTTCATCAAAAGACGAAGGAAGACTGATGCTACGGAAAAATGGATCAACGTTTCTCCCAAACGAGGAGTCAAAGTTGGGCTGTAAAGAAAAACATATATTTCTAATTATGGAAAGTTCTCATATTGTTATTATTATAGATCACTTACCCTATTGAATCTGTCTGATGAAAAGGGGTCCGGTGTAGGAATATTAAAACGTCGTCCTTTCGAGGGATATGTCGGCATGCGTTTCAATGAGCTATCATCATTATCATCGTCCCCGACTGCGAGTTTCGGACGCGCCTCTGCCGTTGAGTGCTACAAAGCAGACACACGTATATAGGTATATATATGTCTGGGGGTCTGTAATAACTAACCTCTTCGAAACGATCATGATAGTTTGTGTCCTTGTCTGAGGAAACTAAAGTCTGGCCAATATTATTAGCCGAAGGCTGCAGGGGCTTGAACTTATCCGATGTTATATCGCGTGTATCCTTTTTAATGCGAACCCGCTCGACTGAAGCACTTTGGCAAATCTGCAAAACTTTCAGAAATCAAATAAAACATAAAACAAACATTTATATACTAACCACCAAGCCGATGAGCAGGTAAAAGAGAAGTCCGCACAAGTGATTTAACATTTCTGATACGTCTAGCTCTCTAGACAGCTGGCAGCTATATGAACCACTATCGAGCTACAGTTTTCTATAGAAATAAGTAACACGTTTGACTGCATTGGCACGAGATGAGAGTTGCGGGAAGAGAGTATCGCTGATCAGTGTGATCAGGGTTATCGGCATTGCAGGCGGGAAATTCCACGATTTGCAATGAATAGACTTTATATACTTTAAGTACTTTGTATACTACTATATTTATATATTTAGCTATGAGTTGCATCTTCTGAAAATATATATACGGGGTATTCTGATTTTTTTGCGAAATATGCGACAGTTAAGAGATAACATTTTCTATATAAAAAAAAACAGTTGACTATATAACAGTTCCTATTGATACTCCAACTCTTCTTGTAAGAATCTCCCATATACACAACATATATCATAAAGCTGACATAGCAAAGATTGATTGAAAGTTGAGTTGTTGAATGAGAAGATTTCCTATTATAGCTAAACTCTGGCATAAGAAAGATCGATCTGAAAGTTACACTTTATATGCTTTTTTGTTTTAATATTCAAATACATGAGTATTTAATATTTAGCTTTGCAGAGGTAACTATAATAAATTGCTGTATTTTGATTTATTAGGCACGACTCAGCTATCGTCTTAATCAATACTTAATCAATAGTTTTGACTAACGCCCATAGCCGTAGGGCGGGCCGTACCCTCCAATGGGTCTCGCATATGGATAGCTGGGTAGCGGCTGACGCCGTTGAATCACATAGACTGGGGGGTAGCCAAAGCTGGGAGCCTCTGGAGAGGGCTTGGGCTTGTCCTCACTGGTATTTTCCTTGCCTTTGGCAAGATCGTCAGCAGCATCTGGCTTGACTTTCTCTGCGTTATCGCTCTTGCCGTATGCTGGGCTAGGTGCAAAGGCTGGGTAGAAAGGCGAACGTCCGAGTTGAGGGTAAATAGGTGAGCCATATGGAGAGAAGGGCGGGCGCAGAATAGGAAAGTTTGGATACGGACTACCCGGATAACCTGGATAGCCAGCATCGTCGGAGGGTGTTTTAGTGGAGCTCTCTGAAGTGGGCTTTGGCTCAGGGCCTAGCTGAGGTGGGGGATAGGGAAATACATATCCATATGGATGTGGCTGGGGATAGCCCCATGGGTGTTGAGGAGGAGGTGGAGGAGGCAACTCTGGTTTCTTTGGAGCCTCAGTGGTGGTCGTCGTAGTCGTCGTTTTGGGAGATGTGGTCTCAAGAGCTGGAATTGTTGTTGTTTCCGGCAAGCCAGTTGCTGTGTTGATCAGTGCCACGCCTTCATCCAGCGGCTTCAGCCCATCAACGGGAAGTGCGGTTGCCTTCTCTTCAGGCGCAGGTTCAGGCACAGTTGTTGTTGTTGGCTGAAGCACATCGTCCAGTGTCTGTTCGTCGTCGTTGGCCCAAATCTGTGTAGAACTGAGCGCCAATAGCTGCCCAGAACAAAAGTCCAGTCAGCGAGTTCGATCAGCGGCTGAATATAAATTCTCACCTGGCCGATTAGCAAAAGCTTCAAATGCATCTTAGATGATCTCGTACCAAAAGCTAAGTGCTAACTGCTGCTTAGAGCTGAGCTGGCGTGGGTTTTATATAGTCCACAAAAGTATTGAACAGAGGGCAGGGCAGACAATTAAAAAATTATTTCCAATAACACTTTGCTACATAGAGGTTTCACCTGTGTGCCGTAAGAAACTGAGGGTGATTGAAGAGAAAAAAAGATTAATTTATAAAATATTAAAATGTAACAAAATTAGTATCAGAAAAAGAGAGAATTATTGAATAATAGATATATTTATTTATTATGAGCTTTTCTTTGAACTGAAAGTCTTGTTGCGCAGTGTATTCAAATGACGAAGATTTAAAGATTGCTGCTAAACGTAAAGCCCGAGTGAAGGTATTTCTTTAGAGGCATCGAGAATATGGAACTGGGAACTGGGAATTGCCCTAGCTGCCTTCTGAAGTATGTCAAATCAGGAAAGTTGTCGCAGTGTCATGGTCGTCATGAGATGTGGTCATAAAAGCAATCAGCTGCTCGAATCAATTATAAAACTGGATAAATTGACCACTATAAAGGGGGCAGAACCCGCTGGCGTGCGATTTCTTCTAGGGCAATCGATCGAATCGAAGTGTTGATATGGCCAAAACCAAGCTGGTAAGATGACTGCACTCTCTATGGAGCTCAATTGGAAGAGTATGCATTGAAATTGCACTCAATATTTACAGCTGTCCTTAGTCCTCCTGCTGATAGCACTCTCACAAAGAATGGCGGCACAAGAAGAGGTGGGAGCAGATAGTGAAGCTGCAGCCAAAAAAGATGAAGGAGGGGAAGGAAGCCTCGAAGTACCAGAAGTAGAACCAGTCGCACCACAAGTTCTAAAGCCTGAAGAAGGAGCAGGGCCAAATCCGGAGAGAGAACCAGTAGAAGGAGCACGGGCAAACCCCGAAGAACATCCAGTAGAAGGAGCACAGGCAAAACAAGGAGAAATCCCAGAAGAAGGAGAAGGGGGAAAACCCGAGGGAGAACCAGTAGAAGGAGCACAGCCAAGCCCCGAAGAAGAGCCACTAGAAGGAGCACAGGAAAAACAAGAGAAAAACCCAGAAGAAGGCGCAGAGCCAAATCCCTTGGAAAAAACAGTAAATGATGCAAAGGCAAAACAAGGGGAAATCCCAGAAGAAGGAGGAGGGGCAAGCCCCGAGAGAGAACCAGTAAAAGATGCACAGGCAAAACAAGGAGAAATCCCAGCAGAAGGAGGAATGCCAAACCCCGAGGGAGAACCAGTAAAAGATGCACAGGCAAAACAAGGGGAAATCCCAGAAGAAGGAGGAGAGGCAAACCCCGATGGAGAACCAGTAGAAGGAGCACAGGAAAAAGAAGGGGAAAAACTAGAAGAAGGCGCTTTGGCAAATGCCGAGGAAAACCCAGTAGAAGGAGGAGAGGCAAACCCCGAGGAAGAGCCACAAGCAGGTGCAGATGGAAATCGAAGAGAAAGCCAAGAAGAAGGAGCAAAAGCCGAGGAGAAGACAGAAGAAGGAGCAGAAGTAAACCATGCGGAAAAACCGAAAGCAGCAGTAAAAGCAACTGCCGCAATCGCAAAAGGTGAAGAGGCGGAAGGAGGGATAGAAGAACCCGATGTAGTGATTCCAGATAAAGAAGCTGAAAATCCGACCACCGATCTAGTTGACCTGATCACCTTTAAAGCATCTGAGGAGGCGCAATTGGAAAATGCGGGCTATCCCATTTCGCTGCCGGGTGAAAATCGTCAATCAGGCATCCGACATGTGAAGGCGCACGATGGCTTCCACAATGTGAAGAAGGAGCGTCTTTGGGCCCACTGGAATGATATATTCACTACGACAGTGGCTCCGATACTTGTTCAGAATTAAATTTAAATAAAGACACCCTATATGGGGCAAAAACAGCGTGCAGTTCCTGATTAGCCCCCCGGTCCATAACAAATGCAATTAGTGCGACGAGTCAAACCAAACTTTGGTTACCCAGAGCAGTTATATTCTGTGTTCAGAGTGCATGTGGAAAATATGTATATAATGGGTTTCTCTGTGTGTCAACTGCTGCTGCTGCTCCTGTTGACAGTCTGCCTGGCGGTGGTCAGGACCGAGCCGAAGCATTATACGGTACGCGCCCATGACGGCTTCCATAATATCAAGAACGAGCGGCATTGGAGGCGGCACAAAATGTTAACGACAATGAGTACTAATAGCTGACAAGGTTAGACGAATAAAAATAGCTATTCTGTATATTCAATGCAACAGTTCCCACGCTTTACATAAGCAAATGCATAATACATTTATTTAACTTTCATAGATATGTGAAGCTTTGACTACACAACAATAGGTGGCTTCTCGTGTGGCGTATGGGTGAACTATCTCTCAAGTTATACATCTATGCAGCCAACAAGTGGCTTCTGCCGTTTGGTTTAAGCTAATAAATTCTTCTTCTCTCTCTGATCTAATTGAACAACTTCATCCATGAAAGCAGCCTCTGTGAAATGTCAACAGGTGGCTTTTTACTATTGATAGCTGCTAAAAACTAAACACCTGCACGCCATCTAGCTGTCAGATTATTTTTTCGTTTCATGTTCAATGTTACTGAGCAGTTACGAAACAGCTTGGGTTTGTGAACGCAATAAACGTTGAATAAGGCGCAGCCAACTTCACGTTAATTCGAATGTTTCTGCGTAGTGTAAAACATTGTTTGTAAAGCAATACAGAGTATTATGGAATATAAGTAAATTAGACCGGTCATAAACACATTAGTTACGCTTAATGTAACAAATGCTAAATTAACCCACAATCCATGGCTCATACTGCGTATTGAGCAGGTAACTCTCAGGCAGGGCTAACTCCAAAATGCTGCTACAACAGATTTTACTGTTGCTCCTCGTTGGGCTGATTTGTTTAGACGCCGCTGACGGCAGAAGAAGAACACACAGAAGGAGAACCATGCATGTGCGAGGAGATCGCAAGCGCCATGTGCGGCCCCACAATATGCATCGACCAAAATTTGAGTTTGCCGTGCACATTAAAGCCAAACTTGTGGTAACAAAAAAAACGGAAGCACCAACACCTGAAACGACAACCGAATCGAATACCTGGGAAACGACAACTGAACCGACTACACATGAAACGACTCCACCAGAAACGACTATAGATCTGTCAACTGAAGGCAATGATAGTTAATTTATGTGAAATATAAACAGCTACTATTTATCCCACACGTCCACAAATATATTTAAATAGATTGAAAACCCTCCAAAGTGGTTCCTTGTTGTGAGTCGAAACAAAGTTTATTTTGGTTTGGCAGCGGCCATACTATAATTCAACTATTACTTCTCTTGCTTCTGGCCACTTAAACATAGATAGCGCTTAATTACTTTCAAGTTGGAATTGCCGTGGATGCATTTAGTTCTTCCACTTGTTGCTCTCGTAGTCCCACTTGGAGGTCAAGCCGGTGACAGGATTCATCTCCAGATCGATGATGCGCTTCAGCTGCGCCTTCTGGTGCTCCTCGTCGAAGGTGACGGGCAGTTCATCGTAGACTGCAAATAGGATATTGAATTCTCGTATGTTCCATAGCAGCAAATAAGTAGCTTACCGAACAAGTTCATCAGGACAGCAATCCAAATGGCGGCGGCTGTGAAAAGCAGGCCAACGCCCAAGTGCATCTTCCACTCGCCAGTGCCGGCTTGGACCTCGGCAATGGTCTGGCAGAAGCTGGCACGGTACAGAGCCTTGATCTCCTGTGGGCTGAGCTTCTTCCAGTCGCCCTGCTCCTTAGTGCGCAGCGCGGTGATCTCGTTGGTGGGCTCACGGAAGCGCACAGCGGGCATCGGGTAATCGGCACGATCCGCATAGCAGGCTGTGCCGTTCCAGCCGAAGCCAACAATCTCGCGTTTGCCGATCTTGTCCAGGGTGTGAACGGAGGCGACGCTGCCCACCTGGGCGTTGTGTGGCAACTGGGCCAGTTGGCGGCGCAGAGCGCTGTTGATTAGTCTAAGAGCCATAGTTCAGAGCTGCAACGACAGGGGGAGTTGTGTTAAGAATGGATATCCAAAGGGGGCGCGGGGGTGACGCATCGAAGGTTATGTAACAACTGCACGGACTACGTGCATAACGAATCGAGCAGTTAAGCACACATTAAGAGCCTCTGCAGCAACTGCAGCCCTTTATGATAACATTATATTTTGTTGCAACGCTTTCGGCGAATAATTTAGCAATTTTTCAATGCTCGCGTCCGCCTTGTGGCAGCTGTTGTGTAATCGAACACTTTTTTCACTCTACTTTCAATGGCTGTCGGCGTTGCATATTAAGCAGCATTTGCATTGAGCACTCAACATTTGATTACATTTTACAAATTAATTCAAGAAAGACAAAGCAAATGCATAATAGTAACCTTTTATTTTATAAACTATATCACAAATTACCAAATCTGTTGTGGGCCACGGATTGTTCTGAGTAGAGTTTGTTATCGGTTCAAAGGGAATAAGTAGTTCGTATGAACGAGCCACTAGTGGTGAACCGAAGAGTTCCGTTCATTCAGCTCATTTGTAAAGTTGCTCACATCGATATATCGCTATAAACTATCGCCAGTAAATTATCATGCGCTCTAGTTTTGGCGCAATTTTTAAAATGTCATTAGACATAAACTTAAACCTGTTGTGCTAAACTAGATTTATTTACGAAGAATACAAACGAATGCGTCAAACATTTTCCTTACCATTTTTTTTTTGTAATTTGTGATATAATTCAACTAGTAGTCTAATTAGTTCGGCAAGTGGCTTTGGATGTTTTGATGTTTCGACTGTTTGAAGTTTGTACGTACTATAAATTCTATATGATTAGCATGTTTTTGGCAGTTAACATTTCTGGGCGCTAACCGTAAGGTGGCGCTACACTGCAATGTGGGTACCAGCAATTCGCTGGTAGATGGCGCCACAGATTTGTCCCACCTAAAAACAATTCAATTGATATTATTTATTATTATATATATTAAAGTTTATTTGATTTTGATTTGATTTCACATCTCATAAATGTACACATTTAAATTAGACAGAGACAGGACATTTAATTTCAATATGGTATTATATATTTGTAAAATATGTATTTAATTTTTGTTAGTTTTGCTGTTGTTCTTTTTCTTTTGTTCTTTTTTTTATTGTTGTTTTATAGGAGTTGATGTGCTTGTTAATTTTGCTATTTGTTTAGGGGAACTTTTCGGGGTCTTTACGTATTTGATTTCTCGCATTTATGCTGCTGCTGTGGGTAAGCGCTGTATATGGCATAATAGATTGTTTAAATAGTTTTTCGTTTCTTATTTTTTTGTTAGATTTTTTTTTATAAATATGCAATATGTTTGTAACAATATTTAATAATAATTATGCAAATAATTAAACTAAAGTGAAAGCTTTTTCCATTAAATGTACATCTTGTAAATATTGGTAGTAGCAAAAACTTAGGGCTACATTTACAATAGGTTTTTCTTTTCTTTTTCGTTTATCGATATTTTGTTAGGGTATAAAATGTTGATACCATTGTAGAGTTTGTTACTTAAATATAGTTGGGGTTTTTTTGGTTTTCTATGTACAAAAAGAGTATGTTTTTTTTTCTTAGCAATTCTTTAACATTTAATGTTGGGCTTTCTTTTTAATTTACTTTTGTTTTATCTTTCGCCTACGCTGAACTTTAGAAATCGATGAAAGATTTTAATGAATTTTCAGTTAGTTAGATGAGTTCTTATAAATTTGTATTGATTTTTGGGAAATTTGCATTTTTAACAAGTGCGCTAAAAAGTGCAATTCTACATTTTTGCGTTTGCTGCAGATAGACAGAGATGGAAAGTGAGAGAGTGAAAGAGTTAGAGAATGATCTCAGAGAAAACTTTTAATTCAACAGTTTCCTTAAGTAAGGGACCTTAGACTTGTCTATAAATAGTTCTCGATTGTTTCTCTGAGTGTAATTTAATAGTTTGTTGGTTTGGTGCAAATGGAAAACTCTTGAAACTGCTTTTGAACTTTTATGCGAAAGTAGCACAAGAAATTTCCTTTGTGAGGTGTGTATGTGTGTGTGTAAGAGTGAGAGTGTGTGTGTGTGTGTGTGTGTGACTTTCCTTTCAGTTACAGCGCAAGCAAAAAGAAAAACATTTAATTTGGCATGTTAGAAGTTAAGATCTGTGATTAGAGACAATCGATCTACTCGGCGCCCGCTGAGCTGTCGGGCGTTACGTTTGAGTCCAGGCTGGCGCAGTCGGATTCCTGATCCTGGGTCTCCGAGTAGTTGGCAGCCTCCTGCAGACGCATCAGCATGTTTAGCTAAAAGATATCCGAGATTAGGAATCCATTTTTATAGAGTGCTTGCTCGAGTAACTTACCAATGGATCCTGTTGCTCGCCATTGCTGAGGGCCACGCCCTCCAGGCCCACATCCTCGGCGTTAATCTGTCGCAGCGGCGGCACCGAGTCTGGTCCATAGGGCCAGGGATACGAGTTGCGTATGAAGGCCGAAGGATCATTCCAGGCACCACCCCTACGTCCGTAGAGCTGGACGCCCTCACGCACCGCCTCGATCAGATAGGGCGACAGATGATAGTTCCAGATGTCGGTGAACCACACCTGCGAGTCCTTCAAGTCCAGCGGGCAGGAGAGGAACAGGCGCGGCCCAATGGTCACATCACTCGAGCTGTGCACTTCGAGGAAGCGATTGATGTGCTGCCAAACGGAAGGCAGCCAGGCGAGCACAGCCGCCAGCTCCGGCTGCGCATGCTGCGTCTGCAGCTCCAATTGGAACTGGCGACGACGCAAGAAGCGGCCCAGGAAGCCTTTAACAGGCTCCATATGATTGGCTGTGAGCACCTGCCCAGGTGAGAGAGAGAGAGAGAGAGAGAGAGATAAATCGAATAAGTTAAAAGGAAGGACTAAGTCATATTTGACTTGACCTACCCAGCGGAAATTGTGGTGCAGCTGCAGATTGGTTGTGTTGCAGGTGGCTTGGGACATGGTGCCAATGATGCAGGGCAGCTTGGTGGGCGGCCCGGCGCTGAGCAGGCAGGAGAAGACATCGCCCAGAGCGGAGGCATGATGCAAGTTGTCCAATATGATCACAGATGGCAGCTCCGAGGCACCGTTCGCAATGGCCGCCTGCTCGGCAATGTGGCCCAGATATTGTCGCAGATCCTTCGAGGTCTTATGATCCACGCTGCAGAAGAAAAGAGAGAGGAAAAACTATTTAGCAAAATATCAAAAGAAAAGTCATTTAAAGGCAACTCACTTGAACGTGGCAATGGCCTCTGAGGGATTGCCTCGGCCAGCGCGTGCAACTAGAAACTCGGCGAGGCGACGCGCCAGATAGGACTTGCCCGTGCCGCTGGGACCGCACAGGATGAGGCGTCGATGCTCGGTGAGCAGACTAATATAGCGATGCACAATGCTGCGCGGAATGAGGCTGTCGAATGCCAAGCTGCCGACTCCCTGTAGGCATATGTAGAGGTTCTTCACGTTGCCGACGATGTAGCCGCAGGGCAAGAGCTCCGGGAAGCCCATCTCTGGGCCGCGTTTCGCCTCGCCCAGATGATACGATGTAATGGAGTCGGTGTTCAGGCCGAGATTAGTGCCGGGATCAATGCGTGCCACATAGTCCTTGAAGGTCTTGCGCACAATGTAGTCCAGATTCTGCCAGGTCGTCTTGCCCGAGATGTAGGTGCATGCGATGACGAACTCATTGGAGCCATTGCTCTGGCGCTCGCCCTGCTGCGCCTGCCCCTGGCCCTGCCCCTGGGCCTGCTCCGCCTCGTGGCTGGCAATGATAGCTCCATTGGCATAGAAGTCGTCCAGCTCGAGCAGCTCCTCGCAGTACTTGGCAAAGGATTCGGGCTGTCCCAAGTAGCAGGCAATGGCAATCTTCTTGCCATCGCAGACATCCGGCAGCTCCTCGACAGCTCCACAGCTGGCCATGTGCACCGGGCTGCTCAGCTGTCCAGCGTCCATAGCTGGCGGTGGCGGTGTCAAATCGATGTGTGTATTGGGACTGAGTGGGGCTGCTGGTGGTGGCGGTGGTTGCTCTGGTGCCGGCGCTGGCGGCATACACTCCTCCTCCAGCTCCTCGGTCAGACGAGGCGGCAGCTCCATGGGCGGCCGAGCATTGCCGTCGGCCAGCGAGTAGCGACGCGAAGCATCCGAGCCGCCGGCTCCGCCTCCCAGCGAACCATTCGGGCTGATTGCCTGGCCGAGGCTCGCCTCGGAGCCGGCCAAAGAGCGACTGGTGACCAGCTTCTGGAGTCGTTCGTTGTTCTGCTTGAGCGACATCATCTCGGAGCGCATCTTGTTCATCATGTCCTTGAGGCTCTCCAGCTGCGAGGCAGAGCTAAGCGCTTCCAGGCGAATGTCCGTCAGCACCAGATCCTTTTCGCGCAGCTGCTTCTTCAGGTCGTCCACCATGTGGTGATCATCCCCGTCGATGGCATCGATGGGCTTCGCATTGTCGATCAGTGTCAAGGTCTTGGCCGGGCTACTCTGCTTGCTGGACGCGTTTGCCACGGGCAACGGCGGCGCCGGCTGCGTTGCCAAAGCGGCCAAGCCCAGCGGCTCCCCATGCCCATGTCCATGTCCATGACCATGTCCGTGTCCATTGAGCAGTGCTGTCTTGGAGTTGGAGTTGTGCTCGTGCTGCTGCTGCTGTTGCTGCTGATGCTGCCCCACATGGCGGCTCGTCTTGGAGATCTTGGCGTTGCGCGAAAAGGCCTTGGTGAAGCTGCTGCGGAGCCAGCCTTTCTTCTTGTTCGCCTTGTTCTTGTCCTGCGCCGCCGAGCAGCCCGAGCTGATGGAGTTCAGCGAGCACATCGAGTCCGTGCTGTGCTGTCGCTGCATGCCCAATCCTAGTCCCAAGCCATTGCCATTTGCATTGCCTGCTCGGCTATGGACTGCGGGCATTGGCGGCGGCTTCTGCTGCATCATCAGCTCGTTCTGGCTCTGGCCCTGTGTCTGGACGCCCATGCTCTGCATGTGCGCGGTGGTGAGTCCCGCCTGGATGGACTGCTTGCGCAGCAGCTCTATTGTCTGTCGCATATCAGTCAGCTCTCCATCCTTGCGCTCTGCCGTCGCCGTCAGCTGCTGCAGCCGATTTGTCATATTTGTGAGCGACTGCTCGAACGCAGATACCACATGGGCCTGTAAAACAGAGAGAGAGAAGGTATTAATACTAGAATTGGGAGTTGGAATATATAGTCGTGTATATCACCCCTACAGAAAAGATATAGTATATAGCCCATTTGGGGCGTGGCAAGTAGGGTAAAATAGTTTGACAGGTAGAGGTAAAGGTATTATCAATGGCAAGTAGGCATATGTTGACCTCCTCTAAAGATCGTTCAAAAGTGTGGCTATAATCCAACTATACCTTCCACAACTTTAATGCTGGGATAACCGAATTTTGCACCTAGATTATTCTTGATGCCTTCTACTGATAGTCTAATATATTTTATGATCCGTCCATAGGACCGTGGTAAGTCGGAAATATATTTGTCTAAAGTTAGCGGTCTTAAAATAACTTCTCTTATAAATTCTATGCGTTTTCTCCCATCAATTATGATCTATGAAAAATCAGTTCCTAAATAACATCTGCGTTTTTCACATTATTATGATATTCCAGCATGTGCATATTCTCTAAAGGCTTAAGCAAGATAAAACTTACTTTCTTTTTGACAGAATGCAATATTTTAATATTATTTTATATAATTATTAATTGAAATTATTTCAAAGTTACAAGATTCCTAATAGTTTTATCAGTGTAGGAATTCACTTTAGGTAAAATGCTTTTCTTTGAGACAGGATGAAATATATCTGATTCTATTTATAGGAAGAATTACTTCAATTCTTTAACCATGCAAATCTTGAATTGATGCAAAGTATGATCATAATAGAATTATGTGGATCTTGAAATAGCCTGTTTGCATAATTTTTTTAAGATCATTCTGCAGGTTTTTCTGATTAATTTTTAGACTTAGATAAGGTATAAAATTTTTTGTTGATATTCTCTTTTGACTTCGAGCAGGACAACTTCAATATATTAATTTAAATTTATCTAATGCAAGCAGATGCTGAATTCGAATCTGAGATCTTTATATTCTCAAACGAACATCTTACCATACAATACGAATGATTTGCTCAATTACTCAGGCATATAGAGTATAATTGCAATTTATTGTAGACTATATACATATTTATTTACTTGTTAAGAATTATTAGAATAAATAGCAACACAACATCCATACACTAGCCTGAGAGTCCAACCCGGATACCCTTTGTTCAGTTGCCCAAGTCTCTGGGCCACTTGCACAACTCATCTACCGAGGACTTCACAAATTATATTTATTGCCAAAGTTCGTTTCACTTTAAGCTAAAAATTTGTTTTGCTGTGCAGCAAGTGGTTAGGTTTCAGTGCTAGTTGCATCGATAATTAATCATCGCAATTGAGTGGCTCCGTCCCTTCTATGCCGCCCGCACGTCACAATCGTGCATCGCATTTTAAGCCCTGATTGATATGCAAGTGGTTCCTCGGCAACAAAAGCAACAGCAACAACTGGTGTCTGGACGCAGATGAGCCATGACTCATGACTCCTCGTGTCTGAGCCTCTAAGCGCAGCTTTAAAAACTTCTTTCACAAACTTCTGCTTGCCTTTGAAGCTTTCACAGTCCACCCCCGCCGAATGTCTCTGCAGGCACCTGTGTCATAAACAAGCATTAGAACCTCTGGCCAGCTCCACTCAGTTAGTTGCTTTGTTGCCTTTGCCTGGCCACAAGTTCATGGAATATTTTTTATGATGCGACGTGACCGAGGCGCTCTTTCTGCGGCTGTCGCTGTCGGCGGGGTTGCTGCAACAGCTTTGAGCGCATTAATTCAAGCAGCAAGAAACTCGGAGCAATGAGTAAAGCAGCGAGCTGAGCAGCAATGAGACCTTAACGACATCTAGCTAATGAGCGCTATTAGAGCTGAAGTGTTTTGCAAACAAGTAAAACAGACTGCTTAGTACTCTCTTTAACGGTAATAGATAATAGGTAGCTCCGAAACTGTAATATCAAGTCAATCAACTTAAAACTGTAGAAAATAGATTATTAAGAATTAATGTATTCTAGATATTTGGGATCCTACTGATCCTACTGGTACTGGTACTGATACTATCGAGAAGTTGAACAATCTCGATAGTGCCCTAACTTTGATATTGCCATCGATAGTTCTCCAGCTCTAGTTAGATAGATCAAATTAGATTATGGACTATAGATAGTTTTCATAAGCATAAGCCTAAACTATTAGTGTTGTGAAATGTTTCAATTCCAATTATAGTTCTCATTGAAATGTTGAAATGCTTGAAGATACTATTCATAGTCCACTTTTTAGCAATTTGATCTATCTAACGCTAAAGCTAAACATATGTTTTACTTTCATAACTTTACAGCTAGATCCCCGAAAATTTCGAAAAAAGTTACTATATGACCTTTTCTATAGTTCACTCTATAAATACAATGTCCATTAAGGATATATATTCGATATTTGATTAATTTTAGCTGTTCATATATTTATATTCATTATATTCGTTTGAAAGAGTTCTAGTATTATTATTATAATAGAGTATTATTATTATTATATAGAGCCTAAGATTATTTATATCAATTCAAGAGCATTTCAGATTTGCATCAATATACCCGCTTTCAAATTCTAAACAGAGTAAAAGCAACATGGATATTATATATATATATGTATTTGTACGAAAATGACTCAGCGCGGAAGTTGCAATTGCAACTTGCTGTCCAAGGGTAGACGATAAAAAGAGAAAAGAGCGAAAGCTGCAGCAGCTAATGCTGAAGTGGCATCAATAGCAACTGAATGAATGAACAAATGAATCATTGAACGAATGGGCAAAAAGAAATGCATAATGAAGTCAACTAGTGCCAGCGGCAGTTAAAACTTATTAAGTAATTGAGTTTGGGGGGAAACAAGTTAAATGCCTTTATGCATTAGCTCTGATTGTCGTTTGAACTGAGCAATTATTTGTGGCAAAGCACAGAAGAAGAAAACATATTTGAATAAAAAACAGATTGAGCTGATAATATTAGTACCTTAATAGATTGAGATTGAATAGATAGCAAGCATAAGACTAAATCAATATTGTAAAATAAAATATATTAAATTTGCTTAGCATATACAATAGATAGATACTCTGATACAGAAGAGAAAATCTACTCAATATATATTTCATAAGAAACATTTCTGACTAAAGTTAGAAGAATATTAAGATAGATTCTAGCTACATTTATCTGGCTTTTTATTAACTAACATTAGCATTGGCATGCGATTAGTTCCTAGGAAATTCATAATCCACGATGAATACATATGATATCATCCAATCAGAGTTAATTTTAAATATCTGTATGGGGTTACGCCCCGTTTACTTAATTGATTTTCTGAGCAAATAGGAAGACGTTGAAAGCTAGGTAAGAAGCTGACTAAATGCTATCGCAGTTAGTTATTAACCGAAAGAGACTGCTGGCTCGTATCTCCCCCGCCGCCTTTTACGTGCCCATGTTTCGTTTATTGATAAGCATCTAACACGTTTCACATTTTAATTTGCGTGTCGCTTATGCAAATTAAGTCAAGTCGACACGCTCATTTCAGCAGCAGCAACAACCATTGCTGTTTATATAGAAAAATCAGCTAAAAGCAAAAGCCAAAGCTAAATCAACTGTGGGCCACTTCTAGAGCTCAACTTGTTTACAAAGTTCAAGGACGGCGCTCAAATTGCTTGAGCTGAGCTCACTTTTAATAGCCTTTTGTTGTTGTTTTTATTTGTTTTTCTCTCTTTTTTTTTGTAGCTCCCCCTATCGATCCACTTTTATAAATTGTTTGATAATTCAGTTTAATTGCTTTTGCACAAAACGCAATTGCTCGGAATTTCTATAAAATTCTTTTCAAGTGTCGAGAGATTGGCTCACATAGCTATATATCTCTCTATATATATATATATAATGTGTGTAGCTGAGATATATCCTGCTAAGCACCTCGTTTGTGGCCTGTGTGCCATTGTTGAATGTCCTCGCATTACGCATACGCACCGTAATCAATTTTTATGCTTAGCCCGCATACGTGAGTCGGCTGTATAAATGTGAAAAGTTTCTGCTCTGCTTCCCTTTCCCCAAAAATAAGCAAAGGGTTATCTAGGATGCTGTTAGGTGTCGAGTACGTGGCTTTTTAATTCAAAGCTGTTGATTGTTATGTGAGGTCGAGAGTGGCAGCACGTTTCGCAAAAAGCGTAAAATATAATTTAATTAGTCTGGCAACGTTGGCGCAGCGACCAGAAACTCTCATCACAAAATGCCACACATATTAATTATATTTAAAGATAATGTCAGAAGGGAGTTTTGTATGTTCAAAATTCAAGAGCTCTAAGCAGAGTTACGAGCCCACACAACTATCTGGCAACGCATTCACCAACATATTCCACTATCTGGCAACTCTTGAAAATTGTTGAATTATAAATAATTTGTGAAACAAGAGAAACGTTTGCAATTGACAATGAAAAGCTACAAGCGGAAGGCCCTCAAATTAAGCTCAACAACAACAGCAACAACAACAGCAATATGAGACAGCAACATGCTTGCTACTTCTTTCAGCAACTGTTGCTGCTGCTGCTTAACTTTAAAGTTGCTCTCAAACTGAGTGGCTTTGAGTAGCTAACTGTCTGAAATGTTGCTGTTGTTGTTGCTAATGTTGCAGTTGTAGTTGCAATTTCGGCTGTTGCTGCTTAGCTGCTGTTGTTGTTGTTGCTGCACTTCATTAGCACAACGATGGCAACGAAGCGTAAAGAAACGCGTTACGCCTCGACGGGCAATGTTAGCAAAAAGGGAGAGGGTGAGTGAGAGAGATAGATAGAACTTGAAAGAGAGAGAGAGAGAGAGAGAGAGAGAGAGAGAGAGAAGGGCAATAGAGTGAATGGCATATGGAAAGTCAGTTTGTGCAGGGTTCCATATGCTAAACAAGTTCAGCTGCAGCAGCAGCAGATACAAAAAAAAAAATATGTTGCCAACTTTAATTTGGCTGTTGCTGGCGGGGGAGTTGTTGCTGCTGTGTTTAATTTATTGCCTGCAATTTTCAGACAGCTCAACACAAAATTCAAGTTCAATGGCAGCAACTTCTCAACTTGGTTTTCATTTTCTCTCTCTCTGTCTCTATCTCTTTTCTGGTCAAATTTTGAGCAACTAACTGTAAGAAGTCGCCGCTGCTGATAGCCTTCGTATCAGCCTTAGATAACAGGCGACTTTTGATAAGCTGCACAGTTTAGTCTAGCTGCTTAAGTAGGTCGCCGGCAACAACTGTTTCGTGTTGCTGGCGTGCATAAATCATGCTTCTGCAGCGACAGCCACTTGACAATTGTTGCAGACATCCGGCGAGCATGTGTTGTCGCCTCACTGACAGCAGCAGCAGCATGCCACGTAGGCGTGTGCACTTTGACCTTTTGAAATGATTTATGCTCCGGCAGCAACTGCAACTGCAACTGCAACAACACTTGACATTTGTGTTTGCCAAAGAACTGTTACAGTTTTTCCCTCCTCTTGACTTTGCATTTATTATGGATGGGGGCGTGGCAGTGGAAATTTGCTAAGTGAAAGTTTGACTGGAAACTGCCTGCCTGCAAACGTTTATATAATTAATGATTAATGAAGGTCAAGGGTTCAAGCTAGGCACTCTTTCCGTATTCAAAAAAATGCGCTGGGGTCTAATGGCTTTGACCTTGTGCCAAAGATAAAGACATCTTCCTAGTGTTGAATATGATTGATTTCTTCTTTGAATTATGAGTGGAAAATTGGAAAAATTTACGAGTCGAGTAGTTAAAATAAATGTTTATATATAAATGTTTATGTACAACTTTATAGCTACACGATTTTGTTAGATAAGTGCAGGCAGTTAATCAAAAAATATATATATATGTATATATACTTCTTTCGCAATAATCGCAAGTGGCAACTGCATTAGATAAGATAAGATATTTGCTGGGCATTAGTTCGAGTCACGTATATAGAAAAAAACTACAATAAAATACTTAGTATTTTTCGATTAAGTCAATTTCTATTTTATTGTAGATATACATGAGAAATTATGAGATATATGCGAGATAAAGAATATAGAAAACTTTTTGTAATTAATGTTATTTTTTTCAGAGATCACAAACTTCATCTTCTTTGATCTTCATGTTAAGGTCATCTCTTGTATATAACATAATTATCTATTCTATATAGATATACTAGGGGAAGTACGACATGTGCGAGATAACACAGAAATAAATTTAAAAAAATGTAAGTTTCCTAATTTACACTTTTTGGTTTAATCACAAATTGTGTAACTTATAAAAAAAGAAATAGTTTCTAAACTTTCTATCTTTGTTTCTTTTTATTTTAAGGTTGTCTCTCATAAATATAAATATTCCCTATTCTATACACAAACATAAGAAGAAATATGAATACAAAGAAAACAATTATTTGGGTGTTCTACTAGACAGAGTACTCAACTTCAAAAAACATACCACCATGGTTCGACAGTCTGTGATGGCAAAAGCTGGAAAGATGGCGTGGCTACTGGCACCCAGAAATAAGCTGTCCCTGTACAGCAAAGTTACCATCTACAAGTCGATACTAAGTCCCATATGGAAATATGCATTTCAAATTTACGGAGTTGCGGCAAAAACAAATCTAAATAAAATTAGAGTAGCCCAATCAAAGATTTTAAGAAAAATATGTAACGCACCCTGGTACATGCGCAACACGGACATCGAAAGGGATCTAAGGGTTCCTAAAGTAGGAGATTTTATGCAACAACAAGCATTGAACTATATACAACGCCTTGGTGGTCATCCTAACGCATTAGCCAGACGTCTGACTAAAAAGGCAAAAAAGAGAAGACTTAAAAGGTGCCATCCATTGGATCTCCCTACCAGAGTCATTAACTAATATAGCTTTTGTAAATAATATAAATATCACACACTAGTCCACACATGTATATAATTAACATAAACACAATATTTGAATATATCAAATATTTTTTTTTTTTGTCTCTAATGTATAACTAGATTAAGTTGCCACTAAAGGTAGCAGAAAGCTTGTTAATAATAAACATATAAATAAAACAAGTAAGAACGTTGCAGTCGGGCGCCACCGACTGCATCAGACTCTGTTCCTGTTAAAGGTGTGTAGGCTCAATAAATATGTAGACCGTCCGTCCGTCTTTCCGTATGTTTGAATGCGAGATTATTGAGATTCCTTTTTTGAGCATGTCTTTTACGTCAATTTAGCTACAGTCATCAAATTTTACATATAGCTTTTTTAAAATAAAATACTATTTTGGTTTTTATATATTTTGGATACTGGCTCCACATTTCACAAAATCAATTTAATATAAGTTCAGTTGCAAATAAAGCCACATTTACATTTTTTTTTAATTTTTTAGGTGAAACCGTATTTTTAATAAAATATAAGGATTTATGCAGAAAGTTTTATCAAAATCCATTAAGTAACATAGAAGTTATAAAAAAATAAAAAGAAACATTTTAATAAATGATAATATCACGCGGCAGCGATGGGAATCGAACCTGGGTCACGCGCTTCGCTTGCCACCACTCTACCCACAACACCACGGCGTCTCTTGCGTGGCTATGTGCCAAACTGAGTTTGGAAGTGTGTTGATTTGGTTAAACAGACTTGCGTTGTGGTAGCGAAGACCCTGCTTCAATCCCCAGTTAGGTCAACTAGAATTTGTTTTACGGAGGCTTACATTATGATTATTACTATTTTTTTTTTTTCGTAAATTTAAATTTCATGAACAGTAACCCACATGTCAAATTTGGATGCTCTACGTCTAAGACTGTAGGAGATACAGTTTTACCCTATCTGCCACGCCCCAAATGGGCGTAGCTATATATAACATATATTTTTGGGTAGAGGTAGGATACTAGTATATATATTCCAAGTCCCAACTCTTTGACGGAAATATTGCCAAAATTATAACGGTTTTAGTAAAAGATATAGTAATTCCCGATTTGCCACGCCCCCAGAAGACGTGGATACATAACTTTTGACTTATCTTAAGAGGAGGTCAACAGTATCCCACATGCAAAATTTGGATGCTCTAGCTCCAAAACTGTAGGAGATACGGTTTTATCCGATTTGCCACGCCCTAAATGGGCGTAAATATCTATAATATATATTTTTGATTCCGAGTGATCTACTTGCACATGTATTCCAAATTTCAAGTCTCTAGCTCTTAATACTTTCAAAATATTATAAGATTTATACAAATCGCTATATATATATTCCCGATTTGGTACGCCCCCAGGGGGCGTGGGTATATAACTTTTTGATCTAACTTAAGGGAAGGTCAACAGTAACCCACATGCCAAATTTGGAAGCTCTAGCTTCAAAACTGTAAAAGATATAGTTTTATCCGATTTGCCACGCCCACAATGGGCGTAGATATATAATCTATATCTTAAAACGTCCGCGTGGTGTACACAAATATATATTCTAAATCCCATTTCTTAGACTTCCATATTGACGAAAATAACAGCGTTTTAGTCTTAATAGATATAGCATTTCCCGATTTGCCACGCCCCCTGTAGGCGTATCGGAAAAATACTCAAACTTGATCTGACGCGGATACACACGAGTATATATTCCAAATTACAAGTCTCTAGCTTCTATAGTGTCCAAATGCTGCGCGTTCATACAGACAGACGGACAGACGGACAGACGGACAGACGGACAGTCGGACAGACGGACAGACGGACAGACGGACAGACGGACAGACAGCAAGACGGACATTGCACAAATCCAATAGACTCTTTTTCCCTTTGGGAACAGAGTCTAAAAAAAAAAAAAAAAAAAAAAAAAAAAAAACAATTATTTTTTTTTTTTTTTTTAAATAAACATAGTTAAATTATGTAAGATAAAAAAAATTGAAATTGAACTACTTTTTATCTTCTTTGATATTTCTCGTAAATGTATAGTTCTTTGTTCTACATATACATGGGGAAATAAGAGATATAGGAGATAAGAAAGATAAAAGTATAACAAAGTATATATTCTTGATCAGGACGACGAGCTGAGTCTATCTATCCATGTCCGTCTGTCCGTCCCTATGAGCGCAGCGATCTCGTAAGCCACAATAGCTAGAGATTTAAAATTGTAAATATATATTCTTGTATACCATACGCAGTACAACTTTATTTTTTTCTTCGACAACTCATCCTATTTCTTTATCATCGATAAAAATCGAGCCATTAGCCAAACCTTAAAGGCTATAAAAGCTAGACACACCAAATTGATGATGAAAATTCAGATAATGAACAGATTTTGGATTCCTCCCTCCATTAGCGTCAAAACTGAAAAAAACGTATTTCCAATAGTATAGACTTGAGATTTTGCATACACACACATTTCGATGCCAATATTATGTTCTGAAAATTCAATTAAGAAAGTACGTTTCACATAGTGCCGCCCAGAATGCAGTTCAAGCGAAGTCGCTAAATAAACTGCGCAGTAAGCGGCACGTGTGTATGTGTATGCGTGTGTGTGTGCGTGCAGACGTTAATATGTACAGAGAAAAGATGTTAAGTTCATTGTTTGACCCATCAAATAGGACTTGGCATAGAGGATATCGTAGTTGGGCAGTCTCGACTAGAGCGTTCTTACTTGTTTCAATGCATATTTTTATAGATCTTAAATTTTCCAGCTTTAAAAAAAAAACATATTTAAATTTTCTATATTTTCATTTTGTTAGATTTGCATATTTAAGTCGTTCAAAATGAAATGACATTTTTTTTGGGAAATCACAGATTTTCAAATTTAAAAAAAAAACATTTTTCTATATTTCCATCTTCTTTGATCTTCACGTTAAGTTCGTCCGTCTCATATAAAAAGAATTCTCTACTGCCTTTCAATTAATATTTCTGCAACTTCTGATTGTCTGACATATCTTAATTTGTGAATTTCTCATTGATTTGCCGCTCGATTTCTTTTAATTTTGCATTTTGGTAACGCCTTGAAAACTGTTTGCCTTTGGCTTAGTTATCCTGTCTGGCTGTCTGTCTGTCTGTCTGTCTCTCTGTCTGTTTGGCTGGCGGGTATGGCTAACTCAAAAGCTGATCACAACACAGTTGCCGCCACATAATAAACTGATTAACAAACTAATCCAATGCGATTGTTTACGACTGAGCTGCTGCTGCTGGACTCAGCAGCGACATGCGCATCGTTTCCACATGGACGAGCGAGCTCTTCGACTCGCAGCTTTTAGTTTGGAGCGCAGGCAAAAATAGCAAATCATCATTAAGATCTTGTCCGCTGCGGGGCAGCTGGAGTTGGATTATGCTCGAAGTGAGAGAAACGGCACCACAGACACTGGACCACAGTCGCAGTCGCAGTCGCTGTCGCCAGTCAGCCGACAGTCTTTGATCTCGAGCCGAGCCGAACCGCGCTGCAGCGATCGAGCAGAGACAGGCGAAAGACAAAGATTGCAGTTTCCATTATTTGCACAAGGCTTCTTCTTTACAGTTCTCTCAGTCCTCATTCCTCATTTCTCATCTGGGCAATTTCGTGGTTCGCTTGGCATTAGATAAATTTGCCATTTGGCTAATGGCCAGAACAGCTACAACAACAACTACTTACGATACCCCCAAGTGTGGCTTAAATTGATGTTGGCTTCGAGACTTACCTGCAAAAACAAAGCATAAGAAAAGAGATTGTAAGTTAAAGCTGCATTTTTTCATTATATAGACATATGCAGTATGCATAATTTATGGCAATTTAAGGATTGGTCTGGCATAACAGATTAGTTGTGCTAATGGACAATTAATAGTTGAGATGCATCAGTCCAGAAATTGTTTAAGATAACCAATTGAGGCTGCTATCAAAACATTGAATATTCTTCCAATTGGGGATTCAAATCTTGTTAAGCTTCAAGTTTTCATGAATTTCCAATTGAGTTTTCCATTTGAAGCACAAATGTTTCTATTTTTACTTGCTTCAATCGTAAAATTCTCAATTTAGCTCTTAATACCTACACTCAACAAAAGGCTCTTCTACTCATTAATTTACAAACTCTTCAGATTCAGATTTTCCCTCCCCATATTTTCCACTTATAAAACTCTTTGCCCTTTTTCCTCATTTTCCCTCTGGCATGACTCGTCTGTTTCGCTGTGACACGATCAATGTCCATTGAAGTGCGCGTTGTTCAGATTTCTTTTCTGTTTTATTGATTATTCGATTTCAAGACCGGAAGCCACAAAAGACACACGTTCAGGATTACAACAACAAGCTGTGCGAGTGTGTGTGTGTGTGTGTATTTGTGCTTTAAAATGAAGCTACAGAAACCTCAAAGAAGACTCCACAGACCTTCCCGTCCCGCAACCAGTTTTCCATTCGTCGTTTTTTTTTATCGAATAAAACTTTTTTCCTCTGTTTAGCAGAGGTCTTTCGGTGTCTTCTGTTTGTCCATTGTTGTTTGTTATTTGTTTTGATTCTGGCTGTTGTTGTTTTGTGTGTTTGCTTTCGCCTGCGCTGATTTCCTTGGGGAGACTGTCAAAGAGAGCTCCTCCACGTCCTGTGGCCTGTGCAGCTCAGCTCGGAACAGCTTCATCAAGCGTCTGTCCAAGAGTCGAGTTGGGTCTTTGTCTCTATTAACAGCGCAAACGAAACGAGTTTCAGCTGCGCTGCAAACAGGTTTTCCTCCAAAATAAAAAAATAAGACACCTGTGAACTGCAGCTCACGTGGCCCCGTTTGGGCTGCTGTTCGAATAAATATTTATGAATTAAGCAGATACAAATTGCATTTGTCATAAATTAAAAGGCAGCCACTGCGCCAAAGAATTCAGAAACCATGTTCCGATAGTCAAATACCAAAAATAACTGCGCATAGATCAGGTGTTGCTGTCATGTTGCCTTTGACAAAAACAAGCCGACAAAACCCAGTGCAGAGAGAGAGCCAGGCAGTAAGTCATTCAGCCAGTCAGTCAGTCAGTCAGTCAATCACTGAGCGCTCAGCGGGTTGCTTTGTGGCAATTATAACGACTATCCAAGAGATACAAATGATATATATATAGAGATACATGTTGCATGGGCAGACAGACAGGCTGTCCACAATCGCCACATCTCGTTTGTTTTAATAAGCGATGTCAAAAGATAAAAACTAACGAGTTACTTAAGCCAAGTGGGGAGCTCTGACTATAAACTTGCCAATTTGTTGCTTAAAGTTCTCTTTATTAATTATGCAAGCGATACGAGTATCTGAGCTAAGAAACTGGAGCAGTAATCAAACCAGCAAAAAAGAAAGAAGAGCTACAAAAAGTTCTTGACAGTTCTTTGATAGATTTGCTGCGGCTAAATATAGTCAGCCTTATGCGTCTGCCTCAAGGTGAACTTCCTAATTATTTTTGCTTAAATAAATATTTTTTTATAATTGAATGTAATTTTGTTGTACTTTGTACTTACATATATAAGATAATTAATAAAAACATTAAGTAGCTACACAGAAGATACATATGCAGCTTGTTGAAAAATTAATAATGTAATTAATAATTGAATGTAATTTTGTTGTACTTTGTACTTACATATATAAGATAATTAATAAAAACATTAAGTAGCTACACAGAAGATACATATGCAGCTTGTTGAAAAATTAATAATGTAATTATATATAATATAGTTATGAAACAAGATGATTCTAAAAGTAATTTTATTTATATTTTAAGAAAATATAAGAATATTTAATTAAAAAACAGTTTTTGACATGTTTGAACGATTTCCTTTATATGATAAAGAAAAAATCAGATTTAAGAATCAGAATATGCATTCTCTTTATGTAGCTATGATTCTGCCATGCCTTGAAGGATATCAAAAGGATATACTATTTTACCATTGTACGGAGCAAGACTGTTGACGAACATTCAAAAATTTTCAACATTCGACCAAAAAATTTGTACAATTTTCCTAGGCATTTGGTAGGAAAAACTGATAAAAATATACCTTGATTCCCCATTATACCATTAGAACCATTATACCTTAATTTCCCATATTCAGGGTATAAAAACTATTAAATTTAAAACTTGGCCATTTATGGTAGTATCGGAATATTATTAGAGATTATGTTACTATTTAGATTATATTACTATTTAAGATTTGAAAAGTCCTTCAAGCAGCTGAGATAAAGGATAATTTCGATTTTCGAACGATTTTCTATCTATCACAACATAGAGAAAAAATTAAATTTCAGAATCAGAATTTCAATCAATGGAAATATTACTTTTAGATTCTTTTTGTTTCACTCTTGTGTTTAAATTGTTGTAGTTAGTTTTATCTTCACCTTTCTAGTCCTTAAGCTTATAGAAGAAAATGATGAAAAGTATATATACAATTTTCGAAAGTATAATAGACATTTCTTTCGCTAATAGTTCACTTCTATTAAATCACTTTCCTATAACTAATAACTACATCATCAAGAGTGCATAATAAATTCATTTTGGTTAATTTGCTGAATTTGACATATTGAAAAAAAAGATATATGTATATAGTTCACCGCATTCTCTAAAACACGTTATCATTTACAGGGCATCTAAAACGTAGAATTTGACATTTAATTGAAATATTCAATAAATTGATTGCGCACAATTTCTGCCTATGTGTAATATGAATGATTAACCCATTGCGACCCATCGATCAATCAAGATCGCATAAATCAGCTGTGAGATTCGGCTTTGATGATGGCAGACGTCGCAGCAAGCCATTGATAATTGCCAAATATGTTAATTTCTTTTTGTATGAAATGTAATCAATTAGCCACAATCAACATGTGACCTTCAACTTGGGCCAATTGAACTTGTGAACTGCTCACGTCTCGGACAGCGTGTGCAAGGCAGTGCTGCTCAAACTGTAATTATAATGACACTTTAGACGTTTCACACGCCCGCTGACAATCTGGCCAAGCTATCGAACTACCAATTTCACTTTTCATTTAAGCCAAAGCCACTCGTCTCCAGTTACCAACTAAATTGGCAGCTGTTGAGCTGCTCGACGATCGGCGCCTCGGCAGCTCATAAATAAACATGAATAAACGCTTTAAAACTTGCTAAGCCTAAAAAAACCGCATTAAAAAACGCGCCAAACTGAAAAAAGGTATATATATACATACATATATATAAAATGTACTCGACAATCGACTTTATTGGCAACTTTATTTGTTTTGAAAGTTGACATTGATTGGACCCGCAATTGGCGATAGACATTGATGTTGTTGTTGTGTCTAGTATACATTTCAAATGGATAAAACAGGGTATCCAATGGCCAATCAGCGTTGAGACAAAAATATAAATGAAATATTTCCTTTACATCTTTTTTGCTACTTAAGCCCAAAATAAATTCGTTATATTTATTTTTATTTAAATATTTTATGTATTTATATATTTTCCATTTTATTCTGGATGCAAATTATCTTAATATATATTTTCCATATTTCCAACAACAATTTTCGTAGCATACCCAAAGTGGGCGGCTGTTAAACAGCTGCTGCAGCAGCTTTGAATGCCTATAGTATTCCTAAATGACGTTAGATTTATACAAGATATACCTTTTTGAGCTCGTGAAAGTCTCTAGAATCGAACAAATATAAATATATTTATAGCTGTAACTGATGCATAGGGTTGCTAAAACAAACATATTCCACTTAATTGCGCATTTCATAGATTTTGTATTTTAGGCTCAGCAGGATTCTATCTATCTCATAGTTATATGTAGATCAACTAGCAACCACTGTAATTTGTCATTTATGCTCTAAAGTAGAGCTGCAAAACCCATTGATGGTGCTTTCGATAGTATTGATATCAAACTATCAAGGTTTTTTCACCACTATCGATTGTTTTTCATTTTCACTTTCAAAAAAATGAAAAATTTGGGGCTTCCAAATGAATCTAATTATTACATTTCACACCAGATAACACTCAACACAATTCACCCCCTGCGCAAAAGCGCAACCGTGTAATTTCGGAATCATGGACCTGTTTAAAAAATAGGGCACACGCTAGTTTTCTAATATATAGATATCTAATATGAAATAAAAAAAAAACAATATGATTTAGGATTTAGTTGTGTCGTTTTGATTATTTTCAAGTTTTGAGTTACTAAAAGAGATCGAGCATTTCTTAAATATAGTTTTTTTAGAGTAATACTATCGATGTTACATTCGAGGTTTTTACTATCGCAAACAATGTCTAAGGTACAGTATAACCAAGGATATGTCAACTGCGAACTAACCAAATCCGATATCTGAATTGCAAACTTATCATAATTTAAGTAAATTAGTTTCGGTCTTGGGAAAATGTAACCCCTTTTCGATTTGTTAAAGTCTTAAGCATCCAATTTGATTTAAGAATACATATGCTACTGCTGCATATCTCGTATACTGATTTTTGCACACGTCGTTAGACTGAGAAAGAGAGATAGAGAGACAGAGAGAGTTGGACAGCTGCGTCTGATTTCTGCGTGGACAACATATCAATTGCGTGTTCTGCAAATCAGGTCAACAGTTTTGGACATGGCCAACAGATGTGGTTGTTGTTGTTGTGGTTGCTGTGGCTGGCCAGAGGGGATGCAGGATTAAAATCAGCAGCACCCAAAGCTTGTCAAACTGTTCGTCTGCCACACAAATGGTCACCGTCTTGGCTCATTTATTTAATATGCTGAAGTGCTCGCTCGTCGCGCCCAAAGGCACGAAGCACACAGCGAGTGAGGCTCATGCAACTTTTATTAAATCAATCAGTGGGCAACGCGTCTAACGGCAACTGACAAGACGACTGGACAACTGGACATACAGATGTGTGGACAGCTGGACAAGTGGACGTTGGCCACTCGCATAGCTTTACCTTATGCGCCACTGCGTGCATTCGTAATGCCAAAGCCGGACGAGCTATGCCTGCTGCATTTCGCAAAAGAAGGAACAAGGAACATGCCACATCGCCTAACTGTGGCCCAAGTCTGCGTTTCTCTCTGCTGCAGCAGTATCAATAGTCAAGACATAGCTGACATTGTTCGAATCGAACAAATAGCTAAGAAAATCGAGTTTGAGAGCAATCGCATCTATAAAAGTTAATGCATTGAACATAAAGATAAGTTTTATATACCAACATGGAAGCAGAGGTATTTCTGTGCTTAAAAGTGTAGTCATATTTAAAGAAAGAAAGATTAAGTAGAAAACATGTATATCACGTATCAACAGTATGATTAAAGTAACTTTACGTCTACTTAAGACAATAAATGTAGACAGATTCTATTCAGTTAATTATATAAATTCATTTAAAAATGCAATACATTATTTTATAAATTCATTTTATATACCAATATTGAAGCTAACACTAAACACTACATGTATCTTTAAAAATGAGCAGAATGATGAATGAATATATTAAGTTTAAGACTTCAAGAAAAGTTGCTTTTAATATGTTTTAATCAAAAACTTGCTGGGAATATTTAATGATTTATAAAAGCTTCGATAAAGGTTATCGATAATTGTCTTTCCATTCCTTTTTCTATTCTCGTTTTCCATAAGTTTTCTTAAAATATCGATAACTACCAAAGTCAGTCAAATTATATATTATGGTAGAAGGAGCCTAAACAAATCCTAGAGTTACTAAAAATAATTAACGTCTTGGTATAGCTTAAATAGCTTCTTTCGATTAGTTCTATGTTGCAGCCATGTCTGATAAGAATTTATATGTTTTCTCCTGATTAATCGATAATTTATACAATCGATTAATATATTAACAATGTTGTTTCGACAACTGTTATCGATTAATATAAATCTTAACTGTATCAAGTATGTCTTTATTTTATCTTAAGTTATCGAACATTTTTACAATCGACAAATATGTTATCGATACATACAATGTTTCTTCGACAACCGTTATGGATCAAGGTCAATTTTATCTACAATATATCAAGTATGTCTTCTTATTTTCTCTTAAGCTATAAAAAAAATGTTTAAGTCAATTTTATATATTTGCAATATTTTGAAAGAGGTAATCGATATATGTCAATATTACAGACAAGCTTTATCAAATTGTTAATTTTCTTTAAAACTTTCTAATTTAATTTTCATTACGTTCTTTTCAGTTATCGATAACTTTTGTTTTCGATCATTTTATTCACCTGGTCATTCAGCTGCGGGGATGTGGGCAACGTCAGAGACGCGCCTATGGGCGGGCAAGACTGTCGCTTAAAGTCCCGTCGTATGGCGAGCTCGTACCAGGGTATCAGCGGCCTGCTGCGCAGCGTGGTCTGACAGCCGATCTTGAAGTCCAGCGGATCCATATACTCTGGAGCCATGCGATTCAGATCGCTGACAGCTGCCTCTGCAGAGGCATAGATATTCCCCGCCGACTTATGGTTGCCCACATGCGTGGGCCAGGCGGCGCTCATTTCCTGGGTATCCAGACTGCGATGCAGACCTGCTGCCATGCTCTTCACGCGCATGTGGCCGAGCGTGTGGTAGCGACGATCCACGGCGCTGGGCAGCATGGGCATGGCTGTGGGCACCACGAGCATCTCGTCCTGGTCTATGGTGGCCAAGCTCTGGCTGGTGTAGGAGCGCTCCAGCAGGTGGTCGGTGCTCGTGCTGCGCTGCGTCACGATGGGCAGCTCGTACAGATTCAGTCGCTTCGTGGTGGGCGGTCGCGTGGGCGTGGCATAGATCTTTGGCTTGGCATAGAGACTCTCGCGGCGCACGGGCGCAGGCGGCGGCAATCCCGTGGGCGATCCACAGCTGGACGCCTCAGTCAGCGACAGCGTCATGGGTCGCAGCCGCGAGCTGCCCGCAGAGCTGACCGAATTGTGGCGCAGCGTAGCCCGCTGCTGTCGTCCGTCTCGCTCCTGCATATCGAAGCTGAGCTTGGGCAGCGGCGAGTAGCAGACGCGTTCCGTGCTGTCGTAGGAGCTGCGCAGCCCGCTGTCCAGCCTGCGTTTGGGACTCGCTGGCGCCGTGTAGAGAAAAATGTGCTCCTCCTCGCCGGCCGTATTGTAGTCCGGCGTCTTGGGCGTGGCGCTGCTCTGCAAGGAGTCGAGCGAGAAGCGCGAGTTCTTCTTCACGCTCTGATAGTCGCAGGGCATGGACCCGCCGCCCGAGGAGCTGGAAGCATCCGACAGCGGACGGAAGCCAGTTGCTGCTGCTGTTGCTGTTGCTGCTGACGCACTCGCATAGATCGGCTCCAGATCCCCGATGATGGGCGTGCGCACAGGCTTGGCCCTCGCATAGATCTCCTCGCCCCCGTTGCCGCTCAGCGAGGAGCTGCGACTGTAGTTGCTCCTCAGCGAGATGGTTCGCTTGCGCTGCAGCTGCAGCTCGTGCGGCTGGGCAGCAGCGGCTGCCTCGGTGGCTTCCGCTGCGCGTATCGAACGGGAACGAGTGAGACCGCGGGCCCGTATCGTGGCATAGCCATCGTAGAGGGGCGTGGAGAGCGGAGACGAAGGCGGCCGATTGCTGGCGCTGGCAGCGGACATCGCGATTCGACTTTGGGCTTGTTTTCAGTTAGCTCTGATTTTTCATTGGATTTTCATGTTTGTCTTCGTTTGTGTCTTTCACTGATTGATTAATCGCAGTTCATTTCATTTCACTTCATTGCATTTCATTTCATTTCACTTCATTAATAAACAACGCTTGGGGGGTCTCATTGCTGGGGGTTCGAAAGAAATAACTAAAGCTGCATCAATCATGCTTAATTGATTGAAGCTGCGTGCATTCAACCTGCCTCATATGCCACGCCCACACAGCTCAGTTCAATAGTAAACTAAAAACTCATTTTGATCTTTTCAATTTTACAGCTTAAGCTTTTCATTAACGCCCAATTAGCATCCATTTCACGTGACTGAATGCCTCAGGCTTTTGATTGACGGACACCGAAAAAATGTATTTATATATATATGTATATATATGTGAACAATGGAGCGTATCTAATGGATTCGAAGAGTTGTCAGATTTTGAATGCCTTGCTGAAAGCATTTTAAGCCAACACAGAAAAAGGGCTAAGAGTGTCTCAAGGCAAGGTAAGTGTCAATTGTTTAACGAGGAAATAAACTACGGGCATGAACTATTGAGCAAGATTTATGCGTTACATGGTTTTATGCTTAAAGCCCAGATATTGCCAAAGTTTAAGTTTTGCATATTTTTAAGTACCTTTTTGTCTGTCAGTCTGTATGGCATAAAACAACTCAATAGCTTAGAAAATTAGCAACTAACACCGAAATCTTATTGGAAAAGTATCCATAAAAAAATATGGAAATGACCTAAATTAAGGTGAGGCCAAACAAATCAACTTTAGTTGCAAATATTGAGCAATATGTGAAGTAGAATTTGGGTTAAAATAATAATAAATTAAGTTTATTGTAGATATTTACTTGCCTAATAACAAAGTTAAGGTAAGATAATTCGTTTCCTACTCTCATAAGTAAAGTTCATATGAATTAGTTTTTAATAACCAGACAAATTAGAAATTATTGTAGCTTAAGAGGTGGCTCTTTTTTAATGTTCTTATTTGTTTTTATATATTAAATATATGCAGCAATGATAATTATTAAAACTTTGAACACTACATTGTTGAATTTTAAGTTTTATTCATTGATTTTCATGCTAAAAAGACGTTTAACAAAAACAAAACTGTATTCGAAGATATATTCAACTAAAGTTAAAGTCAAAATATAGAATTTAAATGTAAAATCTTCAAATTAATATAGATTTGTCACTAAAGACAAATTTAACTGCAATTATAGAATATAGTCAAATCTGGCCTATATATATAGAAAAAAAGAACATTAACTATAGATAGATTTGTCTGCGCTTTCAAAGCAAAATATATCATATCATTATTCAAAGCGGAAATATGGAAGCAACTCTATTTACGAATCAAACTCCGAATGTGGAATATAGAGACAAATCTAACTATACGTGTATAACTTTGTCTCTACATTTGCACTAGAAACAAGTCAATAAGATTTATCTAGATTTACTTGCATATATATGTATATAATCTAACAGAGAATATTTGATATGTATTTGTTCATCCCTACACATCAACATATATCAATATCATATTTTGTATTATATTAAATAAATATTAAAAAACATTTATAACATATTCCTCCATCTTGTGTTTTTCTCCGTTCATATTTACTTTCAGCTTGAGCACAATAACTCGCTCTGAATTATGAGCCACTGCAGCTAACGTTGTCTGAGCAGTTATTTGTTTTTTTAATAACTCCATCAATGTAGAACAATTATAGCATTGGCAAAGTTGAAATATTTTGCAGCAGCAACAATTAAAATTGCTCTTTATTAGAGGAGGGAAGTTGAATGAGAGGAAGAGAGAGAGAGAGAGAGAGAGAGCTGTGTGAAGTACATGCCATGAACTGCAATCAAAACAATTACAACAAATTCACGCAGTGCTAAAAAACAACAGCAACAAGAGAGGGACAGACAAGAAAAAGAGCGAGAGAGAGAGAGAGGGTTATAGTTAGGCAATAGACTTGAGCGTATGTTGATGACATTAGAACATTGTTATTTATTGCAATTGCCAGTTGCTGCTGTTGCTGTGGTTGCTGTTATTGCTGCTGTTGCACAACAACAATAACAACAATGACAACATGACTCTAGCCATGTCAGTCAGCAAAGAACTGGAAACCGAAGCGAATTCGAACCCAACTGAACTGAAGCTCCCTTTTTTTGCTACAAGTGTCAACGACTGCAGTCAAACTAACAAACCAATTGACAGCAGCATGACCAGCAGCAACAGCAGCAGCAACAGCAACAACAACAACAAGTGGCTGGCATGTGGCATAAAATTGCAGTGCAGTCGAGGCAAAGCAGCCGCCACATGGCATCCACAGCCATATAGAGACAGCGCCGACAGAGTCGTACTTATAGATACATTTTAAGTGCCTGTTCTGCCAGTCCAAGTGTCAAATGGTTGATAAAGAAAAAAACTAAAACTCATAAAGTTGGCAGCTGAAAAGCAAACGATATGCGGGTTTACGATGCAGCCGAAGAGAACCAGGAAGCGATTAAGCAACGAGCTAGGCTCAAGGCAGAGAGAAAGCTGGCGGAGCTATATGGAGCGGCCTTGATAACTGTTGGAGAAATCCAGCTTTTATAGAGAAGTCACACAAAATAACTATATCTTGCTACTTGTTCACGAAGTAAAGAGAGTATATTGGTTTTATGCAATGCTCGTTCTGTTGAATTCATTCGTCTATCTGTATGTACGCTATTGAAGCAACAGACTTAAAAAATTTACTCGCTTATACCCTCGACTGATAAAGTATAAAGATTCTCTAGATTTGCCTATGGGGGGCGTGGTAAGTTGAGAATTATACAAACTCCTTTATTTTCGACGCTATTGAAGCTTGAAATTTGGACTTAAAAAAAAATATATTCTCGTATACTACCCCGGATAAAATGATCACGGTTATATACATTCCTGTTCTGGATATAGTGAACTAATTAAAGAAACTAATGTTCACATTATTGAGGTTGTTCAACTTATCAAAGTTAGAATTTATGTTGAAAATACACTTTGTGTATAAAAATTCAAGAGATCATTAATATTAATTAGTAGGAAAACATAAACATCTATGCTTATTGGAAGAAAGGGCGAGTTGACGTTTGCTTCTTGAGTTCATAAAGTTACTTTTGAGCCTTTTTAGGGGTCATATACAAATTTTGGATGTTGTTGTCTTCCCCAGTTTACAGTTAAAATTGTCAAATAAGTTATTGTTGACTTCCTCTACTAATAAGCAAATCCGAAAATATATATTTTGGAATAAATAAATTCTATTTTGAGCTTTAAACAAGTATTATGCAATCAATTGCACTGATCAATAAAAGATGCAGTTCAATCACTCATAAACAATACACTATTGCTCAGTTACTGACTTATTCAATTCTTTCAACTGTTCATAAGAGCGTGACGTTCTATTGAACTGTACAACTGCTTAGGTACCATACGTTCCATGGAGCTATTCAGCTATGAAGGATTTGACAACTGAATAACTACCTAATATGAATCGCTTATGAATGATTGAATATTATGCATCGTTAAATGAACTAGTGAATGAAATAAACAATATGGATAGAGCTCTCAACATACCAAGCACACGTCTTAAATTGCAACTCAATAGTTTGTCATAAATTTTGCCGCATTATGTGGCAGCTGTGACAATAGATTGAGCTGTGGCCGCTGCGGAAACTAAAATTTATGACAAAGACTAGACAGATTTTGGCTCAGTTTGTGAGAATCGCAAAGAGGAGAGCAGTGGCTGTCAAACTGCAACTAATTTGCAAATAGATCAATTCAATTCTGAGCTGTCAATAATTCGCAACGTCAAGTCAACTCAAGGCCTGCCAAAAATCAAATTCGAATTCGACATTTCAAAGCTGCTCCGAAGTCACGTAGGTGTCTAATTGTTTTGCATTTTGCATTTTTTTCGGGGGAGTTCATTGTTTATTGTTTTGTTGTGCAATGTGCTTTGGCATTTAATAGCTGTTGCATTGGAATTTCTGTCTATTGTCTGGCCTGGCAAATGTCAGCGTAAGAAGCAAAAAATAAATGCAATTTCCTGCACAGCTTCCAGTTCGACCGAACTTTCGCTAACGAGTTGCAGTTTGACAGGCACTGGCCTAGGGGGCACGGGCACAGCCCAGCAGGCTTATCGCCGACGTCTGTCTAGGTTTTCCTGTGGGCCGCAGCTAAAAAAGAGTCTCTAGTCTAGACGTGGCTGCTTATCAGCTGCGCCAAATCTCACAAGGAAATTGCCATAAAATAGAAAGAAAAAAAGAAAAAAATGCAAAATAAAAACAAAATCAACCAACGCATAAAATGACAGCGAAATGTGTTCAGGAAATGAAATGAATTATGAATCGCGACACGATTAAAATGCTCAGCACTTCAGACTTAAGATCCGAAGACATGTGGCCACATCTGAAGCTGGGAAACAAACTATTCAAGTAAACAAAACATATGTATATATAGTTATTTGCTTTGGCTCTTAAGCCTCTCAGCTTGTCAAATTGTTGACAAAACGAACAGCAGCAAGCAAAACAAAATGAAATTCTAAATATTCAATGTCGAAACTGGTTGAGAATTAAAGCACAAAAAAAATGCGCAAAAATAATCAAAGTGAGGCTGTCAACTGCATTGCCAAGTAGCTTCATATCAAACATGCCAGAGGGGAATAGCGAGGGGCATTGCGAGGAGAATTACGAGGGAATTACGCAGGGGTTTTTGTTTGACAGCTAGCCTCAAGGTTGCCTCGCAGCGCTTCAAGTTTGATTCATAAAATATGCAGCAGAAACATGACAATTGCATTTTAGTGTATTTTAAGCATTTAAAAACGTTTCACAAGAGGTTCTTAAAGCAACTATTTCACTTCACTTTTCAAGCAGTTTTATATATACATAAGAATGCATGTATACCTATATATATATGTATATATTTCATTCAAAGATGTATGTATATATGTAGTTATTGCTACGTGAAACATATACATGTAGAACATGCGTTATCAATAAAAACATGGAGGGCAATTTCCGATTCAAATTGAGATTTCGACACATGAGGGACACTTAAAGGGTTCAAATATTTATGCTATCAGATAAAAAAACTTGTCAGACTCAAGAAATATGATATACTAAAGTATTTATATAAAGTTAAACACCTCATATGATGCTTAACAACTAAGCCTACATTTTTGAGAATTTCTTATGCCTATATTACGAGGTATTTTAATTTTTCGCAACTTGTTTTACTTTACTCAACTGTACTTTAAATTACAAAGTTTGTAATCTTCGTAGACCAGTGGGATATGCGTTGCCACATAAGTTATCAAATAAAGGGTTCGAGCCCTTTTAAGGTCTTAAGCTCGTAATAATACTATCAATTCTAATATTAAACAAATTCACTTGATATCATAAACAAAAGTTGCAAATAAAGAGAAAAATTATAAAAAAAAACAAACCCTACTTTGGGAAATGTTTTCTATATCGTATTTTAAATAAAAACTTAGTATGTATATAGCCTAACTTACAAGCTTTTACCTCTAGTATCTCACCAAGTATTTATAGTAGTTTGTATGAGAAACTTTTGACTGTATTTGAATGTGGTCTAATATAACTCTGATATTTTTAATCATAGAGCAAAACTATAGAAAACTTGTAAATTTTTGGAATAATATTTAAAGAGCCCCATCTTTAGGTGCCAATGGTAAGAATTCTTTAAAGTCTTATCCGAAAATACTGTAAAATTTTAAAACCGTTCCTATATTTGTTTACCGCAAATGTTGCCTTGCGGTTGTCTAGTTTGCTGCAAGCTAGTCATAAGTTCTTTGATTATAGACTAATCCATGAATGAATGGTCTATTTATAATATCTTTTCATAAATATCGATTAAGAATCAAATATGATTCCTTAAAAAACTTCAACAATTTAATCTTTTATTAACCTTAAGAAAGTCAGGACTTCAAATCCGAAACTTGTTGGTAAATGTCTGTCTAGTCTATCACTTTCTATAGTCTCTAACTATATATCATACTAATATTTATTATAATACTTCAGTTCTGTTTTATGTCAGACAATTCGTGTTTCACAAAAACTTTTTCAATGGTTTCTTTTTTGTCTCAGAATAATGTTAGTTGTCTCTTATGACGTCATTGGAAGCCACATTCGACACGCAGAAGAAAAAAGCACTTGTAAATGCCGCAACACACGCACAACAAGCCCAGTGTGTGTGTGTGAGTGGCTTTTAGTCATTAGAGTCGTCTTGTAGACAATTTAATTGGGTCGAGTTGTTATTTCAAATTGAATGCGTAAATTTTTTTGCTGCTGCTGCTGCTGCTGCTGAAGAAGGCGCACTCAGAGCTAATGTTAATATAATTATTGTCGAGGTGTGCGCCAAGATCTAATATATTTATATATATTTTGTATATATTTCCATAGGAATATACATTAGATGACATCATTTTAAAAATAAAAACAATAAACATTTCAGGCACGTCATCAAATATATATATATACATATATACTCGCATATTTTTAATAACAATTTTTTATTGTTTATTTATAGATGAAACTTTGGCTCTTTTTATGCTTATCAGCTCGTGTTTATCGCCGTAGACTTCATAAGCTTCGTCAATATATGTATTAATATTTATGTATTTATGCAAAAATTCAATAAAAAGTGAAGCCAAAAGGGCGCGACTTCGACCTGAAAACTCTAGAGGTTTTTGTGGAACTGCATTAATTAGACACGAAACCTGCTGTGAGGCGCTGCTCTCAAGTCTCTCGTGTTATATTTCTCTGAATTTAGCGGGTGGCAGCAACAAAGTCAACTCAACGTAGACCCAACCAGTTTCTTAATAAAACCAAAATTGAGATCGAAATCGAGATCGAGGCTGAGCCTGGGCACTTCCTTGAGTGGAAGACGTCTCGAACTGCCGCTTGACAGTCTCCGAGAATTATAAACAATTGAGTCTAATTTAGGTTTAGAGCTTTCTGCAGCAACATTAGCTTTGTAACTCGACCGGGCAGCTGCCAAGTGAATGCAACTACAGTCGTACATCACATATCAGCAGCCTTAATGCATTTAATTAAAGGCCCAGCCCAGCTCTCTGTGGCAGTTGCAATTGAATTGCGCTGTAAATGCATCTCCAAGATTGCAAGCTGGGCAACTGGGCAATAAAGAAAAATAAGATGCTGAAACATTATACGATGCCTCAGCTGAACGAATCAGCGTAGGCAGTTGATATAAAACAAAAAAAAACTAAAAGCTATTGCACAACAGATTCCATAAGTTTTTTTTTAGCAAATATCAAGTACCCTAATGTTTTAGAAACTACGAATTTTCACACATTTCTTATTTACAGAGGTGGAATTTTGCTGGCGAGGTGTGAAGGTTGCAGGTAGCTAAACTTTCAAGAGTCTGGCTCTTTTTTTGGTTTTGGGATTGAGGCGTTCATACTAACTGATGGACTGAGGTCGACTGACTGAACTGTGGATCTTGATCAGGAATATATATATAAATATATATGTATATATATATATATACTTTATAGGGTCGGGTTCTTCTCCAGTTCCAATTTTCCAATTTCATTGGGTTTTCATTATACCCTAATTCCAATTTTCATTGGGATTAGGGTATAATCTAAACTGCGGATATAATTTTTTAAGCTTATATGTTGAACATTCTAAAAACTTATCTCTACATTTTCAAGCTCAAAGTACCTAATAATTCGCAACAAAATTATTTTCATTATATCTTAATGTAAATATATGGATATCTAACTATTTTCACTAACTACTACTAAATATATCACACAAATTTTTACTGTAAGAGGTAGAGTTTGTTTTGATATCAATGAATGAAAATATATAACCAAAAGGAATTTGATGATAATCAATTTCTAACTAATTTCTGCGTTTGTGTGTAGAACTTTTTGAAAAGTTTGCTAAAGCTAATACAATAATATTGAAAGCCTATATCACAAGAAGATACTTTATAGCATACACGTATATCAGATAAGTAAATATTTTATTTAACTAATACTACTATATCTGAAAAATATTCACTTAAGAGATGGATTTTGTTTCAATAAATGTAAGAAAGAGTGGATAAATAATAAATGTTTTAAAGCCATAAAAGAGTTCAGACTTAATAAAGGAAAATGATAAAAACATTTGTTGTATATTAATTTCTACCTAATTTCCACTCTTATAAGAAACTCTTTGAAAAGTTGTATAAGTTTTGTTTATGTAACTAGGCTTTATTTAATCATCAATCAAATAAACAGTCAGTCAGTCAATCAATTAGTTCTTTGAGCTTTCTAAAGGTCGTCTATTCCAATAGGCTTGCTCTACTTCAAAGCTAGCCCACACTTTGTTCGCCAACAAACTTCATTTCAGGAACAACTTTGATTTACTCGAAAGGAAAATGCATTGGAAATCGCAGCAGATATCGAGATATCAGCACATACATCAATCTGTCTGTCTGTCTGTCGGACAGCGTGTTAATCGTGTAGAAAGCATCTGTCGGGCGTTGAATAAACATGTGAAAAGCGACTTTGCTTTCGTTTCGGCGGCAAAAGCATAAATTTGCATACGCTGAGCTATACCCTGGGCTCAAGTTCGATATATGTAAAAGAAAATGGGTTAGAAATCTAATCAAAAACGAGAGCTAAATCGAATTGTAATGAATCGTATCGCAAGGCAACGGTCTGTACACAAATCACGTCAACAAACAATTTATCAAGCTCTCAGCTCTGTCTGCTGAATGCGTAAGATAATGACTGCAGTTGCTCTGCTGGTCACATGTGATAAATCAAGAGGGACGTAGTCCGTCCTTAAAGACAGAATGTGAACTAATTGCGACTATATATACCCTAAATATATATATGTACACCCTACTCCCGCATTTGGGCTCATCAAAGTCTGCTCATGCACTTGACGGACAACAGTCACAATTATTATAAATATATGTATGTATATATGTACATATATATTCTGTGGCACTGCAGCGCAGCTCTCAACGTGCTGTCAGGCAACAATCACTCGAATCTCGTGCATGTTGCATGCAACATTGCCTCAACATCGCCTGTCACCCCGCCGCTGCCACCGCAGCTCTGCTCTTTTGTTGATTATGCTGATGAGTTTTTGGGTCGTCTCCGACTATGGGTCGCTCCCTCATATCAGCAGCCCCCCATCTTGCAAACGTGGGCAATAATAATAATGAAAAACTTTTTCTCTTCTCTCCTTTTTTTTGTTTTTATTATTATTTTTCTCTTTTTTATTTTGGATAAGTGCTTAAGCCTGGCATGGGGCTAGGTTTAGGGTTAGGGGGTCGCTCGCTGTTTATGTTTCTCTAACATGCGCCTCGCATTGGACACTGGGCACTAATAGCAAACAATAACAGAAACAACAACAATTACAGCAAGTAAAATAACAGCTGGTGTTGGCATTAAGCCGCTTCAAATAGCTGCACACTTGAATGTTTAACAACACTGGCCTTGCTGAGTGTTGAAAGTGTTAACAGACAGAGATGAGAGCTGAGAAATAGCTAAGCTTTAAAGGGTAGCAAAAAAAAGGATAGGAAAGACAGAAGAGAATTTATTAAACTATAATTGAGATTAATCTTAGTTGTAAAAATTGTAAAAATTCTTTAATAAGATCCTAGATCATTTAGTTAACCCTGGCTTGGCTGAGTGTTGAAAATGTTAACAGACAGAATTGAGATTTGAGAAATAGCTTAGCTTTAAGTGGAAGCAAAATCTGCTTTATTTATTTATATTTAAGTAGTGATTAAGATTCATATAAGCTTTTCTGTAAATATTTATTAAAGATCTCTGTTCATTTAACTAGCTCTGCACTGGCTGAGTGTTGGAAAACAGAAGAAAAAGGTTTAAAACGAAACAGAAAGAGCTTTTCAGGAGTAGCTTCAACTGATTGAGGCAGCCGAGCGCCATTTAACGTTAAATTTGCTCAATCAGGGTCAATCATTTGATCAATCGTTTGTGTAGAACGTTAGTAAAAACAATCTGACAATAGATGTTTCACAGTTTTTGTTATTTTTTGCATAAATATTCCATATCCACATGATAATCTCAAGTTAATTTACCTATGATTGGCACTATAATATGATACGATCACGTTGTCAGAGCAACAGAAGGATACCAAGAAAGTTTATTTGCAAAGAATTGCTTAAAATTTCTCATTAAAGGCCTAGAAATGTCCTTTAGTAGATCAAAAAAGATAAAATAAACCTATTAACACCCGCTCCAGAGTTAAACTTAGTTAGTTGTAATGCTATAAATGTCTTGCCCCCAGCTCGGAAACTAACTACAAAATCGAAAAGAACTGAGCATCTTTCATATGTACTTATATATGTGTCGTAAATTGTCGTAAATTAATCAACGTCAGGGACAGGCCGAGAAAAGAATCTCGAACCTCGAGCAGATAATATGGCATAATGATAATTAAATTTTCGAGGCGCAACCGAAGGCAGCGTTTGTCTTCCACAGAAACTGAGACACTAAATGGGTAGACACGTAGATAAGAGCGGAGGCCTGACATTTTCCCAGAACTGGAAAAGAGGGAAAATTAAAATGGAGCTCAAGAAAAGTCAGTCGAATGAAAAGGGGGGAAAAACTAAGAAGAGGCTGGCAGCTGCGCTACCAAGTGCAATCCGTTTTCGTAATTGCAGTCACAATATTTGCTGCAGCTGATTTGTGGCAAGGGGCACGTCTGCAATCAGCTGCGTCAATTTCTTAAACGTCGAGCCTGTCCCTATTTTATTTTCTTTTTTTTTTAAAGGTGCGACAACGTTCATTCTGTAAAGGTGAAGTGAGCAGAGAGCCGCTGATAATGGCTGTTTATTGAGTGGCAAAGTGAGCAGACGTCGAGGCAGCTGCAGCGGCAACATGTTGCAAGGTGGAACGTGTGGCAAGTAGCTCAACAGACGAGCCATTAGTCAAACTCACAAGCTGCAACACGCAAAACCTTGAGACATTTGTCGAGCTAATTAGTGTAATGCAACAGGAGACTCACACACACACACACACACACACACATACGAATGGGTTGCAAGTTTAATGTAATTATGATATCAGCTCTCAAGTGCATGCCACTCAAGTTGGGTATTATACACACATTATCATATTGCTAGAGGAGCTCTTCTGACAGCTGTTATTAAACTTGAATAAAAGGAATAAAAGTGAAGGAAGGAAAAGGTTTTTAGAGTAAGGGTTAAGACAATATCTATATAATAAGTTATTTTTATTGTTAACCAATACCCTTTTATGCCTGACTCTTACTTCTCCTGCTTCCTTACAAATTTATAGTTTATTTAGAGATATGCAGCGATGAAAATATAAAATTTTCGCTGATTAAAAGTGTAGGAATTTTTCCTTCCTTGCCTGACTCTTCTTAACCTTCTCCCCTTATACTTTTAATAGTAATAAATTTATCAGCTATTTCCATTTTCTTTTCTCCTACATCATTAGCTGCACTATTATGCTTTCTTTTCTCGTTTACCCTAATATTTTGCCTTGTTAATTAACATTTCATTTCATTCACTTCCTTCAGCAGACCGAAAGATTATTGAAATATTGTTTGGGTTCTGCTGTCGCCGCTTTTCCGTCAATTAAACACGACTCGAAGAAGCTGGAGTACAATTTTCCCAAACTCAACCCTTTGCACCACAGGTAAAGCTATGCTATATAGTCCCAGCCAGCTTCGATTTGTCGCTGCTTACGGGTCATTAGCCTATGTCCGGGGCGGAGTCGAGACGGGTTCGATTTTTTTGACACACAGCAATTGAGTCTCAAAGTAAATTTTGCCTATTAATTAAGTTTGCCGACACTTGGGAGTTTACTTGCAGTGAAGTGCGAGTGTAGGGTGTTTGCTGTTGGCTCTGGCCAAATATTTACATATAATTTGTACAAACACAGCAATGCAAAATACTCTACACACACAGAGCTCTGGCAGACAGTTGGGCTCCATTTGTAAAGGGGTTTTCAGCAGAGGAGTGGAAGTAGTTGACATGCATTCGAAATATCTTTCTCTCTGTCTATCTTTCGCTGTCTCTCTCTTGAGCTCTTTAGCTCTACCTTTTGGCAAATAAAATGCTGTAAACGACAATCGAGCAAAGTCAATCAATGGAAATTGTGTTGTAAACAGAAGGACAAAAACACAACTGTCGAAGAGTGAATTCTCTTACAGATATATATGGATTATTTATATAATATAAATATGTCATTTTTTTTAAAAAAGAGTCTAAGCTATGGATGATATATATATATTATATATAACAGTATGTGTAAGCATTTAACATATATATTGTATGTGATGAAAATCTCGTTAAAAATATGCAATTTATAAAAAAAAGTTATGGGAATATTTTAATTTCATTTTTATTCCTTTCAATAAATCAAAGTTTGCAAGAATTCGAAGTTTGTTGAAAATGAATTTTAACTAAATACTTTCAGTAAGTAAGATAATAGAAGAAGATAATGGTATTTCTTAAATAACAGAAAAGCAATTTCAAAACTTCGCTTTGGACTGCAATTTCTTATATGATGTAGAAGTATTACGTCAGCTAAGAATAGCAAGATCTAAAGAAGATATAAACAAAAGAACAAAAAGAAACAGAGATGACTTTAGGTATTACTCCAAAATTGATGGACAATAAATATATATTAATAAAATATTGTAATATAAAAATTATATAAAAAAATAAATAAATTTATTTTTCATTTTTTCTTTCTTTTTCTATTATTTATTATCTTTAGATAAAATTTGTAGTTTTAAATAAAGTTTTCAGCTAAATAACGCATGAACCTTACGGCATTCCCTTGCCAACTTCTCTATATATTTATAAATACCCCATTTGCAGGGTATATTAAGTGCCAGAGGAGCGGCACTTTAGGCGCAATTGATTTAAATGTCTGTATTTTGGGCCATAAGGAAGTTGGCTCTGCAATTTGCAAAAGGCCTTTTGTCAGCGAAGCATTTGAGGAAATTGGCCGTCAAATCTTTTGGACTGCCAGTTCAAAGCGAAAACTCACTGAAAATTGGCAAACTTCAAACGCGAATTTTGCCTCTGCTGGCAGCGACAACTTCGATTAGCTGCGCTCGCAAATTTCAAATTTCCATGAGGTGAAAAGCTGAGAAAGCAAAATCAATCTTCATCAAGGCGCAACGCGAAAAGTGCAAAAAAAATATGAAAATTAATTGCAATATTTTTTCAATTAAAATACTTGAGTGAACGCTCTCCTCCTCTCTGCCGACATCCCACTCAGATTTCTCACTTCAAATATTATTTATAACCCAAAAACTGTTTGGAGGCTCATAAATCTTGGCAGCGTCCCTCCGCCCCGCTGCATTCCTGCCAGTCGCTGAGGCGCCAAACTCTAATAAGAATTTATTACAAAAGTATTTTTTTTATGTTGAGCCACAGGATGTGAGGGTAGGACAGAGTAGGGTAGGGTGTAGGGCGCAGGGTAGGGTAGCTCTCGAAATTGACACTGAGAACTTTCAGTTTATACTTAATTGATCTGCCGCAGCGTAAGTGAGGCTGAGGGTGAGATGAAGCGAGTTCTTTCCGGGTAGGGTGACACCTCGCTTTAGGCACAGGAACTCTCACGCACGCACACACAAACACAGCTGTCCGTGTGGGCACACATGTGCGCTGGCTGCGAGGGTGCTTCTATTTCTTTTTTTCCTGTACAGTCAGACCTAATTTGATTATTGCCTTTTATTTGATTCGCTGTGATATATTGGCCTGTCAGACAGAGTTTGAGCCATTAGCGAATAAAAACGGAAAACAAGCCGGAAAAATGCAGCTAATCGAAGTGGGGAGCTCTAGAGCAGTAGAGCAGGTAGCATTCAAACTGAATCCTCACATAAAAACTGAACAGAATGCAAACAATGGAACAGCGCAGACAATTCCCTTCCAATTCTTCTGTGTATATATATAGAGAGAGAGAGAGAAGTCAGAGTAGAGTCGGGACTTGCCATTCAGTGAACTGATGTGATCGTAAAGATACGACATTGTCGGGTTTGTTGGACTGAGCGAGTTATAAACAGAAGGTAAGAGGAAAAAAATAGCTATATAAAAAAGGTAGCAAGATACGATCTTAACTACTTGAATGTATAAAATGTGGAACTTTTGAGAATTGTATAATAATTTTATTACAATATTATTTTGGTAACTTCTGCAGTATACAATATCTGCCAGTAGCATAGCCCCTCTTTTGTATTAACTACGCCACTGTTTTGTCTTTTTGGCAACAACATGTAGATATTATAAGAATTTGTATTAAATTTCAAAGTAGCGTAATTTTATTTAGTTCATTTCAATGCTATTCAATATCTGCCCCCTTTTTCAGGTACGCCTCTGCCACATGAAACATTTTTGGTTAGCAAAGCTAGAAATTCCAGGAATATTATGTTAATTTCGGTGTATTAGTATTACGCATAGAATTTCGTACTCCCTTGCTATATTACAATATTATTTTGCTTACATCTGCTCTGTTTAACCCCCTCCTTGTGCAGCTTTCTTATAAAATTTACAAATTTAAAGAGTTGTAATTTCTTTTTATTAATATAGCTTCTCCTCTTTAAAGCTACGCCTCTGTCTTCTTGCACCCCTTTTTTTAGGCAACATGTGAACAATTTGCTCTGCTCATTTCGACATGCTCCATTAAACAATTTGCCATTGTTGCACTTTTTCACATATTGTTGCTGCTCCAGACTGACCCGCCCCCACTGCCGCTCTGCACCCCTCCGCCTCTGACTCTTTAGTCTGTTGCTGTTTGATGGAAAACAATAACTGCGTTTCATTATGACAGCCGCAACGCTTTTCCCCTTTGCCATTTTCAGAGCTGATGTTGCAGATTTCTGCCCCGTCCTCTGCTTTTGCACCACTGTAGTCTGCTGATTGTGCAATTTGTGTGTAACTTTAGTCGAGTCACTGCCGATATTAAGTAGACAGGGTATATCGGATAGCCCAGCAATGAGTGGCACACTGAAAAGCCTTTTATTGGTTCACTTATGTATAGGTTGGCACACTTTTTGTGTATTTCGCTCCACTGTGCGTCGCACAGCTTCCGCATAGCAAATGTTGCGGCAACATGTTTGTTTATTTGCTTTTGATTTTATCTTATTTATCTGAAACTTTATTTTTCTTTTTGTTAACTTAAACAGTTGCTGGCAACTTAGTCGTTATCTTTTTGTGTCACATACGAGACAGATAATTTATTTTTCATTTTTAATTTGGGGCGGCTTTTTGCTGACCAGCTGAACTTTACACCCAGAAGAACGTTTGATCAGCGACCGGTTTGGCATTAAATATTTACACAAAAAACACGTTTAAGGCCACAGGGCTTTGATTTATTTATAGATTTACGCTTTGCAAATAGCAAAGGCAACAACAACATAGGGAAAATATGCTCAATGAACCTTTCTTCACAAATCACAATCGACGCAACACCTCGACCACGCACTTCAGCAATCACTAGAGTAAATAAACAACGTCAAGCAGGCACGATCACGTAGTCGCATAGACTCTCACGTTTAACGCGACAACTAAAGATACTCTGCTGCAGATACGAACGAGCGAACTCGAATTCGAAATCGAATACAATGCGACGCGCACGTCTACCCCGGTGAGCAGTTGACGCAGTACTAACAACATGTTGAGCCAGATCAGTGGTGAGAGCCAAACGGTAATGCGAAACGGTTGAAATGCGCACTATGTGAGAGACAGAGAGAGAGAGCGACGATCAGCAACATGTCAAGTGCGTTGGCAACATGTTGCTAGGGTCTGCTGCTGCTATTGCGTACGTACCGACGTCTGCCGCATCAAACGCGGAACTGAATGTGACGCACGAATCGAAACAAAATCCTTTGGCAGGCAACCAGCAGCAGCTGCAAGCAGCCCAACTACGACGTCGACGTCGACGTCTGCGTCTGCGTCTGCGTCTGCGTTGGCGGCTTGACGGCGGCAACGGCGACAAAACAAATAACAGCATCCACAACGGAACAAACAGCAGTCGGGGAAGGAGGGAGTCGGGCAATTGAGATAAAGATTGCGGGTTCATATGGCAGCAAGGATACGCTATAAATATAGGCCATTCAAACTGTGGTATATTTATAGAAGAGGGATATACTACGAATATATGAAGGATATGTGAGAGTGTGAATAATTTATATAATGGACATTTATAATGATATAAGTCTATATATATTGTGTTTGCTGTGAAGCATCGATAGATTGATATTTAAGGATGTAATAGGTATATAGAATTAGCTAATTAGTTTTGTTATTGTGAAGTTCCTAAATTTTATGGATGGAAACTGTTTGAGAATAGATTTCAAAGCAATATTTAAAAAAATTCATATATTTATATTTTAAATCATATATCATATCTATTATATCTTTCATTCTATCATATATATACATACATCATCTTCAAAACATTTATCACCTATTTCATATCTATTATATCCATCACACATATAATATATATTAATTATATCTTTCATTTCTATCATATATATCATATCTTTTTTATTATGTCTATCTCATGTATCATATCTATAGTATCACATCTCTTATATGTATCATATGTGTCATATTTATCATATCAAACTTTTCCATAATCATCATATATCATATCTTTTATATATTTCACATATGTATTTAACTTATGTCATATCATTTATATCTTTTATTCTATCCTATCTAAAATATCTCTCGTATTATATACAATATTTGTAATATCACCTATCATATCAAGATTTTATCTATTATATTGTATATATAATTTCTTTTGTTATCTATAATAACAACCACATTTATAATGTTTTAGATTCAGTTTTAGATGAATTTCATAATGTTATTAAAATAAAGAATAGAGATCTCTGCTCTATACCTAGTCTATTCCTTGACTTGGTTAGGTAAATTCTCAGTTCTCTCAATTCATATTACTTTATTCTTCTACTGCCACAGTGTCGATATCTCAAGTTTCACAATAAAAATGGACAAAAATATAACCCAATGCCCTACAGGGCATCACAAAGGATGCATAGCCGGCAGAACGGGTCGATTGATGCCACAGGAGCTGAGCTGTGCCACAGACAGGCGCCAAAAAGGCGACAAAGGCGACGTCGTCTGCCCCAACTATTCAGCCAGAGAGTGAAAAAAATTATAGACGCAGCTTCCTGTGTGGAGAGGACGAAACAGGATGGCGGCGATGAAGTTGCGCAGTAAAGTAACAAAAAATTGCAAATTTGTGTTTTGTAGTTAGTTCAAGGGGCAGCAGTTGGTGCCAGAGGGGAGCCAGACAAGGAGGGGGGATGGGGGACGAAGCTAGCGGCGACACTGCAGTATGTCCTGACGCTTTATGTCCTGGCGTCATTTATTTTTAGCGCGAGACGCTGCGGCGCCAAAGCCAGCGACAAAACCGAAAATCGCAGTGGAACCAGCCAAAAGGGGGCGGAGCAGTGGGAGGCGGGGCACCAGAAGGTTGCGAACATCAACATAATAAAGTTGTAAAAACTTTTGGGGGTTTGTTTAACGAGTCGAGAGTGGGGCCAACTAAAAAATGATTGATTATCTCAAATTGAGACGCAGTTGGCCAATGGCCTGGTCTGGCTAGAAGGGCGGGGCGGGTCGGGGGCGTGGTCGAGCTAACCAACTTGGCCTCGACATTTGCCAAGGCAACAAAAAGAAAAGAAAAAAATGTATTTTTCTTCTTATTTTTATTCGGAAAACGATTTGCTTTGACTTATGAAACTGTTTTTGCCGACTCAGGCGAAGAGCGAGCCTTGAGAGGAGGAAAAGAGGGGGCCAAAGGGACTACAATAGCAAGTAAGGGGGAGCTTTGAGAGTCATTGACTGGCATAAGTTGAACGTTTTAGTCGAGTTATTGGCATACATATAAACGATATGGGTTATTAGCAACTGGCAGCATATCAATTGATTCTCTGATGCGGCAAAGGCTTTCACGGATTACGACTTGAGATGGAGGATCAAGGGCTTTGAGTATTTGTACACAAAATATTTACTGAAGGGCAAAGTTATTTTTTTAACTTGTTTACGTAAGCGAGTAAATGCTGTGATTGTAGGGAAAATGGGAAACTGCTATTGTCATAAGTATTGTTATACGAGGGTTAAGAGCTTTAGTTTAATTTAGATAGAATTTGTAAGTTGTATTCATGATGAAAAAGTCAAATTTGTAAAAAAAAATAGAATTGTGAATGATTGAATATTAGGCTTAGACGGTTCTTCAGATAGAACATCTTTAGTTGTCTGCTATATGTAAATATATCTAGATATTATAAAATATCATTGTATAGATGTGCTTTGTCTGCTTTATAGAGCGTTACCAGAGTTACCAAAAGTCAATATTGAGAGTCCAGACTTCGAACCCTATCCAATAAATTTACAAGAAATACTTTTAAAGACTTTTCGTTTCGAGAAGATTAATGTAAAATAAAATATAATAAGAAATGTAAATCTTTATCTATAAAAATCTCGTGTCACAATATTCTTTTGCGCTAATCTCCGAAACCAGTTAACCGATTTCAATGAAAGTTTGCAGATGTGTGTTATTTATTCCAACGTTAAGGATAGAATAGTTTTTAGCTCGACAATCGACTTGGTTAAAAGTGATTTGCAGCGAGAAAAACAATATAACAACGTAGACATAGCTATTGAAACCTGAACAAAAAAATATTTATACTTAAATCATGTTGGCTGTTGATGTATATATGTATTGTATATCAATATATTTAAAATGGTTTTCTGAAACTTTTCTCAACCAACCAAAAGATATTTTATTTTAAATAAAAACATTTTTTATATAAACATATAAATGTATATGTATTCTCATTGTATTCACTTATTTAACGTATTTTAGTAATAAAGGTGAAAACTTTTATCTATATTACTTATTATATACTATTCCACAAGTAGGAAATAGCCATAACAAGTGCTTTAATATACTTTGTTCTATTTTTACCCATTTTAGTTCCTCTTCTAAATAAGAAAAGTGAACAGTTTATTATTCAAATGGGTGTAAATATAATAAATTTAAATAATTTCAATTCAAGAAATTGTTTTTAAGCATACCAATTCTCGAGTTTGCCTTTTTCAAGCCACATTCAAGAGACATCGTAAAAGTACTTACCTAAAAAGATAGAAAAGAGCAACAAAAAAGTTTTCATTAGTAAGACAATAGACAATAGTTGAACTAATTGATGATTTATAGCAGACACACACACACACACACACACACACACACATAATACCCACAGAGACAAACGTTCATTGAGCCATTTGCCATTCACAGCAGCTCAGCCCATTTAAGAATCCATTATATGATTATTTGTATAGTTGAGCGACGCATGCGACATAAGCAAATAGAATGTGTCGTGTTTGTAAGTGTATGTGGCACATGCCCAGAATTTGAGTTTCGTCAGCCTCTACCCTTTTTATATTTCAAGTCTTTAAGTGTCAGCAAATATTGACAAGCGAATTGTCTTAATCCCAAATCAATTAAAATCAACTACCATAACAACGGCTTCTCCTACTCTTTACCTTCCCCTTTGCTGCTGCTGTTTGCGAAACATTTGCGTGGTTCGAACCCTTGCTCAGACTCAAAGACTCAAAGCATAAGCGTTGATCGTCTTATAGTTATGATTCTTTGTCTTATCGCTGAGTGAGGCGGGTCTAGGAGGGGGCCTTCTATCATCGGTCAGTCGGGTCAGTTTGGAGTGCGTGATAAATGGGCGCGTTGCGTGGCTTGGATTTAGTGAAGTGCCTTGGTTTGCGGTTGTGGTGTGTCTTATACATATATACATGTATGTGTATATGTATGCGCTATAATATTTATGACTAGTGATAAGATTGTGCAATTGAGGTTTCTGTTGCTGTTGTTGTTGCTCTGCTAAAAGTTGATGTAGGTTGGAAGTTTCGTAACCTCTTAGCTTTGCTCTTATTTTTAGCTCCTTTTTTTGGCGAGAGTGCACCATAAGCTGCTATAAAGCTTAGCCTGATAACAGACAGACAGGCGGAGAGAATGTAGAAAGGGGAGCGCATGAGTTTTTCGAATTATTTATGAGTTAGGGGTGTAAACCCTGCGATGGGCGAGAGTTAAATAAAATGCAACTTGAGCATAAATTAAATTATCTTCTTCTTATACTTATGTGTGTGTAAACATAAATTTGATGTGAGAAGTATCTAACTATCATAATAAAACAATTTATTTAACGATTCTTATTTTATATGCTATTCACTGTGGCATATCTGACATATTCTTTGGTCTAACTTTGGTATTTATTATTGAATTTATAAGTTGCCTGTGTAGATAGATAGGCAATGAAAAAAATGCAACTTCTGCTACTAAAACTATATTTCTAATGTAAGCGACGAATATAGATATACACAGTCGTGTCTGGGTATAGTGAACATGGAGTACTTTAAAAAGTGAACAATCAAAAACCACTAAAAACTGAACAATATTTTAAAAGCAGTTTCAAGCAAAAACCAATAAAAACACAAGGTATTAAAAATAAAAGAGTGTATTTCCCTAATTTGTATTTTTGCTGTTGATTGTTACAAAATCAGCTGTTTCAACTCGCCAATTCTTTCAATAAGCATACGTTTATGTTTTACTTTTAATTTATTTAAATTAACTTTTTAATTTTTATATACACAAAATTTTGAGCAAATAAAATGAGTTTTTGAACAAAAATTTTTGTCTTGATGTAGTTAACAATCTCAATACTGTGAACACGCCTTTCAATAATTCGTTCACTATATCCAGAGACGTCTGTATTAAGATAAGAATGTATCTGAATATAAGAATATACATGTGTAATGTTTTTTATAAGTTTCAACATTCTGGTACAACAAATATATAGAAAGCTGATTTATATTGTGAATTGAGCGATTCATCTGTAGAACTAACACATGTCTGCATAAGCTTTTCTAATTAGAGATAACTTGTAATATTAATTATTCGACTATATGGAAGTTGATTCGGGCATAGTCTTAAGATAAAATAAATGTAAATTAAATATTTATTAAAAAATTAAATATTTCCATATTCTTAAATCTATTAAAAATTAGTGGGTTGTCTGCAAATTTTTTACATATTCAACAATACGGATATACAAAAAAGAATACAATTGCATACTTCGCATATGGCTCATATGTGTTAATCAAGCTTATATGTATATCTTTTATATACATATAGTGAGTTTTATTTCCAGATGCTTTTCTCTCCTTTTTCTTTGCCAATTCACACTTTGGGGTTTCCATCACAAACACACATGCATTTATCTAATGCGTCTATAACTCCGTAAGCTGCATCTGACGCCAGAGAAGACCATAAAAAAACAAGTAAGAACGTTGCAGTCGGGCGCCACCGACTGCGTCAGACTCTGTTCCTGTTAAAGGTGTGTGCTCAATAAATATGTAGACCGTCCGTCTTTCCGTATGTTTGAATGCGAGATTATTGAGATTCCTTTTTTGAGCATGTCTTTTACATCAATTTAGCTACAGTCATACAATTTTACATATAGCTTTTTAAAAATAAAATACTATTTTGGTTTTTATTATATATTTTGGATACTGGCTCCACATTTCACAAAATCAATTTAATAAAAGTTTAGTTGCAAATAAAGCCACATTTACATTTTTTTTAATTTTTTAGGTAAAACCGTATTTTTAATAAAATATAAGGATTTATGCAGAAAGTTTTATCAAAATCCATTAAGTAACATAGAAGTTATAATAATAAAAAAAAAAACATTTTAATAAATGATAATATCACGCGGCAGCGATGGGAATAGAACCTGGGTCACGCGCTTCGCATGCCACCGACTCTACCCACTACACCACGGCGTCTCTTGTGCCAAATTGAGTTTGGTGTGTTGATTTGGTTAAACAGACTTGCCCCAGTTAGGTCAACTAGAATTTGTTTTAATAAATATAAGGATTTATGCTGAAAATTTTATCAAATCCATTAAATAACATAGAAGTTATAAAAAAAAAAAAAATAAAATTTTATTAAATGATAATATCACGCGTCAGCGCTGGGAATCGAACCTAGGTCACGCGCTTCGCATGCCACCACTCTACCCACAACACCACGGCGTCTCTTGCGTTGCTATGTGCCAAACTGAGTTTGGAAGTGTTTTGATTTGGTTAAACAGACTTGCGTTGTGGTAGCGAAGACCCTGCTTCAATCCCCAGTTAGGTCAACTAGAATTTGTTTTACGGAGGCTTACATTATGATTATTATTATTTTTTTTTTTCGTAAATTTTAATTTCATGAACAGTAACCCACATGTCAAATTTGGATGCTCTACGTCTAAGACTGTAGGAGATACAGTTTTACCCTATTTGCCACGCCCCAAATGGGCGTAGCTATATATAACATATATTTTTGGGTAGAGGTAGGATACTAGTATATATATTCCAAGTCCCAACTCTTTGACGGAAATATTGCCGAAATTATCACGGTTTTAGTAAAAGATATAGTAATTCCCGATTTGCCACGCCCCCAGAAGACGTGGATACATAACTTTTGACATATCTTAAGAGGAGGTCAACAGTATCCCACATGCAAAATTTGGACGCTCTAGCTCCAAAACTGTAGGAGATACAGTTTTATCCGATTTGCCACGCCCTTAATGGGCGTAAATATCTATAATATATATTTTTGATTCCGAGTGATCTACTTGCACATGTATTCCAAATTTCAAGTCTCTAGCTCTTAATACGCTCAAAATATTATAAGATTTATACAAATCGCTATATATATATTCCCGATTTGGTACGCCCCCAGGGGGCGTGGGTATATAACTTTTTGATCTAACTTAAGGGAAGGTCAACAGTAACCCACATGCCAAATTTGGATGCTCTAGCTTCAAAACTGTAGAAGATATAGTTTTATCCGATTTGCCACGCCCACAATGGGCGTAGATATATAATCTATATCTTAAAACGTCCGCGTGGTGTACACGAATATATATTCTAAACCCCATTTCTTAGACTGCAATATTGACTAAAATAACAGCGTTTTAGTCTTAATAGATATAGCATTTCCCGATTTGCCACGCCCCCTGTGGGCGTATCGGAAAAATACTCAAACTTGATCTGACGCGGATACACACGAGTATATATTCCAAATTACAAGTCTCTAGCTTCTATAGTGTCCAAATGCTGCGCGTTCATACAGACAGACGGACAGACGGACAGACGGACAGACGGACAGACAGCAAGACGGAAATTGCACAAATCCAATAGACTCTTTTTCCCTTTGGGAACAGAGTCTAATGACAAAGCGAACGCAGCTGACAGCGTGGGAGGAGAAGACCAAGGAGTTGGGGCACACACTATTGTGTGAGAGGGGATGGAAAAGAGGATGCACCAACTATTGTGACCACAAAGTGAAATTGCGAAGATGTCTGTCAATAAAAAATAAAAAACCAATAGCAAATAATATGCCGTACCAATGCTGAATGCTGAATGCTAAAGACAGACAGCGGAGAGGCAAGGAAGGTAGGCTATAGCTATGGCTATGTGGCAGACAGATTGGCATTTATGACGTTTATAACTCATAGCAGAAATTAATTAAGCGCCAGCACAATAGAATCCAACAGCGACGCAGACAGACAAACAGGAAAGCAAGGAAAAGCATTGAATTGGGCAATTAAAAAAGTTTTTTTTATCCTCTACAAACGGTGGCTATAAAAAGTGGGCGTGGTATTTGCGATTGCATTAAAAACAATCAGCATTTGGTGCTGACTTTTCAAGTCTTGGCAAAAGTTGCAATTGTGCAACATTTGAAGTTTTCAATGCAGCAATTGGCCAAGTTAACAAAGTTGGCCAGAAGTTTGAGCAGCTGCCAAACCCATTTGATGGCTTAATTAAATGGAGACGAAAGAGTAGTTGCTTATGGCCGAAGTTATATAGTTGAAGCAGCAGCAGCAGAATTTTATGTCAATTTAATGTTTTAGCACAACTTTTGTGGAGTTTTAAGTTTTGTGGTAATAAAAATATTTCTGGGCAAAGCAAACAAGTTGTAAGAGATTAACGCAGAAAGAAGCAGAGTTCGTTTTCAAAAAAGAAATCTTAGTTTTAATTACTTGTTTACGAGCGTAAAGAGTATATAAAATTTGGGTAATGTGCGTACTTCTCTCTTATCTACTATTTATCTAACTAGATTTCCAAAATCTTTCTTGTGGGTTACTATTGACCTCCTCTAAAGATTGGCGAAAGACTTATATGTCGAAGCAAATCGGGAATCCCTATATAGTATTTAGTATGAATCCTATTATATTTTTGGAATTTTTTTTAAAAAACATTTGATTTGGAATCCAGCCAACATTTTAAAAAATTATGAAGAACACAAACAATTTATATGGAAATCCATCCCAGGTCCGAAAAAATATACCTTATAAGGATCTAACAATCAACCAAGTTACATTCATTCGAAGTTCAAGAAATTGGTAATTTCTCAATATATATCAATTTTATTGACAATTTTTTGAATGAACAGTATTTTGAATTATCAATAAGCATCCCAGTGAGGTTGATTTTTACAGGATCAATAATCATTTGACCATAATAAAGCCTTTTGAAGCACAAAAACTTTTGAATTTAGAATCTTAAAAATATTGGAATTTAAATAATTATGATGCTAATCATAAACAATTTATAATTTGTCAAAAATTTTTATTCTAACAGAATTATAGTTACTCAAAGTTAAAGAAATGGCTGATATCGGAGTTGCTCTCAATTTTAGCAAGAAATGTAATTTAACTTCATGTCAATTTCTTATTTAATGTCAAAAATAAGAAGTCGATATATCTCTCTGGTTGGATAAAAAAGATTTCTGTTTAAAATGTGCTCGCATCATATATATAAGTTATTTGAAAATTCTAGCGCACATTGCTGTCTTATAGGGTTTCAGCTAAGCGTTACGCACTCTTTAATCACTCGGTTCAAGTCAACTGTTTCTCATGCTGCCGCTGAAGTCGACTTTGTCCCACTTTGCTGCTGCAACCCACATAAATTCTCAGCTATGCACATATTGTTGGCTCATCAAGTATCCCCCTCCTTATGCCTCCTCTACGCCCCCATGTTGCCCCACTCTATGCCATAAAAAGCGCAAAATGCCGTCCAGACATAACTTCTTTGCAATTTATTTTCTTCTTCTTGTTGCTGACTTTGTCTCAGGCAACAAAGTAAACGGCAAAAGCGCATTTCATTGCCATTCTTTGTCTCACATGCTCAGCTAACTATAACCAGTTGCGCCCGCTGCCGCCCACTTAGCTATGCCAGAGGCGTGGCATTGTTTCATGTTTTCCATGATCGAATTCCAAGTATAAGCTCTCTCACATTTATCGATACGCGCGTGCCATAAATTAATCGAAATTTAGCTAGTGAAATACCCTGTAATTGAAAGCTTTACTCTTTATCTGACTTACATTAAAATCTTCTGATGTTGCAGTAAGACCATTTGCTAACCTTTTCAAGCAATTTATAGCTCACTAAAAAAGTCATTTCACATTGGGAATCCATCAACTAGCCATCAGCCAAGCAATCTACACGTACGTCTTGACCTTGAGACGAGGCACCCCCAATGCCAACAGCTAAAGCCAGGCTGGGACAGATTTATGTTGTCTGGAGAAATGTCTAATAGTATGTCTGGCTGGCTGGCTCTGGCTGGTTGGCCCCGATAAATTTGATAGCTGAATGGTTTGCGGGGTCGTGGTCGCTCATAAAAGACTTTACGACGTAACAACACGTAAAATAAAAGAAAAATCGTTGTTTTCCTCACTCCTTTATTTCGCTCTGCTTGATGAAATGCAATTTAAAGTTTATTTCATTTGTGAGCCAGAAAATTGTTGACGAGTTATTCGAGATATGAGCGCATCCAACAACAAAGGAAAGAAAAAAACAACTCATATGGAGAACATTTTCCAACTGCCAGAAAGTAGGCAAAACTTTTCTAAAGTACTTCCCCCCGCCCCCCGTCCTCTTGATGACAGTAGTACATTTGTCTGGCTGCTTGGAAAGTTTATCAGACTTTTGCGTGACTTCTGTTGACAACTTGAGACACAGCAGAAAGAAGACAAGAATCGCGGGGCAGACATCCTCGCTGGGAATATGACACGAAGGCAACTCTTGGCACAAAAGTTGCGCTGACAAAAATGCGACTCGACGTCGACGCCGATAAGCGAACCGAATGAATGCTGAAGCGCGCCGACATTTACAGCAGCCGATAAGATAGAGTTCGGGCAGGGGCAGGGACAGGGGCAGGGACTCGGTCTGAGCTATGCTGCAGCAATTTAAACTACCTTACAGCAGCCGCAACATTGTTACACAGCGCTTTGCGAACGCATTCTTGAGGCGCGCCCCAAAGTAGGCAATGGAAATGCGCAAAATGTTGCAACAGCTGCCACCGAATGTTGCAGCCTTTTTACGACACCGGCAGCAGATGAATGTGCCCCCCTGGCAATTGGCCAAGTTTGTGACAGTGTTGTAAAACTCTTGTAAAATATGTGCTGATCAATTATTTATGACCAAGCAATGAGTCCTTAAGAATGCGACTAGGTTATCCGTTAAATTTATTTGCTTTCATATTTAATTATAAACTTAAATAATGTTGGAACAGTGAACAAAACTTGAAAAAATAACAGTTGGTGAAGTCTACAGCAATAAAAAGAAACTGTTTTGAGTGTGGATCTCTGTCTATACGATTATATATAATTATTATTATATATAATTATAAATAACATGCACTTAGACTCAATCCATTCAATGTTGATTAGGGTGGACCTTACTCACAGAAATATCACATGCCCAAGCAATGAATCTTTAAGGAAGTTGAGTGGATTTAGCTATATTATTATTATATCATATAATCAAGTTATTATATGGATGTTATCAAGTAATGAAGGAATATATTCTTTAATACAGTAAAAATTATAAGCTCAAAGTTTGAAATAAAAGAATTCTAATACATAGATTTTTAAAGACTAAAGCTTTTTACGAAACTGATTTGAATGTATTGAAAACAAGTAAGAATGTTGGAGTGGAAGGCACACTCGAACATATTACTAAGCCACAAAGATAAAACAATTCAAATGCTAACGTCCAAACTTACAATTTGCTGAAGCAAAAAAAAAGTAGACAAAAAAAAAATTATTTTTTTGGACTTACCATGCCTCTACGGGCAGACTGTATAATTTATTTGAGTATCAGTGTAGGGGATCAACAGTAGTCTTACTATAAAGTTTAGTTATCTCAGCGATACAACTGAAAGATTTAGTTTTTTACGATTTACCAAGCCCCAAAAAGCGTATGTCACTAATTTTTGGCCGATCCAAGGTGGATCAGAAATTTAAATGTCAAATTTGGGGACGCTAGCTCAAAAACCGTAGAAGATTCACCTTTATCCGATTTGCTACTCCCCAAATGGGCGTACCATATCTTTTGGTGTAGGGGTGGGATGTACTAGTATTAGTTCCAAATCCCAATTCTTGGACGTGAATATTGTAGAAAATAACAGCATTTTTGCTTTAAAAGATATATATAGATATAAATATATATTTATTAAATATTTCTCGATTCGCCATGCTCTAGTGGGCGTATGGAAAAATCATAAAACTTTGTAATAATACAGTGCATTCGAATATATGTTCCAAATTTGTAGCTTCAAAGCTGTCGAAATGAATACAGACGGAAAGACGGACTACAAGACTGACATTGCACAAAACCAATATACTCTTTTCACTTTATGAATAAGTACAAAAATATGATTATGGATACCTCATTTTATGTTAGATATAGATATAAGGAGTGGACCTTACACAGAGCACCTCTTTGGTTAAAGTCTACCTTACACATTTTTCCATCAAAGAGAAAACTTTAATTCATATCTCTCAATATTTCAGAACTCTGTCTAAAAGTTTTTCTTTCCTTTTATGTACAAACACTAAATTTACACGCAGATAGAGAGCTTTTTGCATTTTACCTGAAACATTTTGCTATTATAAAGAAAACTTTAGCTCGTATCTCAGCCGTTTGTCACAGACTCAGCTAACGACAGTTGAAATGCAGTCGAGCGTATTTGAATTTGATAGTCAAGCTTGGGCATTCGTTCTACTCACATTGGTTGACAGCTGGCTGCTCAGGCTGAGCACCTGTTCCCGTGCATCCTGCAGTTCGCGCTTCAATCGTCGTATCTCATGCGCCTGTCGCTCCTCCGCCGAGCCGTACAACGAGCTGCCGCCGGACAGCAAAGAGGCGGCGCTGCCATGAACTGAAAGGGGGTAAACGTAGGAAGTTTTAATATTTATCTATCTATAGAGCATATACAGCGAAAGCTCAGCTAACGAACAGCAGTTCCTTTATGATAATCGTAGTTAGTATTTATCTATCAGTGCAGTAAGCACTCGAATAATGAATACTTCTTCTGCTGTAATCGCACAGCTCGTTCTGAGTTCAATCTGACGAGCTCTTACTGTAGATCCCCTTAACTCACCTTCATCATTCTTTTTGGGATATGTTAGACGATGCGATGCATTGCTGCCGCCATGTCCGGCTCCTGCTGCTGCAGCTGCCACCGCTGCCAGTGCCGCTGCCGTCGTGCCATGTGTGGGGGACAGCGCAGTCGCAGCCGAGGCGAAGGGGCCACGATTGAGGGGTGTGGGCGAGGTGGGCTGACTCCAGGCGACAGCAGCAGCAGCCGCTGTGCCCGCACTTCCCGCTACGTTGCCCGCCTGCGCCTGGGCGTGAGCCTGCGCCTGGGCCTGGGCCACCGCGGCGGCCATTTGGGCGCTGAGGACACCGTTGGTGGTGCCCACGGGCAGGCAGTAGTAGGGCTCGATATCGACATCGCCGCCGCGGCTCAGCATCGAGGGATACATTTTCTCTGATTTTGTGGATCTGTGAGTAATTGCAAAAGGCCAAAGCGAAATATTTGATTAGTTTTTGGCTCTTGTCCGTGAGTGTGTGTGTGTGTGTGTTAATATGACCAAAATTGTGAAGCCACATTTATGAATTCGACAAGCGGATTGTGTTGTGCGGTTAAGCTCACTGAGATATCACAGTGATTTATACTGTGACTTAGCAAATATTTAGTTAAACAACATTTTGAGGAACTCATTAATATCTAGATTTTAAATTTATTTGTAAAATTAGAGGAAATTAAGAGTTGATTATCATTATACAATACATACATTCAACGACAAAAAAAAACATTTAACATATTTAAGCACTTAACAAGTAAGAACGCTCTAATCGGGACTGTCCGACTACCAGGTTCTCAGAACTCAGAAGAACGCATGCACACAGATACATATGTTATATAAATTAAAATAATGTAAAAAAAAAAATTAGATGGATGAGTGTTGATATTTTTAACATTCAAACTTTTATTTTATTGAATATGCGATAGTAGTTAAAAGAAAGTCCACATTCTTAAAAAAGTGACTATTTTTGGAACTGAACTTTAATAAAAGTGATTTTGTTAAATTTGAAAACTGATATTCAAAATATTTAAAAATCCCATATTGTATTTTATGTATAAAAAGCTGAATGCAAAATGTGGTGACTTTAGTTTTGAAGATGTACAAGATATGTTTAAAACAAGTAAGAAAGCTCTAGTCGGGTCTGCCCGACTACGAGATCCCCTGAACCAAGTCCGAGGCAGTGTTTTAAACAATCTAGCTTATATCTTTTACCGGTACATATTACCCTCTGCGTGCACCCACACACGCACACATATACATACACAAGCACGCGCGCCGCTTACTGCGTAGATGATTTAGCGGCTACGCTTGGGCTGCATTCTATGCAGCATTATGAGAAATTCATTGTTAAATAACTTCGGTTCTAGATCTACTTTCTTAATGAAATTTTCAGGACATAATATTGACATCTAGAGGTGTATATATACGAAATCCCAACTCCCTAGTATTTGAAATACGTTTTTTCCACTTATGGGGCTAATGGGGAGAGGTATCCAAAATTTAATAAGTTTATTATCTGTATTTACATCACAGCAACCTACATAGTCAATTTGGCGTCTCTAGGTATTATGGTCTAAAAGTTATAGCTTAAAAACAAAGTCAAAATATCGATTGTTATCGATAATAAGGAAATAGGATGAGTTATCGAAAAAAAAAATAAACTTGTACTGCGTATGGTATACAAGAATATATATCTAAAATCTCAAATCTCTAGCTTTTGTGGTTTACGAGATCACTGCGTTCATACGGACGGACAGACGGACAGACGGACAGACGGACAGACGGACAGACGGACAGACGGACGGACGGACAGACGGACAGACGGACATGGCTAGATCGACTCAGCTCGTCGTCCTGATCAAGAATATATATACTTTATGGGGTCTGCCACGCCTCCTTCTGCCTGTTACATACATTGTCACAAAACCATTATACCCTGAATTCCCATTTTCAATGGGTTCAGGGTATAACAAGTAAGAAAGCTCTAGTCGGGTCTCAGCCCGACTACGAGATCCCCTGAACCAAGTCCGAGCTGTTGTTTTAAACAACTTAGCTTACATCTTTTATCTATACATATTACCTCTGCGCGCATATACACATGCACACATTTGTATACACAAGCACACATATACCATGCACACAGAAGCACGCGCCCCGATTACTGTGTAGTTCATTTGAATGTATGTGTGCACACGTACAGGCTGCTGCCGCGTGCTTTTACAATGTTTCCTTTAATAACTTCTGTATTACTTAACGGATTTGAATGCAATTTTCTGCATTGAGTGCTATTAATTTATTGAAAATACGGTTTTCACTAAAAAATTTAAAAAAAAAAATTTGTGGCTTTGATAATTTTTTTTTTTAATAAATTTTTTTTGTAAAATGTGGAGCCGGTATCCAAAATAAAAAAAATAGAAAATGTATTTTATTTTCAAAAAGCTAAAAACAAAATTTGGTAGCTGTAGCTAAAAATATGTAAAAGATATGGTCAAAAAACTGAATCTTGATAACGTTTTAAATCGATATCATTGAAACGGAAAAATTTATCGAATATCTAAAACAAACTCGATATGCGCGCTGTATACACAGACCATCATGCAAAATTTGAAGTCTCTAGCTCTTATATGTTCTGAGATCGACGCGTTCATACATACGGACAGACGGACGGACGGACGGACGGACGGACGGACGGACGGACGGACGGACGGACAGACAGACGGACAGGGCCAAATCGACTCAGCTCGTCGCCCTGATCAAGAATATATATACTTTAAGGGGTCTGCCACGCCTCCTTCTGCCTGTTACATACTTTTTGCAAAACCATTATACCCTGATTTCCCATTTTCAATGGGTTCAGGGTATAAAAACTGATTATCAATAACGTTTTTAGTCGATTTCACGGAAACGAAAACAGTTATCGATTATTTGCCACTAACTTGATCTACGCGCTATATACGAGGATGTTCGAGTAAATTTTCAAGTCTCTAGCTTGTATAGGTTCTGAGACCGACGCTGATAGACAGACCAACGGATAGACAGACGGACAGACAGACGAACATACAGGGCTAAATAGACTCAGCTCGTCGTACTGATGAAGAATATGTATTTTTTATGGGGTCTGATACGCCTCCTTCTGCCTGTTACATACTTTTAACAAAACCCTTATACCCTGATTTCGCATTATTAATGGGGTCATGGTATCAAAAGATTTTATGCAAAATGATAAATTAAAAGCCACATAAATTAAATAAAAAGTGGTATATAAATAATGTCTATTAATAAGTTTTACTTATTAAGAATAATGCATTAATTTATAGAATGTCAGCAAATGTTAATGCAACTTGTTTTGCACTTGTGAAGCTAACCGCTAACTGCTCCAATTGCCCAAAATAGTTTGGCCCGCACTGTTGGCCACAAGTCTGTTGCTGTTTCAGTGGTGTGTCTGTGTGAGTGTATGGGTGTTGCGGCATGTGTGGTGTGATGTGTGTGTTTGCCAGACGCTTGCAAATTTCCGTTGCGGTTTGTGCAGTTTATTAGGCCAATCTGCACGCAAGCAGAGCCCATGCATGCTTTCATACTCGTCGCAAATTTCCGTTTAATTTTCGTCACCAACAAATTGACATGTGTGATAACTGTGTGCGTGTGTGAGTGTATGTGTGAGTGCTGATAAAGGCAGACGTGAGGCATGCTCATACAGCTCGCATGTCAAATCCCTCGACAAATTGTCATATAATATGGATACACTCGGAGAAAATACAGTAAAGTATTCAAATTTTACAAAAATGAAGTAAAAGCTATAAATATCTTAAGCTGAGCTTAAAATGAAATCGTTTAATTATTTTTTTGATCATAATTGTTTACTTAGAAAATGTTAAACCTGTTAGAAATATAAGAAATTTTGTCTCTATTTAAAAAATATTTTTAAAAAATTTCTATGCCTAACTCAAGAGCTTAAATAATTGAGTCTATATTGAAAATGTTGGAATAGGTTTAATTAAAAAGTTTTAAATCTTTTTCTTAGCTAAAGATATAAGGAATATTGTATATAGAGTCGAATCTCGGTAATTCGAAATGGCAAGGGGATCATTTATTACGAATTACCCAGGAATTCGATTTATCGAACAGGAATTCAAAGCAATTTTTTTTTCAAGGGGACAGAATTTTACGAATTATTGAGGCTTTCGATTTAGGAGGGGATGAATTTAGGAGGGGATGTATATATTATATATTATATATATAAATATATATATTTAATACATAAACATTCTAGAAATTGTATCTACAAATCAGTCTAAATTCTATTCGAGTTATACAACAATTTACAATCTCAGCTTTTCTCCGAGTGTGCTCATAAATCTGAGGCGAATGACCACAGAGTTCACACTGCACTACAAAAAAGGGGTAGCTAAAGGAGACTCAGAGTCGAGGCTAGGCTGGACAAATCTGTGCTGTACATATTGTTGCCTCGATTTACTGCGCCAGCTTCTATTTCCACTTCCACTTCTGCTCTTCTCTGCTGTTAGCTGACATTAATGGCATTTTGGCATTTCGCATGCAAATCTAATATTACGTATACGTCATGTGTGCTCGCCTGTGCTCCTTCCTTCCTGCCTGCCCAAGTTTGTGTGTTTGTTAGGGTTTTTGCTACGCTTCAGGGCGTTTACTTAACGCTCTGGGGCTTTTGCCCAACAAATTCTGTTTATCTGCCCCGCCCTCTGCCTTTGCCCTGCTCAGCTCTGCTGTGGTGCAAAATTTGATAACAAACCACCAAAAACTGGTTTCTGTTCTGTTCTAGTTGCTACTGCTGTTGTTTCCACTTGCCATTTCCTTTTGCATAATTGATGCATTGAAAGCAAGAGTTCGCTGCTCAACGGCTGGCATATTAGTTGCCAGGCAAACAACAAGGCCAATAGTGAGTGGAGTGTGAAAAAGGTTGTGAGCTGTTCGCAATAATAATACTAGCCAAAGGACTTGTGAATGAAGTGCGCTCTAGCGATAAGGCATTTGTTCGTTCTGCTATGTAAAGCTTCGTCATGAATTTTCTGAATCGCTTTCCCATTTTATATCATATTACAATTGGATATCTCATTATTTTATATTATATAAAAGAAAATGAGTTTACCAAATACTAGAAACAGAGTAAAAGAACAGAAAGAAAGAATGCATAAATGAGATTAGTAAAGGAACTGAAGACAAAGGGGGAGAGTTTTGTATTTTTGGACAAGAAATTTGATAAAAATGTTGATCCTATCAGATTCATTTTAAAATTTATTTTAAATTTTCACAAATGCATTCGCTTTTAAATAAAATTACAAGAGTTAAATTTTTGATGATATTTTGTCAAGAAATTCTAAACAATTTCATTTTAATATATATGATATATTATATATTTTAATTCATATAATAATCATATATTTGTTAAATGTCTATGACTAAAATCTTTTCAGTTTTTAGGGATTAGGAAAGCTTTAACAGAAAAAAAGATACTTAAATAAATCTAGTTAAAAAATGTATTTATTATCTCGCTATGTTTACGTTTTTTCCCAACCTGCGCCATTTCCCTCTACGTTCCCTCTGTGCTTTACCAAAACTTTCTTTTTTACTAGTTGTTGTTTATTTTTAACACCTTTTGCTGGTAGAAATTTTTAATGAAGCACTTGAGAGTCAACACTCTGCGGCAGGGACGACTGCCGACTGTCGACTGTCGACTGCCAACTGTGAATTGCGAATTGCTGATGTGGCCAGAATAAAGTTGAGAATACCAAAAAAACAACAACAATAAAATGGCAACCCCGAGGCGCAACTTCAGTTCGACTGCGGCTGTGGCCGTGGCTGTGGCATGGCCAAGTCAAAGGTTCACAAACCTATTGACATGTCAAATAATAATCTTCCCGGCCCGCTCCCCTTTTCCCCCTTTTTCCAAGCTCCCTCGGCAACTGCTCTGCACTGTTATTTACACTTATATGTCGGGTTTTACCAACAGGCACTATTTCGTTTTCCATTTCGTGTTCATTTTGCTTTTTTCCATTTTTATTTTATTTTTGCACACTTTGCTGTTTTACACAACTTTCACATTGTCTGCTCACAGTTTTCCTTTAACTATTTGGGCGAACATGCACTGGCTGTCATTTTTCGCAAGGTTTTACTGTAGCTTTAACATGGCAGCAGCAAACACATGTCGAGTGTCCCGACGAACCTATAAAAAATAAACTATTGCAAATTGTTTGCATACTTGCAGGCGCGCATGGGAAAAACAAGCTCATTAAGCACACATACATACGCACACGCTCGTCTGTATATATAAGCTGACAGGCAAAGGAATTTGTGAAAATTCAAACAAATAACTGAGATTGTTTATATACACTTTAAAGTGAGATTAGACAGGGCTTATAGAATAACAAAATAAATGGAAATTTAAAGGCGATTATGAAGAAGATTCGTTTGATATACATAAGTATGTGTATATTTTCAGCACATTTAAGAGATTATAAATATGTTTTGCTATTTTTTCATTTATCTAAAATAAGTATCACAGTTTTTCGGTGGGAAGGTTATGAAATGTGGAATACATAATGTTTGTGTATAAGATATACAGAGACAATATACATATATAAGTGGAAAAATAACTGAAGTTGGGTATGGTTTTTAATCGATTTCTAGGCGATGAAGAAGCTATCGATGATTATATAGGAAGTTGAGCTGCGACGGAGAGACTTATAAAGACAGACATGAGATTAATTTAATATGAACACCGGCCAAGATGGGTCAATCTCTCGGTAAGGATTTTAATAGATTAATTAGTGCGTCAATTAGCGCCTCCTTGGAGCATCAATTTCACAGTTACAAATTGAATATACTACTGCTTGAGCGCATATTTCACTTTACTTTGGAGAGAGGATGATCAAAATCTTTTTCGCTGCAGGGGTAAAGGCAACTGCCTGTAAAGCGCAACACTGTACCGAGAAAAATATCTCTACCCGAGCAAAGCACAGCCACCACGATACTCCCCGAAGGGCCACAATCATTAACCTCTGAGGAGTCCTGATTACCCGTGGTATTAGAAGAAAAAGGTCTCATACCAATCTTAAGTCCACAACAGTTATATGCTGGTGACCAAGAAATAGGTGGATAGGCGAGTAGACAGACATGACTGAGATATATGGACTTGTCTGTTGATTCTGATCAAAGTTAAATATGTATATACCTTATGGCATCAGCCACGCCTTCTTATGCTTTTTACATAAATTACAAAAAAAAAATGTTAAGAACTTAGAGGTTTAAATGATGTCAGTTGAAAATTCAGTAGAAACTGACAGACATATTTAATACATACTTATAAGAAAAGAAAAACAATATATATTGTAGAATATCAATTTCCAGGTAATTGACTACATAAAATTATGTTTCAAAATGTTTATCTATAAAATTCATATACTTTATTTTAAAGCTGTTTCTAAAGACTAAACTTCACCTTAAGCTAAAGGCTACAGAACCGAGTTTGATTTTGAGCATAATGAACACCACGTCTGAAGTCAGACGTCTGTTAGAACACACTCAGCTATAAACATTCACACTCTCTCTCACACACACAGACACACACTACTTCACACACACACTCCCTTTTACACTCGTGTTGAGTCTGCATTTTTTTTGGCGAAACTGCAAAGTGTGCAACATGCAAATGTAAATTGCAAGCGGCAAACGCTTTTAAAGTGCGAGACAAGTGCCGACTGAAGCTGATTGTTTGCGACGTTAATAATGGGCGTGGCACACACACAACACACACACACATATAGTAAAGTGAGCAATTTGTGAGGCAAAGTCACCTTGGATATGTCCGTTCTTTCAGATAGCTTTTAAAAGGATTTCAAAGGTGTTAAAGAAAATACAAGTGGGAAGAAAGTTAGAAAGTTAAAGGGAGAAACAGAGAGAGAGAGAGGGAGAAAGAGATAGAGGGTACATGCTTCTATTACACATACACATTATTCAAAATGGCACTCACCTAATGCTATTGCTGCGATTCATGCGCGGACTCTGCACATAGGGCGATTCGTTGCCTTGCATTGGCATTTGCCCCACTGTGCCCGAGGCACGATTGTGCAGCATCTTGTGTCCATGTCGAGTCATTGCTGGTGAACCAATCTGTAGCTGATCAATGGCATCTCCGTCAGAGAGGCGACTGCCTGCCGTATTGCTATGCTTCAGCCACATGGCGTACGAACTGTACTCGGGCTTGACCTCGGCATAGGTCTGTGTATCGGAGAGCGAACCATCGTGCCGAGTGCCGCCTCCACGAGTCGAGATTCTGTTGGGATAAAGTTTATATCGTGTAAATAAAGTTGTAAAACAGTTGTGATTGATTGACTTAGAATTCATTTACTTAAAAGGAAAAGAAACTTCTTACAAGCTAAATGATTGATTGATTGACTGCTTAGCTGATGGAATAACTGCATTATATGATTTATTGACTAAATGAAAGGTTACATAATAAATGATTTATATACTGTTAGACTTGTGATTGACTGCCAGATTGACTGACTGATTGTCTGGCTGACTGATAGAGTGTTAGACAAACAATTTGAATGGCTTACATATTGGTTGACATTTTGAATGATGGACTGTTTGATAGACTGACTGATTGACTGTCTTACTTAATTCTTGACTGAATGAATGATTCATTGTATAGTTGTTAGAATAACGGTATAAGGAACTTAGTGATGAATTACTGATTTGGGTAATTGGATGGCTTTTAGACTGACTGACTGACGACTGATGTACGGACTGATTGAATGGCTGAATATTTGACTGTCTGACAGTTTTATTCCCAGATTGATTGACTGAACTTTTGACTAACATAATTTCTATTGACTAATTGATTGATTACCTGACTGATAGATTGGTGGATTATCTAATTGATTGACTGGTAGAGTTGATTGACTGGACTTTTGATTAAGATAATATATATTGATTAACTGATTGATAACCTGACTGAATGATTGATGGATTATCTAATTGATTGACTGGTAGAGTTGATTGACTGGACTTTTGATTAAGATAATATATATTGATTAATTGATTGATTAACTGACTGATAGATTGATGGATTGCCTGATTGATTGACTGGTAGAGTTGATTGACTGAACTTTTGACCATCAATATATTTTGATAAACTGATTAATTGACCTGACTATTTAATTGATGGAATTTCTGATTGATTGAATGGTAGACATACTATTATTTCTTGTACTTAGCGTTTGATTGACAGGTCTACTGACTAATTGACTTACTTACTCATTGACTGGTTGAGTTTTAGACTCATCAACTAGCTGATTGACTGATTTTTAAGTAATTAATCGGTAAACTATGTTTTTGTTAGCTGTTGATTTACAGATTGACTGATGTAATAACTGTCTGAATATCTGATTAACTGTCTAACCGTCTACTATCTTAATTGATTGATTCACCGTAAAGCAAATTTATCAATCAGTTAATACTAAATGATTTTTTTACACTCTCTTACTAACTGATTGATTAAGTAACTGCTTTCATCATTTTGCTTAGAACAGCGCCGTATCTTACCTGTGCTGAAATACATGCATATCGCTGCCTGGCTTCGGCAGACTGTGGGAGCCCGTGGCCAGGCGCTCTCGTATGGACTGGCTCAGCTGTGTCGCTGTGGGACCCGTCAGCGAGAAGCTGCGATGTTGCGTATTCGGAGGCAGCTCTACAAGAAAGAAAACTATAATTAATAAATAATACTATGCGAGTGTCTTAAGAACTCACTGTTCATGTCATTGGGCAGAGTTTGAGTGCCGCCTGTCACCTTGCGACCGCTGGCGGTGCGTGGCACCGCGGACACGTGAGCGGTGCGTCCACATGGCAAGCCATTGACCATGGCCTGACCACCGCCCACAGCCATCAGCATGGCTATGTTCTGTTGCTCCGCCGTGGAGGCAATGCTGCCATTCGCACGCTTCACATAGCCAAAGCTGGGCGGCACGCCCTTGGTGCGAGACGACGAGGCCGAAGGCGAACCCTGCTTGGACGAGCTGCCGCTGCCGCCGCCCATGCTGCGACGCGAGGGCGACGATTTCTCCGACTTATCCACCTTGTGGCCGTTCAGAGGCTCGGGCATTTTGGTCCAATTGTCGCGACCATTTCGAGAGCCTGGACGATGATGTGGACTGCCATCCATTTTGTTGTTGTTGTGGTTATTATTGTTGTTGTTATTGTTGTTGATGTTGATGTTGTTGCTGTGGTTGGTGGTGGAGCCACCGCTAGAGCTGGCCTGACTGGCAGCCGAACTGCCGTTGGCAGCGGTCCCAATGCTATCGAGCGAACCGCGACTGCTGCGAATGCTGCAAGGCAGAGAAAGAAAATTAAAGGTGAGTGGGAGTTGGCAAGGCATACATATAGAAATATTGATAGTATATATCATACGTTTCAGGAATGTTAATTAGACAGATTTGCCAGCTTAATGAAGGGTATATTGCTACTCTCACTATTTATCCTTTTATATAAAAGTGATATTCTAAATAAAACTCTAATAAATACGAGGACAGTTTGAACAATGTCATACCTAACGCATATACAAAAACATTACATTTTTTAAGGGCAAAAAGTTTGAAAAATATAAATAAATTAAATTTTATTACGCAGACTAAACAAAAGTTGACAGTATAAATCAGAAAAAATGTTGGAATTCAACGGATATACAAAATGATGTAGTTAAAGGTGAGTGGGAGTTGGCAAGGCATATATTATAGATAAAATACATATATTACTGTTCAGATTTATATAGAATAAACTTTTTTGATGGGATACCAAGCTTAAAAAAAGAGTATATAATGATATATAGATACTCTCTCTATTTATATAAAACTATAAATATACTTTATATAGGATGTAACTGAAAAACCACAATGGCTTAGATTATATATATTAGTGTTCAGATTTATATATAATATACTTTTTTGATAAGATACCAAGCTTAAAGAAAAGAGTATACTAATGATATATAGCTATTCTCTATATTTTTATAGATTTTTAGATGCTTTATATAAGACCTAACTGAAAAACTAAGAATGGTTTGAACAATGTCCTTATAAATTTGTTTCTTAAAACTAATTTCTTTTTCGTATATTCAATCTATCCGCTCTTCACAATTTATATTCTCTTTAAAATCAAAAAGATAGAAAAATAAATATAATTTTTTTTAATAATTATTTTTAATGTACTAGCAATGTTTTATATATTAGATCTAAGAGTATTCATCAGCAAATGTTTTGGCATTCAAAGGATATACAAAATTATAAAATTAAACTAAAACACAAGCAAACTCTCTGCTAAAGTCACTTGTTATTCCAATAAGTATTCCAATAATCCACATTTGCGTTCAGAGAGCACTCTTATTACTGCAATTAGCTAACTAGTTTGCCATAAACTTTTATATAAAGTATATCTGTATGCCCTGTAATCACTGGAAAAATGAGGCATATTACTTTTCTTTTCGTTTAAGTAACACGCAGAACGAATCATATTTAAGCTAGTAGAGCTTTTATGGCATTTGACCTGCTAGTCGATCAATTCCCATTAGTTTAGTCTCATTTTCATTTACCTTTTAAATGATTCGCAGCACTTGTGTTCGCCTATATTACACTCGCTTAATGCCCTCATGAATTAGGGTCAGCTCTTTTGTAAGGACCCTCAATTACGCAGGCCTAATTGTCTAGCTGAAAGAGCTGACCTCAGTTCGAGCCCCAGCTCCGTTTCGCTGTCAATTAAAAGCGGCAATTACACAAATATGTTCGCCACGTCTGGCTACGAACAGTGCCTGTCGTAAGTATGCGCTCCCCGCCCACTCAACACGTGCTGCGAGTCGCTGCATAAATTAGCGACTAAATTTACAATTATACAACAACAATTTTAAATAGCTCGACACGAAAGCAGCCAAATAACCAAACAGTCAAAAAAAAGAAGCTAAAACACGCTAAAGCGCACCGCGGGCCATTTGTTTATAGCCTTTTGCTGATGTTGTTGTGCTGGCCAGGCAAATTACATTTTGTGCATGAAATTAGTTTGCTATTGGCCCTGCGTCCAGGCCCGAGGGGCCCTCTGCCAAAATTGTAAAGGCCAACAGCTGAAAAACCGCTTCGAGCCTGATTTCATGCATGGAATTTGTTTTTCCACAGAAAATATATTACAAATGCGTTTGTGGCAGCAGGATAATATATAGTAGAAGCTGAGCGAGAGGTGGGCAAAGCACTATCGAGAGGGAATGGAGTTGAGGTAGCACAAAGCAAACTACTTTAAACGAATTATTTGGGCAATGCGAGCGTGGATCGCATGGACAGTCGATAAAAATAATTGTGAAGGGTTAGCTGAAGCGCATATGTATTATATATACATATTCGATGAAAGAGTTTTCATATGAAGTACGTTGTAGAGTCTCTAATACAATCACTCTTTTGTCCAGATAGATAGATAGATATTCGCTATTTGTTCTACTGTCTGTAAAAAAAGAAAAACTATGTCGTTCACTTAGGACTATATTATAATAAAGGAGTATATATTGGTTTTATGTATTGTTCGTTTTGATTTGTTTTCAGTTGTTATATGACTTCTAATTAATGAATATAAATTTTTATACCCTTTAAAAAAGGTTATAATAATATTGGTCAGAAGTTTGCAACGCACAGAAGAAAGCATCTCCGACCATACAAAGTATATATTTTCTTGATCAGCACGACGAGCTGAGTTGCTATATAACTGTTCGTATGTCCGTCTGTCCATCTCTCTGAATCAACGTAGTCTCCCCGTAGAGTATTAGAGCTACAGAGCTGAAATTTTGAACTTAGGCGTTTTTCTGCTGCAGACATTATATACCTTGGAATTATCCGGATTGGACGATTAGCTATTGGATATTCCCATAGGATAGATAGGTTTTAAGAAATGTTTGCCTAGGAAAAAGTTTGTCGGTATTGAAGTCTTAGATTTGAAATTTGGAATATATACCCGTGTATCCCAGCTCCATGCAAAAATATATATAATAGTATATATAGCAATACATATTGGGGGCGTGGCAGTTAAGTAGCTCTCATCCAAATTAAGTAAGTAGACTACTGTTGACCTGTCCTTAAGATTAATCAAAAAATTATATATCCGCGTTAACTAGGGGCATGGCAAATCATGCTTAACACAAAACCAAATATTTTAGACGCTGTTAAAGCCAGAGTCTTGAAACTTGAATCATATATTTGTATGAACCATCCCCATACAAAAACATATAGTATATATAGCTACCCTCATTAGGGGCACTCCAAATCGGTAAAAACTCCATATTCTACAATGTTACACTTGAGATCCAAAAATTAGTAAATACGTCTAAATCGTAAATCTTGATCTCTTATTGGCAAGTCAGAAAAAAATACTTATATCCATTTACACTTACAAGGGTATTACCAAACTTCGTCAATCCTTCTAGTTTTGAAATTAAAAAAATATTATTTAAGACTGCTAATTACTAATACGATAATAGTTCATGCCTTCAGACTTTAGACTCTCTAGTACATTTTTACTACACACATCAAAGTGTTCCCACTCCCTGCTCTCTTTTAGCCAAAGTAAATTTCTTTCTTTTTATTCAAAATTCACTTTATTTCTTATCTTAAATCTTTTAAAGTTCCATAAAATGTATTTGAATGCAGCTCTTGTTACCATTCTTACAATTTTTTCTCATTCTTGTCTTTTTAACGTTTATTAATAGCATATTCCTTGCGCGCCTCCCCTGTTGCCTCTTTTGACTACGCTGCTGCTGCTGATGACGTCTGCTGCTGCTGCTTTTTTCGACAGCTTTTCCAAATTTATGCGCCATTTTTCTTTTGCGTTTCATTTCCCACTGGGAATGGAAATTGGAATGGTCAGCAGTTGGGTTTTTGTAGTGCATTTCAAATGAATTGCAGCTTAAGAGTTGAGGCAAGGGCTCGAAGTATACACAATATATGCGATATTATGTATATAATATATGTGTGGTACACTTGGAGAAAAACCACATTTTTTTGTTGTTTAAAAATAAAATTGTGAAAAAGTTTTGATAGCTTTTCATAATGTACGATTGGCCAAAAAGGTTATTTAAAGAAGTTTCTTTAAGTTTTGGCATTTCCCATCTTCTTTTTTTTGAGTGTTTATTTGTTGCATATTGAAATATATTTTTGTTTTTCGTTTTTCGAGCTGGCAGTTGTCTGTCATCGTTTGAAAGCCACTTGGGTTGGGGGCATGTGGGTCATTTGGCAGCGCCATCAACTGACGTGGCAATCGTTATTGATTTTACCGACTTACAGCCCAAACCTGCCCCTCCGCCCACCTCTGTGACTGCCATCCCTTTTGCATATTGAGTGTGCGACAATTTATGAGCTTTATGTGTCACTTCTGACGCTCACTTTCACTCTCCCTCACACACACACTCACTTCCATGCACACACATTAAGACAGACAGTCACGCATATTTCTAAGGGCTGCTTCTCTCCCTCCCACTTCGCTCGACTTTTGAGCACCCTTCCGACTGGACGTCTCAGTTACAGCCCGTTGTTTTTTTTCGCTCTGCTTCTTGTTTGCTGTTATTGCTGTGTGGTTCACTCACAGGCAGGCATATCTAAACGGTAATTGCTTGCCAGGGCGTAGTTGCGTTTTATGGCCCAGACAGCTGTTTTTTTTTGCACCCTCCTCATTGTTGCTTCTCGAGCTTAAATCATAGCATACTTTTGAGCGGAAATTGCATCGCTCTTAAAGACACAGACCACAATTATCTAATTTAGCTGCTTACCTTGTGCAATTGAATCAAAAGCAAATAGATATAATCTCTGAAACACGGTCTGCCTTAAATTACCATTATTAAATTTTATGGGTGGTTGGCGAAACACTCCACGAACATTTGCAGTTGGACATTTTTTGTTGCCTTTTGCATTTCGCGTGTTTAGCCAAATTAAATTTCATGGGGCAATTGAGAATATGAAAGCCATTTTTATCAGCACAATGAAATGAAGTGAAAATATTGTTAGGAGTAGAAAAGAAATGAAAATGGAAAAATACTTCAGAGCAATGTTTGATAACGCGATTATAGACACAGTCTGAAACATTAAAGAGTAAAAAACTAACTAGAGGGATGGGCTAAACTTTGAATACTCTTGTAATTGTAAAGCATAAAGATATAGATTTCTCTGATTTGCCAAAAAAAATATGCAGTAGTAGAGGCGTAGCTATATATGCCATATCATTTCAAATAGGGGTGGGATACACGAGTATATATTCCAAATTGAAAGTATTAGACTTCAATAGATCTAAAAATATCCCACTAAAATATTTCTTGAAGCCGACCGAAACGGAAGCTACAGGACGTCATCCGATTGGGATAATTCCGAGATATACAATGCCGGAAGCAGAACGCATAGAAGCCTCTGTGAAAGTTTTCAGGACTGTAGCTTTAATAGTCTCGGAGGAGATTGCGTTGATCCAGACATACGGACAGACGGACAGACGGACAGACATATAGACAGACGGACAAAGCCAAATCAATTCAGCTCGTCATGTTTACCACGAATATATGAACTTTATATAGTCGGAGATGATTTCACTTCAGATCAAAAAAATACACCCTTCTTCCAAGGCCATAAAAACTTCACTTTCCTAGGATACACAAATTAAGAGAGACTTTAAGCTAAAAGGTTCTGTAAAGAGTTTTATAGTTGCTCTACCTGTATTCCTTAAATTGTATTTTATTTCACAGATAAGATCGTAAATTTAAACGAATCGATAGATATGGCATGTCAGTCACAAATTTATGCGTTGGCTAATTTGCCGCGCCTATCTCTTTTTTTCCTGCTTTCTCATAATTTATTAAACATTTGACGAAGGGCCGAAGGGATATTCAAATAAATTGTATTATTTACTATATGTATTGTAGGAGAGGGGCCGACACGCCCAATTAGTTTTGATATATGGCCATTGAAAATGCTGAAGTAAGCGGCTTAGACATGAAATTTGATTGTTGACTTAGAGCCGATTCAACAAGCCTTTTGCCTCACTAGAGCTGCCAGCAATTTCCTTTTGCCACTTTTGTGCTCGTCTTTTGTCATTTTAATTGAAATTTGTTGCCCACTCACTTTGTCGCCCACGCTTTTGTTGCGCATGAAGAGTTGCAATTGTATTCGTTCCTTTTTGGCTGGTTTATTTGGCCAAAGTCTAAGCTTCTATCAGTTGGCTCTATTGTCTGTCAATTCTCTGTCTGTCTGTCTGTCTGTCTCTCACTCAGTCGTCTTTCCCTCCTTTTCTCAATTGCACGCCTGTTTGCACATGCAAGCTGTGCCTAAAGCTTCAAGCTTTACACTTGGCTGCCCAGCTGTGTGGCACCTTGCACCTAAACCCAGTTATATACATATATATTTCTGCATATAGAAATTATATAAGAGCAGCGACAACATTAACTGAACGACTTGCATAAATTATTTCTGCAATTAACGCCAAATAAAATTTTAGCTCCGACGCACGTGGCGTATGCGCAATGTCTACACAACATCGTTTTACTTTTCTCTGCTTTCTCTCCTTCTTCTCTGTTTTTGTTGCTTTTAATGTGCTGTAATTATCGCCCAGCTGTCCAAGCGAAAGCCAACGTCCAATGCATCCATCATCTGTGTTGTCGCTGTTTACGCCAACATCTTGTTCTGCCATAAACAATTTGTTTTCCAAATTGTTGAACTTAACGTGAAATATGAATACTGTGTAAATATTTATAATCAGCATAAGCAAATATTTTTATTTATTCAAATAAATTCGATGTGCAATCTGTTCTAGACTACATTTTCTTCGATTAAAATAAATCCACGAGCAGTTCATTTGAAAATATTTTAAGTTTGTTTTATACTTAACAAACATTTCACTTTTTATACCTTTAATCAACTGATATTGTATATCAAGTACACTTCACTTCAAATTAAAAAGTCTCTTATATTGTTTAAGTTTCTGAGAGTTACTTCGCTATTTTACTTGCATATATTTATATATCATTTTTTTGTAAGATAATTTAATAAAGATTATTAAAATGTTATTTAGAGTAATGGTATTTTGTAGGCTCTATATGGCTTTTTTCCTTAAATCATATATTTTTTTGAATTCATATTCAATTGCAGTTTAATACATAAAGTTGGCTGTGGCTCAAATAAAAACTATCCTGTCCCTCTTGCCAACAGCAAGATAAGCAGAAAACTGTTCAATACGACGAAACTTAATAACGTTGTAATAATTATTGCAAGGACTGTTTACAGTATTGAGATTTTATACAGATCACTATATCAAGATTCAGATTTTTGCTCAAAAACTCATTTTATTTGCTCAAAATGCACTTTGTGTATAAAAATTCAAGAGATTTTTAAACTAAATTAGCAGGAAAACATAAAGTTATGCTTATTGAAAGAATTGGCAAACTGACGTTTGCTTCTTGCATTCACAAAATGACTTTTGAACCGCTAGTATACCAACTTAGCCAAAACTGTTGTAATCAGCCCATGAGATAGATAGCTTTATCTAAAAATTTGTATAGTTGTAGTAGCAAAATGTACAAATTTGGGTATTTACTATATGGTTACATATATGGTGTTCACTATATCCAGACACCACAGCATAAACATAAGAATGATTTAATTGATCATCGTTTTGATTCCTATTTATATGTTTGAGCTGAAAATCACGGATAATGTATATATGTATATGCATGTATGTTTTAGTAGGTCGTAGCATATTCAATGCATCGATCATTAGCTGCGTATCTAGAAGCGACCATTTAGGATCTCAAACAAACCATATGGATGGTATGAGCGTAAGCATTAGCTAAGTTGAGAACTCTAAGCTGTGGGCTCTAATGACGTGGATGGATACTGTAGTGAGTGCCCATCTACAGTTCAGACAGGCTAGGCATATTTAAAATTTGATTATCATGCTATAAATTAGTGTATCAATATATTTACTCTAGAGTTGTTTTTATTTTAATAATTTAACTAATTATGAAATGCAATAAAATTAATAATTATGCAATCACAATATATTGTTATTCCTTTCTTCTTTCTGCACAAAACCCAGATATCCCATTGCTCAATATATATGGAATAAATGAAAAGCCGAAGTCGATTAACAAAGGCAGCTGCACTTCCGCATTTTATGGCCCAGTTGCGGGAACGACCACAAGAATTTGCGGTTGGCCAGTGTTGGTAAATGGCCGCCGCATTTCATTTATTAAAACTGTCAACAGGCGCTAAAGTAGGTTGACTTATCAGCAAGGCCGGAAGCACGCGCACACACAGAGAGATAGAGAGACCTCCTCCTGCTCCTCCATTGGCTGTTTTGTGTGCCTGATAAAATGTTATGAATGGAATTCCGACAGCTCTCTGTGTTAGGCACATTAATAAAAGTGTCGAAGCTGAGCTATGACTGGGAGCGGGGGAGGCATGGTAGGCATACTGAATCTCTCACGCACGCAACCTTCAGCAGCGAATACTTGTCGACGCCTTGTTTGGCCTTGCAACAGCAGCGCCTGAAAGCGTGCAACAAGGGATAACAACGGCTTGTAGCTTGTAGCCTTTTGGGCAACATATTTGCCACATTTGCAACATTTGCCTGCTGACTGTGTCAAGGACCGTGTCGATGGGCAGACAAACGAGCGAAACAGCTAAAGATGCCAGCCTCATAATTGCAAAGTAGAAAAACAAGTGAGCCTGCTCAACTTGCAGATGCCCTGTAAATCATGCTTAGTGAGTAGGACAAAGAGAGAAAGCAGCTGGCTATATAGAAACTACAGTTGATACCCTTTGAAAATTCAATGTCAATATATAGCTCTATAAATGATATATAAGAATAAAACTCTAATGCCAAACTAGAAGATACCCTATCAAGAAGGTAAACAAAATGGTAGATAAAGAGATGGATAAGGCTTGATTCCAGCATTTGTAGATGAGGGTTAGATGAGCGGAAAGCATATGCCATGTGCTGGGCTATGCTCAACTGGCAGATACCCTGTGACAAAGTTAAAACTTATGTTAAGAGACTAAGAGATAGAAATAGTAAGAGAATGCGTCTGTTGATGATGTGCTGGAATATATTTATAGACATATGTATATATAAAATGATTCTTCAAGCAGTTGCATGAATTTAAACTAACCAGTATACCCTCTACCAAACACACTCAATGGGTATACAAAGAAAAAACAAGAAAGAACTTAGCAAAAAAAAGAAGCAACAGAGAGCGTTGCATATTTGTAGGCGCACATCAATTATACAAGTGCCAAAAGGACGAGTGGAAGGACAAAAGGGGAGAGTCCTTTAGCTGCTTCCTTGTCGCAATTGTTTGCCTTTTACGACTTCCCAGCAGCCATTGACAGTCGCAATAAATTATGGTTTGGGCATAACAATGAAACTGAAATTTCTTTTCCTTCCTTTCAGCACTCTAATATCATTTTTCCTCTTTCTTATGCGGAGGAATCGTGTGAGCAAAGTGGCCATAAAGCAGACGTTGCCGCAAAAGCAACAAGAACTTGACTTAAAGCCTCAAGTAAAGTGAGAAACTCTGCAAATACTCCAATGTCGACTTCTATAACTCGTTCTCTCCCTCTCTATCTCTCTCTTTCTCTCGTTAGCGCTGCCAACTTTGTGTAAAAGTTTTTTCAAATGAAAATTCCAAGACAGACAGTCTTTGAGTAGTCGGAAATGCAAATTAAATTAAACACCAAACTTTGCTAATATGCTAAGCCAGAACTTTACAACAACCCTTAACACCAAAAATAAAAATAAAAACAAAAAGGTTTCCCCTAATGACTAGAGTTGCGTTTAGCACATTTAATTAAACAAGGTACAAATTACAAACATGAAAGTAAAGTTTTCGCAAAGTTCCCATAAGCTAAGCAAATTGCAAGCCATTTGGGTATCGGGGCATCGATATCGCACGAGAGTATCGATGTCTGAGGGCTAAGTTGCATAAGAAATTCTTATGTACACTTTAAAAGCTTTTTCCATTCAGATTGTGCTTTTCAACAATTCAAATATTAGGGTATCAGCTAGAAAGGAAGAACGTGAGTATATTTAACTTTATCCTACATGTGTCCCTGTATGTCTTTGAGACTTTCAAAGCAACGACTTTTCAATTCTCTTCTTATAACTCTTTGCACATTTATTCCATATATAATGAAAACAAATTAATTTTTTTCCTTCTATACTTCAATCTTCATTAATCTTCACTTTTGATTCGGAAATATTTCAGAATATACTCGGCTTGATATTAACTATAAGTTTTCTTTTTTTGTTAATTACATAAGATTTCTTGTTAGATTCTAGATTTGATCTTGAAAACTTTACAATTTACAGCACAGCTGAAGTGTATCTAAAAAATTTTAGGGTAATTAACTAATACAATTATTGAAAATATGTTTGAATTATTTTAATTGTAGTAAACATATAAAATTATTTTCAAAATCCGTATATATTTATTTGCTTCTCTACTTTTATCTTTATTCATCTTCATTTTATGTTCGGAAATTTTGCAGAGCAACCTCAAATTAATATAAACTTTTTTTTTTTGGAAATTAAATGAGATGAGAATATTTCAATTTGTAGTATGTAAACATATCTTAAAGAATCTTCAAGATATGAAAGTAAAAACTTACATATTTAATATGAATAATTCGAATTAAATATATGTTGAATTCATAGCATGTAAAGACAGATGCAATATGAATAAAAATTAGGAACATTTCAGAGCTAAATGGATGTAAATACGACAGGTTAGAATCTCTTATGATTTCTCAGTTTATAGTATGTAAACTTATTTAAATAATATCTTTCAGTTAGGACAGTTGTTTGAGTATACTATTTTCATACATTCAGCTCAAGGAAAAGTAAAAGTGTTGAGTGCTGTATTTCATGCATATGAGCTAAGTGAAGGGTAACTGCTCAACAACGCTACTCTTGCTTAGACAGCTCAGGAATATCATATTAGCTAGACGATACTTCAATGGGGTTTATCAGATTTTATGAAACACAACTCATAGCTTTTGTGTAAATATTTAAAAATTATGTAAAAATTTAATGAAAAACATCAAGAAAAACAATTTAGTTGGAATTTAACAAGATTTCAAAGCAAGTTTTTGTCTCCGATTTCGATGAATAGAAAAGCAAAGCCTCATTAGCAGTTGAAAAGTGTCGCAATATCAGGCCATAAATTACTAAAGAGATTGCATATTGTATTTCGTTTTAGAGTTCATTAAAGTGCAATGAACTTGTTACGTGACAAGGCCTGAATGGCAATGGAATATTCGAAGAGGGTGCACATTTTGGGGTCAGTCTGTTGGCGAGCTACCCTCTAGCTAGGTAAATGGCACTTAATTTAATGTTGAATTTATGTGAGACAGTCCGTGGCTAATAAAAACGCCTTACCACATAAAAACTTGTATATATCGAATGGGTGATTCTCGCAAGACAACAGGAAAATAAACAGGCCAGAAATGGGTTAAGCGAGTTGGCCTAAAAACGTTAAAGTTTGCCGCAGTTGAAAAAGCCGCAACGTAAACACTTTGCATGATTTCTGGCCATAGAAGGATTGTAACAAGGGGTAGACTGAATATATATATATATATATATATATATATGAAACTGAAGAATACTTTAAGATGACTCACATATATGCATGCGTGAAAGACAAAGAGAGAGAGAGAGAGAGAGAGGCTGCAAAAACAGACACAAACACTCTTTACACTCAAGACCCTATGAAAATCGATGGCAAAATGTGATTACCTAGCAGAATTGTAGAGAGGGGGCTTGGGGCTTGGGGCTTGCGTGACGCCTTCCAAGGCGAAGCGTTTGTCTACCAACAAGCTAAGCAACCTCCAACAAATGAGTTTATTAATGAACAGCGCAAACAGAAGGTGAGATTAATGGCAGAGAGTAGGCGTTGCTCCTGTCTGTCATTTAGGACCTCAACTAGAATAGTTATAGCTGCATTTTGATGAGGACATGTTAATTATACGTTTGGCTTCAGCAAAATGTGCAAAGCTTGAGATAATTTCGAGCTGCTCAAGCATAGTCTACTTAAATGCGACGCCCTTCAGAACAGTCAAGAAGTAGAATCGAGCCTCTGGGCAAACTAACTTCTTAATCTTATTATAATTGGATTTTTTTGGATTTGTATTATAGAAAATAATTACCAACTGTGAGCTGAAGTTTTCTATAAACCCTTTGTCTAAGAACCATTATTCTCAGTGTTTTCCAAATGAGATTTTATCTGTTTATAAAGCAAAAATAAAAACTTAAGAGCAGGACAATGGTATATCATTGAAAATCCCTTTTAAAAAATCTTCTTTATGGGACTTGAATTGGACTTGCATAATACAACTCAGGCACTCATTGCTCAGTTACACAATTCTTTAACGCCTTCGTAGAAGTACGGACTAAGCATTTGACATATAAGTTATAACTGCAAGGGTTCAAACCTCTGCCATATAATTAAAAAAAACTATTTTTTAATGAACGTCAGCTAAGAATTATGCCTAATTACGACAGGCGATCAATATTTTGTTAACAGATTATTGAACCTACTTTATAATAAATGCTATAAATGTTTTGTATTTAAACAGTTGCGTCAAGCTATCAACACTATTTAATTTTAAATGCAGACATCCAGATCCACAAACTAGTCAACTCGAATATAGTTATATGATATCCGACATTTTTCTATTAACAAAGTAAAAGAAATGGAAAATTTTTCAGAATTTCTCTTATGAATTATTTAGATATATTATATATATTATATATATTTAGCTAAATATATATAAACATATATCTATACAAAGTACAGTAACATGTGATTCTTAAAAACCTTTTAAATTTTGTTAAAATTGGTTCGAAGCTTAATCTGCTGGGTGGACTATAAATATGATAAGCACTTTACATATTATTATTCTATAATTTATATATACTATAGATATACCAAATTATATACCAAAGATATACCGTGATCCCTTTTCTTTTAAAAATTATGAAGATAATTTATATAATAAGCCAAATAAATATAAATATAAACAAATATCCATATACCGATAATTCGAAATGGCAAGGGGATCACATTTTTAAGGAATTACACAGTATTTCGATTTATCGAACAGGAATTCAAACAAATTTTGTTCAAGGGAACATAATTTTTTACGAATTATTGAGGTTTTCAATTTAGCGGGGGACGAATTATCGGTATTCGACTGTATTATAAATATACCAAATTTAAATACCTAGCGTGATCTCTGAGAATTTCCTTTAAGGATCATGACAAATATTCTTACTAAATTCTTGCAACCTCAGGTTACAATTGAGTCTAAATCTGATCCACCGACTACTGCCAATATATTATATTAAAGATCTACTATTTGATTAAATATTCTAACTATATTCCCTCAGCCAGGTTTTTTTCTGCTTTTTTGGCCTACTTAAAGCTTAAATCGTGTTCTAAACGGTAATTACATGGTTTACGGTATATGCATAAAGCAAGGCAACGACTCGTTCCACGGGGCAACTGGGCACCACATGCTGCCCTGTGGCGCCACAAAGCCTTAGCCCGCTTAGCCTCCCGTCCTCTGTCAACTCTCTCTCGCTCGCACTGCAGGAGTGAGGCGTGCGCTTAAAGCCGCTTAGCTCATTGTGAATTCAACTAAAGCTGAGCAGCGAAACAATTTAGCTAAACCCGACCGGAAGAGCTGCACGGGCTTTGGCTGGGAGACAGTCGGTAGTTGGGAGTTGTTAACCCACGTATGAGTCAGCTTCGGTCTATAAAACTGTTCTAAAATATTCACAAAATGTTGGTTCTGCCCTCGACTGCCGCCTGCTGTTGCCTTTTGCCTGCTGCCTGTTGCTGGTTTATGGCAAATGTTGCCCATTTCTCCTAGTTTTCTCTCTTTTCTTATTTTTGGCCACAGGACTTGACAGGCTGACAACCTTAATGTGTGTCTGTGTGTGTAGTGCAGGTATAAAGATTTATGATCAGCTAGCTTTGACAGTAGAAGTAATTGCTAGAAATTGAGAAAGAAGAGAAACCGAAATTCCAATTTTCAATTGCTCAATAAAGCAAATCAAGCTAAGAAAGCTTGAATTGAAACGTTTTAAAGCAAAACAAACATCTGTTTTTTCTCTCTTTAAAATGCTGCAATTGATTTGCTTAGCCTATGAGCGACTTATCAAGCCCTTTGCCCATGTCACACAACACATATGTGTATGTGTGTGTGTGTGTGTCTCCTCTCGTATTTGTGTTTACAGGGACAACCCTTTGGCCCCTTTGACTCCTTTTGGCCAGGGAGCCTTTGTAAATAGCAAAGTGCAAACACAAATGTTGATGTAAACAAAAGCTCCGGACCGGGAGTTTAATGGCCTGCAGCAGTCATTGACACTGCTCCATTGGCCGGCCATTGCAGCTGGCAGCTAGTCAATGCTGAGAAGCAACTGATTGAGTGCAATTGATTACCTTTCAGTTTATGCTAAAACATGTTGATGAGTTGCATGCCTCGAAGCGCCTCAAAATATGCAACACAAAGCGAAAGATACTGTTCGATTATCACAAGGAAATTTTATTTAAAATGATTCAATAAAATTTTAATTTAGATAATTGAATTTAACACACAGAAATTTCACTGAACACATAAATTTTTAAAAATTTTTTAATTATTTAAATTTAAAATAATTTATTTATAATTATTTTTTTTTTTTTTGTAAAATATATTTAAAATATTTATTTAAATTTGAATTATTTGATTAAAGTTTTTTGTTTATTTTTTATACTTTAATTTTATGTTTTTATTTATATTCTTTATTTTATGATATAATTTATTGTTATGATATTTTTTTTATTTTTAATTTGAGTTTACTTTTAGTAATTATTGCACCATTTTGTTTATATATTTTATATTATTTATTTAAAATATTTACTTAATTTTGATTACTATTTTATATTATTTCGCGTGCCGCAACATGTTCTTGTGGCAACAACCGCAACGCCCGAGCGTTGAAAAGCGTTTTCTGGGGTTGCGTCGTCGACTGAAACTGAAAACGAACGAAATGACTAAAAGCGCCAGTTCGAAAAAGTTGCTCAAGAGAGCGAGCCAGTTCGAAAAGTATAGAGCTACTGAGAGCAACCCAATCAAGAGCGACAGACCCAAAGAGTGCTGGAACACATGGCCAATTCGTATGCTGAAAGTAAAAGGCCGTCTGGCCCATGAGGAAACGGGGAGCAATAGAGACAGCTACCCACCTGCCAAGCTGTCTACCTGCCCACCAGCCCACCTGTGCGCTTGTATTGAATGAACAAAAAGAAAACTAGCTGATAGGCTCTGTTTTATTTGCAAGTCTTTGGGCGTTTCTGACTTGTTTGTGGGACCACGCAGCTTGGGTTAAGGAGACTTACAGTCGCCTAGAGCATGACTCAAATTGATGGAGTTCAGAACAGAGAACTGCACTTTGTGTCTAGCTTATGAATGGAAACAAGACAAAAGGTACGAAAAGTATTTGTGAGATAAGAAATTTATACTTTAAATAGGAATATTGTGTAAAGAAATGTTTGTTGAACATTTTTTGAAGGTAGCAGAAAATAAAGGATGTGAGATACCAAATATTCTTTACAGAAATTGATACTTGACTAATCATCTATGGGAATGCGGCTTGACTCTTTAGTGGAATTAAGGCAACTAACACATAAGAGCTAATTATATATATTTAATAATATATTTTTTTTATTATATGACTTGCAAAGCAAGGTAAATCAAATCAAAATATTGCTTGCCTTTATTTCAGTCAAACATTAATTTGTTCTGATTCAGTTTCGAACTAACGTCGGACTTTGAATCAGCTATATATAGAACAGTCTCAGATCCTTGCTTTATACGAATAAGAATATATAAAAATGTTAGTAGCTTAACTCTGTCATTTGTTATATATATATATAGTTTCCTAGAAACTATACAAGATTTTTTTAAATTTAATATTTATGTTTTTAATGGTATCCATTTTTTAAATATTATTTTTTGGAAATATGTTTTGAATATATTTTTGTTTTATTATTTTCCATAAGAAATACTAAATTTTTTAATGTTACAAATTCTTAGGCTTCTTTATTTTATTTATAGAAAGAAAAATAAAATCTTATATTCTTTTTATAATATTTTACTACTATTTATTTACTTATTATTTATTATTTACTTAATATTTTATTATAACTTATTTACTTAGCTAAAAGTTTTACGACTTTCGCTTAATACTTTAGCTGTTTTTATGCGCTGGATTTAGTTTTGTGGCATCTACTTCCGCTGCCAGACAAGGCAACAAAATAATTCCGCCAAATGTCAAACATGCACCACCCACCCACACACACAAAAACCGCCCAGTCTCTTGTTGAGGCTGACAAGAGTTTAGTGGTGGTGGTTCCTCCTAGTCAAAAGCAACAAATGGCTTTTTAAGAGAGAGACAGTAAAGAGAGCCAGGCAGTAAAAACAAGTTAAGAGCGTTTCGCAATTTCGAAAAACTAAGCCATGAAAACTCTCTTTGGGCTGCAGTTGTTCAAACTTGTTTTATGTTCGACAGCTTTTCAATTGAACACCAAAAAAAGGAAAAAAGCAAACATGAAGCACAAAAATTGAGCCAAGGGCGGGCTCGTTCTTGTCTGTGTGCTGCAATTTTCCAAAAAACTGCACGCAAGAAAATGTTTTCAGCGAGCGCCGCAATGAAAAGCGAAACTAGCCGATAACAAGTGCCACTCAACGTTGTTGTTGTTGTTGCTGCTGTGGTTGCTGTGGTTGATTGGCCGAGCTGTTTGGCAACCCAACTAATTGGAGCCACTTTGCCAACCACATGTGCCCCACACGCGAGAAGAGTGCGCCCGCTTCTTGGCTAGCTTCATACTCATTAATCTTAAAGGCGGCGGCACTCAATCAGCGAACAACCGAATCGCACTTCATCAATAAAGAATCACAGATGGTACGAAATTTGCAATAAATATAAATTCCTTTACAATAACATTTCTATATGTATTTTGATTCGAAGTTTGAGTAACTTTTCGTGGGCAATAAGAAGTAGGAAATAACTCAATTTGAATGCATCCAACAAAGTTGAAAGAGAGTACGATGTAGAAGAAGAAGTATATATACAATATTTATATATCAATTGAAGAGTTTTTCGCGCTGCTGGAATCATTCCTTTGTGCTTAGAAACATAATTTCAATTAAATATATTTAAAAATTCTTTTTACTAATTAATAGTTGATAAATTTCAGTTCTAAACTTGTTAAATCGGAGTTAAATTATTTTTAATAGACATAGTGACCTAGTGACATAGTAAAGAGCATAAAGAGCTCTTTCTAATGAGGAAAAATATAAATAATTGCTCACAAAAAGCAAGAGATTTACAATAAAGAAGTATAGATAATATAAAATAATATATGGGTTATAGGAGTACCAAAATATTTAAAGCAAAAAATTCAAATTCATTATTTGCTTTTATGAAAAGAAGAATTTGGGAACAAGAGATTTTAAAAAAAACCTGAAAGAATTGTCCAATAGAAACTTTTACTTTAAAACTAGTTTTTTAATATTATATTTTATATTAAATTGTATTATTTATTATTTTTATAGCGCATGTCTAATAAAAACTTGACTTTTTGACTACAACGCTGACTTAGTTTTATATGTTCTAAGATCTAATCTACTAAAGACAATCACAATACAACCATGACCTATTGGGATTCGAACCCAGGTCATCATCAAACAAATTGCCTTAAGTTTTGATAACGTAGGCAACTCGTCTACATTTGTCTAAATGTTAATTATATAAATTATAATGAATTCATTATAAACTATAACTAATGCCTTTATTTTTACTACAAATCGCATATACAAGCTAAGCTACCCGCCCATGCAGTGTATACTAATTAAAAACTGCCATGAGCTTTAGAAATATAATTACAAAACAATATCTGGCGGCTCATTCAAAGTTATTGAAAAACGATTAAGCAAAAATGCAGCCAAAGACTTTTGTCATGTCTCACGTCTTACTAATGTATATAGCTGTGTGTATGTGTGTGTGGGCGTTCTGACATGTCTGTGTGTGTGTGTGACGCGTATGGCGTGTGGCATGTGGCAGCTTGCGGAAAGGTCAGTTTTGGCTTAGAGGCTTACAAAGTATGCGTATATCACATGCTTTGAGCCGCTTTTAATCGGCCCGCAATATGCCTGCATATACCAGGAAACACAAAAGGCGTGGGTGGGTCTAAGGAGGGGCTGTTATTGCATTTATCAATTGCAATTCCAATTGCAACTGCAACTATTTGTGTGTATTCAGATATGACAAAACAGCAACTGGTTTTAGATAATTCAAACACAACTGCTACAATTTGTATGGCATATGCAAAATTATATAAATAAATGAAAGATAAAGTAAATAATTTAATGACTGCAAAAGCATTTCATAAATAAATAGTTAAGCTTTGTATTTCAAAATAAATATGTGCAAATTAAAATCATTATTTTTCCACTCCCCAAATACGAAATAATGAAGTTTGAATAGAAGTTCGAGTGGGAGTGGTTGCTATAAAAAGCTGCTGCCAGGCTTGTGTGTCTTGGCTAAATGTGTCTCGGCTATGCTATAACTGCAGCGTTAGCCGAGCTTTATGCATGCAACAAAGCTTACGTCAAGTGAGCTTCGCAAAAAGCTTCGAAGTGTGTTAGCGTAAAGTAGAAATATTTGAATATTTTAATTTTTATTTTTAGTAAAAACCCAAAGTTGGTATAAAACTGGTATTAAACCCTAAACTCTAAACTAACTAATAAAATTTAATTTAAAATTTTAAATATTATTCAGATTCGTCAGTCAAAAATTTCTAAGTCTTATTTTTTATTCTTCTCGATTTATATATACAACAATTTGTTGAATTGGATAATTTCTATATATTTTAATGTATTAAATACTCTTTCGTCTACATTCTGTTTAACAGAATGAAAAAAAACCTTTAACAGTGAGGTGCTTAAAAAACTCCAAATTTTAATTAGTTGGGCCTTTGATATTTGAGTATTTGGCCAGGTCGTGTTCAGTGAAACCAATTTTTACGTCTGCCAACTTTAACCTTTTCCATCGGACCTCACTTTAAATCCCTTTTTTATGCGATTATTTCGCTCAATCAGTACAATAAGTTTTCCACTTATTCCACTTAGTCCTCAGCTGTCGTTGAAAGGCAGCACAGCTGCAGAAGCTGCCAACTTAAATAAAGAATATGTTTTTAATGTGACAAACGCAAAGCAAATCAATGAATCAATTTAACACAAAAAAAAGAAAGAAAACGTTCTACCCAGCGAAAACTTTCCGCTTCATTTGATCGTCGTTTGGCACTTCACTTGAACAGGACCCCAAAAAAATAGGAAAATAATAAGAGAGAAGGTGAAGTACATTTAGCAAACAGAAGAAATAAATACTCTATAAAGTAAGAAATATATAAGGAAATATATCATATGTTTTTAAGACAATGATGCTCGAAGCTTTTCAATACGATTTTGCAGATATAGAAGGAAACTAGAAAAGCTATACTTATATACATATATCTAAGAGAAGAGAAAATTTGTTCATCCGATGACTTAACTTTTACTCGATTTTTCCAAGTTAGCTTTATGTATAATATGTACATATGTTAGTAAAAAAATATTCAATTCCTGGTCAAAGAGCCTTAAGGAAGACGTTTTTCATATAAAATTTACAACTTTGATTGATTTTCCATTACTACTATTTAGTACGAGGGTAAAAAAAGAAAGATATCAAAATTGCAGATGTATTCATTTACAATAATGTACATGTTTTGTTAAGCTAAACATTCTTCATGTTTCCCGCATATACATATTCATATACTTTTTATATATTTTATATGTTAACAATATGACTTATCTCTTTCTTCAATCTCAGTTTATGTCAATATTTTTTAAGCTAAAAGAGAATAGCCAGAAAAGGCTACATCAACCCAACTACTGATGCTGATCAGGTCCAAAATTTCTGTACAGTTTTAATTTCTATACAATTTTGTTACAGGACGTCAAAACCCCTTCACAAGAGTATCAAAATAAATGGGAAATATGGGAAAGCAGAGTAGACACCCGCCGCTGGGTGTTCTGTCATTGAACACTCGAATGGACAGCCGCCTTTAAATAGGTAAATTGAAGCGCTGGCAGGTGGTAGAGTGAACCGCACATTATTTTGGGCCTATGGGTTCAGTGAATTTGATGAAATTAATAAAAACAATTTGTATTTGTTATGTCGGGTCGGTTGGGTGCGAAATTTATTTTCAATTTGCTGGCGCGTTGCGGTCAGCAAAATTTACGCAATGCGAAAAAGGCGCCCCTACTCCTAAAGGATGGGCCTGACAGATAATCCAGCTAGTTTAAGGACAGCTTTAAAAAAGAGAAAAATATGTTGCAGTTGCGAGGCCAATCGGAAAACTGAAAACTGGAATTGGAAATGGCAGCGTCTCACGCCAGGGCCATAAATCAAATGAATTGAAAAATGCGTTATTAAATAAAAGAAGCGCAAGGAGCAAGGATGCAGCAGACGAGGTGCGAGGTGTGAGTGAAGAGTGGAAAAGAGAGACATAGAGACAGTTGGAGAGACAGCCAGCTAGCCAGCCATGTGTGCACACGAGTCCAGTTGGTGAAAGCCCCTTAGAAATTGCAGCAGAAACAACAAGGATCCGATTCGCTGCCAACCAGAGTTGCTAACTCAGCTAGTTTTTCCTTGAATATAGCTTTTTTTAGAGGCAGATGGAGGAACAAATGGATGAGTATTGACAGGAAATTCTAGCTTTTTTTAATAAAGTTTTTTAAAGTTTTATAATGTTAAAAATAGTTTAAAAAGTAGTCAATTTTATGTAGTAACAGACTGTAAATGCAAAATATATTATGAGGTCTGAACTAACTTTCTATATTTTACATAAATGTAAAAAAAAAGTTCGAAGATGGCGGGAAAAGTGTGTGATGAGTATAAATGAATTCAAGCTTTTTTATAAAGTAAGCAGCCGACTAAAAAGTAGTTAAATATAGTAACACCCTGTAAATTAAAATTTTATTATACGGTCTGCACTTATTTATTATAAATTAAGAAATTAAACAAAACATTTAAATTTAGTGATAGACAGTTTATTTACTAATTCATTTTTTTCTGTAATATTTAAGAATTGCTTATTATATTGTCTTTATTGAAAAGCAATAGTTTAGATTTGTTCTCACTAGAAGTAACTATTAAATTGCTATGGCTGCAAAGCTACTTCCTCAACTAAGTATTGGGTAACTAACTACCTCGACTATGAGTCCATTAACATCAAGTTAATTCCACATAAGCCAGCCATTTTATTGACTGTCAGGGCAGCTTCTTTATATACGAAAATTTGTTTTAATTTTGTGGCTAGGCAGCAATTAGACCTTATATCTTCACTTGATATTTCGAGAAAAACGTTTTACCTTTTAAGTCAAGTATCTAAACTATTCCTTCATTAAGGAATTCGATCCAATGATAATTTTTCTCACTGAATTTTACGTATTTGCTCCCAAAACAAGATAGAATAATTCCTTATTTAAAGTATATATATTTTAACTAATTTTTAAAGAGACATTTGATAATTACTGCTTAATAAAGAACTTTCAATATGCACTTAGCTTTTTTCTCACCAGAACTAGCCTTTTTGCTGGCAACACTATGGATACTGTTTGCCTGGTTTGCCAGCTTGTTGAAATATGCGCCCTACTGCATTTTGATTTACTTTTATGGCTAGACAACTGGCAGCCCAGACCCAACAGCAGACACAGCTTAAAGAGAGAGAGGTGGAGTAGGGAGAGAGAGAAAGAACGATGCCAGGACATGGGCACTTGTTGGGCTTCAAACTGATGTCCTGCAGGTGTTGGCTCCGCAACTGATTAGCTTCAGGTTGACGCTAATGCGACGAAGGAAGACCCCCTTCGACGTGCATTAAAATTCAATTACAAAACATATTTTGCAGCTGCATTACGTGACCATGGCTCAAAAGTCACAATCAAGGTTCAGCCAGGGTTCGAACCACTGCGCCCGCAAAGCGACGACAGCAGCAGCAGCTGTTGTTGCTGTCTATTTATAGACCACTTGCAAAGGGAGCTCCCATTTCAGCGCCTCATGGCATTGCATTAATTTCACAGATCAAACGCGTTGATGGACCGAAGCTAATGAAAATGTGGCTATCCCGCCCCCTCTCCACAAACGCCCACTCTCTAAAGCCCATAAGCGCTTTTTAATGAAATGCGTGGTGAAATGTGGGCAGGAGTTTTCCCTCGTCAAGTGTTTAATAAAATACACAAAATTATGATATACCACACTTCGTTCTGGCAGCTGCCAAAAAAAACAATTTTTGTCTATTTATGCCAAACAAATGGTTGGCAAATAGAGCGGCAAGAGTAAAACTTAATTATAGATATTAAATGCGCCCCAGTTTGGGCGAATTTTTCATTTCGTTCCTTAGGAAATACTCAAAAATCAGTTTGATTAGAAGTTCATATTTTTCTATGCTAAATAGGTTTACACTTTGAAAGAATTTAATTACAAACCATTAGAACAGATGTCAGAAGTTCACATAGCACTGTATTATATTCTTTCTTGCATCAGCATAATATATATAAGATATGAGTTACATAAAGAGACAGTTTGTACATATGTATATAAGAAATAACAATAATTTTGAAAGCAATAATTGAATGAAATTAGCTGTCTTTATTTGAGGCTTTGTAGGCAATAGTTGAAGCAATTTGAAGCCAGCTTTTAAGGTTGAGAATTATTTATCTATAATTATAGCTTGTAGCTATAGAAAGTGGAAAATAACAGACTTCCTAACTTTAATTTTCTATCGAAATTTAAAATTGTGTATCCCTAAGACTTCATTCAACTTTGATCGAATAATATAGTAGTAATAATAAATATATTAGACTTTAAAAGGATGTACTCTATGAAATATTCAATAAATTCTTTAAAATATATTTTAATATATTCAACTCTTTTTTTACACGGTACGTTCTTTAGAAAAGAGTGCAAAAAAACAAGAAATAGAAGGGAAAAAATAGAAAAAAAGAAAAATAGAATAGAAAAAATAAAAACTTAGTGCAAGAAAGTGGATTTATTGTCAATTATTATATTATTATATTATATTTAATTATATTATATTATATTTAAAAATGTATTAGCGTGTAAAAAGAGAGTTAAGTGTTAATTCGATATACGCCTAAAATAAGTAACTATAGACTTTTAGTGCTCCCAACTTTGCAACAAATATAAATGAAAATATCTGTGGTTTACTGTCAAATACGTATATTTATATAGTTTAAGTAACCCCTTATAATTTAAGTCCGAGAAAAACAGCAAATTAAATCTCTAATTTTCTTCATTTCTGTATTTTTCAATGTCATTTAATATATAGAACAGAATTTAAGAGAATTTTACAATATAATTTTCTATCAAATTTTCAATTTTAAAGCGTTTTATAACTCTTTTACTTTATGCTTTAACCCAAGTTTGTATTTTAGTAGCCCCAAATTGGGCTCAAGTTTTGACCAGGCCCAAAGTATAAAGCTATTTTCGCACAGTTCTGGCTGGTTTTAAAGCACCTCAAACTAGCCATAAATCAAATATATTCTGTAATAGTGACTCTTCACACCCAAAATGGAAATCTGTGCGGGTCAGAGCTTTAGCCGCTCCTGTGCACACATCAAATTCGCTTGTTAACATCAATACTATTTCCATAGATACCTTTGTTAACTGAAGTGCCAAATGGCAAGTGCTTTGGCTCGACCCGTCGCTATGCGACACTGCGTGAATGTATCTCAATATCCCCAGAAGAGGAAGAGAGGACTGGGCAGGTACTTTGACAGGTGAGCATTGTCAATTGTCAATTGTCAAGCTGTCGTCGTCGTAGTCGTCGTCGTCTGTTTGGCTGCTGTTGACAATTTGCAAATGACATTTGACAAGCCGCCAGTGGATTGGAGGAGGAGCTCATAACCTGAAGCTGAGCCTGCTGTAGTCAACATCGAGTGGTTTTTATGCAAATTGGCAATTTGAGCGTTGGGGGTATTTGATTCTCAAGAGCTGTGCCTGGCTGCCAGGCGGAAGTTGTTAGGGTGCTCAAGTGGCTGCCATGACAATTAACTGCTTCACATGATGAGTGCCTCTCTCTTTCCCTATCTCCCTCTCTCTCTCTCTTCGGTGACACCGAAAGTGTGGCCAAATTGTGCGTGGTAAACAGAGCTGCAGTCAGGCGTAAAGCTCCAGTCAAAGGGAATGCCATAGCCGGCACTTTAAGTGCCGTTTTATGGACACCTCACAACAGGCGACAAACTTCTTGGAACCCAAATGCGATAACCCAGCCACAGCCAAATGAAACGATACGAAACGCTACTCCTCTGGCAATTGACTCGTTGACTCATTGGTGTCAGCTGTTGGAGGAGCTTCACACCAATGACTCACGGATTAGCAAAACAACTGACAACGAAAGCGAGCGTAAAAGTATACTCAATTAATAATGCATAAAATAAGAGTGAAGCTAATATACATAAAAGACAATATTTTCATTTTATTTTATGAAGTGCTAGCTAAATTTTATTATTCTGCCTAAGTCGTCATCTATATATATGCACTAACTTACATTTAAGTTTCTAAGATTTGGACAATACACAATAATTTCAAATCAAAACTGATTAGATTCTTATAAGCAAAACATGATTTATTCTTGTTAAAGGCTGTGTAAAGATTCTTCATAGATATTCTAACTGTCCACTCGAAGAAAATTTAGCCGCTCTTTAATGGACCCTTCAGTCCAAAAGTGTATAAATTATAATTTTAACTTTCCCTAACTTAATCAAAACTTTGAGGTCTTGGTTGAGTCTGTAGATAAATTCTCCTTAGTCTTAGGCGACTGTGGCCTTGCCTTCACCAAACTTTAAATTGCCGAAACATGAACAAAATGGAATTGAACTTTAATTAATAATGCTGTTTAATGTCAATATAAAAAATTGGAAACGGAATCGGATTTTTCTTAAACTCTACTTATCCCTACCAAAATATAGAATTAGAAATTCAAATTAATAATATGTAGAACTAACTGAACTAGAGAATAAAATTAACAATTGAGCTTCATGAGTCAGCTCAATCATTAACGACCAAAAACGACACATTAACAATTATATGAATATATTCTAATCAGTTGGTTATGAATCGTTCATATTGGTGAATGCTAAATAGAACCTTTAGTTTTTGAGGATCTGAATTACTCAATGGAGTGTTTTATTTATAAATATTTAAACAAAACAAGTTGCTAATGATAACGATTGAAGATCTAGTGGTATCACTGATCACTGAAGTAGTTCATTAGTTCAGTCATTCAATCTAAATTATTTTGAATACTAGGATAGACCGGGCAACTATACTTGAAAACTAATCAAAAACGAAGGAATTTTCCGATTAACGTCCGATCTATCTCATATTTTTTGCACTAGCATAAGACTTCTTCTAAATTTACAATCTTCCTTATGAATTATGTATATATATAATATATATATTATGAATATTTGTTGATTTTTAACAGAGCTAGTATATTCACTTTATATGATATACCTTTCAGATATATTTATTAAAATATAGTTAGATTCCTTTACACTTACCGCTCTTCAATGGTTGTCGGCAGCTGTGTTCTGGCTCGCATCATGCTGAGAAAATGTTTGCCGTGTGAGACGCCACCCGCTGATCCTGTGCCGCTCAAGCCGCTGCTGCCCTCGGAAAGGTAGCCATTGTCGATGTCATGATAGCGACTGGCCGAGGCGGAGCTGCCCACGCGCAGCGCATCCCCGTCGCTGCAGTAGCCCTGTCCGATGTCGGACTCGCAGAAGTCCAAGTAGGATTGATGGGGATGATGGTTCTGTCCGCCGCGTGCGCCACGCGTTGGCAGCGTTACGTGCGAATTGTAACCGCGCAGCAGTGGACGCATTGGCAGCACCGAAGAGGAGCCAGAGGCGCCGCCAGCCGAAGACGAGGCTGCAGCCGACGAGGACAACTGCTCCTCCTTGGACTCGTAAATGGTGCCCACGATTTTCGAGGGTATCGTATGAAACTTGCTGGGCGAGGCGGTGGGCGTATTCGGTGCTGAGTTGTGCATGGGTCGCTGCATGGGCGAGCGCTGCGCTGCCAGAATATGCGGACCTGCATTGTACTCCAGCTTGCGAGGAGTGTTCAGAGCCGACTTGGGAGGTGGCAGACGGCTGCTGCTGCCATAGATGCCACCTGGCTGTGGGGTACTCGGCTCGCTGAGGTAGCCCGAGCCGTTGCCGGCGTAAGCAGCTGATATGTGATTGGAGGAAGTCGGCGCATTGGCATAGTATGGGGGCGGTGGGCTCGAAGGGAGGTGGGCTCCCTTGAGGATATGTTGAGCTGAGCTAAGAGATGAAGGCAACTGTTGCTGTTGCAGCTGCTGTTGCTCTTGGGATATGTTGTTGGATATGTCGCTTGTTTCACGCTTGAAGAGCTCACTGGAGCCAGGTGCCACGCCCAGCTGGGGCAGTTTGCTGGTGCCTTTGATAGCGGCAATAGGCTTCGGCAGATTTGGACTCTGTAGCAGTTGCTGCTGCTGTTGGCTCTGACTCTGACTCTTTGGCGAGCACTTGGCATCAGATTTAGAGTGTAGGGAAGTCTTGGAAGACGTCTTCAGCGTGTTCTTCTCTGCAGATCCGCGTGCTAGCGTATTTTTGCCCGCACGCCCCATCGTCGAGCAGCGAGATTCGTTGCCCGAGAGCGTGGACTCCTCCTTGTGGAGCGAGCGTGCGGGACTCTTCTCCTTCTTGTCCAGCTTACTGGGTTTGCATTGATCCTTCTTTTGCTGTGCCGCCAGCAGCTTGGATTGCTTGGTATTGTGCTTCTGTTGGCACTTCTGGGCGCTGACGCTGATGCTGGGCGGCTTCAGCTGCGAGTTGTGACCATCGTTGAGGCTGAGGCTGGAGTCAGAGCGCTCGGAGCGAGCTGAACTAAACCCCGAAGAGGAGGATGTGCGCTTCGATTGAATTTGCGTTTTGTTAGATGCAACTGCAGCGGCGGCTGCATTAGCTGCATTCTGTTGCTTCTCCTTGTTGAAGAGCTTTAGCTTATCCAGCATCGAGTGCTTCTGTGGAGCCGTGGGCGCATTCAAACTGCTCGGCGAGGGAATGCCGCTCTTCACATTGGGCGGACGCAGGCTGCCACAGAATCAAAAGAGAGGAACAGATATTAGTCACAGTTCATTTGGACTACCTGTACAGGTACAGCGGGGCGACTTACCTGTTGTTGTTGCTCTTTAGACTCTGGATGGTGTGATTGCTGGTGGGCGGACTGTTTGGACGGCTCGTATTGAAATCGTTGCCGCTCTTGCCCAAACCGGGTATGGCTGTGGATCAAAGAAAGGAGAGCAAGAGTAAGTCAAAGCAGATGAAGAAGAAGCTGACTGCACTGTCAGTTCATTAATTCTGTGAGCTCCCACTTGAAGTTGTCGCCGAGGCTGTCAACCGAAAGCGGAGATGCCTGTCGAACAGAGGCGCAGCCAATAAATCAATGCAAAAGGCCAAACGGACATTGAACTTAATTAATTGCTGTAAGGGGGAAACTGTAGCAGGGGAGGCAGACAGCCAAACAGACAGAATGGCAGGCAGATAGATATATGTTTGTAGGTCTCACGCACTGTCACATAAATCTTTAAAAATTCAAGTGCAGCTGTCAAAAATGATGAAGATGAAGAAGCTGAACAAAGTTAGTGCAGGTATTCCAATTTGATTTAAGATTTATATATGAACAATAATTCCCATACACAGGATGGAAAAGCTAGTCCAACTTAATAAAGTATTTATTACAATAATTCCCTTACATTGTAGTTGATAAAGGGGCTATAAATAAAAACTATATTCGGACTTGCTTAAAGATATATAATATTTCAAATATTTATAAGATAACTTTCTTCATATATTGTGAAGATGAAAAAGATATTCAAAATTGATTAAAATTTTTCTAATATAACAATAATTATCATATACGATAGTTGACAAGAAGAAATATTAAGAGACTATTTTTCTATTAAGATTTATGAATCGAATAAGAAATCATATCATATCGTATCATATCATATAGTGCCTTTTAAAAAGATTTAAATAGAAATTGTATTGAATATTGTATGCTTTCTGTCTGATTTGATACAATAAGATTTCCCATTTGTATTTGTTAATTTTATCTTAAAAAGTTTGCGACGAAAAGAGTGACCCATAGAAGAAAAAGTCTCTTATCAGTTTTTGATCGCATATAGTGTAAGTCCTATAATAATGAGGAATAGATATTTGTCTAGAAAAGGAATTCCTTTCGCACCTATTATTTATACCACAGTGATCATATTATAATTATTCAATGAAAATTCCAGCACCTAGAAAGAGAAGTATTTAACCTCAACTATTAATCATAATACTTTTCATATAATTTGAGAATATTTCTAATCTTTCTCATAAAACTAAGTGGTAAGACTCTCTGCAAGTTGCTTAGATTTCAGCTCCATTTAAAGTGCCTTTCATGGTCAATCCCCAATAGACTGATGGCGCCCAACGTGGGGCCCATTTAAGAGCTCAAATCGCAGCCGCAAGCATTAATTACAGATTGTTTTAGCTGCAAACAAATCAACTGCAACGAGGCAGGTTTTTGAATGGAACGCGCCCCACTCAAAGCCCCACAGTTGTATTCCCAGGCGTGCTTTGATGATGCACACCAAAGGGGATTGGGACACGAGCCATGTCTAGATGGCTAAACCCCTTTTGCGACAAATCTCGGCCAGAAAGGCCAGTCGTTGGGCTAAGTGCATGGTTATGGCCCGCTGGGGGTTGTTTGCCACGATGTGGACCCAAAAAATTTGTTTGTTCCTCGTAAACAACGCAGTGCAGCACGCTGAAAAAAGCTGGCAGTGGCCAACCCCTGGGATTGGATTTCGCTCTTGTTTGAAAAGTATTTTTTAATAAATTTCCCAAACCAGCTTCAAATTTATTTCACTTACATGGCGTATGATTCGGTGTGGGTGGCAGGGGGCGCACCTTGTCCGGGGGGCAGCGACGCTGAACCATGACCGTCGCAGGTAGAGGAATGGCCGTGCCGCCATTGACCTTCGCGTAGCCGGGCGCGATTTGTCTGTAATGAACGAGAAGTTTTTTATGCATTAATAAAGTTCTTTAAGAAAGAGTCTCATGTATGTAAGTTCTTCTAAATATACACTTTATGGGCTTTTATTTTTTTAATTTCTTGTTTTTATGACAGTCGCCCACGCGACAGGGCGCGTTTACAGCTTGACTGCGGCGTGATTTGCATGAGTTGCGGTCACAGTTTCTGTCAGTTACATATTGCCTTGCACTTATCTTTAACATTTTATACAAACTACAACATAAAGAGATTTTTACATTTGCTTGCGACGCTGATAAATGAATAAATTAACCCCTTTTTCCCTTAACTGAGAAACTTGGCAATTGCAGTAAATATTTTAACAACATTTTTACGATGCGATTGCGCGAAATGAAATAAAAGAGAAGCGTGCCCATAAACATGCATGTCATTGCGAGAAGATACGTTTGTATCTGAAATATACGTGGGCTCGTAAACAGCGTAGCTGAGTAGTCTTCAGCAATTTTCTCTTGATTACCCGTCGACGTCATTTCAATGCGAATTCGTGCAATGAAATCAAAGTTTTGTAGTCTTATAAAGTCAATTAAATTTGAATAGCAATTTAATGGCATTTAAATTGGCCTTAAAACTATTTAATAAAAGTCAAATCCAATTGCACTTCATTATAAACAACTCAATGACAATAAAATAATCTCATTTTAATTGCCCTATTCTTTAAATTAAAATAAGGTAAAGCAAAAAAAAATATATTAATAATTATAATTATGAAATATATAATGAACTTCATTATAACATATTTTAAAATTTGTATAATACATATATCGGAATAATTGTAGAAATAACAAGTAAGAACATTGCATTTAATGATTCGATTTTGATGCTCTAACTCTAAAACTGTAGGAAATACAGTTCACCCGATTTACCATGCCTATAGTGGGCGTAAATATATATACTATATCTTTTTACGTCCAAGTGGTGTACAAAGGTATATATACCAAACCTCAGTTCTTTAACTGCAATATTGACGAAAATTACTGCGTTATAGTCTTAATAGATGTAGTATTTCCCGATTTGCCACGCCTCCTGTGGACGTAAAGGAAAAACACTTAAGCTTGATCTGACACGTGTGCACACGAGTATATATTGCAAACTTCAATTCTCTAGTTTCACAGATGTCCAAGTACTGTGCGTTCGTACAGACAGACGGACAGACAAAAAGACGGACATTGCACAAAACTAATATACTCTTTTCACTTCGTGAACGAGTATAATAATATTAAGTATATTTATTCAACTTGGGTAAAATGTTTATAGGAATGTTAAAAGAATATTTCTAAATTTTTCTTAAGATTTAATATATTTATAAATATTTGATTTTCGTACTAATTCAAAAAATCAAAAAATGTTCATGAAAAAAAATTAATAAAAAACTATTATTATTTTTCTTTTTTCAAATATTGTAAGCTTGATAAATTGTTTTTTTTTTTTTAAGTTTAAAGTTGACATGACGTTATTTTTAAATATAAAACAAAATATATTTAAGAATTATTTATCAACTCAAGCTTTTCGATTTTAATTTGTAATATAAATGCGTTTCTAATTGATTTATTTAAATGATAATGATAATAAAAGTTTCAGCTCATAAAACAATCTTTCAAGAGAAACTGCAAAAATAATTATAATTTTTTTTTCGTATTTTTAATAGAACAAAAAATTATTATGCAATTAAGTCTTTCACTTAAATATGCAAATGAATAAAATACAGCTAAGCTGCTTACGAACACATACATATACGCTTGCATCTACACCCACGCATACAGACGACAGAAAAATGGCTTTTCCATTTCTTAGTCACCTTCTTTTTTTTGCAATTACTCCAAACGCTGATTAAAAACGCAAATAAAGTAATAAAAGAGAGACTGATGCAAACTTTTAATAAGTCGCGCTCATAAAGCTTAGCAGGGGGCCGCAGACAAAGCCCGGGCCAAAAGATACAATTGTATCTTATTGTTGTTGGCCATTAATAAGGCAGGCTAAGTGAAATAAAAATGAAAGAAAAATTGTGCGCAACAATTGTATTAAATGAGCAAAAAACAGAGCTCATAAAAAACAGAAGCCAAGCGCGACGCAGACAAATGAAGTTGACTCTGACATTGACTCGCTTTCCTCCTCCCATTCCCTGCATCCTTAAGGGGTCCTTTTGGCTCGACTACTACAAAATTAAATACACCAAGACTTTCAGCTGGCAAAGGAGAAGTTTTGGCTGCTTTCATCAGGCGTCTGAAGAATTTTCCCCAAATTACTTTTCATATAATTTTATTTTGCATTTTATTTGTTACGACTCGCTTTTCCGCCAACTGTTTTGGCCATGTTCCGCTCTGTTTGCCAAAGCCGTCAAGTTAAAAGCCAAAAACCTCTGTCTGTTGAGTTTTATTCGCTTCGGCAAGGATGTCGATTGTCTGTCTGCATATGTGAAAAGCTACAAGTTCCTACAATGTGTCTAGGGAAGCGGCATGTGCGCGAGGGCAGCTCTAAAGATATGGGAATCATTTAGTACGAAGATATATTATGATAAGCTACTTTCTTTGATAACTATCTCTCTAAACAAAGAATTTTGTCAGCTGACTTGACATAAAATTATGTGCTTATTCATAAGTTTATTTCAATTATGTGAAAAATTCAAAAAAAGTAAAACCGAAAAATTTTAAGAATTTGTTGATATTGAAATTTTTAATAGTATTTTGGATATTTCTATAAAATTATTACGTTTGAATACATATCAACATAAAATCAAAAACTTGTTCTTAAATAAGAAAAGCCCGCGTAGAGTATACATTAAGTATACATTACATATGTAAATTTACATATAGTAAAGGAAATGTTTAAAGAGTTACAGACTCTGAATCAGCTTTAAAATTAGAGTTGTTATATATATAGTTATATTATATACATATCTATGTATATACATATATAAACAATTTGCACTTTACTAGAATATCTTAAAAAATTAGTTAATTGTAAAAAATGATAGAAAAGTTAAAATTTGTATTCTTTAAGACAATATAAAATTTTCTATAATTTTTCTAGTTTGTTCTATAGTCTTCTTAAAACAATAGTAACTTTTTTATAGTCTTTTTTTTTACAAATTAAACAATGTAATAAAATAAGAAATTTCAGTAAAGTATAAATATTAATATTTATACATATAGTGAAGTATAAATTTACTATATATAAATATACATGTATTTATATCAGTAAAGTATAAATTGTCTATGAATGTAATATATTGGAAATTTATATCAACTCTAATGCCGTTTATATATATTTTATATAGAAAAATTCTAATCCGCATTTGCACTTCTTGTCTCTAACTTCTATAGCTACCCTCGCTGCATGGCTAGCTGCTTTGGAGCAACATCTGAGCTTGTTAGCTGGCAAAATGTATTCAGAGTATCTGCCGCTTTGCATCTCCCAGTTTCAGGTGTCGCATGCTGTCGAATGCTGTTGCCACGTTTTCTGTTACTGTGTTTGCATTGCGCGCAAATTGAATTTCGCGTCTTTATTACGCATTTTTGATTTGTAGCTGTGCGCGGATTTCAATTTGTTGTGCACAGCCAAATGTCTTTGACCTTTGAGAGAGTGTGTGTGCGTGTGTGTGAGTGCCTCATAATAGCCTGACTGCTGTTCCTGATGGCATTCACCTGTGTGGCACGGCCCACGCAGCAGTTGCTGCAGACCAGTTGCTGAGAGGGGAGCCAACTATAAAAGCGCGTCGTTGACGGCATTTGCTTGTATAAATATGAAAGAGCTTCGCCATGCCCCCACCCCCAGCCCTGTCGGGGCGCCTCCACTGGCTGCCCATTAGTTGCATTTGCGTTGCATTGCACTGCCGCTTGTTGTTGCTTTTGTTGCCGCACAATGCGACACTCGAGTTACATTTGTCATGCCAGCAGCAGCAGCAACAGCAGCTTCTAAGAGTCACCCACCTAGTGGGTGGCAGGATCCGAGTCGGCGACTCCGGGACCCGGGACCCGGGACCCGGTACTTGGGACCTGAAGCCTGACCATTTTGGGTTATTGCCAGTTGCCTTATTTGAGCAGCGGGCGAGTTGCAACTCTTTCGCTTTTATTATGGTCTCAACATATTTGCGATTTGTTGCCAACGCCGTTTATGGTTAGAAGTGGTTTCTTCTCTCTTTCACTTCTGAGTTGTTGCTGCTGGCCCTTGACTCAGCTGGGCTGGGCTGCAGTTGCTGGAAATATCTCTGGGTTTATTTGTCTTACTAGCTATGAAGATTGACAGGCGATAGAAGGAAAACAAATATAGCAACAGCTAGCAGAATAAAGCATTTCTGTAACTAATTTGATAAAGAAAATTAGTAAATGCCTGACTAGGAGATATTCTGAGCTGCTGAGTATTACTTTATGCTGTTAGGTAATTGAAAAAAATCGACATAATGAAAACAAGTGACGCTAGTTCCTAAAACGTATCTGGATAGAGTTAAATAACTGAGATTTAATTTAATTTTAATCAATTTTCTGGACATGGAAAATGTGGTCTACGCATGATTTGAAACAAAAATGATCTTAACTTGATTTTTGAACTTCTGCATTGTTTCTAGCTCTTATATGTTCCGAGATCAAGGCATTCGTAGTACACACATGCACAGATGGACAGGCTGACATGCGAACAGACATCGATATATCGACAGAGGGTTTGATTCAGATGAACTATATATTTTATGGTATCAGCCATACAATCTTTTGACTCTTACAAACATTTTAACAAAAATAAAACATACCCTGCATTACGGTTTTCATTGGATTCAAGATTTCTTCACTTTATAAGAATATACTTTTAGATATCAAGTCTAGTTTCATTAGAGATATATTAAATTTTGTTTTTTGAGTATTTTCACACATTATGTCTGATAAATAATATATTTTGTTTATTTGGAATATATAAAAAGACAATTATATAAAAGATAACTAGAGAAAATATTCTTGAAGTTCTGTTATTTTCCTTAATTATATAAACAATAAAATCTTAAGAAATGTTTTTCATTGCTTAAAAAAAACGTTGTACAACTTATAGAAGGTATATTCCTTTCAATATTCGAATCCTCGTTTCAACTACGTGTAGTTGGAATTTTGAATTTGCACTCATGCTTTATGACATACAATATTTTCGGTTATCTGGGAAAGTTTATCCGTTTTTGGACAGCTCACTTTCACTCGTTTGTTATTTAAGCCGTTCGCACAGCTGAGAGAGTTAAGCTGTCGGTGAGTGCATTAGATAGCCAGCTAACACCTCCAGCTACTGGCCAAAGCAATTTCCAGTCTATCGCTAACCCAAAAACCTTTTGAACCTGGCCCCAGCTGTTGTTGAGGTGCAGTTTATGCCGTTAAGCGCAGAATATATATAAGTATTCATAAATTCAGCCAGGAACGGGTCGAACGGGCTGTCAGCTGCAATAACAAGAGACAAGCGAGCTGGCAGGAGCCAAGAAATTTATGTGCGCCACAAAAGTTGGCCAATTCATGAGCAGACTGAAGATTTTTCGTGCGCTTTTCGAGTAGGTGTTGAATGGTTGATAATAAGCGTAATTATGTGCCATTGATATGCCCACAGGAGTGGCCAAAGAGTTCAGCTCTGGGGAGAGACAAGGCTGGGAGTTAAACTCAACTGCAGACAGCTGAGACAATCAAGAGACAGACAAGTAGACATGCAGCGCAATAAACTTGTTCAATCTCAAGAACTTGCTGGCATAATAAAAATATAAGCAGAGAAATCAGCAAGAAATTGCACGGAAGTCAGCTTTGAGCAGGAAATTTAGCTTCCAACAGAATTTGATAGCTCAATTATTAATTATGCTCATATTTCGAGCAGTAGAGCAGAGGATATTGTTACAAGCTATAAAGTTTTCAAGAACTCTAGCTGGCATTTGAGATCTACATGCCCCGTTGGTACTTAGTTTATTATTATTATGTTTGTAAGAAGAATGGGCCGTAGTGGTATTAACCTATTTTAATTTTATATTTGAAATTTATGTGTATAGTGAACACCCTACGTAGTGAAAAGACGAAAACATGTAAATAATGAACAAAATATTGAATGTAACTTCAAGCAAAAAGCAAAAAAAAAACATAAAAAGTAATCAATAACTAAAGGGATGAACTAAATTCGGACATATCAAAGTTTGCTAAAATACCATTTGTTTCTCTCGTTTAAAGAGATCAAGATTAACGTATTTGCTGATTTTTGGATCTCGAGATGTATAATAGTAGTAGATGTAGCTTTCACCGATTTGACACGCCCCCAACAGTATCCTTTACATATGTCAAAATTAAGGCTCTAACTTTAAAACTTTAGAAGATATTGTTTTCTCCGATTGGACATTCCCCAAAGACTCGTGTATGTATAATTCTGTCAAAACATTTATACGTAACGTATTTGTCAATTTTTGGGTCTCTTTGTATATGTTAGATTGTAAAATATACAGATTTTAACGGTTTGTCACGCCCAAAATGGGTGTAGCTATATATACTACACATTTTGTTAAAAGTGGCCCATATAATTATGCATAGAGGAGACACGAGTATATGGTAAAAATTTTCCCACTTAAAGACTTCTTCAAACCGATATGTTCTATGGCAGCTATAGTATATAGTCGTCCGATCCGGCAGAATATGTGCAAAATTTCAGCTCAGTAGCTTTATTAGTCTCGGAGGAGACTGCGATGATCCAGACATATAAATCTTAATAAATTTCAATTTTATCAAAACTTATTTTAGATAAAAAACTTAATATCTAATGAAAGAGAACTGCAATAAAATTGCTTTTTGAGTACAGTCTGCAAATTTGCAAATTTGAATAGTTCTTTAAAGCATATTCCTTACACTCGGCTAGTTAAGCATGATTCCTGAATGGAAAGCAATCTTTTAGCCTGTTCGTTTGACAGCTTTGTTCCCAACAACGAGCCATGTCATTAGAAATTGTAATGCGACACGCTGGCAAACGTGTTCATCTTAAAAGTCGTGTGGCCCCCTACTCCCTACTCAAAATCCAACTGCAATTCCTTGGTGCCAGCCACCAAGAGTCGCACTCAGTCATAAGATACACACAGACACAAACACACGCACACAATATGAGTTGAGATACTTTACTAGCTTTATGCTTTGGGTATTGTATTCGGCTCGTATGTGTGTATATATTTCATATTCCTGGCTAGCTGCTACTGCGACTTTCAAGTGCGGCATATAGTCACGATTTTCAGTTATTAGACGGGCAAAAGTTGTGGCCCCAACTTTGGCTCTTCAGTCGCAGCAGCTCACAAAACAGTTGTTTCTCACTGTCTGACTTTTGTCTGACTTTAGGGACGCATTTTCTCAGCTGCTGCAAGAAACAATTAATAGCGTCTGCCAACACATTCCACGCCCCTCGCAAACACACGTGCGGCGACCACGAAAGCTATTCCTTAGCAACGTTCTCTGCTAATGGTCTTCACCTTTGTTGACTGAGGGCAAGCCGAGGGGCAAGGCGGATGGCTAGGAACTTGTCGACGACATCTTTAAATATGCAGCAGGTTGCTCTATGCCTGGCCAGAGCTGTAAACAACAAGCCACCGCCGCAAATGGAGAGTAGCCAAACAAACAAACAAACAAACAAACACACAAAGCGGCTAAAAACAAAAACAAAGCCACATACTTTGTTGCAGCTGCTGTTTATACAACAAGTGGACAGCCCTGGCGCTGGCAACTCGAGTAACTGAAATTCCATTTTCCAGCTTTTAGCTGGATTAAGTTTCATGCGATAAGAGCGTGAAAGCTAACAGAAGTGCGAAAGTAAATGCAAAGAAATGCAGAAAAGAAAGAGCTAAATTAAGATAGTTGCATATTTAATAAAAATTATAAAGAAATAAGAATGGATATTGCGAATCTGATCAGAATCTATCAGAAATGCTAAAGAGACATATAACTAAGCATATTTAATGGTAATCAATAAATATAAATATTTTGAGATATATAAAAGTATTCGCTAAAGAGAATATATGAGTATTGTGAATACAGTCGTGTCTGGTTACAGTGAACTGATTATTGCAAGGCTATTTCACATATTGAGTGTGCTCACTATATCAATCTTTAATTTTGTATCAAAAACTTATTTTATTTGCTCAACATACACTTTGTTTATATAAATGCAAGAGATCATTAAAATAAATTAGTATGGAAGCACAAATAAATGCTTATTGATAGAATTGGTGAATTTCGTTTGCTTCTTGAGGTCACAAACTGACTTTTTAACCGCTTTTTCGCGTAGACTATGCAGAGCTTATATAACAGCATAATCAGTAATGTTGTCCTCAGGCGATGGGACAGCTTTATCAAAGCTTTCAATAGCTCCAGTAGAAAAATGTCAAAAATTGGGTGCGTATACCCAGACACGCCTGTATTTTGATATTTGATCTAACTTTACTTTTCTCTTTTCCCGCTACAAATATTGCCTTTTTAGCTTCCTTTCACTAAATCTTAATTTTTCTGTATTATATAAGGTCATTTAGAGAGTATATATCGCCACATTACGAATAGCTTTTTAAAAAACTATATATTCCAATTTGGATACATGCACTTCTTCTTTTTTCTATCCACGACATTTTTGATCTCAGGCTATATTTATAAATATATATGTGTATTTTCTTTTCCTTTTTCCTCTCATAATCAATCCATTTTCTCTATTTTCCTCTCTAACGCTTTCTATAAAAAATAATTGCGAATACTAAGATGTAAAATTCTATTTAAAAAAAAGTTTCTATATTTCTAATATAAAATTCATAAAAGGAACATGATAACATTCATGTTACTTGGTAACTTTGATACTTCTACAAGCTAAAAGAGTGTTACAGAGTCCTTATATGTACTTTACATGTGGTCATATCATTATAAGCAGACACTCATCTCTAAAAGCATGAAAGTCACCCGCCCACTTCTCACGAATAGCTCTCTGATTTAGCCTAGATATGACAGCTTAGCTTAGATCACAGCCACACACATACACAACCAACTCACACTTTTCCTCTTCTTTTCACACCCAGCAACTGACTACATTTTGCGTGTGTGTGTGTTTGTTGTTTGTAGTTGTAACTCTGTGGGGGTTGGACAAATGTTCGTATATACATAAGCAGGCCAAGCTGCATATTTCGGTAGTCCTCTATTGAACAAACAGTGCCGAGGGTTGGCAGATAAGTAGCAGCTAGGCAGCTAGACGGATTCCCAGCGAATGGATTTTCAATTATGCAACTGGGCAAATGTTTTATTTATTGACTCTGCGCACATTTCCATCATAACTGAAAGGTTTTTAGACACGGTGGTTGATTTCAAGGCGTCAAAGTATAAGTTTCCAGGGGTTGTTCTTTCCCAAAAACACATATCACAAATGCATTTTGAAGATAGCTCTAAATAAAGAAAGAGAGAGAGCGGGAGCGAGAGGGTAGCTGTAAGTTGATCGCTCGATTATGCAATGAAACGGGGCAACAAACTTTACAGCTCTGCCAGTCGCACACGGCTCCAGTAAATTAAACTTGGCCCCCAGTCTGGCTGGCGGCCAACTGTGGATCTTCGGCCAAGAATTGGACGAGGCCAACTACCTAGTGCCAAAAGACGGAAGTCGATCAGCAGACGCCAGTTGCGTGTTTGCTGAATGTGTCGCTTTCGTCACCTCAGCACCTTCCCTGACTGGAGGGCGCCAGAGGAGTTTGGCTGAGAAGATCAAGAGAGGTAGAGAAGGCAGAAGAAGCGGGCATGCATTAATTATGAATCGCTTTCCACGGCTAATCCAAAGAGAGACTGAGAAATTTCGCACTAGCTGACATACAGTGAACAAAATTTGTGGAAAAAACAAAACCTGAATTGAATTAATCTAAAATTAATTTAAAATAAATTTCTATAAATATATTATATATATCTAAGCAGAAAAGGTGAAAGGCTTGTTCAAAGGGATTTTGATGTTAGTCGCCCACAATTGTGAGATATTTAAATTTTATCTTACATAAAGTGTTCTATATATCTATAAATATTTGAATCTTTACATTTTTGAATAAGAACTTAATATATACATTATAATATTGTGATCTATAACATACTTAATTTACTCTATATCTATAAACTTGACTAAAAATCACTTCTAACAATTTTAATGCGTTATTTCTCTAAATTATATTGGATTGTCTGTTTTTCTCTTTTAATCTTAATTAAAGATTATAAATTTCTTCAATAAAAAACTTTAGTTATGACAATAAAAGTCAGGATTGTACTAAGATAAAAGTTAATCGATTAATTGATATAACAATAAAATAATAAAGAATAAAATAAAATAAAAAATAATGAAAAAGATTACAGCATAAAAATAAATACTTGCTGCTATTAGACTCTGATTTGATATACTCAAAGTTCATTTTAGTTCAATTTTTTTCTATAATTACTCACAGTGCACACAATGCTCTATCAGTAAATAATTCTCAAGTCTGTTTGAAAAGAACGTAAACGCAACCACAAAATGTCATTTCCATTAGCCTCCAACTTGTTCTGAAGGTACCTAAAAATAGCTGAAAGAGAGCCACTGGAGTGGGCCGCCACAGTGATGATGCTGAGCACTTTAAATAGATCTCCAGTTTCTTGGGAAGATGTATCGTAAATTTCAGCAAATTTAGCTATGCAACATTTTCGGTGCACTGATTTATTGTGCTGACATTTGGCTTCATTCAGGCATTGGCTTTTTGTATAAAATATGCATAATGGCTCTCATTAGTGGCTGCTGGAAAAAACGTCAACATTTTCCACAGAAAAACCTCACAGTACATATATATAGGTTACCTTCTGACATCCGGCGAGTTGGGCAGACTGCGACATTTGCGCGCGCTTTTGCTGCCAGCGTTGCCATGTGATGAGGATGAATTGTTGCCCATTTTTGTATATTTTCTTTCTCTTTCTCAATTATTGTGTTGTAATGACAATGATAATGACGATAATTATAAAACTTAGTTTAATTTGGCATTTCGATGCAACTTTGGCACTTTTCAGCTGTTAATTTTTGCACGCTTTTTAATTTAACATTTTTTGTTTTCAATTTCAAGCATTTTTATTTCTTTGTTTTTTTTTTACATTTTAAACAAAATTATCTTGTGAATGCCTAAATTATTTTAAATTACAATTTATTAGTTAAATATGAACTCTTTTATATTATTTTAAATATTTTTTTATTTTCTGCATTTTTTTGTTTTATTTTTTATGTTTAAGAAAACTTTAAGAAAACACAAATATTTATTTTAATTATTAAATATTTTTTATTTTATATTTATTTAATTTTTTGTTTTATTTTAGGAAACTTTATGTAAAAAGGAATTTTATTTAATTTTTTTAGAGATTTTTTATTTTTTTTTTTATTATATTTTATTCAAAATCATCTCTTTGCATTAAGAAACTTTCATCAAAACGGTCACTTTATATTATTTTATTTCTTATTTTTAGTAAACTGTTGCATAATCTTGAGATTCATGATATTCTTTTCCTTTCATAGTAACATTCTACAGGGAGGTAAATAGAATTTCGCTGACAAATCCTTTTAAGTAGAACATTTGTAAAAGCTTTCAGGCATCATTAAACGCCTTTAATTCCAATTTCTCTTTTGTTTTCGCTGATTTAATTTTCGCACTCATTAAAAGCTCAGAGGTGGATCGCCCCTTGAAAATATTGTTTGCTCTATGTAATTACTTTGTAATTAAGTGTGCTGGACGCGCGGTGACAGACGCTAAAAATTGCAGCTAATCAAACAAATGTCTGGTTCCCCAAAATACGCCCCCAAGCCAAATGCCGGCAAAAAGGGAAAATCTAAAGAAAAACGCCAAGGGATGACCAAAAATGTTTGGACAGCACTTTGATCTGAAAGCCCGAACGGGAGGGGGGTGGTGGGGTTGTTACACAGAAAACTTAATGCAATTAAGTGAACATATTTGCAACTTCCGTGTCGAACGAATGTATAGAACCAGAGGACCAGAAAAACAGACATTTTTGATATATGGCTGCTGCTGATGCGGCTAATCTAGAGAGAAGTAGAACAGCACAGGGTGACTCGGGTAAATCAAATGGGGATGCACAGAGAATTTAAGGAAAAGGTTCAATATAGCTTCAATTACAAAGATGCAAAGACTTTTGGCAACGAGTTAAGAAAAAAATCACAATCGAAGAAAAAGAATGGCGTGTAAATAATAAACGCACGTGCGTGTGACACGTGATTGGGACTGGGAGTTGAAATCGGGGTTTGAGCCCACATTTTGAAGTGCCTGCTAAATGCTCTCAAAGTGGTCATATTTTTGTGAACAGCGCTGCCAAGTAGACTGGCGAGGGGTGCGAAATTTATGCTTAATCAATTTGTCGTAAAAATTAATGCCATGTACTTTTTTTCGGGTGTTACGAAACTCTGGAGACTGTAAGGGTTGCTGCAGCTATGGCGATAAATGCTGCAAGATTTGTTCCCTCCTATATTGCAACACGTGTCACAACGCGGGTGGGCTTTGAGCGTAGGTGGGGTAAAGAGTTGCAGTTCGCTTCTTATTTTTTGTTTTTTTGACTTATGGGTGAGTTTGTCTGATTTATTGCAGTACACATTTTGCACTGACTCCCGCAATTGTTTACTTGGCGTCAGTTGCGTAATCAAACTGTCACAGCAGCAATTACCACAGCTCGGAATCGCTCGACTTCAACTTCAGTTCGACTCGATTCTGACTGCGTCTCGCCTGGCTGCATCATTTTCATAAATTGTTGCAAATCGTTGTTGTCGTTTGTCACTCTCGAACATGGAACTGGAACTGGAGCGGCAACTCGAAGCTGGAGCTGAAGCGTAATAAATGAATAGATAGGCCTGAGCGAATCGGCAACAAAAGAGCTCAAGTTGAAATGCTTGACAGATTGCTGACAATCTCTTGACATAAGGAAAGACTTTTCCAAGCAATGAAGGAAGTGTGACTAAATCGCAATAAAATCATAGAATAATTGAATTTAATGAATCAGGAAGCTACAGAAAGTGCGACATAAATTCTACCTCTTGCCGACGAGTTATGGAAGAGTCAAGTGTTCTTCGATGCAGCTCACTTAAACTAGTTCTTATAATAAGTAAAATTGGATTTAGTATAAATTCTATTCATTTGAACTAGTACATATGAACCAGCTTTGTTTATCTCACTTTTTTATTATACTGCATCAAAAAAATCCTGGTAAAAGTAATTTTTTTAACTAGTTCATTTGAGTTTATATGTAAGCTCACTATTTATTTGAACCAGTTTAATAAAACCCGCATAAACAACATATTTAAACCAATTTTTAACTTGTTTATTTAAACTAGTTCATGCAAAAAAATAACAAAATGTAATGATCCTATTAAACTTGCATTTTAGCTAAACTTTATATAGGTTATAAGACAACTTACTATTTAAAGTCTACAAAGAATTCTAGTTCTGGAAACTAGTTCCGTCTGGTTCTGCTAACTATTTCACTTCAAGAAAATCTTTAGTTCACAAGAAGTTTGAGCGAACTTTATACTTATCTAGTTTTTCTTCTTCTGTATTTAACGAACTAGATCGCAGCAACATGTAGACATTAGTTCACAATTAAATGTGATTTCTTTGCAGTTCCTTGAACTAGTTCGAATAAGCTCTATCATAATTGTTATATACTCTTTATATTTTGGCTTGATTATGCGATCTTTACGCTTTCAATCACTTTAGGCTACAATAATTGTGATTCAGCTTACGATCAAGCCCAAGTTGATATTGCATAATATAATTGTTGAGTGGCTTTTCGAAAATACATCCAAATTGTATGCAAATTGCTGGCAGAAATTACAGTAAATTGTCGTCTGACTGTCGTATGTGTGTGTGTGAGAATTACCTAAATTAAATTTGACAATGATGCCATGAGACTTTTTATATGCCTATACCATCCATTAATAAACTAACTTCATATGTTAAAGAATATTTTCTTATAAAAATCCCTCAATATATTTTAACTTACATTACAAAAGATAGCTTCTGTCAAGACATGAATCTTTTAGCTCTTACAGCTTCCTCTGAGTATCTATAATCAATCAGTCAATCATTCAATCAGAGCGTAATGAAGTTGCTGAACATTTTTCGGTAAGAGCTCCCTAAAAACCTTTTCTTATTGATACTTTTATCACATTTTCAGCCTTGCAGCTCTTATAGCTGACGGGGTAGTCAATCAGTCAATCATTCAAACAGAACTTTAGCTTTCCATACCACACACACATGCAAGTGACAAACAATTGCAATTAATGTTAAATATTGATAAAACGCAATGCATTTGCCATTTCAATTGCACAAAGAGATGGGCGCTACATCAAAGCTATCAGCCGATTATGAAATATTTATATAACATATACATATATGATGTATGCGTGACTGGGGCGCACCTATCATAACAAATCTACGAGTTGAGTTTTCCATTAATTGGCTGCACACTGAAAAAGCAGAAAAACAAAACCCAAACAAATGTAAAACTTGAAAGGGCACAACAAAATGTCAGCTTTTTATATTTTTTATATTTTTTGGGTTGAGATATTTTATCTCTTTGTTTTTGATCCCTGCTGTTATTTTTGTTTTTTTTTCTGTAACTCTCCGCTAAAATGCCGTGACAAATTGCTGATTTGCTTTGACATATAAATAAAAGACTTTTGTCTAAAGTTTGTCGCGCTATTTTCGTCTCTTCGTGCTGTCCCCCGCTTTTAAGCGGAAGCTAAAAGAGTCTTTCAAGTTGATTTCTGCTCCATAAACTTGTCTATTTTTGTATTGTATGCTGTTCGCTGGAGCGCAGCGCTGTCCGGACCCGCAGCGAACCCACCCTTCTCTCCGATTCTCAACTGCTTGCTCTCTGCTCGAAAATTTGGAGCAGCACGTGCATTTGCACGTTTATACATTTATATGCCTTATTTTAAAGGGGGTATTAGCATTTCTTGACGAAAAATGTGATGCATAGAAGGTAAAAGCTATGTAAAGTCTATATATAAATATTCTAAATAGAAGCTAACATATTCATCATGTATATATATTTTCTATTTTAAAAGTACTCGTAAATCAAGGATTATCTGAAAATAATAAAACTAATTTTATCCCTCTATCTTTTACGTTTTATCTTTTATCTTCTTAAGATTTGAACAATTTTAAGACTGAGAACGTAAATTTTCCATATTTAAACCTTGAGAAATAACCAAAAATGATTCTTAAATTACAGATTCTTGATCACAAATTATGTCTTCCTATTAATCTGCCTACCTTTTGAACTAAAGGGTTTGAAGCCTGACGACACTCAGCTAAGTATTAAAGCTATTTGGTCAAATAACTTCTAAGCTAAAAAACAAATAAACTTGCAGCTTTAAGGTAATCTTAGTGAACCTGTACATTTTACATTTCCACTTGTTTCCACTCTTAGTTCATCCCAAATTTTTGGGGTTTTTTTTAACAGAAGGATTTGAACCCTGAACCTCGTAATTTGCCAACAGCCCAGTTTTCACCCATTCGACAAGCTTTTTTCTCAAATAATTTTCTTTCTTCTAAACACAATTGTTTAGCTGAGCTCCTATTATATTTGGTAATCTAAATAAGCCTTCTCGTTTCTTTTTTAAATAACATTTCCATCTATCTGGAAACCCACTTAAAAAATATCTAAGACTGAGAAACAATAAAAAGCCCTATGAAACAGTTTCTATAGTTCCAGGTACATATAGGAATTATATTATAACATATAGTACACCTTCCCGTACTTCCCTTTTTCTTTGTAAAAACTCAACTCTATCAGAGACTGACTTGAAATAAAATTTTCATAAACCTGCCATAAATATTCGCAAGGGTATATTAGCTTCGTCACGTCGCAAATAAGTTTCTTATTGTTCTCTTTCTACTTCTCGATGCGTATTGTTTTTAGTGCCTGCCTTTCGTTTGTTTATATTTAGATGGAAGTATTTTCTTTATGTCAGTTTTACGGCGCATTAAAAGCCAACTTGAGAGCCGGCTAAGCGAGGGGGCGTGGCAGGGGGGGACAGGCTGTTAGAACGCTGACTGAAACGGAGCTGCAACATAAATCTAGACAAAAATTTATTTGTTAAACTTCCAAGTTAAAGTTGACTTTTTTTGTTTTCTTGGACTTGGAGTTGCCAAGCATTTGATATGCATTGCATGTGCCCAGGCGCCCAGCGCTTAGGCGTGGCAATGTGATTGAGCGGCTGCATTGTTAGATTTATGAACCAACCAACTCAACCAGGGCTAAGACAATGAGCGACAAGCCAAGCCCGATTCTGGTCTAACAACAGCATATTAATATTCTGTGAACTTCCTGTCGAAAAAGAAAAAATTGCATTTTGACAAACTTGAAAAAAGGAGCGAGACACAGTCTCTGTATGGCTTAAATTATGACAGACTATCGTAGCCCCTTCTCCTTCCCCTTTTTGGCTACTTCCTTCCTGCTCCTTGTGGCTATTATCAGCACATTCTTGGCTTTAACAACTTTTTGCCACTTCTGCACATTAAATAATTTTCCTTTTAGCCAACGTACGTGACTAAACGTCAATTTCCAGTTATCGTGCTCAGCCTGCTCTTCTCTCCCTCCATCTTCCTGCTCTATGCAAACTGCATTCCCGCAACGATTTTCATAAATTTTACACAAAGTGCCTTTGGGCCTCGTGCGACGGCATAGATAAAAACCGGCAAAAGTTGCTTCTTGGGCAAAAAGTGCAATGTTCTGATAAGAACAACTCTTAACTGAACCCAGCCGAACTGAACTGAACTGAACTGAACTGCTGTGAACTGTGCGCTAAAGGCCCAACGGCGTTTAACTGTGTCAAAAACTTTGCGGTTCAATCGACGTACGTGATATTCCATGGATTGCACAATTAGGTAGGGCGAGTGAGAGAGAGAGAGAGAGAGAGAGGGGCAAGTGAAAATTATGTGATATGTTTAAAAATTCTGTAAGAGGCCATCGATAAGTTCTTGTGGGCAGATAAATGACTGTGTGCACGCTATAATCCGATATTACAGAACTCTATCAAAGCTAATCTTCATTTCTGATGATTGAGCATGTTTTAGCAAGTTCACAAACTAGATTAAATGAATCAAATAAGTCAGGGATATATTTAACTTCTTTACACTTTTAACATATTCTATGTTTTTTTAGAGTTTGATAGCAAAAAAATTGGTTTTAATTAAAAACTACTTAACTAGTTCAATATTCCTAGAGCCAAGTTAATTATATATCCAAAAAATATGAATGAATTGGCTTTGAATAGGGAGTAAAGACTGTTGAACTAGTTCAATTTTCCTAGATTTATTTCCTAAGCCGATATAAAGCGTTAAATAAATTCTGGTTACAGTCTGTTCATTTACGAACTAGTTCTACCATTTATTTTTGGAAATATGTTCTTGGAATTTTTAATGTTTAATATCAAAAGGTTTAGTGGGGTTGCCTTTTATCTCAAAGTACTTTACGTGAACTAGTTCACTATTCCTACGTAAATTCTAAATACTAAAAATGTATTTGATATGATTTTGAATGGGGATAATATACAGAAGAACTAGTTCAGTTTTTCTAGATCAGTGACCTTTTCAAACACTCGAACTTTGGCCAAGATTAAGTATGAAATTACCAATTTTATGCTACAGTCTGTTCATTTAAGAACTAGTTCCTTAATATCTTAGTTCGTACTATCCAGCAGCAGCTTTCAGAAAAACTGCTATATATTTTTTCTGTTGAGCCAAGCTGTGAACAATTTCGCAACATCCATTGCCCTTAGAAGTTCAACCGCAAACTACTTCCAATTGTTTTCGCTTACAACCTTAGCCCCTTTTTCCATTTTCCATTGGGCATTTGCATTAACATGAAAAACCCATAACCATGAACTGAAACTAATAATTATCAAGAGACCCTCTTAAGCTACGTATGATATGATAGCTGGATAGCTGAAACCCTATGGCCATATTATCATATTATCATAATTAAATCATTAGGTTGACGCTTCTGCTACTTATATAAGCATAATCCGCGCTCCCTCATTCACACGCTGACAGACCGAAAGACCGACAGACTGACAGGCTGGGGCCCCTATGCAATCATTAGTCAAAGTTCGTCTCGGCTGTTACCTACAGTAAGTACTCGATACGACCCGCTCATTTGCTCATAATCCCCTTGCCCCTCCCTTTGCTCCTACTGTGCACCGCAATTGATTTTTCATTTGGCCTGTCGCTTGTTTGGTATTTTGACAGCTCGCTTTTTGATATCTCAAATTTCAGTCAAGGGGGGCTTTGATTTGCTGCCGGCCAGGGCAGGGGTTGCTGACGGTTCAATGCACCCCCAGCAAGCAGTTGAAGAAGAAGAAGAAGATGATTCTGACAGCTTGTCAGTTGTCACGAGCAGACTTGCAATTAGACTTACTTTAAATTGTGAACTGAGCTGAGTGTAGGTGGTTCGGCTTTCAATTCAACAACCACAATTAGTCAGCGACCCTCAAGGATCTTCAATCCTTTTCTTTTTGGGGCCACAGCTGCCACTCGAATAAGATGAAATTAGAAAATTCAGCTGCACGAGTCAAAAAGAGATTAATTGAAGACACGCGCCAGAAACCGGTTAAATTTATCAGCGGCAAATCTTGAGGTAGGCAAAAGCTGAAAACCCGAAGAGCTGATGAGACTGCAGATTAACGCCTCGCATCAAAATAAGTTATGCCTAATGGGGCGGGTAGTTCTAATTGCCAATGTCTATGTTCTCTGCTCATAGCTGTTGCCTGTCTAATTAACTCGTGGCTCGCATTTAAGTTCTGTGTAAACTGTGTGAGTACCAAAGAAACCAGTCAAATGGGAAGTAAAAAGTTGAAAGGAAAAGATTTACTTAAAACAGGGACAAATGTGAACAGCTGTGATTTAAAAAATATGTATTTTATATTAAAACTGTAAGCTATTGATGAGAATCGATAGTTACTAATTAATGAATCATTTCCAGTTTTAACTATATTTTCAATACAATTTATTGGCAAATTTCTTTTCAAAAACTTCAAAATATATATTTTAAATTCATTATAATTCAATATTTAAATATATTTCGCTTTCAAGCGCATTTTTTTAGAATTTTTTTTGCATAGTTTCTAAAAACAATTAAAATTTATAGCTTAAATAGGATTTTGTGAATTATAAACTGTATGCAAACTTTTGCCTTTTCTGCATTGTGTTTAAACCCATATCAAATGATTTAAAAAATATGTTTTAAACAAAACTTTACTATTTAGCGAGTTTTTGTTTCAAGTTAAAATCCCTCAAGTGCGCCGCAAAACAATTTCGCTGCATTTCAACTTTGGGCGCATATAAATAAAATACGCGCTTATCTAAAATGGAATTTGTCTGGCGGTTTGGTCCATTGAGGATGTCTGCAAAGAGTTGGCAACACTTTTTTGTGTTCTGTTGTTTGTGTCTGCTTTTAAGCCTTTAATTTGTGTGCAATGCGATAAGGCGTTAATTATGCGGAAAATCAGGCAAAGGGAAAAAGAACGAGACAGAGAGATAGACAGAGAGGGAGAGAGAGAGAGAGAACAGACAAAGTCTCTCTGTTGCCCTGCCATAAAATATTCAACAGTCACTTGCAGACACTTAATTGAAGACATTTAATATTTAAATAAAATTATATAAGTTAATATAATATTTTTTAGATAATATAAAATTTTTCAGAGATTTTTTTACTGTTTGTTTTTTAAAAATTGTTTCACTTAAGATATTTTTTAATTAAATATGCATACATATATTCATATGTATATAAAGTATGTATATATTTTATTTTAAATAATTTTTTTTTACAATAATTTTTTTTTGTTTGTGTTTAATTTTTGGTAATTGGTTTTATTGTAAACTAATATTATTTATTTTGTATATTATTTTTTTATTATGATTTTTTTTTATTTATTATATACACGTATTATATATTTTTTTGTTTAATTTTAATTTTACTTTAGCTCAAATTTGCTTCTGCTTATCTTAATATTTAAAATGTATTATTTATTATATTTGTTATTTACTTTTATTTATTATTTTATATTTTAATATTTTAGCTTAAATTTTTTATTAATTTACGATATTTTTATATTTCACCACTTTACACACTTTGACTTTTTGGCACATTTGTTAGAGGCTTCCCACTTTTAAAATTAGAAAACTCTCAGCACAATGATTTTTCTCAATATTTTGCCGCCTTTTCTAAAGCTCGCCTTTCTTTTGAAAACAAACAAAATTAACTTAAAATGGCCGGCAAAACACGCGCGCACCTTTCCATACGTTCCGCACTCGTCGCGTTGCAATTGCAAACTGAAAGCAACACAACGCAACGTGTTGGCTGCTTGGCAGCTCGAACATGTTCGATGCGCACAGCTGGCCGTCATATGGTTGGGGTGGGGTTTGTTGCAACTTGTCTGTGTTGTCATTTATGCCGGCTATAAATAGTTGTTGCACTAACCCGCCCTGCCACCGCCCACTGTCTCACAAACTGTTGCAGCTGAAGTTCAATGCTCAGTCGCGGGGTCAACAACAACAACTACAGCAATAGCAGCAACAGCAAAAGTAGCAGCAGCAGCTACAATTAAGTTAGCTAAAAGTTATTGGCCAAACAAATCGTTGTAATTGAACAACAGTTTGTTGCCCAGCAATTATCGCAAATTATTTGCCATACTTTTTTTTGCCTTTTCCATAACATGTATTAAGAAATGTCGCCGAGGAGACTTTGCAGCAGCAACAAAAACAACGACAACAACAGCTGCAAAATTGTTTAATCATTGCAACTTAAGTTTCTAATGGGGCATAACTCCACTTGATTGGTTCGAAACTCGTTTCATTTGTTGCTCTTTTTAATACCCTGTAATCGTTGGAAGTCGGTATACTGCATTTGTGCATGAATATGGGAAATGAATAGTAGGAAATTCATATACATTATATGTATTCTACAAAATCAAACCCTTAAAGACTGACTATAGTTTCTATATCTTATATCCAGTTATATCTTAATCGAAATATATATTTAAGTCACAGTCTATAAAGTACATTTCACAGATTGTAGGAGTTAGAGCAGCTAGATTTCCTAGTTAAATACATTTTATTTCAAATTAGGGATAATTTTTGGCAACATTTTAGTATTACTTAGAGGTCATTCCTTTTTTCCACAGAAACAAACTATTGAATAATAAAAAATTTTTCATAATATCTAGCTAGGAGATAAAGAAATCGCAGGTTAACACCAAAGACCTCTTTACATTTGATTTTTATAGCAATTAAAAGCTGATTACAGAGCATCTACTAGTCAGACACACTCCACTTGCGTAGTTTAACTTGATTTAAGCCGCTTTGCTTGAAGCGCGCGCCAGCTCACTTGCTGGCGATTTCTTTGCACTTTGGCCGATTTACTAGTTTGTGGAGCTGTTTTTTTGAAGTTTATTGCCGCCTGTCGAAATATGAGTCCAATTTACGTGATAGGCAATTGGAATTAGACAAACTAGTCGTAGACTTACACTCTATAAACTGCGCTTTATAATTGAAGGCGCGGAGTTTCGGATGGGTGGTAATGAAAGTTGCAAGAGGTTGGTACATATTGATAATTATATATGATAGCTAATATATATGTTCTACTAAGTTCCCAGAAAGTCTTAATTAACAGAAGCTACTAGACTATATCGTATAGTCATTCTTCGCATATCTTAATCGTACTAAAGTGATTTTCAAACCAAATAATGGATATTTTTTGCTAAAATTTTCGAATAACTTACAGCTCATTCCTTTCTTTTTAGTATACTAACAGAAATAGTAAATTGTTAAGTCTTCACCCAAAATAATGGGTAAATAAACAACTCCATAGGAATCTTAAAAATGGCCTTAAGTGCAATTTCTTGAATTTTACTTAAAAATTTATCACAAATATGTTTAAATGGTTTTAACTTAAATGAAATGCAAAAGTCTTAAAGACAAATCAAAATTCAAAGAACAACTTTAAAGAATTCTATGAAAATTCTTTCAGTCAAATATCTAGAGCTCTGCTCTAGATAACTTTAACTTAAACTTAAAAATAAATTTCGAATCCTTAGTTCACAGCAGCAAATGACAATATATTCAATCAAAATCAATCGCTTCACTAGAGCATAAAATGCAATTGTTAAATAACTGCTTGAATAACAAGCGAGAACTCTAAATTTATGTGTAATTCAATTATATTAAAGAAAAATAAAAATATTGTCAAGCTGCACACTTTCGCCCCTCGACAAACTACTTTTAAAGACATTTAATGTGCGCACCCCCAAAAATAAATAAAACTAAAACTAGACCCAATAAATCTTTGTTTATACAAATCCAAAAAGCATGAAAGGCTTTCAAGCTCGAGCCATTCACATGCCACAGACGCATAAAAAAATAAGAAATGAAGGAAGCAAAACAAATGCCAGACGGACACACATGTAACTCTGCAGCCTCGGACTGGACCGCATCTATTGCCCACCTACTACTAATGCCATTAAGCAGACGCCCCCTCAACTACGGCTCCTCCCCAACTACCACCGCTTCGTCCCACCCTCGGGCTGTACTAAGCATGCATTTTATTGCCTTTTGTCGTACTGGCAGCCGGCGCACTTTATCATTTCAATGGCAGCGAATGTTGCAATGTTTACTTTTCATTTTGTACAGCTCCCTCTGCCACGCCCCCTTTTATTTTAGCTGACAATCTACACCCGACTGTACACTTGGCCGTTAGTCTATCCAATTGTCCAACAGTTTGTCTATGCAAATATTTTTATTTGCTTCTTTCGTTATGCTAGTAAAACACACAATAGCAAAAGCTTTGAATTGAGAGTTTGTGCTTAGCTAATACCCTATAAATTAGCAACAAGTAAACTAAATATTAAAAGAATTTTTTTTTGTTTTTAAATGATTTTATGAATAGTTTGAAGTAAATTCTACTGCAGCCATTGTATATCTTGGAATCATCCCGATCGGATGACTATATCCTATAGCTCTGATTTTTTTTTTTCATTATTTGTAACTGTCTGCGACAGCAAGCGAATTTGTTGATAAGATTGATCATATTAATCATGACCTATGTAGGGTTCGAACCCTATTGTATGACTTATGTGCTAACGCATATCCCACTGGTCTACGAAAGCCAGAAAATTTATATATGATTTTAGCTTTATTGCCCTTTATTTTATAGTATATTTTCTATATTTTTGTATTATAAATACAATCATTAAATATTATTGTCAATAAGAATAAAAACATATTTAATATTTACATAAAAGTTTTGTTTTTCTTAATCGAATTCTATAAAAGTTTTGAAGTAAATAAATAACATAATAAACACATTTTTCTATCTTATCTTTTTTGTGAATTGCATTTTTTTTCACTATTTTATTTTTGTAGATTTATATATATGCAATTTTTTGACAACTCTTTGACAGCAATTCCAATTTAAAATTCATTAATTCCCTTTATGATTCGAACCAATGTTTCTTTTGACCTACACAAATCCTCTTTGTTCTTCTTTTTGCTTCCCACATTTTCTTAAGTTCTGGCATACCCAATTGCCTGCCACCTAGGACAACTGGGTATCAAAATGGATCTAGTATAGCTGACAGCAGCACGTTTTTATCCAAGCGGAAATTAAATGTAGTCGGAGTTTTATGTGCATATTGTGCACATGTTGCCAATTTTGTCGCCCGCCTTTCCCGCAAAGCAAATGGTTTAAATTTTGATGGGGCTCAGTCAACAGCATAATCAACATCTAAGAGTTCTAGAAGACCCCATTCCAGGGGAGTTAATTACTAGAGTATTTAGCATATAATTATGAAACAGTTTCACCTGGCTCTCATCTCCCTCTCTCTCACCTCTCTCTCTCTCCCTTCATTTTCAGCCTAGAGCAAATGTTCCCCTGGGCGAAGGAAAACTTTTGCCAATTCAATTTTCCCTTACGACCATTTTTCCAGCACCACCAACAACAACAACAACAACAAAGTAGTGCGGGGGAAAGTAATCATCGTTGCAATTGTTTCACATTTTTCACGTTAGTCGAGATGAATGTTCGCTTTGATGATGAGGTAGAAATCAAGCCCCCCTTCTGGCATGCCTGTAGACGACATTTTCGTCCCCTTGTTGCCCACTCGAATGCCATTTTCTTTGTTTGCCACTAGAAAAATATGACTAACTGCCGGCAACTGAAATCGAATTGCGAAGCTCGGTGCGTTGATTGAGCATTCTATGGTTTTCCTTAAAGAGTTTTTTGGGGGCTGCTTAGCCAAGCAACCCTTAGCTACTGCTCAACGCCGAGTTTAAAGCTCCCTTTTGCAAATTTTAATAATAAAGCGAAAAAAGCTGCTCGGCAAACACTTCAACAGAATGCGAAAAAATGTGTATTAAAGCCCGCGACAAGGCAGGATAAAAACCAAAACCCGGAAACGAGCGACTGTCCACAAAAACAAAAGCGAAAATGTCAAGCGACAGCGGGAAAAACAAGTACAAATTACATAACTGACTGCACAATACTCTGTTATAGCTGATCAAACAAATTGATTCTTAAGTACAAATGTGTGTACTATATATAAACATATTCCAACTTTCAAGTTCTTATTGAGTTCTTATAAACAATATTCCAAGGGATATTTCACTAAGCCCATATACTCTCTTGCATTTTTGAACAGTGTATAGTGTATAAAGGAAGCTAAGCGCAGGAGGCATGTTAAAAAATGTTGCTACACTGCGTGGGTTGTTCGACCAGTAAAACGTCGAGGGGCAGCTGGCATAATCATGGGATGAGATGCAAGTGCGTGAAGCTGGGGATGTATTTAGACAATAAGGAGGGTTATAAGTGGGATGATTCAAGTACGCTTGCATTTGAGGTTTATTTACGGGGATCTATTGAAAATATGTAAAACATTTTTCAAAAGAAAGCCAGTAAGTAATCCAGATTAAAAGCTAAAAACATCTGAATTGCGATTAGCAAATTATAAAAAAAGGTTTTATAGAAACATCCTTGAATATATTTTTAAAAATTATAATACATTTTTTGTTAGGTAGTAAACTTTTCAGACTATCCCCAAAGAAACAATTTTATTGTTCTAATATAGCATAAGCTTTTTGGTAAAACTCAGGAAATACTGAGCTGATGATTTCTCAAACATAAGATAAATGTTATGTGAAATTAATCAAATTGGCCTCTGATTCTTTTCAAAAACAAAAAAAAAGTGAATAGATTCTTTAAAAAAATCTTTCTAAAAAAAAAACAAAATTAAAATAAAAATCATTGTATATTAACATATAAGAAGAAAAAACACAGAATTCACAACTGAAATTTAAGTTAAAAACCCCAATTCGAAACTATAAAATAAAGAAGTTTTAGAAGAAATAACTATAAGAGCTAAGATACATTTTTTGAATTATTTTAAAGTTTTAATTGTTCTTCCTTCCCACTTTATAAATATTACTTTTAAATCATATTGTGAATTTCAACGACATTTCTTGAATTATTTTAAAGTTTTAATTGTTCTTCCTTCCCACTTTATAAATATTACTTTTAAATCATATTGTGAAGGTCAACTACAATTCCTTTCCTCAACCAATTTGTAGCTGTCAACATCTTGAGTCCTTGGTCGAGCAAACTATTTTTTATCAGAGTAGGTGTTTTATATAAAATATATAAGTAAACAAGAAAATTAGTATAAATTAGGTTTTAAAGAATATAATTTAATTGCATTAGAGAAGGACAACATGAAGTTTGGCAAGACATTTGAGAGCCATTTGACGCTTGAATGGCGTCAGCAGTATATGGATTATGCGGTAAAAGATATAAATATATATATCGATACCCAACAACATCTCCTGTCACCTATGTAGGAGTTAGATGCCATGATACGCAAGGCTGTGTACGAGGCGCCCGATGCTAGAGTGCCAAGGGAGACTAGATATTTGCGAGAATTAGACCACAACGCTGATCCGTCAATCATAGCGTATTATCAAAATTTCCAGCGTAATTTCTTTGCCGTTTGCCATCAGGAGCTGAGTCGAGTCGAGGATTTCTTTGCCCAGAAACTGGCCGAGGCACGACGCAAGCTGGACGAGATCAAAATCCTGCTGACGTCTATGCCGCGAGTGTATAATACACGCCACTTGGGCCTCGTCTGCAGCGAGTACTACTTGAGCCTAATCATGCTGCAGAATTTCCAGAGTCTGAACTATACGGCTTTTCATAAGATCTGTAAAAAGTACGACAAATATATCAAGTCCAACAGGGGCGCTCTCTGGTTCAAGGAGTATGTCAGCGAAGCGCCCTTCAGCCAGGAGGCAGAGCTGCTGGGAATGATCACTGTGGTGGAGCAACTGTATACGATCCAGCTGATGAACGGGGATCGGGCCAAGGCCATGGCCAAGCTAAGGGTGCCTCCATTTAGTAAGGCCTCGCCACCGGTGAGGGTATTTATGGCCGGCTTGATGCTGGGCTTGTTCGTTGTCAGCGCCATCATTGTCCTCATCTCATGTGAGCAGGAAATGATATCAGATATCGAACTTTACTATCCTATCCCCTGTCACCCTCTAGACATCTGTGCCTACAATTCTGAAGAGCTGCTAACTGCCTTTGGCCGCATGTACCGGGGCCTATTCACCTGGGTAGTCTGCTGTTTCTATGCCGCGATCAATGTGTATGTGTGGCAGAGTGTGGGCATAAATCATGTGCTCATCTTCGAGCTGAATATGAGGAGGAGAGTGCAGCCCGCCCCGTGTCTGGAGGTGGCCAGTGGCATAGGGTATATCTGCACCCTGTCCATGCTGATGTTTCTGCATCACAAGGAGTTCGGCGTAGATGATCCTTACCATTTTCCCCTGCTCTGCATAGGACTGCCAGTGCTGCTCCTGATCAATCCTTTGCCCATACTCAATTTGAAGGGGAGAATGTGGCTGTTGCGCCGCTTTGGCAGAATTTTTGCTGCACCCTTTTTCTATGTGCGTTTCGCGGATTTTTTTTTCGCCGATCAGCTTAACTCTTTGACTCTGTGCTTAGTGGACAATTATCATTTGATTCGTTTCTATTATCGATATTATATGAAATATGCCAATTCCGTTGACTTCGAGCCGGACTTTATGGTTCCAGTGATACGTTGCCTGCCCCCTTGGTTCCGTTTGGCCCAGTGTCTAAGGCGCTACTGGGATAATAGTCTCAGACCCAGAATGTATCTACTGAATGCTTGCAAGTATCTGACTAGCATTGTTGTCGTCGCATTTTCCACAGTTGTCATGGAAACAAGTGGTATGTACTTGCTAATACCCTGTATAAACTGTGGGCTGTTGATTGGGAACAAGCTTGTTTCCAATCATAACTAGAATTACAGGGTATTTTCTTCAGCTATTGCTACTTTTACAAATCTTAGGGTATTTCGATGTCGTTCATTGCTTTTTTTTCACAGCTAACTATGGCAGCATGTTTGGAAATCCCTGGATATGGCCTTATCTACTATCGTGCATCGTATCCAGCTTATATACCTCGTATTGGGATCTGTTCCGGGATTTTGGTCTTTTCAAAATTTGGAAAGGTGAAAATATATTTTTGCGCGAGAATCTTGTCTATCCCAAGGTACGTACATCTCTTGAGAATGGGCCAACATATACTTAATGCAATTTTTGGTTTCTTTCTAGGGATTTTATTACTTTGCCATAATCACGAATGTTTTGATACGTTTCATTTGGGTGCTGGAGCTCTGTTTGATTTACTACAATATTTTACTGCCCTACGATTGCAAGACAATTGCCAGTTTGTTTGAGGTGACGCGACGATTTATCTGGAATTTCTTGCGCCTGGAGAACGAACATTTGTTCAACTGTGGACATTTTCGAGCCACTCGCGACATTTACCTGAAACGCATTAATACGAAGGATGCAGAGATCGATAACTTTCCGAGTAAATAGATACTAGAGTGGAATTACAGAATTGGGCAACAATATCCAAAATTATTCTCTTTAAAACTGATCATTTAAATACTAACTTTGTTTTATTCTATATTAAAATACAAATAAAAATTAAATAAAACTAAATAGAGAATTAAGTTTTTATATGTCTTAGGGGCAAGAGTCATGAAAAGAGATGTCATCTAGATCATAATTAACAGATGAGTTAGAAACCGATTCCTGTATCTTTCCATCCGTCTATTTCTATATCTGCCTTTAAGTTTGTATATATGAAGAAGTTGCTTATATTCAAATATCAATTTATTATACCCTGAACCCATTGAAAATGGGAAATCAGGGTATAATGGTTTTGCAAAAAGTATGTAACAGCCAGAAGAAGGCGTGGCAGACCCCAAAAAGTATATATATTCTTGATCAGGGTGACGAGCTGATTCAATTTGGCCCTGTCCGTCTGTCTGTCCGTCTGTCCGTCCGTCCATCCGTCCGTCCGTCTGTCCGTCTGTCCGTCTGTCCGTCCGTCTGTCTGTCCGTATGTATGAACGCGTCGATCTCAGAACCTATAAGAGCTAGAGACTTCAAATTTTGCACGATGGTCTGTGTATACAGCGCGCATAACGAGTTTGTTTTAGATATTCGATAAATTTGGCTGTTTTAATGATATCGATTTAAAACGTTATAGAGATTTAGTTTTTTTAACATATCTCTTACATCTTTTTAGCTACTGCTACTTAATTTTGCATTAAGCCGTCTGTAAATTAAATTCTATTTATATTTTTTTATATTTTGGATATCGGCTCCACATTTTACAAAATGAATTTATTCAACAAAAAAAAATTACCAAATCCACAATTTAATTTTTTAAATTTTTTAGCCAAAACCGTATTTTCTTTAAAATAAAAGTATTCAATTCTGAAAAGTGCATTTAAATTCATTAAGTATTACAGAAGTTATTAAAGAAAACATTTTGTCACTTGACAAAAGCATGCGGCAGCAACATAGCATTTGCTCTATACGTATGCACACATACATTCAAATCAAATGTGTGTGAATGTGTATATGTGTGCATGTGTTTATGAGCGCAGAGGGTAATATGTATAGATAAAATGTGTAGGCTAGGTTGTTTAAAACATCACCTCGGACCTGGTTCAGGGGATCTCGTAGTCGGGCAGACCCGACTAGAACGTTCTTACTTGTTTTAACATGAATTACTAAAACAAAGAAGAATTTTAACAATCTCTGGCTCCCTCTGAATTAGTTCCAGTTTTTTGGTTACAGATACTATCAAGATTTACAGCTTTAAGCTTTATAGCTTTACACTTCGGCTGTACTTCTTTGTTTCCGTATCTTCCTACACTTGACTTAACACTCATCTAACAATCATAACAATCAATAAATCATAATGAAATTCGGCAAAACTTTTGAGAGTCATTTAACAAGTGAATGGCGTCAGCAATATATCAACTATGAGGTAAGTTAGCTATAGCATATGCCAATAAGTTAAAGGATATTCTTAAACCGTACAGGAACTGAAGGCTATGATACGCAATGCTTTAGAAAACTTGCCCAATCCAAAGGATAAAAGCGCTTACGATGTCTATTGTCTGGACTTCAAGGACGACTTCTTCACCAAGCTGACGACCGAGCTGAAGCGAGTGAACGAGTTCTTTGAGTACAAAATGGCCGAGGCACGTCGCAAGCATGCCACATTAAAGGTAAAGCTACTCTATATAAAAGCTCGATCGAACGAACCATTTGTGGGTGCTGTACGCGGCTTGCCTCCGCTGAGTGATCAGCCGCGGAATTTGCGGAAGCTGGATCGAGTCTATACTGAGTTCTACTTCAGTCTGGTGTTGCTCAGCAATTTCCAGCAGCTCAACTATTCTAGTTTTTACAAGCTGAGCGACAAGTGTGAGAAGTATTTCACGTGCGCGAACGGATTTCGCTGGGTTCAGAAGTATTTGGACGCGATGTCCCTAAGCTTGGACGCAATCGAGCTGCGTGAAATTATTGCCGAAGTCGAGGATCTATACACACAATATATAACGGATGGAGATCGAGTCAAGGCAATGGAAAAGTTGCGTGTCCCGCCCCTGGGTCAGCCCACATCGCCGGGCTATGTCTTCTCGTCGGGCGTATTTCTGGGCCTTTTCATTGTCTCAGCTGTGGTCTGTACTATTTCTGGTAATAGAACTCCGAATTGAGGATGATTGGTTGACTAACGGATTGATTGACTGGCCATTTTTGTGACTGATAGTTTGCCTAAAAGACTAATTAGCTGATTGATGGGTGTTCTAGTTAAACTTCAAGTGTGACTGGCTTAGTACGACTGATTAAATGATTGATAGACAGAGTGACTATCTTATTTTATGATTGATAAAGACTTAATTATTGACTGATAGACAGCGACCTGTTCGATTGACTGAACGATTTGTTGATTGACTGATAAATGACGGTCTACCTAGGCTACCTATCTGACTACGTTGGATTGAATGGCTGATAAACTGTCTTATATTATGACTGATGAAGACATTGATTGACTGATTGATAGCGCTCCAAATAGACGTTTTGTTTAACTAATAGATTGACTGCAGGACGAGTAATGGTGGCTTCCCATCTGATAACGTGCGATTGAATGACTGATGGACTGGCTTATTATATGACTGATTGATTGCCAGAAAGACTAATTGACTAACTATTAGATGATGGGTCTAGATGGACGCCTTTTTAAATTCCATGATTCAAACTTATTGCTTGACTGACAGATTAATGAACTACCTTATTTCCTAACTGATATATTGACCGAAACACTTATTCATTGACTATTAGATATTATTGATAGATTGACAGAATGACTTAGGCAGATAGATTACGGTCTAGATAAACATGGCATCTCATTGGCTGATAACGATTGCTGAATGGACTAGTCGATTGATAAACAGACTTATTTCAAGACTGATAGATGGACGGAAAGATATTGACCGACTGATAGACATATTTAGGCATGATTTATTTACAATTTTCATATATTTCTGCTAACTCTTTACAGCCTACACCCTATTTAGCGATCCGGAACAGTTCATGACCTTTATTCGTTTGTTTCGCGGTCAATTTGCCTTGATGCTCTATGGCTTCAGTTTGGTGGGCAATGTTTATGTCTGGCAGAACGTCGGCATTAACCAGGTGCTTATCTTCGAGCTGAATCCACGCAATCAAACGATACCCGTTAAGCTACTCAGCACGGCCAGCTTCTATGGCTACATCAATGTGCTAGCCATGCTGCTGTTTATTCATCACAAGGAATTCGGTGTGAAGGATCCTTTGTACTTTCCGTTGATTGGACTGGTGCTGCCACTGGTCCTACTCATAAATCCTGTGCACATTATGAATTTTCCGGCTCGCATGTGGATTTTACAGTGTCTCGGACGCATTCTGGCTGCTCCGTTTTGTTTTGTGAACTTCGCGGACTTCTGGCTGGCCGACCAGATGTGCTCTATGGTGCAATGCAGTGTGGATTTCTATCAGTTGATTCGCTTCTATGTGCGCTACTCCATGGACACAGAGAATACCTTTGAGTTTGAGCCGGACTTTATGGTAACTGTGCTGCGTTGCCTGCCCGCCTGGTTCCGGATGGCCCAATGCATGAAACGCTACTGGGACAGTCAAACGAAACCACCTTCGTATTTGGTAAATGGTTTCTCCTATGGTTCTATAATCATAGTCGCTATTGTCTCAACTGTACAGATGGAGACAGGCTGTGAGTTGTTCAAGGGAGCTTTATATATATTGTATATCCTAATCTTCCTTTATAGACAAGTACAATAGTCTGTTTGCAAATCCTTGGACTTGGGGCTACGTGGTTAGCTCCATTGTATCCACCATTTACTGCACGGCCTGGGACCTACTACAGGACTACGGGTTGTTTAAAGTCTGGAAGGGCAAGAATATGTTCCTGCGCAAGCGTCTTGTTTACCCCAAGGTCTGTTCGAACTAACTCTCATAGTCGATCTCGCTCAGCTTCGTTTTCGTTTACAGTGGTTTTACTACTTTGCCATCATTGCGGACCTGTCAATACGTTTCTTTTGGGCTCTCGAGCTGTATTTAGTATCGAATAATCTAGTACTGCCCTTCCATTGCAAGACTTTGTTCTGCATTTGTGAGATCAAGCGACGTTTCATTTGGAACTTTCTGCGCTTGGAGAACGAACATTTGTTCAATTGCGGCAATTTTCGGGCGACACGGGAGATATTTGTCTCCGCTTTGAATTCGCGTGATGAATTGCTAGTCAAGGAAATATTGGATGAATCAAGGCGCAATTCACTAGCGCGACGAGATAGCAGTACGAAAAAGATGCCTCCACAGTGACGATCCCAACCTCAATTACTGTTCGCTCACTCACTTTTATAGCCAATTTTTCGTGCCTTTCAATTGAGAGTCAATGAAGCGAACTCGAAGTCTGCATCGAGTCTCGAATTCCTAACAATCCGAATAATCTGTGTCTCTTTGCAACCCTCGTACACCAAATTGAATAAAATTAATTTCACATTTACGAAATTAAAACCACAAATGGAATTATAAATTCAACACACAGGACATGGTGAAAAAGAGGATACTCGAATAGAAGTTACCCTGTAAGCAAATACTAGATGAATGTTAGGAAGTAAGTTAGCCCGTTTTGTCTGTACAGGATTTACAGGAGATGCATAAACACAAGCCCGCAGGACAACAAAAGTTAAGCCAGACAACAAGCGGGCGTACAAGGACACAGCTTTCTGGCCAAAAAGACCTGACAACTTGTCAATTGTGGTGTGGTCTATCGAGAGAGAAAGAGAGAGGGAGAGTGAGTCTCTGGTAGCTAGGACAACTGCAACGGCTAGCTCCCTGATGGGTTAGCCCCTGCCTGTTTGCCTGGTTTGCGTCCTGTGCCTGGTCACGCATAAATGCATGCGAATTAGAGAGAACACACGCACGTGGGCACTCTACCTACCCCCTCGGCATCACATGAGTGGGTTTACCCCCTTGGCAGCATACAAACCCGCCCTTTCTTCGAGTTGGCTTTGGCTTAGCTATTTTGGAACGCATGCATTGGAATTCACGCCCTCAGCTGCCGCATGTCAATTATGTGACCTCCCACGTCCCGCAGCCATTAAGCTCACCCAACCTCTCGACCCTTTTAGATCCAGCTTGGCTCCGTTACAAATGTTATAAATACATTTGGGAGCACATATTGTTGCAATGTCTGGCGCGCAATTTCCAGTTATAAATGGCAGATTTCCGGCTCCAGCTGCAGGGTGGAAATGTCATCAGCTGTTGCTGAAGTCTTTAGTCTTGAGAAAGGAATCCAAGGACTCTTTCTTTTTTAATTATATGCAACATGTTGCCTGGCTGGTGGCAAGTGTGGAAATCAGTGGCAGCTACTGAAAAACTTGCGAACGAGGCAACTTTATAAAATGCTGTGCACCAGCTGCTCGGCTTTTGAATTTTAGATATAGCTTCTCCTTCTACTGCCTTCAGCTACCCCCAAGTTCGCCCCCAGCCCTTACTACTCGCTAATGGTTCGCTTGACATTTTTGAGGGTTGCTTTGGCACAGCTGAAACTTCTGCTACAGGCTGGACAGCGCTTGGTTTCAGTGTCTAGGTCGCCAGACCGCAGACATTATAAACAACGCACAACGCAAACGTGAGAAGGAGACGAATATTAGTTGTAGCCGCATATTGAATACTCTTGCATTGCTCTTCGACAAATTTCAAAGAATGTGGATGAGTGTTGGCCTATCGGAATATATTCCTATCTGATTAAGTTTCTTCTGTTAACCATTTTTTACAATTCGGTTTAATTAAGGTTCTTTCTGAAACTGTCTCTTTTAACTGTTCTTGACTTGGGATGGGGTCTGAAGTTGTCATAGAAAACATTTTTCTGAAATATATTCTGCTCATTAAGTCTCTTCTTTGTATTGTCTTTGATAATTCCTGAATATTGTCCTATCTGAATTCATCGCTATTATTTATTTTTGACTTGGGAAGGCTGAAGTCGGAAGTTTTCATAGAAAATGTTGAAGAGTATTGGCCAATTCTGAAAAATATTCCTCTTCTCTATTTACCATCTTTAATAATTCCCGAATAATGTCCTATCTGAATCCGCTCTCCATCTGGGCAGCTCAAGCTTTAATAGAAGACTTGTTTCCCGAATATATTCCTATATGACTATTTCTTCTCTATTTTCCTTGGATATGTTTGGAATTTCTCTCTTCTATCTATTCCACTATTTGTATCTGTCCCTCTGCTAGGGTATATACAGGCCTACTTGTTGACTGTTTACAGTGAAAGTTTTATGGCATCGCAACTTTAAATGAACTTGCTGCATTGTTGTCGTCGTCCTGTCGTCCTGTCGCCCTGTTCGTGCTGTTCCCTGTTTGCCTACCACAAACTAGGCGCAAGGACGACCATAAAAATCCACTGTAATTTATTTGTCTGCTAGTCAACGCGCCCCTCAACCGAAACAAAAAATAACACTGCAAACATTTCCGCTACGCATTTAAATTTCATAGTCAGTGAAAGTCATCAACACATGGCTGCACAGAGTGGGGCGCCAGTCCCCAAAACGAGAGTTAAACGGCGACTGGTCTATACCCTCCTCCTCCTCCTGCCCCCAAATTTACCATTCCCATTTTTGGTGGCACAACACAAAAGCTTCCGTTTCCTGTCTGCTCTGCTGGGATTTCCCCGAGGGTTGCAAACCCACAAGAAAACCCCCGAGACGCTGACGACAGAAATTCTCTCTCTCTCTCTTTCACTTTCTATCGCTTTGCATGGGGCTTTCCTCTACCGAAAATAAAGTTTTCTAATTTTCCATTCTCGTGTTTTGAATTTTTCAGCTGCTTTTCAAGAGCTCAAACACTCACACACACACACACACACAGATTTTCCTCTAGTAGTATGCCAATTTTGTTTGCTTAGTGTCTCAGCTTCGAGCGGGATTCAAGAATTTGGGGTTCCTTTTTTTACGACTCGGCTACAGATGTTGTGGGAGGGAGTGAGCTGGATCGCCTGTAATTTCCGGTAAACAAACCAATAAATCATATTAAACTTGCTTGGAATTTTCTTTTTCTTTTTTTCCTCAGCAGCTGAAGTCTCGCCGGAAGTCTTATGGCGGTGTAAGTCAAACGGAAAGGAAATCTGCGACATTTCCATTTGATATGAGCTCTCTTTGAGGTTAAGCTCTAAGGGTAGGGAGAGTTTGCCTTGATGGGGAAATTGCTGTTTGGTATTTAGACAAATCCGCGTTAACAGACATAACTAGAAATGATTTTTTAATATAAGCAGAAAACTCAATGCTAAAAATTCGTATAATGATATGATTTCAGCTAAAGTCTAATATTTCTCTTTATAGCCAAGCATATGTTAGCCTAACAGAATAACATAAGCTTTAACATCTGTTAAGTCATGTCTAACTTATGTTAGGATAACAGAAAAATTACATGACTATTTAAAGCTACCCAAGTCTCTTTTCCCTTACTTCAAACTAACATTACTTAATTGAAGCGATTTTTGTGGTTTGCATATTTATCTTCCACATTTTTTTGATAATTTTTCTGCAACTTTATATTTTATATTATTTTTTTTTCATTTTAATTCTGCATTAAAAATTCTCATGTTCCAAATACAAATCTTTCAATTTTCCATGTGAATTTCTCAAAAACTGTAAGCTTCACAGCACTGTTAAGTTGGCAGTGTTTTAGTTAACAGGTGGAGTAAGTTTCGTTAAGCTGTTAGTCGAGACATCAACCTACAAGTGGTCGCTACACTTAAAGTGCGTCAAATTGTTTAGCTAAGACAGCAACCGTTACAGAACGATAAGGCAAATGTAACTAGACAAAAGCTGACAGCTGCATAATACACTGTTAGCAGCAGTTATATTTTGAATTCCAACATTTATAAAAATAACATTTTTTATGATTTATTATATATAAAAATGATTTGTTAGACTTACCGATTCACCATCTCATTGCCGTTCTCCAACGATTGCGCTAACTGCTGTGGTGTTTGTTGTTGCTGTTGCTGCTGCTGCTGGTGCTGTTGCTCCTGCTGCTGATTCCTGTCCGGCAAATTGCCTGCAGTCGAAGCTCTTAAGCTGCCGCCTAGGCCAATGCCCAAAACGGAACCACCGCCAATTCCGGCAGCTATTGCAGCACCACCTGCGCCACCTCCGCAGCCAACGCCAATGGATTTCGTTTGCTTCGCCTGCTGCTTGTACCGGCTGAGAGCGAAGAAGAGAGCAAGGACAGCCTTAAGGCGACCCGCGCAGATGTCGTTGGTCGTGATATTGTCCAAGCCGCCCACCGATTGACTGCGCAGCACGTGCAGGCACGAATTCACGTTGTCGTACTGCAACCAAAGACCAAATACAAATGAGTTCAAAAGCGCTCTGAGTGGCTGCATTTAAAGCTTAAATGCAAGCGATCAAATGCACAGAGAGAAATTCTTACATCTTAAATTTAAAAGTGAGTCATATACAATATTGAATTTAACATATTTTTGAATATTTTATTTATGATTTTTAGTCAAATATAATTGAAAGTAAATGTAGAACAAATATATATGTAAATAAATCTGGAAATAATATATATTCAAAAATACAGGATTTGAGTATCTCTTCAGCCTGCCAAACGTCTTATCACTTAGCCATCTTGACTTTGACTATTGTCAATTAACTGTTATGAGAATCGAATCATATGAAAATCGAACAGCTAGAAATTTCAGGATTTAAAAGTATCAGCTAGATATATAAAATAAACTATATCAACAAATTTAAATGTTAATTTCAAGTTTTCAAGGTAAAAGCAATTGGGTAAAAAAAATAAAATAATACAGTCGAATCCCGATAAATCGAAATCGTCGCTTGCTAAATCGAAAACCTCAATAATTCGTAAAAAATGCTGTTCCCATAAAAAATATTCGTTCGAATTCCTATTTGATACTTCGAAATCCTCTGTAATTCGTAAAAAGTATGACCTCCTTACCATTTTGAATTATTGGGATTCGACTGTATTTATGAATATATTTAAAAAAAGTCAGTATACATATATATTATATTGAACAAAAGTCTTAGCTAATATTACTAACATTCAAATGCCAACTATGAGAATCGAATAGAGAGCTTGTAAGGCAATTCAATTGTGAGGTATTAAGGAAAGAGTAAACAATAAAGCTAAGAAGATCTGAGCTCAAATATGGATGGACTATATTACTGAATTAGCCCTAAGACCATAAAACACGTAAGAAATTATTACACAGGAAACAGGTTCGTGAAATTTGGAGGGGCTTAAAAAATATTGATTCAAAATATATTTAAGTCAATTTTATCATTTTGACAATTTAAATTAATATAGATAAATAAAAATGAATAACAGAATAATACGTAAATAATTATGAAGCAGTAAACTTCACTTTTAAGAAGAAACATAAATTATCAATGGCTTTTTTTTTAGAATACTAATAGTAAAAATATATATTATAGGATTATCTGAAAAGTTTCCAATCCTAATATAAAGATAAAAGATGGATGTTTTAGTTGTATCACATCTTCTTTATATCACATTCAAATGCAAGTAAACATCTTTTTTCACAGTGCATTTAATCCGCGCTGCAAGTTGATGAGTCACAGTCCCCTAAGCCCGTGTAATATATATGTAAATGCAAATCCTAGCGCCAGTTTATCTCGCAGCTAAACTCTAAGCGCCATTAACGATACGATGTCGTGATTTTTTGACAGCTCTAAACGTGGCCCGAACTTGACTTACAAATGGTTATTTTATTGTTAATTTGCTCGAACGTCGCTTTTAACTGCTTCACGCACAACACGCACCAAACGCACCGACCAAACGGACCGCCCCATCCGGAGTCCAAGTCGGCTGCCATCTAGAACCCGAAACCCCGAACCCAAACTGAAGTCAAGCAAAGAATGGATGGAAAAAATTGACATTAAGATAAAGTGCTCAGACGTCAGCGACTGTAAAAATGTATGGCAGAGCTCGTGTGTCAAGCCGAAAATATAGGAAACCAATCAAAAGTAGCGGCAAATAATGCGCTCCCAGATGCTCTACAGCATAGATATGGTGGCTATAAAGAGTTCTGCTTAAACGGATTATGAATGATGTATGCACAGACTTCCCAACTTAAAACTTTCCAGAATAATATTTTTACTTTCAAATTTAAAGGGATTACACAGGGAAACAAAATGAATTTAGTAACCAACAAATATCAGACAATAGTTTTACATAGGTTCTTGGCTCCGACCATAAAAAAAAGAGAAAGTTGCAAAAAGGCACGTTTTTCGGGCACAATTTAAGCTCTGCAATATTATGACAATTTTTATTTTTTAAATACAACTACGGTATCTAGAAGTAGAAGTACTCCTCTTCTTCCAAATTGCAGATAAATGTATAATAAAATATTTATTATACACTACGATATATGGTAGGGTTATTCTGTTTTCAGATAAGGACTTAGCACGTAAAGAGCCTCTGGAAAAGTACAGCATGAGCTTTGGCTACATTTTATTTTTAAAAATTATCAACAAAAAGTTAATTAGAATGTAAAAATATATATGATTATTATATACTATAATTATTTTAAGAATTTAACAAAATATATAATTCTATGAAAATGTTAAAAACAATACAATTTTTGTATATTATAATATTATGATATTTTGCCAAAATACTTTATTTTCTTATTATCTGATTTAATAAACAAATAAAAATATTTAAAAAATCTTATAGCTCTAAGTCTTATGATTTGCGAGGCTAAGGAAGTTTTCTTTCCTAAATAAAAGCTAAAGTGCCCGTTTACAAATTGCAAATGCAAAGAAAGGAAATCTATATGATCAAAAAATTATTGAGACTAACGTATTTACATTATGTTATATAATCAATATTGTAGTATGCCAAGCCGATAAGTACAAATGTACCATCCCTAACATTAAGTGCAATATGTATCACCATTAGAGAATAAGAAGAAGAACAGAAAAGTTGTGATAAAAGCGCAACAGATGAAGTGAGCAGAACGAAATAAAGATAGTTTTACCTACTACAATATTGGCTTGAGACTAATGAATAGTATTATTATTATAGCTCTATCGCAGGGATAAGACAGCTACTTGAAATTTAAACAGATTTTAATAACATTTCTTAAACAAATTACTAAAAATTAAAAATACATAAAACTATATTAAAATATATTTTTTTATTTTTAAAAAACATTGTAGCTTTATACAAAACTTTATATGCCCCGCCTATAAATTGCACATGTAGAGCATAGAAAAATCTATAAAAAATTGTCAGCACGCTCTCACAGAGCGCAGAATTTGTCTTTTGTTTGTCTTTTAGGATTTTTTTGTTTTATATATATATATTTATATATTTTTTTATTTTCGTTGTCCATTATGGTTGTTGTTGTTGCCTGCTGTCGTCGTGGACGTCGTCATAGCAGTTGTTACAATTTAAAATAACCATAAAAAACAACAACAACGAGAACAACGAGAAAACACAATAAGAACAAAGTCAAAAAATCAAACTGACAACTGACATGACAGCAGACAAATGACAAACGTCTGCCCGACTGTGTGCACTCAATTTGTTCGGCTGCGTTTGCGAACTTTGCGTCCAGAGTTCGAATCCCCACTTTAAGAAAGAAAAAAAAAAACAAAAAATTATAACAAACTTCAACTAAGACTTAGATGACGGCAAACTTTATAATAACTATTCGCATAGATACAATTGCGCAACGGGAAAACTTTTGACTTTTCCCGAAGTCAAAGACAAGTTCAAGTTCAATTTTAAAGGAGGGCCAACAAGTGGGGCGTGGCAGGTGGCGAGCATGTCTGAAAGATACATTGAACTATTCGAATGAATGCTGTCAACGTTTATTTTTGGCAAACGCTCAATTTGCAGCATTATAAATTGAGACAATAAATTTAAATTAATTTCGTGTGGCGCGCGCTCGCTGCTTCCAAAGAAAGTTTTTCTGAATGGGGTCAAAAGCTGGGCATGGGCAAGGAGCAGAAGAAGATGGGGATGGGAGGGAATTTGTGGCAGGGTCTTGCATTTGGCTAACAAGTTGCCAGCATAGAATTGATAGATAAATGCTGTCGAGCGCACGTTTAACTGCTGCACTGAGCGAAAACGGGAGTAATAATAGAACTTCTTAAGAAAACAATCATTAAGAAGCTAGAATCATAATTGGTTAACATTTGGTTTCAATTGTTTTTTTATATATAAATAAAATAGCTTTACTTATCTTCTTCTTTTATCAATAGAAAATATTTAATGGTCTTTCATTATTGACTTAAATTTAAAATATTTGTTCTTTTATCTAAGAAAGTAAAGAACGTGCCGCAAACTTTTCATATTGATAAGGTTAGAAAGGCAGTTGTTGCTGGCTAAACAGTCGAAGAGCAGCTCTTGAATGGCTCATCAATCACTCTAAATATAGAGAACGTTCCCACTTGACCTAACTGAGGTTCAAATATGTTACAAGTGTAGCTTATTATAGATAAAAACGAAGCTGGCAGAAGGTGAAAAATAATAAATATGCTTTATGAACAAAAGAATTACATTTGCAGCAAATCAGAAAGTTGAAATACCAAGTGAATTATATATATATATATTCATGGATTTTCATATAAATTAAATGAGGAAATATATTTTGTATAATATTTGGACTTATTATTAAAAAGATAAACAACAATTTAAGCCCAGCAATAGATTTAAAAAACTTTTGTATTCCTATTTATAATTATTAACAAAATTCCATTGTGAAACCAATTCTAGTTTCAATTCAATAGCCTTTGCTGTTTAAATAAATAGGCTAAAAACTAGACCTTTTCTACTTAGATATTAACTTTTTAGAATAGCATATGAAATACACAGATGCCATTCTGTTTTGGAAAGAAAAACTATAATGAAAAGCCTCGCCCAATTCTACTTATTAAAGAGTTAGATAAATTCTTTTAAAGAACACATTGTTATTGACTTAAGAGATCTTAATTTTAAGTTGAAAACTTAATTATTTCAGCTAACAAAATAATAAAAAAATTTAAAATAGAAATTTCTAAACTTTATTTTAAAACTTTTCATGATTTTGTTACCTGATATAATTGAGATCAATCAAAAATGTTACAGCTACTTTGTAGGCGTATACTTAGGATTGACTTAGGTGGGATTTTTGCAGTATATATATCTGTTTATTCCTGTTTTAATTGATACCTTTAAGTCATTGTTCTGTTAGTAATTGTATTTGGTCTTTCCCCAACGAACCATTTAGAGCTGTAAACACTTTAAATTACAGCTTCTATTACAATACGAGAACCCAAAGTGCAGAAAATCATGGGATAAGACCTGGCATGCATCAACTCTAATGACTGTATATTAGTAGTTTTTACTTAGTAGTTTTATACGAAATCTTATAGTAAGGTTGTTAATAGCTACACATACAGATAAATATATGATGCAAATATAGAGCATAGTTAAATTTTTAAAAAAATTGTGTAATTGTCCCAAAGTGAATAAATAAAAAAAAATATTATTAATCACCTGGTGTGATATGCTAGTAGTGAGCTACTATTAGCTTCTCGAGTTTAATTAAGCTATCACAGGATATACCTAATCTCCTTCTGAAGGGATCGTCCTGCATGATAACATGTTGCGAGAGTCGACTAGGAAACTTTAGAGGGGTTTCCAGAAGCACCAGACATTACTCCTTCCGACTATGCCTTATGGTCTGGGGGAAAAGCACCTCAGTTCTTTGGATGTAACCAAAAATTAAGTCAGTTCTTGGATCGCCAAGAGACAAAATAGAGACAATATCTGTATGCAGCACGAAAAATGGGAGATTTTTTATTTTAAAAAGCTTTTTACAATTTGCATGAATAAGACTTGAGTTAAAACAAAAACTCTAAACTTAGTTCTAACAAAAATTTATTATTTATATATTTCTTGGCTTGAAGCTTCTTATTCTTAATAATTTTATGTATTTACTTTTATTTCGAATATATATTAATATAGCTCATTTATAATTTCTTTGTCTACTAAAATTTATTCCCTTTCTTCCCAAAACACTTGACTTATCTCAAATTGATCTTTTGTATATTTTGTCAGCTGCTTCCACTGCAAACTGTTCAAATCATTAAGCTCACTTTGTGCTGCATTCAAAATGTTTGTTTTCGCCAGTTAATCATTGCGCTTCACCCTTCTGAACCCACACACAAGCACACACACACACACACACACAGTTGCAATCGATCAATCAGTGCCGCGTTGACAGCTGCAAGTGTCAAACTGAGCGCTGCACTTCATTCCCAATTCGAAAACTACACACAGTCAACACACACACACACACACTTTATATTCACAGTAGTTGCAGTCACAACTTCCAATCATTCAGAAGAGGCCGCAACGAGGGGATTGGGGGTCACTTCGCCAAGAGCTGCGCTTACGTAATGCACAAAAGTCAAGCGGCCCACAATAGATGTCAGCCGCGAGTTGCCACATATGGCACAAGACGCAAATACACACAGATACAAAGATACGCAGATATAAAGATACTCTGAGACTCGCCCGCAGATACATTTGCCCAGCACTTGCGGCTTGACTCGCAGCGCAGCTGTTGCATCCAAAGGAGCTGCGATGGCCAAAGCGTAAAGCGATACCAGCCAAAAAGATGCTACCAAAGCGCAAGTAAATAAATATAATTGAATGAGGCGAGTATGCCAGACTATAAGATACCCAGCAAAACTGATTGTAATCAAACTGAAAATGTATCTTTGTGTTATAAAAACTTTGAAAGGCTCTACAGGTAAATTTAGATCTTCTTAGCTTCTATATTTTTAAAGATGAGTAATCGATTTTTATCGACTATTGCAGATATTAAAGAAAATTTGCAATTACTTATTTTACATACATTTACATAAATTTATTTTAATGTTAATGTTAATTCCAATGCAAAGTCTAAGATACCTATTTGCCTATTACATATATTTGCATGACCTCAATATACCCATTTTCTTAATTTGCTATAGGGTATTTCAAGTTGTTGGCATAGTCAGCATCTTATATAAGGCAAAAGTGAAGGCTGCCAAAAATAAATATGTATTGTAAAAATAAATGCAAATAATGTCGTTCGCTTTAACGACGTCAATTGCAAGGCGAGCACATCTCTTATCAATGCGAACCTAGAGCACTGTGCACAGTGGTGCACACACTACAGACTATGAGAAAACTGAAGATTTTGTAGTTGAGAGTATTCTAAAGTAAATTCGTGCTCGAGATTATTTTAAGCTTAAATTTTTTATACTTCTATACAAAATTAGTTTTTATATTTTTAATCGGACAAATATCTGGATATATGTTTTCAAATTATATATTTTTAAGTTCAAATATCGAAGAACTTTCCTTAAAAGATAATAAAATATAGAATACAAATAAAATAGATTAAAAAATATAAATATAATTAAATATAAGTTAACAAATAAATAAATCAAATAAAAAAAAGTAATTAAAAAATAAATTAAAAAAATACTATAAATAAATAAATATATAAAATATAACAAATATTGAATAAAATACAAAATAATTTCAAAGTTTAAGAAAAATAATATGTTAAATATATGAGTAAATTAATAAATAAAATATATAAAATAAAATAAAATAAATAAAATAGATAATAAATAAAAAAAACAATAATAATATCAACAAAATATTTCAATAAAATAATTTAATAAATAATTAAATAAATAAAACATATCCAATAAACTAAATAAATATTTACAAAAAAAAAATCAAAATAAATATAACTGAACAAAACTGACTTTTAGATATTTTACACACATTTGTATTGTTTTTGTACCACTGTGCACTGCACAGTAACATTATGACAACGAACACTGGCAATTCTCACGCTCTCAGCCCAATATAAAGACAGCAAACAGCAAGCTGACGATTGCAGGACACACACACACACACACACACACACACACACACACACACACACACACACACACACACACACATACACACACCCTACCCTTAGGGACAAGTGTAGGAACAAGTCTCCGCCGACGTCGCTGCCTTTATTGACATTCTTGAGCGAAACGGTTCGATTTTTAGACTCTGTTCCCAAAGGGAAAAAGAGTCTATTGGATTTGTGCAATGTCCGTCTTGCTGTCTGTCCGTCTGTCCGTCTGTCCGTCTGTCCGTCTGTCTGTATGAACGCGCAGCATTTGGACACTATAGAAGCTAGAGACTTGTAATTTGGAATATATACTCGTGTGTATCCGCGTCAGATCAAGTTTGAGTATTTTTCCGATACGCCCACAGGGGGCGTGGCAAATCGGGAAATGCTATATCTATTAAGACTAAAACGCTGTTATTTTAGTCAATATTGCAGTCTAAGAAATGGGGTTTAGAATATATATTCGTGTACACCACGCGGACGTTTTAAGATATAGATTATATATCTACGCCCATTGTGGGCGTGGCAAATCGGATAAAACTATATCTTCTACAGCTTTGAAGCTAGAGCATCCAAATTTGGCATGTGGGTTACTGTTGACCTTCCCTTAAGTTACATCAAAAAGTTATATACCCACGCCCCCTGGGGGCGTACCAAATCGGGAATATATATATAGCGATTTGTATAAATCTTATAATATTTTGAGCGTATTAAGAGCTAGAGACTTGAAATTTGGAATACATGTGCAAGTAGATCACTCGGAATCAAAAATATATATTAAAGATATTTACGCCCATTAAGGGCGTGGCAAATCGGATAAAACTGTATCTCCTACAGTTTTGGAGCTAGAGCGTCCAAATTTTGCATGTGGGATACTGTTGACCTCCTCTTAAGATAAGTCAAAAGTTATGTATCCACGTCTTCTGGGGGCGTGGCAAATCGGGAATTACTATATCTTTTACTAAAACCGTGATAATTTCGGCAATATTTCCGTCAGAGAGTTGGGACTTGGAATATATATACTAGTATCCTACCTCTACCCAAAAATGTATGTTATATATAGCTACGCCCATTTGGGGCGTGGCAAATAGGGTAAAACTGTATCTCCTACAGTGTTAGACGTAGAGCATCCAAATTTGACATGTGGGTTACTGTTCATGAAATTAAAATTTACGAAAAAAAAAAAATAATAATAATCATAATGTAAGCCTCCGTAAAACAAATTCTAGTTGACCTAACTGGGGATTGAAGCAGGGTCTTCGCTACCACAACGCAAGTCTGTTTAACCAAATCAAAACACTTCCAAACTCAGTTTGGCACATACCCACGCAAGAGACGCCGTGGTGTTGTGGGTAGAGTGGTGGCATGCGAAGCGCGTGACCTAGGTTCGATTCCCAGCGCTGACGCGTGATATTATCATTTAATAAAATTTTTTTTTTTATTTTTTTTATAACTTCTATGTTATTTAATGGATTTGATAAAATTTTCAGCATAAATCCTTATATTTATTAAAACAAATTCTAGTTGACCTAACTGGGGCAAGTCTGTTTAACCAAATCAACACACCAAACTCAATTTGGCTCAAGAGACGCCGTGGTGTAGTGGGTAGAGTCGGAGGCATGCGAAGCGCGTGACCCAGGTTCTATTCCCATCGCTGCCGCGTGATATTATCATTTATTAAAATGTTTTTTTTATTTTTTTATTATAACTTCTATGTTACTTAATGGATTTTGATAAAACTTTCTGCATAAATCCTTATATTTTATTAAAAATACGGTTTTACCTAAAAAATTAAAAAAAATGTAAATGTGGCTTTATTTGCAACTAAACTTTTATTAAATTGATTTTGTGAAATGTGGAGCCAGTATCCAAAATATATAATAAAAACCAAAATAGTATTTTATTTTAAAAAAGCTATATGTAAAATTGTATGACTGTAGCTAAATTGATGTAAAAGACATGCTCAAAAAAGGAATCTCAATAATCTCGCATTCAAACATACGGAAAGACGGACGGACGGTCTACATATTTATTGAGCCTACACACCTTTAACAGGAACAGAGTCTGACGCAGTCGGTGGCGCCCGACTGCAACGTTCTTACTTGTCTATCATTGTGTTTGTGTGCCAAGCGCACAGAATTTTCGAATGCTCAGCGCATTGTTGGTGGTCAGTCAGCATCCATGGCAATCACTACCTTGCTCCTGCCTCGCATCGGCGTCGTCGCTGGCCATTCCCATTCAGGGTCTTCCATTCAGTTTAATGCGCTGCGAATTTATCGCAAAATGCATTGCGCTCTCGTTCTGCGGCTTTTGTGCAGCTCGCTCTCCTTCCTCCTTCCAGTCGCGCCTCTGGCCGCCCGTAGGATTAAGTGCGGTCACACAAAGAAGGCATCGAAGGACACACAGCGCACACAAGGCACACGAATGAATCTTTTGTTAATGCTGCTAAAGAGTTGACCGTGCGATCTTAACGCAACGCCCTGCCACATATGACATTTTATTTATACAATTCGCTATGTACATATATAAATATATGTATATAGGTATATATTTTGCTATATATACATTTCATTTCATTTGATTTATACACACTTTAAAGCGACGCCCATAAATCAACGTAGGCGTCGCCTCTCTATATATATTATATATCTGTTTGCATTTACGTGTGCGTTCCCTGTGTCTGGGCCAGAACCTGTGCCAAGCCTCTTTTTAATTAACCGCTGGCAACGCACCAAAAAAAAGACACTGATAAGAATTAAATATGTTTCGTTATTCAAAAATTCGCAACTTTAATCAGTGACAAATGCCATATATTTATTCTGTCTCGCTCTCTCTGACATATCAGGTGGGTGCGAACTCAAATTAAGTCATTTATGAAATTAAAAATTTCATTTGAAATGATTTTATCTCAATTTGATTTTAATTATCTGTTTTTCAAATCGCCTATCTCATTGAGAACTTGATAAATTATACTTCTCGAATTATATATATCCTGAGCTCAGTTAATATCATATACATTTAATTTCTCATCGTTAGCTTATTATTATACTTCTCTTATTCCCGACTAACATTATAAATAGTTTATTATAGAATTATTTAAATCATGAGACACTGACACAATATATTTCTATATATTTCACTTTTTCAGGCAAACTCACTCATAAACTTAAATAAGCATTTCATTTTATTTTATTTAAATTTTATTTTTAAATTTTAGCAGTTTTTCAAATTGCCTATCTTATGAGAACTCGATACATTATCATTCTTTTCTCCTCGACTTATACCCGAAAAATTTTATTTTGGAACTATAGAGATTTTGAGATAATCATCATTCGTATGCATTTCAATTCCTAATGTAAGTTTTATATTTCTCCTCGACTCCTAAAAAGTTTATTCCAGAATTATATAAATTATGAGACATACAGACATAGAAATTTAATTTGAGTTATAAAGATCCTGAGATAAGCTGACATTTCTAAACATTTCATTCTTTTAGTCAAGCTCACTTATGAAATCTGTCGGTTTGATCCAGTTTTTCTTCACTGATTAGTATGCATATGCAAGGTAGTCTGTATATGGAAATCCTATTATTTTACTTGAGCTTTATCTCAAAATTATTCATAATAAATCTATAATAAATAGATATATCTAGTTAAAATTGCTTGGAAATTTACTCAAGTGATATTTTATTCTATTCTTGACAAGCATCTCAAAGATTTCCATGTCAACAAAAAAAGATCCTGAGATATTTGTACCTATTCTTTTTTGGTAAATTCTTTAAATAGCATGACTTTGATTCCTTACACATTCTCCAGTTTTCCACGTTGTTCACTTGTGAGCTGTTACCCTGGGTAACTTTTACTGCTCGAAATACTCTTAATTAAAGGCACACGTCAGATGCATTCTCGAACAAATTAGGAACTAATTAAAAGCTCAAAACCGAAACACATGTGAAGCAGGGGGCCAGGCAGACAAGAGGCGCTCACAGATACCCTCAAGTTCTGTCTTTGAGTTTTCGCATTTGACGTGCCATTTGAAAATCAATAACCAAAATCCACAAATTCTTCAAATCACTCAAAATGAGAAAATTCCAGGGCGATAATCACAGACGAGTGCAGCAGACGTGCACAAAGGGCAATGCAGAGGCGTATGATAGGGCATGTGAGAGGGGCAGGGGGAGGGGAGGAGACCCCAACGAAATGGCAAAACAATTTCAATAATTTCAAGTGTCCTTTCGTGGCCGTGTCCTGCCGGAGCAAGTCAGTCAAACGGTAGACAATTGTCGTCGAGTCACGATAAGAAATTGAAAATGCAATTGCCAAAGTCCGAATCCCAACTCGGAGGCAATCATTAGTAGAGCGGAGGAGTCGAAAGTGGGGAGCGAAGCCTGTAAATTCAATTTACGAATGGTTGCAAGTGCAACACGCGCGTTGCACGACGATTTGCCCAGGCGAAAATAAAGTTGCCAGGCCAAAAGAAAAAAAACCAGAAGAGGGAAATAGGATTTGATTGAAGCGAGGAAATGTAATTGAAAACCTAGAACATATGTGTGGATGGCAAGTGGAAAGCATGTGAAAAGTATTTTAAAAGAAACTACTCAAGCGTCAAATGGATATAATTCATTTGAGCACACTTTCAGCTAGGATGAGTGTTAATAAAGATATGAGGCTTTGGGAAAATATATAAAATAATTAAATACTCAACTGATCTAGTAAAAGTTGGAAAAGCATTTGGAAATGAGCTTGAAAGTAACTGAGGTGAAAAGTTTGTGAAAGAATTTACTCAGGTATTAAATGTAGAGAAAGAGAAAGAGAGAGAGAGAGAATAATAACGATATGAGATGTTAGTAAATATATAATATAACTAAAATTTATTGAAGCTTTTAAATCATTAAATATTTAAAAAAGGTTTAAGGAATCTAAGAAATGTAGTTTTCATCATAAGAATTTTTGATAGATCTAACTATTTTTTATAGATCTATTATATAATATAATTAAAATTTAGTTAAAATCTTAAAATTTAAAGGATTCAAAAAGGCTTGATGAATTAATTTTCATCATAAGATTTTTTAAATAACTAACTAGCTAATTAACTAACTATTATATATAGATTAATCTAACTCAAAATCATCTTTAAAGAGTTCATTTCATTTTCGAGAAATAATTGAATAAATAACTATAAAAACCTTACAAAATGAAAATCAAAGCAAAGATTTTGAAATAATTCAGATCTTGGAAAGTGGAATATATAAGTTCTCTACTGAATTCAGCTATTTAATCACGAAAAAAGCTTAAATATCAGCATTCCTATGATTGCCTCTTCGCTCTTCATTTACTCGCTAAACCCAATCAATATTGGGATTGTCTAGCTTTACTATAGCTTCGCAGTCAGCCTATGCGCCACGCCTCCTCCAAAGAGCAACCACAATTTCCATTCAGATGTCGTTTCTCAGCTTTACTTTATATTTTGTGAGACGCCGTGTTGAAATATTTAGTAAGATTTCTGCGCACACTTTGTGAGCGTAATTGTAGCTACTTTTGCAGGGGCTTCCCTTTCCTATGTCCCTCGCCCTCGCTCCCGCCTTGTGGTTGCTTTAGCAACATCTATTGGCAAAGTGCGTGTGCCGCGACGCATTAAATTGATTGCTATCAAAATTTTATTGAACGTCTAGAGGCAGACCCCAAAGCTAATGCACAATACGAAGACTTAGTTGAGAGAAGCTGCCCCTCTCTCTGTCTCTTTCTCTCCTCCTGCAACTATAGCAACGGAAAGACTTATAAATACAGCAAATGAAAAGCTATAGAGAGAAATATTGATAAGGCTCCAGGGAGAGGCGGTGGAAATACACTGAATGGGAAGCTGCAGGGAGTCCTAATAAAAAATGCAAGCAACGACAACAGCCAGCAACAGGAGATGGCTATCAATGGCACAGGAAATGCAATGCAGACAAGGAAAAGGGAACGGAAAAGCACACACACACACACAGGCAATTTAAATATGTACGTATTATTATTATTATTTACGGGTAAAAATACCAAATATATATATGTGTGCATAGCAAAAGCGACAGCTTAAGGTAGACCCACAGTAGTGGGCGTGCAGGGCAGGGGCTGAGGCTGAGGCTGGGGCTAAACATAAGCAAATTGCACGCAGCGCCAAGTGCCTCGCTTCTCCCCTCGGCTTCTGCAGTGCCGCGCAGCTAGGTTAAGATTAGCTTGGGAGATAGGCAAAGGTGCCGCCGCCTCTATTATTGCTGTTGCTGTTGTTGCCCCTTCAGCGGCTGTTGCCCCACCTCTCTGCGCCAACAGCTGCTGGGCGTGGCAGCCGAAGAAAGTGGCAAAGCAAATGCATGCCATGGTAAATGTGCCTTAGCCCATGCACTGAGCGAATGTGGAGAACATGTTGAGTTATGTTCATTGAGTACGGGATGGATATTGAAATTAAACTTAAGAGTCACGAAAGCAAGCTCTATTGCTACATTAGAACCCTAGAGTCATCTAGCACATCTAAAAATACATCTTTCGCATACTCTCTTTCTTTCTAGTTCTCGGTAGATGAGTTGTCTAAGTGGGTTAATCATTTGAGCAACTGAAAAGCTATGACTTGGATTTTAATTCGGCTTAGTTACAACAGTATTAACTCTACTGCATCTTCTTGCTAACAATAATAACAATAATAATACAATTTTATTCTGATTAAACTAATTCTAAATTGTGGATTCTCAAAGAAAAGTCTTTTAGTAGTAAAATATATAAGTAATATAAGTCTTTTGCGAAACTCTCTTTACACCTTCGTATCATGCAAATCAACTTTGGCTTAGACAACTTAACAGAATCATTTAGCTCAAATATCAATATTTAGCTCAAAAAATGAACAACAAGAATTCGGATTCGAATCCCAAGCAAGTTTACATATTATATTTATATATATTTTTTTTTGTGAAAGCTTCTAAATTGCAGAGGCCCCATAAAGTAAGTTTTTTTTCTAAAATTCCCATTAGTTATTCATTCAGTCTTTATAAATACCGCTTTAACTTGCTAATCTTTCTTATGATTTGGACATCCTAAAAAAATAAATGAAGCTCAAATCTCAATATTGGGATTAAAAAATAAAAACAAAATAAATCAATTAACAATAGTAATAAGATAATAAGCTAAATGTTTATTTTCAACATAAACAGTTTATCTAACATCTAGAAATATTCACATTCTATAATAATACCGAGTATAACTTACAATTTTAGTTGTTCATAAATAAAATTGAATGCACTCATAAACCCATTTCTATATTCACAACCTATTTCTGGCCTTAACAAACCTCATCAAATAAATTTTGTCCAGCCACTTTCCACTTTCGTTGCAATCAGCTCAAAGCTTGTAATTTAATTTGCTTAAGCTGCACTTGGATTTCGCACAGTGTATTTGTGTCTCTGAGCTGCATTGGCACACAATTGGGTTTTCTGGGTTGCCAGCATCGTTGTCGTTGTCGTTGTCGTTGCCTTAGTTACGCCTTAAGTTATGCAGCGCATAACCGACCCCGCCCCCGCCCTCGCCCTTGCCCCTCCCTGCGATCCACTAGGCTGCCCTAAGCTGTTTTCATTTTTATCCTTTGCGCCGCGATGCGAGTGTTTAGATTAGGAGAAATTGGATGTTGCATCAAAATATTTGCGCGACTGTCAGAGACCAAGCTAATATTATGGCACAGATCGAGTGAGAGCGAGATAGCATGAGTGGGGGAGTTAGGCAAATAAAATGCCAGAAATTATGGCAGCAGCGTTGCCAAACTTCGTTAGCCAAATGCAGCGCATTGAATTGAATATAAACGCAAACAGAAATTAATTATAAATACACGCATGAGCCAGAACTGATTGCCCGGCAGCCCCTTGCTGCTCGGCCGGGTCGAAAAACATTTTAGCACACTAATTGGCCATTGTAATCGCCGCCTCGCATAAATATGCGTATGTGTGTGAAATTTCATCTAATTAATAAGTGCACCATTTATTTTAGCAGTCACTGTTGTCGAATTGAATTACTGAGAGTTTTTTTAAGCAATGTTTGCTTTCAGCTTGAATATAAATATTTGCTGCATTGTTTAAATCATTTTACATTTTTTTGGTGCATACCCTTTGTCATCTTTAACGAGCACTCACCTGCAATGAAAGAGAGAAAGAGAAGGCATAAGAATTTCTGTTGTATCATAAATATATATACATTTATTTTTATACATTTTTATGTCAAAGTAAATAATTGCAAATGTTTACAAAATGCAACCAGATGACAATGAAATGATATATGCTAACGAGCAGAGCACTCATATCGATGACAATCACGAGTGCAAATGAATCACAGTCGAGGATATTTGTGTAGAAACAATTTTGTTTGTAAATAAATTATTTTAAAATTATACAAAAATTCATAGAAAAATGCTTTTAAATAAAACAAAGAAATATTAAAAAATAAATATATATATTATTAAATATTCCTATACTTGGTCTAAAGATGGGCATCGGTATCGGGATTCCCGAAACTGTCTCGAAACGATTTTAAGTATCGGGCGGGTTGGGAAAGATTCTAAAGTAGTCCGGCAAGGTCGGACAAGAGTTTGTTCATGAGATCATAGTAAGAGATTCTAGAGTTATGCTCTGAGACGACGGCATTCCAGAGATACCCAGAGATACCATTCGGCACCCGCGGGTCCCCAAAATTTTGGTCCCGTAGCCCAGCTCTACTCTTAAGCATATCTCTAGAATCTAATACCATGCCACATTGACTTCTTAGAATCTTACCCAACCAGCCCGAAAATTGTTTCGATACAATTTCGGGTCCCAAAAATTCCGATCCCGACGCCCTTCTCTAATTTGGTCTACCATTAATTGTCGATAATTACTTTTATAAAGAAAACAATTTTTTTAATTTCATATATCTTTGTCAAGATAGTAGCTTAGCTCATAATTTTTCTTGGATAATAGCATAATATCTTAAGAATTGTCAGTTTTCACGCTATTTACTAAAAATTGCTTGAGAATTATATTCAATATATGTGAAACTAAAACGAGTTTTCTATTATAAAAAACAATTTTTTTCTTATTTAAGTAATGTACATTTTTTTAAATTTATGTAAATTCTCATTTTTTTTATATAGTTTAAAAATTTTAAAATTTTTGAAAAGTGTGAATCCAAATAATAGCACACATTTTATTAAACTACTGTCATTTTTCGCTGCGTGTACCCATTCATTTCTCTCAATGTATTTTCAATACATAAATTCCCCATCTATCACATTCATCATCTATTATTTTCACATTTCTTTCGTCGACTCGCCATAACTCTTCCAGCTAAATAGCTTCGTATACTGTTTTGATTCGCTTCTTTCTTTTTTGGCATATATATCGAGGCATCCCCAACTGTTTCTTAAATTCATATCCTATACAAATTGTACAAAATATATCAACCTATTTTATTTTGCTTCATTTTTACTGCAATGCATTTTTCAATTATTTCCTCTTCGTTCTTTTTTGTGCATTTTATTTCGATATATACATATATATATGTGTATAGTTTATCATGTTCTGCCCGTTCGCACGCTTTGCACCTCCGGCTACAGTGAGTCTCATAAGTTTGCGTTCGTTTTTGGCGTTTGTTGTAACACGAAATTGATATTTTATGGCTCTGCTCATCTGCAGCCGAGCACAGAGGGAATACATCGAAGGGGTCTGGGAGGGGGTAGGACGAGGGGGTTGGCGGGCAGCTGTTTGGCAATGAGCATACGCTTTTCATAGTTTATGGCCCGTATATCTGTTAGATACGCTATTGTACATGGCATTTTTTTTTAGCGCAGACCCTGTACGCATTGAAAAGTAGGTAAAAATAGGGTATATTGCATTTAACGTATAGCATACTAACTTATGCAGTGAAAATCGTATCTCTGACTTCATTAGCTATATATACTAAGTCCCTCAAGCTAAGCTCGCCTGCTTACTCAAAAATCTCAAAGAATATAAGAACTCGGGACTTCAACTATAAAATATTATATAAAACTATCTCATGTTTTGCCTAGTTTTATATACCAATACCATATTGGATATATGTACCAAACTTTAACTATATAAACACTTGCTTGTTCTCTTTTAGACCTAAAAATGTGATAACAATTGAAAAATGAAACGAAACGTTATGCAAATCTTCTTTAGTGTAGAACAAAAGAAAAATTAGACTCGATCTCTGTTTGCTTTTATGTATATGTATATAATAATATATATAATAATATAATATAATATAATATAATATTGATATATAAATATATATATAAGTATAAGTTCAGGGTATCTAAGAGTTGGTAAGCGACAATCTTAGCACTCTTTCTTATTTTATTTTTTAGTATTCGTTGTTTGAGCTTCGCCGGCTTTGTAGTTATTTATGCATTGGGTATTGTTTAAGCCAAACTAACACTAAGACACACACATTCTCGCACACTCACACACATTGTTTGCATGTATTTAGATGCTGTGTAGCTTTGATTTGCTCATAAATGTGTACTTTCTATCTCTCTCTCTCTCTATAGCATCTGCATTTTGTTGCTCCACTTTGGCCATCTGTAAAAACGGCTATAAATGGCTAAAAACTGCAATTTTTTTGCCATTAGCAGAGCACTATACAATACATACTCTGCACACATATACATATATGGATTCTGCTGCAGGCAGAAACACACGTAAACTTTTATTTGGTTGGGTCTATTTTATGGACTCAAATTGGTTTCCAATTGTAAATACAATGCAATAATTGAATATTCAATTTTAATTTAATCGAAAACTTTATTTGTTTAACAAAAAACTAGTTAAACTGAAGATTGTTATGGTATATATAGAGTTGAAAAAATATATATTAAATTCTCTTGAGATTTTGTTACTCTACATACTAGAATTTGTTTTTATACCCTGAACCCATTGAAAATGGGAAATCAGGGTATAATGGTTTTGCAAAAAGTATGTAACAGGCAGAAGGAGGCGTGGCAGACCCCACAAAGTATATATATTCTTGATCAGGGTGACGAGCTGAGTCGATTTAGCCCTGTCCGTCTGTCTGTCCGTCCGTCCGTCCGTCTGTCCGTCTGTCCGTATGTATGAACGCGTCGATCTCAGAACCTATTAGAGCTAGAGACTTCAAATTTTGCATGATGGTCTGTGTATACAGCGAAAATATCGAGTTTGTTTTAGATATTCGATCAATTTTTCCGTTTCAATGTTATCGAATTAAAACGTTATCAAGATTCAGTTTTTTGACCATATCTTTTACATATTTTTAGCTACAGCTACCAAGTTTTGTTTTTAGCTTTTTGTAAATAAAATACATTTTCTATTTTTTCATATTTTGGATACCGGCTCCACATTTTACAAAAAAATTTATTAAAAAAAAAAATTATCAAAGCCACAAATTTTTTTTTTTAAATTTTTAAGTGAAAACCGTATTTTCAATAAATTAATAGCACTCAATGCAGAAAATTGCATTCAAATCCGTTAAGTAATACAGAAGTTATTAAAGGAAACATTGTATAAGCACGCGGCAGCAGCCTGTACGTGTGCACACATGCATTCAAATCAACTACGCAGTAATCAGCGAGCGTGCTTCTGTGTGCATGTGTATATGTGTGCACGTGTCTGTGTGCCTGTGAGTATGTGTGCATGTGTATAAGCGCGCAGAGGTAATATGTATAGATAAAAGATGTAAGCTAGGTTGTTTAAAACATCAGCTCGGACTTGGTTCAGGGGATCTCGTAGTCGGGCAGACCCGACTAGAGCTTTCTTTCTTGTTTTTTTTAATTTATTAATGAATATCTTTTAAAGATCGTAGCTGAATTTGCAATTAACAAAACTAAAGAGCTCAATCAAGCTCTATAAAACAATTCCAAGTACTGTTTTATGACTTAAGAGATTTGGACTTGGATCTTTTCTAAAGAAAACTAATTTTAACTTCAGTTTTGTAATTCTAGCTTAGCTCAAGTGAGAGCACGCTTAAGTAATTAGAAGATCAAGTTCGTAAACACAGATTTTGTTTGACTTAGTGCTTTACCTGCTTTGAGAGACTACCTGTATTTTTGGCCTATACACAAGGTTGATGTACCCCCAAATTGGTTTGACGAGCAGACAAAGAACACGTGCCATTTGTCAGCAGTCGGCTCATTCGTTGGTTGGGGTTTGTCAAGAAGATAATCATAAGCCAGAATCCGAGACGAGACTTTTGTGCATGTACTTAAAATGTACTAAAGAATTCTTTCTTCTATATATTTATGATGCTCGTAAATAAAATGGCACCAGCACACAAATGCCTCCGAAACGTGTGAGGCATAAAATTGGAAGAGACCCGAAAAAAATAAACACGCATAAGAAAAATTTCGCTCACGTAACGCTACGCAGACAGGTAAAAAAAGCAAAAAACCAAAATGATATTTGACAAGCTATATTTGAGAATTCGATATTTCTATTAATTTATATTTGGTCTGCTGACTGCGAATGCCATTTGCCAATGCACATCCGTTCCCAGAGATTTTTACTGGAAATCCAGCCGAGCGTGAAGCGTGAATTGTGAATTTTCGCGTTGCTGGAAAATAAAGCGAACGACAACAAAAATAAAGGTAAATAATCAAATGGACTGTGCAAGCAAATGAAATATTGAAACTAAACAAGCTGTGGAACAGGTGTCACACTCAAAGCCAACCGATGGGAGATGAAGGAGAGGGAAACTCTGTCAGAGTCAGGAGTCAACATTTCAACGGGGTTTCAGGTGACAAACTGAAGCGTTGGGCCACATTTTATTTGCATTTCATTTAGCTCGGTTAACTGTTTGTTGTTGTGGCTGGTTGTCATACCCTGTTAACTGCAAGCGGGTATATTGCCGTTGTGGATTGTTTGTAACAGAAGGAAAACATTTTGAGGGTGACTCTTGCTTATATTTCTGATTGAAGTTTCACAATTTATATGTAGCTTTATTAAATAATTCTTCATAGCTCCTAAAATTAAGTAAAAAAAACTTCTTAAAATTCATAATAATTAAAAAAATTGATTTTAAGCCTATTTAGATATATATACTATACTAATATGAGGCATGTTGGATTAGATATTGTATATACAGATCCAGAACTAACAATTTCAAAGCTAACTTTTACCACATACTCACTTTACGATATCATTTTTTATTTTCGGTATAAAGGCCTATCTTAAAGCTCTTAAAATTCATTCCGGCTTTACAATAAATAAAATTTTTATTGAAAAAAATGTCCATATCCATAGATGAAGAAACAGAAGATCGAAGATCCTTAAGATTTGAAGGTTATGGACTCCAATGCTTTTACATTCCAAAGATCTGTAGCTAACGATGTACTCTATAGCAAATATAGTTGCTAGTTTCTACATATAATATACATATATACAGCTACTACTAAATACATGTTTTTCAATTTATCTCTACTTTCGACACAGGGCATCGCTCAGTCTATCCCTTCTACCTACATCACTCTACACTGCTTCCAATTTTCTATATAATTTCTATACAGGGCATCTGCTCGACCATCACCCTCATTTAAAAGCACCTTAAATTGTTTTTATTTTCGATTTTTCTTCTTTTTTTCTTTACGGTCAGCCGCAGGTGCTGCTGGCCATCAATTAGCATTCGAAATCAATCACCAAATGGAAATGCGCAACTATTTCAATTGTTTTCAGCTTGAACTTGACACTTGCTGAGCACCAACTGCCCCTCCCCCTGGCAGTCCCTCTTCCGCCTGTTGACCATAAACGAAATGTTGGCTATAAACGAAAAGTGACTTTGATCAGCTGCGCTCGCTTCTCTCTGATGTGCATTTAAGCCCAGTTAATTAGCTGCTAATGGCTGAAACGGAAGTCGTCATATGGCTAAAGAAATGAAAGCTACGAATCGAGGAAGCACTTTGCTCAAGTAGATGGGCACAAAGATTAGAAACAGCACCTGCTTAGAAGCTAAATTAGATAGCTGAACCAGTTAGACAAACCGAACGCATGGCTAAATGTGCATGAACAGGGTCAAGAACTTGACAGTTGAACGAATGAAGAAATATTAAGAAAAACGTACAATTCTTTGCATTATTCGATTTGGATTAAATTTTTTATAGGCAGTCGCAATTAGACTATATATCTATATATAATTTCATCTGGGGTATATATTCGTATATTCCAAATGAAATTATAAATATTTTTATATATCCCATATATATTATATTCATATATCCTAAATGAAATTATATATATTGTCTAATTGCGAAATAAATTCATTCCTCATTCAATTCATCTACGATTAGTAGATATATAATGTAAAATAGCCTGGGAATTCCACGCTGGGATTCTCCTAATAAAAAGTTGTATAAAGAATTTAAATCAATGTTTAAGTTTTTTATATATAGAATAATTATATATTTTACTTTGCATAATGTGATGGAAAAAATTTAGTTTGGTAAAAATAGTATTCTAATAATTTTCATATAAAGAACTTAATATAAGCTTCAAATATAAGCGAAATTTTTAAAGAAGCAAAGGAAAGAGTCAAACTATTATAACATTTATTTTATTTTTTTATAGTGTTCGACCCCTACTGAGTTTAGTTATTAATAATATGATCAATTCCATAATCTTAAAATTCGATTGATGTCATACAAAATAATCGCAAATAAAGAGAAAAAATAAGAAAAACTTAGTCCATTAAACAATGAAAAAGTTTACAAGAAATAAACATAAACAGAATTTGTCAAGAAGTAAACAATAGACAATAGATCTAAATGAAAAGAAACTCAAATTTAAATACAAGTAACTAACTGTTTTTCAACTTAAGCTAATCTCGCTTTAGAGCACGCGAAATCTTTAATAATATTTGAAACTAGGTCAACTTTTATTATTGGCAAATCAAAGGTTTTGCATCGACTGCTGTTGGCTTTGGGGGCGATCGCAATTGCAATTGTGAAATAAGTAAGCAAAAGGCGTTGCATTTGCATTTTGAGGCGCCGCAAGCGCTGCCTTCATTTTGGCACGCCAACATTTCACGCGGCAAGAAAATTCTCTCAGCCATTAGAGGCGGGTGTGTCAGCCAAAAGCTAAAGGCAAAGTATGGAGAAATAGCTACAGATATGGCCATATAGCTATTTTTGGCCATATACATATACATATATCTCTTGCTATATAGATACGATGACATTTGCACAGCTCATAATTGCGCTGTCAAAAAGCGTTAGGCGTCGCTTTGGGCACCATCAAGGCCCCCTCAGATACGCCTCCTGCACGCTGCCAACATTTAATTACAGGCTACATTAAACATTGACTTTGTTGTTGTTTGTTATGCATAATAAACTTACGCATGCAAAATTAATAAAATTTACCACGCATCGCGCACAGCAAATTTCATTTGCTTGATAGAATTTTAAAATAATCTTTTTTCTCTCTGTCGCTCTCTCTCTCTCTCTCTCTCTCTCTCTCTCTGTTGCCTGTTTCAAAATGAAAATGGCCATAAATGCAATTTGCATAATTTAAAATTTGTTGCAAATACACGTATATACATATATAAATAAGTATATGCACGCATTAATGTCAAATGATATTTATTTAATATTGCAATTACGTTTGTGTAAAAATTTGATTAACTTTTGATTAGTTGAGGTGTTTGCGCGCCTGGGCCCAAAACTCTTTTTCAACCCAGAACTAATTAAGGCTAAATTGGCAAATTTATAATAACTGAATTATAAACTCTATTAAGTGTTGAAAATAAATAAGTAAGAGTGTGCTAGGCGGGTGGGCCCGACTATTAGATGTACTGCACTATATTCAGAGAGGATGTTTCAGTTATTCTAGGTTTCGTGAATGCATATATGTGCTCACACAAAAGTTTATGGGATGAGATATCGGAAAAGATATACTTGTAACATAAGAAGGGAGGTATCTAAAGTCTGAAATGTGTTTTTCCATCACAGAAGCCAACATTGTTAATTTAGTATCTCTAACTTTTATGGTAACATCGATTGTTATTAATAATAAGAATATAGGATAAGTTATTGAAAAGTAAAATAAGATTGTTCTGCGTATGATATATAGAAATATATATTTAAAATTACAAATCTCTAGCTTTTGTAGTTTTCGGAAGCACTGCGTTCATACGGATAGACAGACAGACGGATATGGCTAGATGGATTCAAATTTTCGTTTTGATGAAGAATATATATCATTTATGGGGTCTGCCATGACTTCTTCTGCCTGTTACAATGTGCAAATGCACAAATCTATTATTGTAACATAAAAGCTACACTTAGAAAAAAAATTCTTAAAATAATTAGGATTAATACTTCAAATTTAATAATAATAAAGACGATATTCTAGCACACGAAGTATGTTAGTTTAGTTAGTTTGGAGAGTTTTTTTTGCTATTCATATAGACCTGTTTCTGTTTGACACTCCTAATTCTAGACAATTTAAGCTTGTGCTAAAAATTTCATAGTAATTTATATGTTCCTTAGATATGTTTGAGTAGTCTTTGAGCTGTCATTGAAATATAATCATAATATTGACAAACCAGTCTAACTCTAGAATACTTTTTAATAGACTACAACAATCAAAGTTCACACGAACAAAGTCTACAACTAAAGCAAGCTATTGTATTTTCTTATCAAGTATTGATTGTTAAGCTCACACGCCCCATTTTAAACTTGCATTAACTCGATCCATTCATTCATTTACATGCAATACGTCATCTTCTTCTTACTCTCTCCCTCTCTCTTTGGCTATGCATTTCTGCAGCTCTTCTAGTCGAGAATATTCCCAAGCCATATGTCATGGCCGAACGCATTGGATGCATCCTTGAAGCTTACATTTCTCAACTGTCAACATTTAACTTGGCTCTCTACCTTTTTGCATATTGACTTTGACACTTGGCAGTCTGTCGTTGTTGTTGTTGTTGTTGTTTTCGCTGCTGTTAACATGTCCAACTGTCTGTCTGTCCGAACGACCGAACCCGGACCCTGGACAATGCGGCTGGGCTTTCCTCTTGAACACGCAACAGCAAAAACGCAATGTGCAATTGTCAGTGTCAAGCGTGTGGCAGCAACTGCAACAAAGCAGCCACATACAGATAAATATACACATATAAATATATATATATGTATAAGATATGTATACATATATATATTATATATACTGGCTAGATACGTATTCTTGCCACACATTTTACAATTTTCGGCGTGTTTTTAAAGCTGCTGCTGCAATTGCAGTTCTTGCTGTCGCGTAGGCGTTGCAATTTCCTATAACTATAATCAAGGCATATCAGCTATAGGATCAGGTTTAAAATATATCTAAGAACTAACTGCATCTGACATATATATGAAGTGCTTAAATTGGCATTTCTTTAACACGAAATTATTATTATTTGATATTTATTGTTTAATAGTCTCTATCTACAGTTGCTCAACACTGTCAATTTAAAACATTCTTTATCTTAACTTTTTCAACACTGGAAACTTTTTAATAAGAAATTTATATATGAAATTCAATTTTGAATTGCCTTTGTCCATAGTTTTTCAACACTGAAAATTTATTCTAAAATTGCCTTTATTCAAACAGTTTTTATACTGCAAATTCTTCAATAATTAATTTATGTTGCCAATTTAATTATAAATTGCCTTTTTCAAACGTTTTTCAGCAATGTTAATGTAATTTTCAACTGTCTTTATCGCAATATTTTCAACACTGCAAACTATTTATTAAGAAATATATATATGTAATTAAAATTGTCTTTGTATAACCTGTGTCAACACTGGAAACTTGTGTAAATAGATAAATATTTATAGATTTATGGATCTTTAATCATTAAACTTTCAAAATAGTATTCTGTTATTAAATAAATTTTTTATAGGATAGAAGCTTTAAGACAATAATGAGGTTTTGATACATTAGTAATAACTTTTCATTGCTCGTCGATGTATATAAATTATTGTTTCAAGAAATAAACTCAAACTGCAGCCAAAAAGGCTTTAACGTGAAAAATGTAGAAAAATAAAAATGAATGTTCTTTAATTTATGTATTGTATATATATTTGTTAATAGGTCGGAATCTTTTTAGTCTATGATCGTAATTCAATTCTTAGATATATTTTATTAGATATTTTTTTTTGCATATTATTTGACTGTATATCTGCAAGGCAGTGAGAATAGATTTCGTTGCATAGATCCAAGATCAATTAAAGGTTATTCAACTAAACAGTTTTAAACTTCTTTTTAGAGCATCAAAAGTTCACTATGATTTCTCATCTCAAGTTGCTGCTTGTTATGGCAACGATTTGACAATTTTTTGTCTGCTAGCTACCAGATCGCAGAGACATGCCTACAAATTGAGTGATGTACCAAGTTGTTGTTGTTGCTGTTGCTTCTCTGACGGAGTACATGACAATCTGATGTACTGAGTGAAGGACGCAGCAGCTGTCACGGACAACTTTGCACAAATTGAGAAGTTTCTGTCCAGTTGAGTTGAGTAAAAAAAAGTGGCAGAAGCAGACGGAAAATTAAACAAAATTGTATACACAATTCCTGATTTGAAAGTATTTTTCGTATACTACTGCAATCTTTGACCTGGCACATGAAATCCCCACTTTCCCATTTGAACTAGAACAAATCTGGTGTCTCTCTCATAAAAAATGTTCTACACGTTTCTCTGGTCATGTTGACAACTAGCAAATGCAATTAACAATTGTCCCAGCCAGCAGTTGTCGAATGTGCACACACACACACACACACACACCTAAATAGTGCCGTTAGATGCGCTCTGATATGCCTGCTGCCCTTTGGCACCTGTCGTCAACGTAATCATCGGAGAGTCGTGTGTAAATTTTGCATAGTTTGTCGGCTCTCATCCAAATTAGCCATTGTTGCTGTTGTTGTTGCTGTTGCTGTTGCCGTTAGCCAGACCAACAACAATTTAACTGCATTATTTGCACGTAACTCCCCAGTCTCTCTCTCTCTGTTGTCCTGAAGCCTCTGCTGCCATTAATGCATAATTTTGCCAAACTATTTTGAGGTTTGTTTGCCTGGCAGCCAAACCGCAGTAGCTTCCTAACCAACTGTCAGGCCACGCCTCCTCACCCCTCCCTCCTGCAATTTTGCCCGCAATCCAGTAGGCCAATTTATTTGTCATGTCAATATTAACAACGTGTAGTCGAAACTGCACTAGGAGCAGTCCTCAAGCAGACAGTGACAGGCGCACATCTCACAGAGCCTCTGCTCCTCTACCCATCCTCCTCCCCCCCTCCCACACATGTTTTGCGGTTTTTGGTGCCGTCAATTTGCCAACTGACAAATATTTGCTAAACATAAGAGTGGAAATTTCAGGCAAATGCTGAAAACTCAAAACTGAATATTGCCATGTAAATTTAATTAGAATTTATTGTAGAGTTTCCCAGTTCTGGATTCTGGACTTCGAGCTAATGCAGTAGACTAATTTCCATTAAAATAAATGTAGAGCCATGCAGAGCAAACAAAACCCGTTTGTGTATCGAGCTGAGAGGCTTGTGCTAAAATTATAGTTCAATGCGGCAATTTCTATGAAAATATTTTATTATACCAGTTGTATGAAGCGTTATCGATAGCATAATTTTCAATTTAATTATGACTGCTCTATATTATATTATTATTTGGCCACCTCATATTATTATATAATTTATTGGGGGAGTTGTTTAAAGATAATTCAGCACATATTATAGCAACCAATTATATTATTAAGAGTTATCGATAACATTATTTTTGCAACGATTGTTAGTTTTATGTGTTTGCATTTCATTTGAGTATTTTGAGCTGTTTTAAGTTATTAAAAGCTAAACTTGTAGTCGAAATATTAGTTTTCGACTTTTATCAATTTATCGATAACAGAAATGTTGTTTTGAGTGAACGCGTTGAATAGAGAAATATTGCTTTACGATACTATAATAATAAATGGTAAATGATAAATCAACAATATTTTGCTTTCATTGTTAGTTGGATTTGAGGGAATACGTACATATTTCACACTTTAAATATAGTTATCGATAAGATAATTTTTGTATATATTTTTTTTATTAACACTTTAAGTGATAGTTTAACTTTTTTCACTTTTTATTTATTTATCAATTAAATAATTTTCTGTTTTTGTGAGTTCTAGGAATAAAAACCTTTTCTTTATTATATTTTAAATAAGCAATAGTAATTTTATATAATAATATATAATAATAATGTATAATCAAAAATTGAAAAGAATAAAACTAGTTCTAGTATTAAATTTCATTGGTATTAATTACAACTTGTGTTTGCCATTAAGAAACAACTATTAGTCGAAATTGTAGTTTCATATTTCAGCTACACATCTGCAGACTTTGGCCAGACCTAAACCAAATATTGCTATAGTAGAACTACGAAGTGCGCCTCAATTAGCTAAGAATCACAAGTCAATCAGTGTACAAGGCCTCAAATTATATTTTATGATTTCCTGTCAATCTCAATGAACGTCTCTAACTGCACTACATACGAGCATGATGAATGAAGAGTGAAAGAGCGAGAGAGAGAGAGAGAGAGCGAGAAGGGACTAACCCTAACAATCAAAACAACAGCAACTGATTTGTCGGCAATGAAGCATAGCTAATTGCGCAAAGTCTTGGCTGCTAATGAAGTCATAAGCGCGGCCTGCAACCATTGCTAAAAAGTCAATAAGAAGAGGCACAAAGAAACTACAACTCTGGCATAACAATAGCCAGCCCAAGTCAGGCGGCAAGGGGCGCCTGTGTCTTGGCAAGAAAAAACCCAACCCAACCCAAGAGGCCAGGCGACTCTCAGCTTGTTGCCACAAACTGAGGCGCAGTCGCAACTGTTGCCATTTCTCATACAATTTTTCAACGCCTCGAAAGCCAAAGATTTATGAACACCGAATGCGTGACTGCCCACAGAGCGGATCGCTGCATTTGTATTGGAGTTGGGCTTTATATACATTTGCTTGGCAAGTAGCTTCGAATCGCACGCATGCGCCCAACGACTTTCTTCCTTGTTAATTTCATGCGAATTGGCCATATTCCCAAGCCAACAGATTACAATGTGGCCAATTCTCATGTTAAATGTGTTCAATCAACATTTCGATTATGCGCCATTCATTTTAATGCGCTCCTACGTGTTGCCACACCGAATGAGCCATATTAATCACAGAGGGACAGGGAGGGGCAACATATAGTGTGAAAGATTAATCCATTGAGCGTGTTAAAGCTGGAAATTATTGCATTTGCTATGCTTGTGATCTGCTTATAGAGATTATTTGAATTTGATTGAAAGTTGTTGATAATTTTTTGTCTGTGTCTTTTCTAGCTATGCAAACTATTTTATAGCAAAGAATTCTGCTAGCAATTTAAAGATTAGTTAAAAAAACTATTAAGATATTTATCTAACTTAAATTTTTATTTATAGGTGAGCGAAGCATTTAATAGATAATTCATTATTTCTTATAGTATATCAGGCAATTTATAAATATAAAAATTGTAATATGTTTTTAAGGAAAAAAAACCAATAATGATAATTATAAGTAAATCATTTTCGAACCGCTTTTCGGGAAATCAAGATTAAGTTTTCAGCAAACAATTAACAGAACTCAAGTTTAGATTTTTCGTTGGGCACACAAGTTATGAGTTAGGTACATGGTTCGAACCCTACTGGGTACTGAGTGAGTTAGTAATAATACGATCAATTCAATAAACAAATGCGATATATTGATTAAGTTGCGCCTAACGCTGGCAGGAAACTTGTTTAACTCAAATATATAATATTTTTCAAATTAAAAAAAAAATTAAAAGAAAAACATTTTAACAATTTTTTTTTTAGAAAGAAAATTTCAAACTTTTTACTAATTGTTTTAAGCATATGAACTTACACCTTCTCATACTTTTGCTATGTGCTCTAAGCTACAGTTCTCCTAAAACATCTATTTTTAAGCTCTTTACCTAAAACTTAGAACAGTTCTATCTACTCTATATCCTACGCAAGATTTAGGAAAACTTTTTAGAAGTTTGTTGCAATTCTGGAATTTAGATTCAGTTTTTATGCATATCAAGCCATACTTCCTCATGCTTTTCTTATTCTCTTCTATACTCCCCACTTCCTACTCACTAACTTTTATTGCTCAGTGCCCATTCATGTTGGTATTAAGATGAATGCTGAATATCTCTTGAGTTCTCTTCTAAACGATTGCCAACAGCTCTCAGCTCTGACTGCTCAGCTGGCAGTCCACTCAATCAGTTTGAGTGCTCGATTGCTCTCGTGGCTTCTGCTTTGTGGGCTCTACTTTAACATTAATGTTAAGGTTAATGTTAAATGCGCTGTTTGCTGTTGCTGATTTGCTGATTGCTCAATGGTCATTCAGAGCGAGTCTCTCATTCATTAAATCGCATTGACAGGCGGCGGGGGCGTGGCAACGGGCGTTGGCACAACTGCAATCTGTGCAACGTGCCTTATCTTTTATCGCTTTGGCTTGCTTTTTTATTGTCTGGCACTTTGGTGCTCATTGTCCGGCTGCACTTTCAGCAAAACTCTTTCTTATATTATTCATAAAATTTTGCGTTCACTTTTATTTTGGCTACGTGATGTACATTTTTTTTTCGCCCCGCTTGTCTTTCGGTGATTGAAGAGCAGCGAGACGGCGGAAATGTCAACCAACAGCATAAACACAAACATAAATCTCAATGATCATGATGAAGAGCTTATGATAATGACGATGACGCAGACGCAGACAGAGCTGCAGATGCAAATGCAGATGCAGTTGCAGTTGCAACCACCCACATACAACTCGCAGCTGTGCGTCTCAGTTTTCGCTTGCCTTGCGAAATAATCAGAAATTGAGAATATGAAAAACAAATTCTGCATTTGACAAAATGCAACGCCCACCTAAGCATAAATTGTAGATTTTTCTTTTTCTCATCTATGTGGGTGTGCAATTCCCTGACTAATTGCCAAGCAGTGTCTGTCTTTTGTTTTTGGCTCTCTGCCCATTTGATGATCTAAAGAAGTCTCAGTATAAAGTTAGCAGCTGCACTAATTATGAACAAGTTTTATTACTAAGAATTCCCAGTGAAAAGTCGAATAAATGCATTTGTAGAAATCAGATCGCAATCTCAATATATAGAAATATATATATGTAGAATGCACATGGCTGATTACCTAAATGTAATATATTTCTTATATATATGTTATTATAATTTTTGTTTTAAATTAAGTTTAAAAGCAAGTATGATTCGGCCACTTGAACTTCTGCACGAGTTTGCTCGATTTTAACTTCTGCTGCTCAACTCTTTTACAACTTCAACTTTGACTTCTGCTCTCTACTCTTTCCGCTTCAACTCTACTGCTGCTCGACTTCTTTCCACTTCCACTTCTGATCAAGTCTTTCTTCTACTTCTGCTGCTCTCTTCATTATCGTCTATCGATGATCCACCACTGCTGCACCTCTTCGTTGTGTGCAATATTGCGTAGTATGGCTTTGCTACTCTTCGCAACATTTATGATATTTAAAATCACAATTAGGCTTTTCTCTGAGCTCCTTACTCTTAAAGCACATAAGAATCTAAACCAAAGCATCGGGTTAAAGATGGTCCTTTGTAGCTTCTTTTCTTGACACTCCCTCAAACAAATTGATCCTAAGAACTTCCAGTTATTCAGTTCAGCTTCACACCTAACATTTGCTAGAACTCCTGATCTAAAGCTTTAAGTACTTAAAAGCTCGTCGAACAAAATATCTAGCCTTTGATATACGCTTTCATATTAATACATAATTATACTCCAATTAATCACTTCCTATAATCTATATTTCCACTCCCTAGAATCTCACTCATCCCCTACCTAAACAGCTAACTTTTTCTGGTATTTTCTACTCTTTTTCACAGGAACCTCTAAGGCGTAACGCCTATAAAATTCGCACAGCTACCGCTTCGAATATTTATTAAACGTTTTTTCATTGCCTGTTAGTGCTAGCGGCCCTATAATTATAATAAAAATTCGCCCACGAAACTATCGTATAGTCCTAAATAGCCCGCGAGCTGCCCTTCTACAAAAAAAAATAGAAAACATAACTTTTGAGTGAAGTTTGCCGCCAACAAGCCGCAAACCGCAGGCGGCAAACAAATGAAATCAAATAATTTGTTTACTTTGGCAAGAAATGTGCGCCACACACACACACAAACACAGACACACAGCAGCAAAAAACCACACAGCTCCAAAAAGTGTTTCACACAGTGCAACAAACTAGAGCTGGACAGCGAATCGAGCCTCGAAGTTCGCTAATTTGTAGGGTCCATTTCCGTTCTTTATGTGGTTTTTGGATAGGCTCTGTGTGTGTGGTCCGGCGGGTGGCAGCTCCTTTGACGCCTTATTGATGCCCCACAATTAGCAGGCATCGTAAACAAAGCTTAAGCCCTAACCACACACACCATGGACAGACAACGAAAATTCACAAACCGCAACAAATAAACTGACCTTGAATGCAGTCGACAGAGAGTCCCGTAGCTGGGCAACTGGAAACCGGTTAAACATTTGGCCGGCGAGTTCAAAAACCTTCAGCTGAATCTGTGATGAATTTATTTGTATTTAATACGGTCGCGCTTTAGAGCTAAGAGCGCGTGCCATTGGCGTTTACATTTTCGAGAATTTACAGTCTCTGGCAGGACAGTTGGATTTATGAACCAGTCGAGGACAAAGACAGAGCTGCCGCTCTTCGGAGCCACTTAATTATGAGATATATATATAAATGTGCCAGACAGTTCCTAAAAAAACTGATGTGAGATATATATCTATATAGGCCAGTTCGTGTGGCCACTAAATTTAACAGTTTTACAGCTTGCTAAGTGTGAGAACTATTTGAAGAAATTTTTAGGAAAGAAATAGAAAGATAGAAATAGATAGATAGCTAATGAGAAATGTTTAGAAATAGACTGTAACATCTGTAGATGAAACATAAGTTGAGATATTTAAGTAAGCTTTGTGGAGAAATTGCTGCCTAGATGATATGATATGTGAACATGGTAAGGGAATGACTGCCTAGATGATATGAAAATAGATTTAGACTAAAAAAGATATATATATATTAAGGAAATTTAAAAAAAAAACTTGATTTCTTAAAATGAGCATGGATAATTTAATATAAGATATTTATATGTAAGCGCAAAGAACAGAAACTATAAATTACTTTATACATAATATATAATATAACTACATAAGTAATATATATAATGTAAATCACGCTTATATAACGTAAAGGGAACTTCACTGTGCTTGAGCTTAAACAATTTCAGAATTCAAAGCGAAAAGAAAATCTCTATTTAGACTGCAATTTCAACTTCAATATATTTTTTGACTGACTTAAGTAAACAGCACCCTGCTAATTGAGGAGCGACAACCCTACTAATTGGCAACACAATTTATGGCATTGGGCAACACTTTCCATACCTTTTTGCGCACATGCCAAAAATAATTGGGCACAATTGAGCATTGAAAATGTGTTGTTTGCAAATTGGACAAATGTGTTGCGGAAGTTGTTAGACAGACAAAATGAGACTGAGAGAGAGGGCGACAGAGAGAAAGGAAGGGAGTGAGAGGGCAGGCAAAGTAAGAATAGAAACAAATACCGTTGCCATTTGTCGTGCACAAATCGATTCGAAAGCCATGCAGAAAGCTTGACCGACTTTTGCCTTTGGCATTAATGTGCGGCCCAAGCAGACAAATTCACTTGGCTGATTAACAGCCGAACTTATGATTGTGTCTGAAAGGCAACTGCAACTGTGTGTAACTGAAAACGTGGGGTCTTTAGAAGCTTTTCTGAATGCTTGAAGTGTGGCGAATAAAGGCAATTTGATATGGCTAAATCTGACAATTGGGAAAGCCACATTGGAAAACAATGAGAGTCTAAAACAGTTTATTATACTTGTCCTTAAGCGAAAAAAAGAGAGCTCTTATATTATAGATTTATAGCATTTATGTATAGTATAGGTTATAATCAGAATTTTTGTAATAATTGAATCTATTCAAGTTCTTCAACAAATATAAAAATTTTTTAATTTTGAATGAAGAAAAGCTTTCAAAAGCTAAAAACTAAAGCTGACCATCCAAATTTTTCATTACCAGAATCAATGGTAACAGATAGTTTAATTTTGATTTAAGAACAGCTTTCAAATTTTTATTATTTACAAACTACAGCTGATCTTTATCAAAGTTCTTAGTTTTCTTTCAATACTTGACGTCTTTTAGTATATAATAGAGTATAATGTATAAATGGCTTTTTGGATGATAAAGATGGATGAGAGTTTTGTGTAATAGAATATAAAAGTAAAAGGTTATTAGGTAAATATCTGCTTAAGATCACTAAAATCTATTGCTTAGCTTTTGACTGAAAAAGAAAATACTTTAAAATCAAATAAATATATATACTCTTTTAAGCTACAATAATATAAAATGTATATTATTTAAATCAAATAAATTTTTATTTCATAATTTTTCTATATTTTTAATCTTTACATTAAAGTCGGAAATTATTCAGACCAGCCTTGAAGACAAAAACAGATAAAAAAGATAAACCTAAAAGTAATTTTTCCGAATATTCTCCTTGTTGAAACGTTTTACCTTTATTAAATAAAAATTTTAATAAAATAACTGAACTAAGACTTTACTTTAACTTTTCAAATCTTAAATATAAATAAATATTGCTCGATGCATCTAGAATCTTCTTGTTATACCCTGAACGTATTGAAAATGGGAAATCAGGGTATAATGGTTTTGCAAAAAGTATGTAACAGGCAGAAGGAGGCGTGGCAGACCCCTTAAAGTATATATATTCTTGATCAGGGCGACGAGCTGAGTCGATTTGGCCCTGTCCGTCTGTCTGTCCGTCCGTCCGTCCGTCCGTCCGTCCGTCCGTCCGTCCGTCCGTCCGTCCGTCTGTCCGTATGTATGAACGCGTCGATCTCAGAACATATAAGAGCTAGAGACTTCAAATTTTGCATGATGGTCTGTGTATACAGCGCGCATATCGAGTTTGTTTTAGATATTCGATAAATTTTTCCGTTTCAATGATATCGATTTAAAACGTTATCAAGATTCAGTTTTTTGACCATATCTTTTACATATTTTTAGCTACAGCTACCAAATTTTGTTTTTAGCTTTTTGAAAATAAAATACATTTTCTATTTTTTTTATTTTGGATACCGGCTCCACATTTTACAAAAAAAATTTATTAAAAAAAAAAATTATCAAAGCCACAAATTTTTTTTTTTAAATTTTTAAGTGAAAACCGTATTTTCAATAAATTAATAGCACTCAATGCAGAAAATTGCATTCAAATCCGTTAAGTAATACAGAAGTTATTAAAGGAAACATTGTAAAAGCACGCGGCAGCAGCCTGTACGTGTGCACACATACATTCAAATGAACTACACAGTAATCGGGGCGCGTGCTTCTGTGTGCGTGGTATATGTGTGCTTGTGTATACAAATGTGTGCATGTGTATATGCGCGCAGAGGTAATATGTATAGATAAAAGATGTAAGCTAAGTTGTTTAAAACAACAGCTCGGACTTGGTTCAGGGGATCTCGTAGTCGGGCTGAGACCCGACTAGAGCTTTCTTACTTGTTTTAAATGGAAATTCTCTTGAGGAGTGCTATATACAGCTTAAGTTTGAAGTCTTTTTAAGCCACATTTTTGCATTTCTTTTCATTTTCATTTGAAGCAACAACCTTACTCAGCGCTCACATGCCACACACGACACACACACACACACACACTACATACACACACATTATACACAGACAGATGAGCGCACTCGAAATCGTGACTCATCATCCACAGTGGCAGCTCAATGTGCAGCAGGCGGCAAACACGGCTCGAGGCCAAAGTCCAAAAACCGTTGCAACAGTCGCTTGCCGCTGCTGTTTGCTGCTGTCTGTTCGGCTGTTGCCTGTTGGCCATATCAACGTTTATCTGGCTAGACAAAAAAGCCCAATTCTGTCTGGGCAACAGCTGACAGCTGCTGCACACCAGCAGCCCGAGCCAATCCTACCCAGCCTCCTCCTCATCTCCTACTCCGTCGAGCTGCTCGTCGAGAATCGTGCGCGGTGTTTGGCTTTGTTTGAATTAGCCACAAAATTAAATTTAATGTGGCTCTTTTGGTGACTGGCCGCCCGCCTGCCTGCCTGTTAAATTAATAAACAGCTAAGCTCTTTGGCAGTCGAAGTCAAGCTAAATTTGACGCTCAATTTGCTGGAGCTGCGCTTAGCCAAAGCCCCCAAGCCCCATCCACTCGCTGTCATTGATAAATAAAAGCTCATTAGCTGGCCTAAACGCTGGGCTTTAACCCACTGACTGATGACCGGGCTACCAACAGCTCAGCGGGTGAACCCATGAACTCTCAGCAACATATAATAAACACAAATGTATATATGTAGCTGTAGCTACTGCCCAGTTGCGAATGTGGCTCAAAAGCCACACACACAGAGTTTATTAAGATTTGACAAGGCGTTGATAACAATGGCCCACACAACGGGGGCTCACAATAGGGTCAACAGCTAACAGCCCTAATAATAATACTAATAATAATTATAATTATGTAATTTTGTATTTAGAATGAAGCATTCGATGGCCTGTATCACATGCTGGTCCATTCTTCAGGGCTAACAATAGTAGTAAAACGAGCATAAACTAGGCATAAAGCAATCAAATCAAACGAAAGGTGCAAAGCCGAGGCGAAGTGTGGAAGAAAATCAGAGGCGTAGGACGTGAGTTTCAAAGAGGGGCCCATTGAGTAGGAGAAGTGTGTGAGAAGTAAGGCATCAATTTAAAGTGTCAGTTAAGTAAAATAAGAGAAAAATTATTATTTTAATTTAATTTCAAGAGGAACCTTAGAGTAAAGACATAAAACTTTTGAGTTAGAGGATAAAGTTTTTAGATTTGGGATTAGTCAAATATATTTTCAAAATATAAATAAATTAATCAAAATTAGAACATTAAGTTTTTTAAATTTAAAAAATTTAAAAAAATGTTGAGAAGGCCTATATTTCCAGATTTAGTTACATAAAATATTTAAAAAGTTAATTTAGTTAGCATTTAGTTATGATATTTTTATTATATTATTATAACAGTAAATTATTGGATGGTATTTTTTAAATTTTAAAGGGAAACTATTGAGTCAGATTATAAAGTCATCAACTTAGTTTGGACTAGGTAATACAAAATAATAAATAAATGAATATTAAATAATAATATGAAATAAGTTTTTAAATTTAAAAGGTTGGGAAAAAATTGTGAGTAAGACACAAATTGTAGCTAGGAAATATATTCTTGAAAATTAGTTTTTTTTATATAAGTAGAAAATTAATATTTTGTAAATTTATTATTTTCGGCCAAAGAGGAGAGTTTTAAGCAAAACGGTTGCATAGTTTAAGCGGTTCTATATTATATTCTATTCCCTTCTAAGTAAGGTGGTTAGTTGGTATTCTTCTTTCATAATCTTTCAATGAATATAAACCGATAAACAACAGCTCTGCAATTAGATTTTCTCCTGTTATGAACATAACTTTAGCTGCGTATGAATGAAAGAACATCTATAAAGACACATAAATGATCTCTTTTCATATTTACCCACTTTTCTCTTAGCAATATTTCAATTCTTAGAAATAAACAAATTTCCTAAAATCAGAAATTTGAATTTCTTTAAATTTCTCAAACTCTTTCAGTCAGTTCCCCTTCTGAGCTACGCCTCTGGCGTTGCACATCTGTGCTACGATTTTAACTGGAATATGGGCACGTACTTTTTTCGCCGCTCATACATATGCCACAAAAGGCCAAGTTATGCATTGTAGGTGAGTCAAAAGGCGAGGCAATAGGTTGACGCGGGGGCAGGGTTCATTTATGAGTGCCGAGGCAGGGCAACAGTGAAAGTCATCAAACAGGACATAAGCACACGCACACACACACACACGCACACACAAATGAAGATGAGAGGGGCGTGGCATATCAGTTTGACAGTTGGTGTCATGATAATTAGCCGCGACCCGCTGCCACGTTTGAGGGTCTAATTTTTTGTTGGCATGCGTGTTGACTTCGTTCTTTTTTATGACTGGGTCATTGTTTATGTTGATTTGATGTTAATTTCTGGCATTTTATTTGACGGAAAATTGATAAACATCTCACAATGGCCACCAACATTTTCATTTACCTCAATCCAAGTGTTGTTTCGATGTTGTTTTGTTTTGCTTTGTGTTATTTTGTTGGCCAAGATGGGCTACTTGACCCGCTTGTGGAGCGTCTGAAGTGCCTCCAATTGGCGCAAGGCGACTTTTTGTACAATTTCTTTTAATTGATATAATGCCTTGATGAAATCAGCAGCATTTAAAGCAATCAACGCGCACAATTAAACAAAAAATAAAACACAATAAATTTGATATATGCATGCACACAATATGTTTGCTTCTTCTTTTAGAAAATTAGCATATCACATTTAAGACAATTCTGCAGTTTGTTGATTTTAATTGAACAATTTATACGCAATTTTCAGTTATTTATAGCACACACACGCTCGCAACATTTATTATTTGCCATCAGCTGCTTTTAATTAGCCATCAATTTTGTTGGCCAAATGTTTGCAGGCCAAATAACACGCTCACGAAAAAGTCGTTGCGCCGACTCTTTAAGCGAGTAAAAACGCGCAGAAAACGCGCGCGTACTCTTTTAATAACAACCGAAAGCAGCAACAGTTGGTTGCCGACTGAACGAAGATCGTGAATGATCGTCGTAAGAGTCACAAATGTTGATTGCCGATTGGCGACAATCATGTTTGATCGTGCCACAAATGTTGCGTACTGGCTGTTGTTCGACCAGCTGTTGGCGGGGGTGCTTAGCTGGCAGCCAAACAGGTTTGTATTTGTGTTGCTGATGCTGCTGTGTTGCTTAGCAACATGCTTATGTTGCCAGAAATTTGGCGGGTTTTCGTTTGTAGCTAGAAACAGCTTACAAAGGAGCTGGCTGACAGATCAAAAAGCTTTAATTCTCGTTAGCGTTTTTTCAGAATTTTATATGCCAGCAGATGTAACTCAACTCAAATGCTGCTTCATTGCTTAGCAGCATCATCATGTTGCTAGACAATTGGCGGGACTTTTTATGGCTTGATACAAATGTTGCTTTAGCTTTTTCTAAAGGCTAACCACATTTAGCTTAGCTAAAGATGTTGCTGGATACATATTGCACAGCATTAGTTGATGTTGCTAGACTTGGCTAAATCTCTATCTTCTCTTTTATTCTTTTTCCAGCTCATGTAGCTAAGCCAAAAATGTTGCTTAGTTTTGTTGCCAGTGAAATGTTGCTATGCTTGATTTTATCTGTTTCTGACTTCTCTTTTGTTTAATTTCTTTTTTGTTTTGCTTGTTGCTTCTTCTTGTCTCAGACATAAACACAGTCGAAGTTCAATTTTGATTTTTATTTTCTTGACAGTTGATCGCACAATTTTGTGGGTGTGCGCTTATGTGTGTGCGTGTGTGTGTGTGTTTTGTCTGCTGCGTCGCTCTGGGCAATGAGTAAACAATTTTTAAATGGAATTTTCAATAAGTCACCAGCCACGCAGAGGCCAGCAGCAGCCTCCGCAGATCTGTTCTCACATTTTTTTTATTTTTGGCTCGTAAATTGACTGACTGAAGACTTGACAGCCCGCTGCCGATCAATAAAACCCAAGCATAAATATTCATTCATTCAAAAATTGGCGAGTTCAATAGTTTCATATAAATTTTAATTGCAAAAACGTGCGGCAATTACAAAATGATCGCTAAAGAAGGAGACAATCGAAAGTAGGCCAAGTTTTTGTGTTTTTTTTTTAACAGTTGCTTATAAATATGATTTACGGTGTACATAAATCCAATTGGAAGATCAACGTTGCAGTCAAACAACAACATTATGAATATCATTATGATGTACTTTTCATACATTCAATTCTGCGTTGACATGAGGATCACGAAGTTGCTCAGCGCCAAATGTAAAACAAAAGATGACTCAAGGAGAGAAATGTAAAGTTAGGCGAATATCTGATGCCCTTATAATTCATATTCTATTTGAAATTTGGTATTCGAATATGAAATCTGGCCATGGAATCATTTGAAAACGTTTTTATCAATTAATCAATGGATAAATAGGATCAAAGTATATGTTGATGAGAGTTTAATCGCCTTTCCTCCTTTCTTTCAAATATCTTTACAATATTTCGATATATAAATCAGATCAAAGTATTTATTATTAAGAACTTAATCGCTTTTACTTCTTTCTTTCGATTGTCTTTCTAATATTCCGAACTAGGCCTCATTCATCAGTTTTTAAGACAATCTATCAAAAATATTTGAAATAATGAAATATTGACTTCCTAATTCACTTATTCGTTTGATTTTCTATCAGTTTTACAAAGTTCTGTCTTTGATTTACAGATTTAGCTCTTATGTCAATCATTAATCTGTCCATCAATCAGTCAAGCAAATAAATAGATCACTGAGTACTTATTTTGATTCCCAATTAGAAAGTCATTTGAATATATCTATAAGAATATTTTGACTTTCAATTCGATTGATAAATTTTAACTTAGCCTTCATTATTTTGAGCGATCTGGCAACTCTACCACTGATATTTATGGGGATGACTTGGAATGCGATAATCCCCGCTGAATGATAAATTGCAATGAACTCTCTGCCGCAGTTGGCCTTCAGCTGCTGTGGCCCAAAATGCAAAATCCATAAATCTAAAAAACAAAATGTCGACCGGAGCTCAACCTGTGCACAGAGCAGCAAGTGTACAAATATATGTCTGCATATATATATCTATATATACATCTATATGTATGTGTAAGTTGTAAAAGACTTGGGTCTGTCTAAATTTAGCGGCACATCTTGTGGCAGAGCCAAAATGAGGTCGACTGCTGGCTGTGGCGCGTGGCGCGTTTGAAGTCTTCGCCAGGTTTATTCGACTAGTCATTCAGTCAGTCAGTCAGTCAGTTAGTCAGTTAGTCAGTTAGTCAGTTGCAGGCAGCTGCAATTAGAGCTGGTTCATACCATTCGATTCTGCGTACGCGTCTAATTAAGTGCGTGAATCTTGGCAACAGACTCCGACAAACCCAAAATAGAAATTCATTTCAACACACTCGTGTGCTTCTTCTTTTTGGTTTTGTGTGTGTATGTGTGTGTGCTGACCAAACTTGTGCAGCTTAGTGTAATGCACTTCCGCTTCACTCTGAACAACAACAACAACAACTACATCGGTTCTGTTTCGTTATCTGCAACTAATACCCAGCTCTGGGTATTTTGGCTAGCCCGCGACTTCCTTCCCAGCATTGACAATTATCGCAGACTGTCCGGCACTTTTTCCACAAGCTCTAACAAACTCCCAGAGCAAACACACACACACACACACTCGTGCATCCTTGTTTCGTGTGTGGATTTACATTTGTAATTAGAAAGCTTTGCGAAAGTTTGACGAATGCGCAGCGAGGCGAACAAAAACGAAAACATTAACAACAACAACAACATTAACAACCACAAACAACTGTCAAAATTTGTGGAATGTTTGCTATCCTGGACTTTGTTTTGAACCACAGATAAGCTGTTATCGATGAATATCGAAAACTTTAAGTACGAAATGATTTTTGTGTTTAGCAATGGAAGCTCTATAAATTCTTAATTAATTTCTGATTTGTTATCCTGAACAATTATGTGAATATAACTCTATAGGTTTTGCAGTATTGTGGAATAAGAAATCAAATACAGTAAAGCCTTTCCAGTTCGCAGTTATTATTTTTGAACAGTTTTAAAAATTGTATCTCTTCTGTCCTTCAAAAATTCCACTAAAGTTAAAATACTATGTTAGAATTAATCACCAAATAACGCAGCAGGGTTTCCCAAAGGGGATATGGGGCACTCAACTCATCAGATATAGATATCGTAATAATACGATATCCAAAGAATTCGGTTGGTGTCAGAAACTACAGTTACAAATACAAAAAAAACAAGTAAGAACGTTGCAGTCGGGCGCCACCGACTGCTTCAGACTCTGTTCCTGTTAAAGGTGTGTAGGCTCAATAAAGACCGTCCGTCCGTCTTTCCGTATGTTTGAATGCGAGATTATCGAGATTCCTTTTTTGAGCATGTCTTTTACATCAATTTAGCTACAGTCATCAAATTTTACATATAGCTTTTTTAAAATAAAATACTATTTTGGTTTTTATATAATTTGGATACTGGCTCCACATTTCACAAAATCAATTTAATATAAGTTCATTTGCAAATAAAGCCACATTTACATTTTTTTTAATTTTTTAGGTAAAACCGTATTTTTAATAAAATATAAGGATTTATGCAGAAAGTTTTATCAAAATCCATTAAGTAACATAGAAGTTATAAAAAAATAAAAAAAAACATTTTATTAAATGATAATATCACGCGGCAGCGATGGGAATCGAACCTGGGTCACGCGCTTCGCATGCCACCACTCTACCCACAACACCACGGCGTCTCTTGCGCGACTGTGTGCCAAACTGAGTTTGGAAGTGTTTTGATTTGGTTAAACAGACTTGCGTTGTGGTAGCGAAGACCCTGCTTCAATCCCCAGTTAGGTCAACTAGAATTTGTTTTACGGAGGCTTACATTATGATTATTATTATTTTTTTTTTTCGTAAATTTTAATTTCATGAACAGTAACCCACATGTCAAATTTGGATGCTCTACGTCTAAGACTGTAGGAGATACAGTTTTACCCTATTTGCCACGCCCCAAATAGGCGTAGCTATATATAACATACATTTTTGGGTAGAGGTAGGATACTAGTATATATATTCCAAGTCCCAACTCTCTGACGGAAATATTGCCGAAATTATCACGGTTTTAGTAAAAGATATAGTAATTCCCGATTTGCCACGCCCCCAGAAGACGTGGATACATAACTTTTGACTTATCTTAAGAGGAGGTCAACAGTATCCCACATGCATAATTTGGACGCTCTAGCTCCAAAACTGTAGGAGATACAGTTTTATCCGATTTGCCACGCCCTTAATGGGCGTAAATATCTATAATATATATTTTTGATTCCGAGTGATCTACTTGCACATGTATTCCAAATTTCAAGTCTCTAGCTCTTAATACGCTCAAAATATTATAAGATTTATACAAATCGCTATATATATATTCCCGATTTGGTACGCCCCCAGGGGGCGTGGGTATATAACTTTTTGATGTAACTTAAGGGAAGGTCAACAGTAACCCACATGCCAAATTTGGATGCTCTAGCTTCAAAGCTGTAGAAGATATAGTTTTATCCGATTTGCCACGCCCACAATGGGCGTAGATATATAATCTATATCTTAAAACGTCCGCGTGGTGTACACGAATATATATTCTAAATCCCATTTCTTAGACTGCAATATTGACTAAAATAACAGCGTTTTAGTCTTAATAGATATAGCATTTCCCGATTTGCCACGCCCCCTGTGGGCGTATCGGAAAAATACTCAAACTTGATCTGACGCGGTTACACACGAGTATATATTCCAAATTATAAAGTTCTAGCTTCTATAGTGTCCAAATGCTGCGCGTTCATACAGACAGACGGACAGACGGACAGACGGACAGACGGACAGTCGGACAGACGGACAGACGGACAGACGGACAGACAGCAAGACGGACATTGCACAAATCCAATAGACTCTTTTTCCCTTTGGGAACAGAGTCTAAATATAAAATGTTCTGTGTTTAATAATTATAAAAAAAGTTTGTTACCGATTTCAATTTATAATCAAAATACTATATAAAAAAGTTTAATATATTAATACTTTATATTATACAGTTATACTCGTCAGAATCAGTATAAATATATTTTCATATCAATTTTCATATGAAATTAGATCTTATTATAGAGAATAATAAAAAATCTATACCAAATGCTCCACTAAAATGTAATTTATTTTTATTTATATTCCAAAATGCTTTCCCTAACACATATGCTCGCTTTTATGTAGTTCACAACCCAAAAAGCTTAATGTGTAAATAATTTAGTTTTGCTGCCTGAATATTTGTTTATTTTCATGTTTCATTTTATTTGGGGCGTACGTGGCGTATGATTAACAAACTTTATAATGCCCACAAGAACAACCACAGCAACAACAGCAACAACAACAACGACCACAATCGCAACAATAAATATGTTGGCAACTTTTTTAATACCAGCTTAAGTGGGCAAATTTCGTAATTGAAAAATTGCAACGGAAACGGAAACTAAACTTTAATGTGGCAACTGTACTTGAGAGTTTTGTCGGCAACTGGTCTTTGCGGCGGCTGCTGCTGCTGCTGCTGCTCACGTGCAACGGTTAATTTATGCAACTTGTGGCAGGGCCATTGATTGGCTGCCTACGATTTCCCTCAATTCCCTTCTACGCCTTGCGAAGCCTTAATTTGTGCGCGGAATTTATGGGCGCAGCACGTGCAAAAGGCCGCCCGGAAAGTTTTTACCGCCTGATTTGTGGTTACAAAAGTTTTTTTTTTTTTTTTCTGCCCTCACAATTGCAACACAGCATTTTTCTTTCTCTTTGTGTTTTTGTGGCAGCTTGTGCAAGCCGAAGTCCAAGTGGCAGCAGAAATCGACTAAATTTAGCTCCAAATTGAAATGTAAACAGGCAAAAGCTTCGTTCCACTTGTAACAATGCCCGTGCAACAGTAAACTTTAATGTGGTAATAAAAAATACTCTGTACTTATTGTTTGCACAATTAAAATCGGCCAGAGATAACAAGCAAAAGGGTGCTGCTGGGGAGTATGATAGAAAGCGAAATACCCTGTTGAAATATTTTCAGAAGGTCCCTTTTCTTTCCCAGTTGTTCTTCAAAGCATAAATCGTGCTAGGCATATAAGATGGTCTGTTTAATCGAGTTTAGATATCGATATTTATAGATTTCGTAAACTTGGAATAGGTTAAAAGATTTTCAGAAGGTTCCTTTTCTTTCCATGTTATTTTTCAAAGCATATATCGTGCTAGACATATAGGGTGGAATCTGTTTAATTTAGTTTAGATATCGATATTTATCGATTTCAATGAAGGCATAATCGATTATTTCAATTGCTTTTCTTTTTTCAATAAGAAATCACTAAGTTTTAAATCCTATGCTCTTATAGTCTCTTAAGATTTACAGTACATCAAGATATATATATACAAATATTGCCCAACTGCAATATACCCCATTATTTACTCAATTGCAATGTGAAAAGGCTATCAAAATTCCTAGGTGTTGTTGTTGTGTAAAAATAGCTGAGGAAACTGTTGCATTAATGAACTTCAATGTGGGCATCATGCTGGCTGCCCAGCTGGACCTGCCTCAGTGCCCCATTACAAAGAGCTCGAGCAGGTGGATGGAGAATGGGAGTAGCAGTGGGAGGGCAAGGGTTAGTTCCTTGTAAGCGCATCATATGCGGACTGCTTGACTGCCTGCCTGCCTGCTCTTTGCTACCTAAGCAGATTTCATTTTAGATAAAGCCAACGTCAGCTGCTGCAGCGCATATCGAACATTGCAAATGGCTGACAGGCGATAGTCCTGAGAGGAAGAGAGAGAGAGAGAGTGTGAGGAGGAGGGCTCTGTTGTGCGATATATTATGCATGCCCCAAAGCCTCGCACCAATTGAAATGAACTGAAGCTGTGCTGAGATTGGCTGCACTTTAAATAGCTTCAAAATATGCAAAGATGCGTTCTTTGATAAAAACAACAAATTGAAAATTAATGGAAAAAGCCAGCAGAAGAAGCGGAGAAAAAAGAAAGATTAGTGAAAAGTGAGAAATTTAAAATAAAGATTTCAGCATGAAACAAAATCTAGTTGAAAGTCAAATATAAGTCATGTTTGAATAATATTTGACAATAAATAATTTAATTTATTTTATATACATTTTTTAAATATTTGATTAAAAATATTTATTTTGATTTCTTTAAATTACTTTTATTAGTATTTTGTGGATACCTTTCACTAGTTTTTGGTAAATATTTAGTTTGAAGGAATTTCAATATAAATTAATTTATTTATTTTTAAAACACCTTTAAAGTAAAATTCCTTTTATTATTCATTTTTAGTTTTTTTAAATTATTTTTAAATTTTGTTAAACTACTTTTTTGATTTAAAATAGTTTATTTGATTTGTTTACATTTCTATTATATGTATTTTGTTGATACTTTTATTTAGATTATTTATTTATAAATGTGCGCAAAGTATTCTTATTAGTGTTTGTTCAATATTTAATTTGAAGCTTTTTTTATACAATCATTTATAAATTCATTTCAATATTGCTCTAAAATGCTTTTTATTATTTTTCAAAATTTTTTTTAATTTTTTAAATTATTTTTTCAGTATAACTTTAATTATTTCAACATGCATCTTTGACTTTTATTAAATCATAAAAGCTATTATTTAATTTAAAAAAAAATAATTAATTATAATAATTATTATCAATTTTTTTGCAATAAATTTTAAATTATTTTCCAATAAGTTGCATTTATTTATATTGTATATGGTTACATTTTTTTATTTTATAAATTATCTTATATTAATTTTTACTGTTATTGAATTTATTTATTTTAAATATTTTACTAAATAAATTTACTTTATTTATTTTGTACAATTTATTTTAATGCATTTCTACAATTTACTGCAATATTTATTTTCATTTTAATCTTTGTTTATGCCACAATGACCAGCCTTCAAGCTTAAGACAACCCTTAACAGAGTTTAAAGACCCCTCTATCTACCGTTTGGCCAGACATAGAGCTTACTCAACCATGCTGAAATAACAAAACTATGGCATTCTATGTGCAAAGCACTTGAGCGTATTTAATCGGGATATTGTTTTAGTTTAATTACATAATAATTGACTTGTTGTTGTTGTTGTTGTTCTAGATCAATGTTTTTGTTGTTGCTAATAACTGCAAACAGCTTATGGAAAAACAAGGAAAGCCCTCAATGGCCAATACAAGTAAAAGCAACAAAAGGCAATCGCTCGCTGCAACAACAGATTTACATAACGAAAAATACACAGAGAAAAATTAACGAAAATATATTTGTATATACAAGAAAAGTTATTGTGGAAAAAGAGAAACAGAGAGAAAGAGAGAGAGAGAGAGAAAGTAAAAAAAATATAGATATTGTTGAAGTTTTAAGAAATTAGGAATTCAGAATGATGAAAAAACTTCGAAATAAATTTAATTTTATAAACTTTAAGTTTACATTTTTCTTAATTTATATATAAATTTCGCAGCAAAGCAACTACATATGGCAAACTGGCTTTGCAATTGCAAATCGGCCAACAAAAGACGCTGCCTGCAACCGACGTAACCAACTGAACGAATAGAGAAGAACAAGAATTATAAAACAAAGTCCCTGTCCCCCTTTACCCGCCCCATCCCTCAGTTAGTTTAAGATGGCCAATTATATAAGACGCAGCCGGAGCTTATTTTGATTTAATTTCCCTTTAAGATTTTACGTTTACTCGTGTGTTATTTACATATTTGATTGGAAAATTCTACACATGTGTGAGTTTGAATTTTCCAAGACTTTTACCTTGCCTTCCCAGCACTCAAATGTTGTTTACAGATAGACAAAGCGATAGAAAGATAGAGAGAGAGAGAGAGAAATAGAAAGGGGAGGTAGGTAGGCGTGGCACTGGTTGTTGCCCAGGCAAAATCAAATTAGTGCCGTAGTAAATTTCATTGTGAAATTTGCACAAATTGCCTTTTGTCATAGCAGCAGAGCTGTAAAATTTGCCATGAACTTTTAAAGGAAGATAAATAACGTGTGATCAAATAAGTTAAGGCTTGAAAAGGGAAATAAATATAATATGCCACATCCAAAGACTTTTAAAGGAGGATAAAAAACACGTCATCAAAATTAGTTAAGGCTTGAAAAGGGAAGAAAGAGAATATGCCAAGTAATTTTAAAGGAGGATAAATAATACATATGTCAGCAAATAAGACAAGGCTTCGTAAGAGAATATATAGAATTATAAAATTATAATAAAATTTAGTGTTTTACTCTTTACGGAATTACTTTAATGGTAAAGATCCCAAACAACACCTAATATATTTTACAACTAAATAAAAGCCGAAACAGAGCAGACAAATGCGTAAAATTCGATTTTCTTAAAGATTTTTAGCAGGCAACATTTTTAAGAATTCCAAGGATTCTAAATCCCCTAAAACAAGTCCGAATTAATGTTTTAAACAATCTAGCTTACATCTTTTCTCTATACATAATAACATATTCACACACGCACACATTTCCACATGCACGCACAAGCACGGGCGCCGCTTACTACGTAGATGATTTAGCGGCTGCGCTTGGGCTGCATTCTGTGCAGCACTATGAGAAATTTATTGTTAAATACCTTCGGATCTATATGTACTTTCTTAATGAAATTTTCAGGATATAATATTGACATCCAAATATGTACATATGCGAAATCCTGTATTTGAAACAAGGCTTTTTCAGTTTTGGGGCCATTGTGGGCGGTATCCAAAGTCTGAAATATTCATTATCTGTATTTTCATCACAGAAATCTACATAGTAAATTTGGTAGCTCTAGCTCATATAGTCTTTAAGCTATGGCTCCAGCGTGGTTTACGAGATCGCTGCGTTCATACGGACGGACAGACGGACAGGGCTCGTCGTCCTGATCAAGAATATATATAATTTGTGGGGTGTGCCACGCCTCCTTCTGCCTGTTACATACAGTGTCGCAAAACCATTATACATTGAAATCCCATTATAGGGATTCGACTGTTTCTTTAATAAAAAGAATCTTTGAACAGTTCACTTGTCATCTGATTTGCTATATAACTTTAGAACATATTATAATAAAGTATTCCATGGCTAGTTTTAATTTTTAAGCAATTGCAGCCCTGACCTGTTAAGCACTTTCTAACTTTCTTTTAAAGGCCGTTCACTGGGACTCTTTAATTTTGTGCAGGTTTTTTTTTGGAGCCAAGTGCTGCCATCAAAGTTGACTTTGAACACTTTTACGTTTCGCTGATTTTTCAAGAGTTGCATTTTTTATTTCTTTTTCTTTTGCCAGGCTGGCTTGGCATACGAACTCCCTAACTCCGAAGTCCTATATGAGTGTGATTCCTTGCCCACATTTGAGTACGTAGCTAGCTTTTTCCCTATTTCTTCTTCACTCATTAGAAAAACGTTACGAAAGTGGTAAAAAATTGCAGTACGTGTTGCAAAAGGGGGTTTACTCTAGGCAAAAAAAGGAAAAAAAAAACTGCATGTAAAGTTTGCGCCAAAGTAGCAAAAAAAGGAGGAAATAAAAAGGCAAAACTGAGAAAAAAGTTTATTACAAACTTTGGAGTGAAACACGCGCCAAAGAAGGAAAACGAAAACTGAGTAAAAGTTTAATATTTGATTTAAAAGTTGATAAAATTTACTTTAGTCCACACTCAAACTTGACGCTCTTCGTGTTATTTGTTTTTATTGAATTTATTTGAATGTGTCTTGCAGCGACACCACACTCCGCCCCCTCCCCTCAAAAAGGGTTTGTGTCTCGGCTAGTGCGCGTTGATTTTTCATTTCGTCGTGCAAATATGAAAAACAAACTGAAAACGAAACGCAACAATGGGCGAGCAGCATAAAAGCAGAAGCAGAGGCAAAAAAATTGCATCACGAAAATGGGAAAATTTTCCAAATGCTTTTGTTTATTTGCGCTGAAATGGAAAACGCGACCAACTGCAGCAGCATCAGCATGAAAATCGCTCGGTATTGTTTATAAGCCTCGACTATAGGCTATGCAGGAGAGCATACTAATTTGGATATGAAGCACAAGCCATCAGGAAATATAAAAACACGAATGTGAATGCGAACTCTAAGCTGTTGACTTCTAAGCAAAGGATTGCAATTGCATTGGTAGTTGGAACTTAAAGAAAACTGCGTAATTGAAAAGGTATAAAAACAGACGAATGGAAAGGCTTACAGTATGCATGAATGATAAATGAAAAATTGTGATAAGAGATAAGAAGAATTGAACTAGCTCTGAATTGTATAATATTGTTTCATTTTCGTAATAGCTCTCATGTTTCCTGCAGTTTTAACACATTTTTATGGAAACTAAAGTAATTTAAGAGAATGAAAGTAAGACTATCTTTAAATCATTGAATACGTAAATTCTTTAAGATTACTTCTTACTCTTAATTTCTTGGTAACAAACTCTAATTGCATTTGCGATTTCAAATCTTGGAATTGTTGAGTGCTTATTCTTAGCCAAAAGCAGTTCAAACTAGGCCTTTTTAGCATATTTCGAACTTATAGATTAACTTATTTCAATTTGAGATATACATACGAGTATATCAAGCAACAAGTAATAGAAGCCTTTTATTTCAATCTGAATATTTTCCTTGAATATACAGGTTTTCTTTCTTTTTATTTGATAAAGGCAAAGCTTATACTTTGTATTTCAGCTTTTCTTACTATAAAGCAAAATATTTTGTAAGAAATTTTTTATATTTATAGAAAAAAATAGTATTTCCTTTGTAATGCTAGCTTTAAAATCAAGCTACCGAAGGATATCGAATGATAGCTAAGCAGTAAATGATGAGGCACTGAAAAGATGTTGATTGCTTTTAGAGGCAGTAAAATACCACAGCTATCATTTAAAAAAAAAATTATTTTTTCTATGCATAAAATATTTCTTTAAACATATTTTTTCTTTATAGTAAGCCCAGCTGAAATGCAGAGCATGAGTTAAGTCTTCATCAAAAAAATAAGAAAAACCTGGTTCACTTTTCATGCTGCATTTTCAGCTGATATTTTCGCTGGCTAGCAAAACCCCTGTAGATATTTGTAAATATTCATAGAGCCTCGGGAATAATATTTGCTACACACCCACTCACACACTCACTCACACATATAGCACACGCTGCTCTAGCGCGAATGAAATTTGAACAAAAACATTTCGCATGCTACCGACTAATTTTGGCTGCAAAATTCCTCCGCAGCTATTGCCAAATTGAGTTTGCGCTTGGAGTGGCTGCCCCTGAGCACCATTACCTCCCCTCTGGCCCGTCCCTCGCTAAAATGCAGTGCACTGCAGCTAACTCAATTTGGCGCCCATGTCACATACGTCAACGCGTGCCACGCCCACAAAGTGGGTTGGCACTGCCAATTTGTCAGGATTTGCTGCAGCACGTGCCACATCGCACGTTTAGCTTAGCTTATAATTTTCTCAAAGCGCGACGCTCTCTCTCTCTCTCTCTCTCTCTGTCTATGTCTCTCTCTCCTGTTTTCTTAGACCTTGGCTATTTAAAATGCAAAACGTCAGTTGCCGAAAAAACTGACAAAGTTGAAATAAATTTTTATTTCATGGACTCTGTTTGTGCTCCTAAATCGGCAATGAACTTGCCTCAGAGCTAAAACGAAAAGCGCCTAGAGAACATGAGTAGGGATCGGCTAGGAAAATACCCTGTAAACTAGTCAGCAGATTGAAATTGATACAATCGATATCTACTCAGCAGCGTAGCGTGGGTCTGGGCTGCCCGGGGCGAAAGACAATTTGACGCCTTCTTATTCAGGCTATTTCTATTTAATATACATATAGGTGGAATAAAGAGCTCTGTGCATACTTAAAAAAATAAATTTGACAAAAATAGTCACATCAATCTTGTATTATATATATATATATATATATATATACAAAGCGAATTTCCCCTCCTGCCCCCACTATGCTACGCCGCTTTATCTACTTAACATTTAATGCTAAAAAATGGTGGACTTGGAAAATGTATAGATTGTATATATGATAATCAAGTGTATTTATCTATCAAAGTTCAAGGATTAAAAGACAAATAGACAACAAATAGCCAACCTATGCATACATTATGTTTCCTTTATGAAATATACATAACTGTTTCATACATTTTCTAAATATTTCCGCATAATTTATATTTATATATTTAAATAGGTGCTGCAAGAATCAAGTTCAAATATTGCCCAGAAAAGCTGTGCTTATTACAAGCCTTTGCTCAACTACAATATACCCTGCTCTAAAAACTTTCAGTACCTGCTGAGTATAAAAATATGCCAAGGCAGCAATAGCAGCCGCAGCCACCGTCCCCGTCTTTGTTTGTGCTGCTTCTAACTAGGCTCGAAGCTCATAGCTATAAGACACAAGAGAGAATCAAAAAAATACATATATATATTTATATAGTCTACTTCTGTGCGTTGTCGATGGCCGTGCTTAAAAGGCCGCTCACGTAGCAGACGAAAGAAAAACGCAACGCAATTGCAGACAAACAGCAAAAGAAAAGTCAAAAGAAAAAAACAGAATTTTCGCGCTCAGCGTTAATTTAAAAACGATGCACAGGCAGCTGGCAAAGTTTTTAATTTTAATTTCATAAATGCAATGAAGTGCAGCTGCGCTCGAATCCTCAAATCCACAGCCAAATCGAATCAGAGAGAAGCAGGTGCCGAATGCTTAGTGCGGCGGAAATCATTTACGGACGAAACGTCTAAACGAATTTCGCAAACGCTGTGCATAAAGTTTGTCATACGCCCCGTGGTACAAACGCGAAAAAAACCAAGAAAAATGTATAAAAGGAACGTGCGCTTTGGCTATGTCAGCACTGTCTATTTAGCTTGATTTAAGCCAAATTTGGCTATAAAAAAAAAACAAAAGATGGGGAATTTCACCTTTTGCTGCCTTTAATTGTTAGGCGAGTTTAATCAAGATCTGGCTTGTTCTTTTTCTTTACTTTAAAGCTATTTTTAGCTTGTTTTTGAATCACCTTTTTTCTACTTCTCAAAAGCTGTCAGCTCTATTTTAACCAGACAGTCAGTCAGTCATTCAGTCAGTTAGGCAGTTATTCAGCTCGAGTTGACGAATGCACGAAAAACCACGTAATGCCACACACTACCGAATGTGTCGCTGCTTTTCTCACACACACACACGAAAAATATTTTCACGTTTGGATCGCATTTACATGAATCCGCCTGAAAAACAATTAACGCATTTCCCACAAAAAAGGAGTGACTCATGCGACGTTAGCTGAAAATTCAAGCCCTAGAATTTCCCACGTGCACGAATGTTTGGAAATTTTTTGTGCTGTCGCCTAGTAAAGGCATGCAGGGGTTAAAGGTGTGTTTGGAGCCAAAAATGCAGGGGTTGAACGGGGGCTTTCAAGTCAAAGACCAAGGCAAAGGCAATTGCAAACGGCCAAAAAAAAACAGAGCTGAAAATTAGACAGGGCAAAAGGTTTGGGGCACAGTTAATTAAGTCAGGAAATGATATCATTCGAATGACACGAGTGTCATACTGAATTACAATTAACATATGCGTGGAAATATGTCTGTTGAATACAGGATATTAAATTTGTGTAGCTGTAGCGCTGGAGAACCAATAATAGTGCCCTTACTCGATAGTTTTTCCATCGATCATTTAAGATATCGATATTATTAATAGTTAAAAAGCAAGTTCTTAGAAAGCAAAAAAACATATATTTTCCCATTTTAGCACTGGTTTATTCTTAAAACAATAACAAAATGGGTTTCATAAAGTATAAAAAAGAAAACAAATTAACATTTTCATTTGCTGCAAATTTTTATGTGCTAATATAATTTTATTCTTATTGTGATAAAGATTCATATTCATTCTTTATTCAACCATTGATTTTTTTTAAATATTATTTGACTAATGTGTTTTTCTTTTATAGATCGCCCTTGCCTTACTAAATATACGCTCCAACTCTACGGAGATAGCGGGGATTGAAAGTAACCTTAAAGCGCAGCGGCAAAGTGCATATAGTTGATGATCATTAATCTTAACGATAGTGCCATCGATGATTTTCCCGCTCTATGTAGCGAGGGTTAAAGTAAATTAAGTTCTGTTAATACAAAATACCTAAAAGATGAAGAACCTAATCAAAACTAAACGACTTTCTTCATAGAAACCTTAAACTTTTCTTTAAATCAAAAAAAATTGTAATATTTTTTTTTAATGTTTTCTTCATTGAAGTCTTGTAAATAAAATATTATATTATAAAAATATTTTCACATATTGCTAAATATATTATTTTATCAGTTATATTATGATATTTCTCTCACTTACCATTTGCTGTTGATTCTTTGGTTTCTTGACTAGATCGGGCACTTTGAAGCTGGTAACAGCTTCGATGACCTCGGCGAGGAGCAGGCCATCCCGACAGTCGGCCGAAAGATCTGTGACCTTTCGCTTCGATTTGGCACGCTCCAGATAGTAATTCGCCCAGTCCGTATAGATCTGCAAACAAATTAAAGTAGTTGATGGCATTACAAAAAATGTTTTCAAAGATTAAATGACATTTTGAATGGCCATTGGCAGCAGTAATTAAGAATGTCCGAAACACTTTTCGACAGCCTGCACAAGTTGCAGCCAGAGCCTGCTGCAAGTCCTTGCGCTGGGCTATCAGGAAATCATTAGCAGCCGAAAATCTCTCGGGCAGACAACATATGCACAAAATACAACAAATTTTGACAGCCAGCAGTTGGCTATGCAAACAAATTAAACTCCGGCCATTTAGTGGCCAAAAATATCCTTGCCAGAGAAAGTCGTTAAGGAAATCTGTGCGACAGATTTTTGCCAGCGACCAAACCATGTGTCTGGGTGAGTGTATGTGTGTCTATATACATATATATTTGTCATACAGTTTTTATGGCATAATTATAATAACAAGACTTTTGTGATTTGATAAGAGTGTGAGTGTGCTTAAAAGGATATGCCGCATGTTATTTGAGTTTGTGCATCTTATGAAATTTGGACTAATAATAAAATAACAGTTTACATACACTGTAGCTAATAGTTAAAGTAGGTATATTGGCAGTTTGGTAAACTTTTATAGAGACAACCCTAATATTTCAGGATGTAAAACCAGATTAAAATGTCACTAAAGGTAGCAGAAAATTTATATTAATCATATATACAAAAAAATTATATAAGCTCAGTCGTCTAGTCTTATATGGATTTCCATTTCTTAATGAAATTTTCAGAACATAATATTGGCATCCAAATGTGTATATGCGAAATCTCATATCTCTACTGCTTGAAATACGTTTTTTGCAGTTTTGGGGATAATGAGGAGATATCCAAAATCTGAAAAGCTGATTATCTGTATTTTTATCACAGAAACCTGTATAGTTAACTTGATGTGTCTAACTTTTACGGTCTTTAAGTTATGGCTTAAAAACAAAGGCAAATATCGATTTTGATCGATAGTTATCGACAACAAAAAGAAACTTGTATGCGTATGTGTATACAAGAATATATATCTAACATTTGAAATCTGTAGCTTTTGTGGTTTACGAGATCGCTGCGGTTATACGAACGGACAGATGGACATACGGACGGATTCACATGTCTATATCCACTCAGCTCGTCGTCCTGATCAAGAATATACACACTTTATGGTGTCTGCCACGCCTTCTTCTCTGGTTACATATGTACATTGTCTAAAAACCATTATACCCTGAAATCTCATAGGTGCAGGTTATATAGTCTTATATAAATTTATCTTATTTTTCAATGTCAGGTTTTGGATGTATTTTATGAATCTACAATCATATTGTATGACCTTGTATTAGGGTATTTACCAATCTAGCACTCTAAACGTACAAATACAATCTTTAGTATCTTAAAAAAAATATTCATTTACTCATAAATTTATCTACAATATATTTATGTTCCTCATATATTAAGCTTATAAATATAATAAAATTCCCAGAATTCCTTTAAGTATATTAATGTGGCCATGATTTAATATGTATTTTTACCAACTTGAATTGAATTATGATTGTTCTTGGTCTGCCACAAAGTGGGAAAGTTGCCTTAGTTACTATTTTCTCGACTTTTCTTTTTTGGGGATTGTCGCACTGTTGCTGTTACTCCTGGAGCGAGCTTTTGCCGTTTGTACACATCGTTAGCCGCATCCTTGCATAGTTTTTATTGTAGCTCATCCTGCTAATTCTGTAGCATGCCCATTTTCCATTTCCCGGCTAGCAGTTTTCCTTTTCCATATGCATGCGACACATTTTATGTGCGCCTTGCCTGGCAATAAAAATAGCTAGCATTGTATTTTTGCGATTCTCCCGTCTGTTTGTCTATCTTTTCTCGCTGTCTGACTCTCTATTTTTCGCCCAAGTTACGAGTGAGCTTTACAGTTGTTATAAAAGCGGGGAACGTATACTTAACAATGGCCTGGCCTAGACTTTGAGCTTATGCAATTTTTTTCCTGTGTGTGCAGTTGCGTTCTGTCTGTTGCAAGGGTTTTAGGCTCAGGCTTGGACTTGGCTTTGGCTTTGGATTTGGCTTTGACTTGGACAAAATAAAGTAAAAACTTGCCACTGCAAAATAACTGAGCAAATGCAATGGCAATCGCAATGGCAATGGCAATGGCAATGGCAACTGTAACTGTCGCTGTCAGTGGCACTGCTTCTGTTTTTCTGTTTCTATTTCTGTTTCTGTTGCTGGTTTTAACAACTGGCAAAAAGCCGGCTAAGCCAATGCCGCAAATATGCTGCCTGGGGTCTAACCGAATGAATAAGGGTTCACCCACAACAAACACAGCACAGGAATCGACTGGTTTCCAGTCCGTTCTGGTCCAGCTTTGTTTTGCCTTCTGCCTCGACAGTAGCCAAACAACAATAAACTGTGGACTTGTCTTGTCTTTATAGAGCAGAGAGCAGCTGCCCAGACATACGTGTGTGTGCGTGTGGCCAATATACCCATGCCACTTCCTCTCCCTCTCTCACTCTATCTATTTCTGTTTTGCATTTCCCTCTTACACACACACACTTTATGACTGGCTGGCAACGCTGTGTGCCTCAATGTCAAAGACAAAAATGTAACTAAAATTCAGTTAGTGCTGTAAAGCGTAAAGTGCATGCAGTGTAATAGTGTTAAACAATTTCCATTGACTAATCAATTTTACAGCTATTAATTTGCTTTCTTCATCTTCTGCTTCTTCTTCTTCTTCTTCTTCTTGTTCTTCTGTGTCTCTGTCATACAAACCTTTGCATAGTCGCTCGTCAATATGCCATTGATATTGTCGCAGGAGCCCTGATAACTAACGCAGCGACCCAGCATTCTTTTGCCGGGAAGTCAATTAAATGCGTATGGCAAAAAATTGCAATGAATAAATTTTAACAGTTTTTTGCTGATAGTTTTTAATTGATTCACATTTTTTGTAAGTTTGTAGGCCGCGTAAATTTGTATCCAATACTTTTTGTATTTTTAATTGACATGTTTTTTATGCAATGGTTTTAAATTTATTAATTGAATGTAATTAATATATTTATTTGTATTCAGGATTTTTTTTTGTCGAATAACTTCACATGAATTGTAAATTATTTTTGAGATTCTTATAGTTTTATAAATATATATATGTATTTTTTTTATATATATTTATTTATTTATTATTAAATTATTTTTTTTCCAATCTTTTTATGATAATATTTTCTGTTAGATTTTTATAAATAAAATGAAGGAATGAACAATGAATTAATTATTATAATATAAAAAAATTTATTTTTCATTAAGATATTTTTACAATTTTTTTTTTTGTGTAAACAGAGATATATATTTAATTGATAAAGTTTTTATTATCTAATTTCCTAGAATTATAGCTATAAAAATATAATATTTATATATTTTTCATCAAGATATTTCTTCAAATCTTTTTTAGTGTTAGCAGAGGTATAAATTAAATTGATATAGTCTTTACTTTCGAATTTCCTATAATTGTAATAAAAAAAATAATATTCATATATTTTTAATCAAGATATTTCTAAATATATAACCTATATTAAATTAAAAAAGTCTTTTATAAGTGAAAAGAAAAAAAAATGGAGCATTCTTCTACCATCTTTTGTTCTTTTCCTAGAAAGTGAATTTTATAGATCTCCATTTTGTCTATATGTATGCCCTCAAAGCCATTTAATTTTTCATATCTCTCGTATCATTCTATAATAATACTACCAACTGCTTTTGCCATGACCTAAGCTACCCATAAAATAGAAAATGCTGCCCTTTCTCTTCGCTGCCTTCCACACACTTATCACACACTCTACACCTTTGTTGCTGTCATATTTATGAGACCCGGGGCGCTTTTTAAGCCCGCATCTACAGCAACATAAATATAAAATTACAACTTAAAGTGACGGCGAGTATGCAACATTTCTGCACTCATTTTTTTGTATTTTTTGCCAACACCATTAAAATGTCAATTATGATAAAGTTTTATTGAAACACCGCAGCACATTACGGCTTATCAGCGGGGCCAGGCGAAGCCCTGCGCCCAAAAAGTATGCAATAATAATAATAAACATTAACCGGCAGGCGGCGTTACTTTTACCCTTTTCAACGCCAAACACATTTCTGGCCGGAACGTAGCCGACCCATTTCGTGTTGTGTGTTCTCGAGGCGTTGAACATTCACACGCCCACTTTTTGGGGCCAAAACTAATTGAAAACGAAAGGGCCTTGGAGAGTCCAACACAACAGGTTGTGGTGCCTCCCTCTCTCCCACTCTCTTTCCTTTCTTATGCATAATTGGCGTCGACACCCTTGTCAGCAAACAGTCCGGTGCAGATTTTGGGGTACGTAGACAAAATTTGTTGGCCTGATAAATTGTAGTTTTGTTAGCCTACCTCGAAAGGGGTTGACAAATCGTGTTGGAAATCAATTTGATTGTCTCTAGTAGCCAAAAAGGTCAAATGCCATTTGGTAAATGAAAAAGCGCTTGCCAAACAAAACTCAGCCGAATGCCACGCCCCTAGCTAGCAGAACGCCCCACGTTTTGCTCTTATCTCGCCTGGACGGGGTGGAGTTCGGTCTGTCTGAGGGCGTTTGCCTGAAATGTCAGTAAAATGTCAAAATAAAAGTAATGCTGATAAAAATTTTATAGCTTGTCAGAAATGCTAAAGAAAAAAAAGAAAGAAAGAAGGGAAGAAATGCCTCAAGGGGAGCTTGGTTCTCATCTGTGTTCCTTATCAAATGTCGCGACTTGGGTACTTTAGTTTATTGGAATTTGCATGCGACAGCTACACACAAACATATACATATATACAAAGACACACATCGACAGGTGGCAAAGTAACGCGAGTTCTTAACACAACAAAATTTATGTTAAATCGAACGACAGCCAGCAGTTAAAATAAAAAAAGGAAATGTCGATATGTATATGTATTTTATCTGTTGGTTTCCAGTTACTTAAAGCAGCTTTACAGCTTTGCAGCTTTAGATACTTTGTGCCTTAAAGCCCACTCAGGTGTGTTTAATATAACACAGCGCAACAAAGTTTAAGAAGCCATCAATCCGAAGCAATAAATTGTACAAGGGATCAAAATAAAATAAGATAAGCAAAAAGTAAAAACTCGTTTACTTTTCTTATACTTTCGACTGCAGTTAATCGATATTATTATCGATATATTCAAAAGTAACGGGAGTAAAGGAGTAGAGTCTGTTCTAAAACAGTGCATTGCTATATTAAAGAGTATATTGTAATTTTAAAGACAATTGATTCTTAAAAGAAATTGACAGAAAACTTTCAATTATATATATCGATATTATGTAGATATGTATATTATATATATATATATATATATATATATATATATATATATATATATATATTAATGTAATGTATTTGAAATGTAAAAAAAAAATAAAAAAAAATAATTTTATTTATATTTATTCTCTAAAAACATTAAATTGATATTACATTTTGAAATGCTCTTGATATATAATAAATGAAAATATAAATATATCGATTTTTCTCAATTTTTGTAAAAACTTTGCAGTCGTGTGTAATCGATGAGCTTAGCGAAAACCATTGACAACCTGTTGGGCCTAAGCCTAAAAATTGCTTTGATAAGCAACACAAAGTGATGATCCACCCTCCTCTAAAGCTGGGCCCCATTCTCCAGCCAAGCTCATTAAATTTGATTGCATTAAAGACTTTTATCGCATTTGACCAAACGTCTCAATTCGATTTGCCCCAAGTTGAGCAGCAAAATCTCAGTCGCTTGACATTTGAAAGTAATGTCAAAACAATCTATGTCACCTTTTTGCGCCATGACTTTGATTTCATTATGGAACTGAGAGTGTGCGATGGAAAGAGGGTTTGCTTTGATGCTGGGGCCTGGCTGATTGGCAACGTGTGGATGTGTGCAATCAGCCCGGTTGTCATATGTTCCGTCCACTTCGGGGTGGCAACTGTCAACTGTCTGTGTCCCCAACACCAACAACAAAACAGTGCCAGGGGCATGTGACATAATTCCAGCGAATTCTTTGATATAAAAATGCTATAAAACTGAATGGATTGTAAGTAAAGAGTCGCCCACACACTTAATAGACTATAAAAACTATTCAGAGACTTATTAAGATGTTTTGAGATAATCCCTAAACACAGTTTTTGTATAGGTGTGAAATTTATTTTTTTTATGATCTATGTGAAGCATGTTTATAAATATATTAAAAAAGTGGTAGCTTTTGAAATTTATTTTTTTATGATCTATGTGAAGCATGTTTATAAATATATTAAAAAAGTTGTAGCTTTTGAAAATTGAAATTTATAGGCAGAGATTTGGAAATTATATCAGTGTTCTGTCCGACTAACAGATGCTCGATTTTGGGTAGAATTCCGGGATGTATCCCAAAAATGGTGTGTTTTTTAACTAACTAACTTTATGACTAAAGTTTATAAAAACTGCGAGATATGCCTAATTTATTATATATAGAAAAAGAAAAACTTGATTTGCATATGACATGAGGACTAAGTGTTAAGTGGACGAGTTCATCCATACGGACGGAAGGACGGACTGACAAACAGCATAGTCGGAGATGTTTCCTTTTGTTTGTTGCAAACTTCTAACCGAAATTATTATACCCTTTTTGCAAGGGTATAAAAATGTGAATTTCGATAAGGTTATAAGTCGATTTCATGCAAACGAGAAACGTTATCGATTATCTGAAACAAAACCGACCCGAGGACATGCATAATATCATGTCTCTAGCTCTTATAAGTTCTGAGATCGCCGCGATCATACCTATGGGGAGACGGACTGACGTTCGGACAGACATAGAGACGAACAGTACTAAATCGACTCAGCTCATCGTCCTGATCAAAAATATATACACTTTATGAGGTTTATGTTTTTGCATTTTCAATGGTTTCAGGGTATAAAGATATACCCTATAATTTGATTTTTAATGATTTCTCTTTCTCTTTCCAAACTACTTTTATTTATAATTGCTAAGAAACTATCTTCGAATTTTCGTTCATGTATTCCCCTTTACAAATAAAACTTTTATGCTACGCACAGTCTTTCATCTATTAAAGAGACAATAAACTAGAGCAAACTATAAACCCCTATTTCAAAGGCTAACCAGCGTCTGCTCCACTGGCCTTACGTAGGTGTGTCAAGTGGACAAAATAGACAAATTTATTGGTGGCAATTCAGACGCCCACAAACGACTGTTGAAAGACTTCTCAGGGAAGTCGAAAGAAAAAACCCGAGCAAAGAAACGAAAACATGCGTTGTTTATTCTATTTGTTGTCTATTTCATTAATTGATAACAATTTTTGTCACAATTAATGGCAGCCACTCGTTGCGCCTCATTTCGATGCTATAAAAACCAGACAAAAGTTGAGGACGCAAAAAAATAAATCTAAATAAATAATAAATGTTGAGGGTAGTAGAGAAAAAATATATAGATATATAAATGTATCTAAAAATGTACATAAATAATTTCGGCTGATAAGGAAAAAGAAAAGTGAAACAAAAAGCGACGTTGCCTGTCACACTGTCACATAAATAAATTATTATAGATATATATTTTTAGTAGGCAAAAAGTTTCGCAGACTGTATTTCCTGCTGGCCCCGCCCTCACAATTGCCATGACAGCAAAGTAGGGCGGGGGCCGTTTGTCGCATTTAATAATGACAACTCATCAAAAATGTATATGACCTACTTGCTCGTCTCATCAAAGATGCCAAAAAAAAAGAAAAGTTATTCTGGGGGATGGCTAAATAAAACAAAAACACAGCAAAACGAGCCCAAAAACTGATCCCAGGCCGAACGAAACGAAAGTTGAGCAAGCTTTTTCATTCGAGCCGCCGCCGCTGGCATTTTATGGCATTTGGATAGTCCTCAGTGGGTTGTTAAAACGCTCAGCCCCAGCTGAGGCTAAGTGCTCGAATTAGTGGCGGGGCCAAGGGACGACAGACTCGGAATAATTGAATACAGCAAGCCACAAAACCAAAAAAATAAACTATATCCAAATACAGAATAGCACTTTCAAGAGTTTTAACAGAACTTGCTCAAAAATTATTCTTTTTTATCTACTAGTTTTTTTGTTCAACAAGCTAAGCGTTGACATACAGGTCAAAATAGCGCAAGAGTTCGAATCACTGGCATAAAATTAAAAAACAAATATTTTAGAAATGTTTCTATGAAGATCAAAACTTGGAATAACATTGAAGCAAAAGTAAATGAATACTCCTTTAATTTAATTAAACCTAATAAAATCTTATGCTTTTAAACGTAATAATTTTTTATTATAATTATTTTTTTGCGAATGTTCTTTTTATATAAATTTGACAGGATTTTTTTAATTAAATATTTAATTTACATACACTTCTTAGAGTTTAAGCCTTCGTAGACCAATGGGCTATGCGTTGCCACAAAAGTTAAGGGGTTCGAACCCCACTGAGTTCGTATTAATACCATAAACGATAGTTGCAAATAAAAAGAAAACTAATAAAAATCACGTTCTAGTTGGGATCGCTGTCGGACAGACGGACAGCGCTAAATCAGCTCGTCGTCCTGATCAAGAATATATATAACTCCTTCTACCTGTCACATACGTTGTCACAAAACAATTATGCACTGAAAACACATTTTCAAGGGGTTCAGGGGTTCAATAAAAAAAAGGTTTTATAGTTATTAAAAAGTTTTTCTTTTTAATTCAACGTACTCTCTTAGTTAAGCATAGTAAAAGGATTTAATAAATTTAAAAATCCTGAAGGTAATTGAAAAGAATAGTAAGCATATAAGCCCATTTGGATAGCTTTTATGGCTAGCTCTTAGGCCCGTTACTTTATCGAACGTCTTATAGCGGCTTGAATGAAGTTATTTGACCGAGTTGTGCTTTCAGCCTGTTGCTGCAAGACACTAATTGCCCAACGCATCAGTGGCCTGACTAATTTTGCATAAAATCTGCACAGAAGAGAGAAAAAAAAGAGAAGAGAAACCAGTTGACCAATCGACCAAAAGCCCATCGAGGCTGACCGCAGGACACAGAGGACAGTTGTGAGTGTGTATGTGTGTGTGTGTGTGCGGTCAAGTCAATGGACACACGGGCAATTGAGCACAGCTGTTGCCATTAGTACGTGTGTGTCAGTGGGTGTGTCAAATCCCTTTCGTAACAGCCTATGCACAGCATAATATTGAACAATTACGAGACATAAAAGCCAGCATTTCGACCGCAGCTCCAGCTAAATCGATAAGACGCCCAGAAATAGCCGAAAAGCGGCCAAATTCAATTTGTGTGAAAATGAGAAAATTGACACTAAAATGCGTTCACCGAGTGGGTCAGTCAGGCATTAAATTTCCAATCAACCAAACTACAAAAAGAAAAGAGAGAACTTTAGGATAATAAGTGAATTGAAAGCTGAGCTTCAAAAGCTTTTTGGCAAATTCTTTTGACTTTTCTTTTTGGTTCAGCCTTATTTTTTAATTATGTTTTCAATTAATTATGCGGCACATTTTGAGCCAAAAAGTTTCTTAACGGGCCGTGCGCGCGTTTATTTAATTACCGCCAAGAAATCAGGGGACGAACCGGCCTCCAACCCGGCTTGGCCTGGTTTCGACTTATTATTATGCCGCACGAATGGCAGCCTGTTAACAGCTGTTAACGCTGTTTGCGTGTTTCGGCCAAGTTAACTGCCTCGTGAGTCACCTGCAATTGACGTGATGTAAGAAAGCCGCCAAAAAACAAAGAGAGATAGAGGCAAAGAGGCAGAGGGCGAGTGGCAATTGCCAAATGCAACCCTTTTGATGTAGGCATTACGCATACGCAATGTGCGCTGAAAGCAAAGGCAACAAGAAACGGTCGGAAACAATCAAAGTTTGCCGCAGGCTGTGTTTAGTGGGCGTGGCAATGGGGCGGGTTCTGCCAAGTTGCCAGCTTATTTTTTCTTTTCTGCTCCACCTGCAAAATTTATAGCAAAAAATCAAATGCGAAACACAATGTGATAAAAGCTTTAAAAGGCGGCGCTGGCAAAGAAATGTGCACCACCCTTAGCTAATGGCTTCATTTGTAGTGCTAAGTAAGAAGAGGCGGAGGGTGCGAAAAAAAGGGTTTTTGGCGCCTGCTCGTGTTGCTCGTAAATTGCCACATTATGCGGCTTATATAAGAAAAATCATAAATAATTAGAGCCTCGGAACCTAAGTGAGATTTGTTGTTCAGAAAGCGGAAGCTCAAGCGCTGACCTTGGAACTGGAAGTAAAAGTGTGGCAAAACGAACAAAGAGAGAGAGAGAGAGAGACAGACAGGAAGAGACAGAGAGAAAGAGAGAGAGAGAGAGAGAGAGAAAGAGAGAGAGAGAGAGAAAAGTAATAAAATAGCAAATAACATTTGTTTAATGTATATTTTAGTGGCAGAGAAATGCAAATGAAGCTCTTTTTAAAGAGAAATAATTATGGAATGTGATATTTTATAAATTTAAGCATATTTCATAGCTGATTGGCACTAAAGATGTACTAAAAATATGAAATGAACACGAAAATCTTAAAGTATTTTCTTAATTTTTATAATTGTCTTTTGATAAATGGTTCATATTTCTTTTTCCAACAAAAAGGGGAGAATCAAGTATAAAGTAATGCATAATAAAACGTTGGTATTAATTTAATATGATATGATTTAGATATACATTTTTAGAGTGTCAACTCCTTTGAACCCTCTCTCTTCCTATAATAAAATCCTTGCTTTTAGCTCATCTTCAAGAAATTACTGACAGTGCCTGTGAGCAGGGGCAGCCAGCTGCACTGCAAAAAATCTCCGCCTTCGTTGTCAGTGATTTTCCAACCGAAATTGAACCGAATTACCCTTTCTCTGATATCTATTTAACTTAGTTACATTACTAATTTAAATGAATACTAATTATATTTAAGTTTTCTATTAGCAAGAAGTTTTTATTTATATATCCCAATTATATAACTGACTGATTTAATTTGTAAAGGCTATCTAAATAAACCTTGTTTAGATCTTAATTTTATTTATTTTTTTTTCAATAACACACTATAAATTTCTGATATTTTTATTCAAAATATTACTCAACAGCTATCGACGGTGGCTTAAGATATGCATTTCTAACAATTAAGAAGGCTTATGTTCAGAAAGGTCAACTAAAAGATACCATGGACATGTGTATATCAGGAAGCGCATAAGTTATAGATGTGCTGTTTGATTGATTTTTGTGATTTCTGATTTTTTAATGTTTTTAAATATTTTGTTATATTTTTGTTGACTCTCGTGTAATCGATATTTTTGAATAAACAAATAAGACTTGGAGTTTTACTCATTATTTCTGAAATACAATGAATACAAATAATATAAATTATAATTAAATCCATTCTGTATTAGTTTCTATCTAATATATTTAGTATTCCACTTAAGTAAAGCTATGAATCTATATACCTAATATATTCGTTTTACCACATAGGTTTCTTTTAAACTATTCTAATTTTTATTAATAAAGAGAATCTATTTAGGTTTTCAAATAAATATCTCCTTCACTATTTAAATTTATCTGAAAGTTTCACTAAAATATCTTGATTTTATTTTAGTTTATTTAATTTTATTCCATTTTAATATAATTTATATTGCTTAAATTGAGTATTTGCACTCTGGTTAAAGTAATTAACATTTTGAACAATACTTTATTATTATAGGCACTACACACATACACACACACTCACGCGCGCACTTTTGGCCTAGTCTATTAGCCCTTCCACTTCCGTCTACCGCACAATTTAAATTGAATTTAATAAACACTCTATTCACTTAAAGTGATTTATTAATGACCGCAAATGCGATTTATCTCAGCATAAATCTCATTTCATACTTTTTTATACTTCATTTGAGTTGTTGACAAGGGTTTGTGTTTTAAGGGAGAGGGAGAGAGAGAGAGAGGGAGAGAGACAAGAAGAGGGAGCAGTATTAAAACCAACATGAAAACATTTTCAATTTTTGTGCTTGGTATTTACACTTAATTAACTGCACTTTTGAAGCACATAAATTCCACTTGATTAAACCATTGGCTGCACTATAATTTTTGCCTTTTAGATAACAACAACCACGAGAGCAACAACAACAAACAGTGCAGCAATTAATTCATTAAAAAGCAATGGAAACGACGACCACGCGCATTTCAATGAACCGAACGCGCGTACACGCGATGCTGCCGCAAAGAGGGGCAAGCGTAAAATTGCGTAGCACGCTTTTCTATTTTCCCATTTTCTACACGAAATATATTTCACTTGTAAAAGTCTCGACGTGCGCGCGATCTGCCACAGACTGAGCGAAGAAAATAAATACAGAACTTTTCTCGCAGCTGCTAGCGAAGATCTCACTCTCTCTCTCTCTCTCTCTCTCTCTCTGTCTGTCTGTGCTCCTTCAGTTGATCTATTTTTGGTTAAAATGCTTGGCAACATTTGAGAACTGGCAACATGTACCAAGTGGGCAGCCCCCAACCAACATTAAGTTGGCTTAATGCAAATGTTGCTGCAAATATATTTAAATAAATTTAACTCAAAATCCTTTGCATTCATAAAGCAAAGCTAGATTTTCAATTACCCAACCCTATATGGACTATATAAAATCAGTGCACAAAAAATATTTAAATTACAAAATAAACAATTAGATTTTGAAAGGGGAGCTCAACGGCTGCCAGATGCCAGCGCCAGCAAGAAAAACCCCCCAAAAAAAGAAAAGAATAGAAAACAAACCCGAAACAATAAAAGGAAAGTCATGAGGAAAGCATTAACATTTACAACAGCTAGCAGAACAAGAAGAAGCAGCAGCAACAGCAACACAATGCATAGTTGCACCAAAGAAAATGTTCTTCATATATTGGGTTGACTGCCTGGGCGGTTGCGTCTGCAAAAAGCGGGGTTACGCGTAGTGGGAGGGGAGGGGAAGGGCAGCACACAATGGCCAACAGCAACAGCTAAATGTGAAACACAATATCAGAGCGAGTCGACGTGAAAAGTTTTCAGTTTCAGACGCAATGCAAATACGTCTTCCAAAAATTAATTTACATTAAACAAAAAAATAAAATACAAACAACTATGGACTGCAGCCAAATGGCAAGAAGTTAATGGAAATGTGAAAATAATAGATGGGCAGGATGATAAATATATATCTATATATATATATATATATATATATATGTATAGCTATTTTTAGTAGCAGAAAGAGATTTCAGGAGTACCCAAACCGTATAGAAATTGAATAAAAAAGCAGTATGAATATGTATTGCTAAACAAAGTTTTGTATTGTTTAAGCGGAATTTAAACAGTCTAGTTACCTGGTTCAAATCCCCTACCAACTCAGCAGACCGTATATATTGGATCTGTTTTTAAATCAAGCTTCAAACTTTTTTATTGTATATGTATTTTATTTTTTTAATTGTATACAAACTTCTTTATTGTATATATTTATACTGATGTATATATTTTCTGATGTCCGTCATGCTTCGTGCGTCCGTCTGTATGAAGGAGCAGCATTTGGACACATTTAAAGCTAGACAAATTTGAAATTTAGAACATATACTCCAGTGTATCGGCGTCAGATCAAATTTAAGTATTTTCCAGGGACCGTAATCATTATAAGTTATATTATAAAAATCACATGGTAATAATTAAATTTTAATTTTTTTTCATCAATGATAATTATTAGTTTTGAGTAATTTATATAACTTAAAACATAACTATTATTTTTGATCAAAAATTATTAATAATATTAAATATTATTTCAGATCCACTGGGGGCGTGGCAAATCAGGAAATATTATATATTTTAAATCAAAAACGCTTTTACTTTCGTCAATATTACAGTCTAAGAGCTGGTATTTGGAATATAAATACAAAAATAGAGTATCTACGCTCATTTAGGGCGGAGTAAATCGGTAAATACTATATCTTTCACAGTTTTACAGCTAGAGCCCCAAAATTTGACAAAAAACGTTACTGCTTCCATCATCCCTGCAAAAAGCTTCCACTTTGAGATAACCAACTTTTGCAGTTAGACTACTGTTGATCCCATCTACTGAAAGTCAAACAAATTATAAGATCCTCATATAGGGTGGACTTTATACCATTTAGCTGACTTTCCACCTTGAACGAGTGTATATGCAGGGGATTACACCCGACTGCCACGTTCTTTCTTGTTATTTTTAAGATTATTGAATCAAAACCTATCTTGGTTGGGCTTGAATTGAAGCTACATATTAATCGCCAAATTATTTGTCACCAAACTCAAAATAACATATTCTAGCTGCTACTATTGCTCATACAATTCTTCTACAATCAAACTTAAAACACTTTTTAAACACACCGTTTGACCCCACAACGCCTTATGCAACCCCTTCAGCCCTCTCGCTTTGGCGCCCTCCCTCGCCGTGTGCAGTCAACTGTCAAGCCAGTGTAAAATTAGCGCTGTAACCATTAGAAGTAAATATATGGAAACAAACTGTAAGCTAAACCAAGCAACAACCACGTGCAACAATTTGCTGGCAACATGCAAAGTCATAGGAAACAGTGCTGGCAGAAATATTGAGTATGCTGTTTTTTCTTTTTTTAACAGCTGCCAAGTCATGCACTTTGCAGAGGCGTGACACCAAAAGGGTTTTAATTAAGATAATAAATAAAATATTACTGTTTACTTATTAAGCTTTAATTTTATCTTCTCAGCAAAATTTCCTATATTAAACCTGCTCGCAAGTTTACCTTTTGCCGGTGTTTCCCAAACACATAGCTAGGGGTATTTGACACTTGTCTACACGTTTATTGAAGAGCATGCTTGAGCTGGCTTCAAGACCAACTCGCTTTGGCTGACAACTAATCCACATTGACAAGAAATGTCCATCTAAACGCATTGACATGGCAGTCCGCTCATCCCCTTTTTGGGCTCTGCCTCTGTCTGTGACTAGACCAGACGCATCTACTATATCTAAATATATGCAGCGTGTTTCACAACTACAACTAGGTTGTTGTTGCTGTTGTTTTATGCTATTGCCACACGCTATTTTTACAAACAATTTTGCCAGTTGACAGGCGACGGCGTCAAGCAGCTAACCCCCCTTGTTTTACCCTGACTGCTGCTGGGACGACATTGAACCACAGGAGGAGTTGCTGCACTGAACAGACGACATGGCAACTAAGTGGCCTGAATGTCAATGTGGATGTGGATGTGGTTGAAGTTCATTTTGAAGTGGCTCTGATGGAGGAGGACGATGGTTGGGCATGGTCTGTGCCAGGGCTTGTTAGCCAATGTTGTTTTTTGCGAAATTTGTTTCCTTTTTTACTTATTTTTATACCCTAAATATATGGAGAGTGAGCATATTTCTTATGTAGTAACTGTAAAGCTTATAAAGTCTTTTTCTCTCATATGTTTTCATTAGAAGATGGCAACAGGGTATCTGCAAGACGGGCATAGTTACATTTTTCATATTTTTTAGTCAATGCGCAGGCAAATTACAAATTGCTGTTGCAATTGCTGGAGGTGTTCTTGTCACGTTGACCTGATGAAGACTAATTGCAGTTAATGTAGCGTGTAAGCGGCGCCATCTATTGCACAAAATCTGCACTATGCTTCATACAAAAGATAATTGCATATTACAGCAAATGATAGCCCAGCCCCCAAAAAGTATCAAGTAGACACAAACAAAACTCAGCCTGGCACAGTTCACGCTTAATTAAGTAAACTACTCATGTTAATTAACAACAACAACAATATAAGACAAACAATATTATTTCACACAGAAAATGGTGTTCCAAAAAAACAAAAAAATCGAAAGGGGGCAAACACTATTTATAGAGGACGCCCGAAGAGGCACTTGAAAAATGAATTTTTAAATAAACATTCAGCGTCTGCATTAGAAGTCAACAAACTTCAGACTAAACGAAAAGGCGCAGCATTTTAAAAGGCAAAGCTAATAAACTATGAAAGGGAATTGCCTGAGAATTTGATGACAGAAAGGAAAGGAGTATGTGAGAAGTGAGTAAAGAAATCTTAAATATGACAAATATTATTAAGATTTAAAGTCAACAATATTTTCTGGAATAATGTCTTCTCATTAGTTTGCTTAAAATATCTTATATTCCCCCGATAATCTATTATTTCTCTCAGGAACTCAGGGCGCGATTAAAAACCTTGAACTTTAGCAAGTAAAATGCCAGAGTTTTGGGTATTCCCTGGCGGCATATTAAAGAGATGACTGTTCAAGTGTATGCCTACATCTCTCTCTCTATATATATATATATAAATATATATTTATAAACAAAAATGCTGTGAGGCACATGTGCGATGGCACTCAACTAGGCGTGTCAGCTGCTGCTACTGCTGCTGCCTCCGCATCTTTTCACAAAATAAATTGCGTCAAGTTCAACGCCGCCAAATGTCGAAGACAAACTAGGGAACACGCAACTTCGCGTTGCCACTAAAAATAAATTATAAAAAATAAATATAAAAAAAAATATAAAGCGACAAGTTGTGCCGCAGGAAAATGTCAACGTGCCTCATAATTAATTGCTGTAAATTGTGGGCGAGGGTAGAAGTAGGGCTAAAGCGGAAAATGAGGAAAACTCGTGACTGATCACATGCGGAAGGAAACAGGAAAAATGCCACGACATATGCTAGGTATGCAGGGGAGGGACTGCACATAACAAACAGTCGCTAGTTAGGAGTTCTTTATGATAATATAGAGTTTTAAGCAGTCTAAAAATATATAAAGAATTATAACAGTAATTGAAATGCAATTTGAAAGATTTATTAATTTACAGCTAAGTTTTCAATCTGATATTCAATTAAAGGGAATTCAGTCTAGGGGCTATTACATTTACTATTTTACAGAACTGTAAGCATCGATAGAGATGAGAGAAAGAAAAAGAGAGACAGAGAGAGAGAGAGCCAGCTAGGAATGGAGTAATATGGAGAGTGAAAGAGAAATCAAGGTAGAGAGATAAAGATGGAGAGAGAGAGAAAGAGAAAAAAGAAAGAGAGAGAGAGATAGAGAAAGAAAGAAACAGAAAAAGAGAAAAAGAGGGAGAACGAGAAAGAAAGAGAGAGATAGAGAAAGCAAGAAAAGAGAAAGAGAGAGAGAAAAAGAAAGAGAGAGAGAGAGAACTAGGGATAGATAAAGAAAGAGGCAGAGATTGAATGAAAGCTCTTATTAATTTAGAATTGAAATTGGAAAAAATGTTGAGTGAAAGAAGTTAATTTATTTTTTATTTGTAAAGCTTATAAACAAATCAAATGATTTAAAAATATAAAATAGATAACCTAATTTTATCAAATTAATAATACCAAATAAAAAACTTATATATATACTTATAAAAATAAAAAAAAATAAAAATATGACATTAATTTGAATTCCTTTTTAAGTATTTGTTTTACTTTTCATATTTTTCTTTTTGACCTATAATTAAAACTTTTCTTATATTGAATGTGATCATAGATTGAATTAATACTTTATAAGTTATTTTGTAACCTCTAGCATTAGCTCTGAATTCCTTCGTATACAAAAATTAAGCAATGCATGACAATGTTAATTACTCTCTGTGCAGATCTTAGAAACTGCGCTTAAAGTTTTCTCTCGTCTCTTGCCACACAAATCGAATGCTTATTAAAGCGTTCTGGGAATATCAATAAAACTCACGTTCTCGACAAGGATTCAAAGAGCAGACATAGTGGAAATTTTTATCATGTCGTTAGCAACATTGTTGCCATTGATGAGACGATGCGTGTTGACAGTAAGTCTGCCGCTCTTCAGGCCCTCCTCTGTTAACCCAACTACTTCTGCTTGTTCTTTTTGCTGTGCATATTTTAAAATATATATACAAATATATATGTGTGCATGTTTTTTATGTTCATTTTTAACACGAACCACACTGTATGTCACATAATTATGAGCCTCATCATGCAGCCCCGTCTGCAGCATTATTAAAGCCTTTATGCGTGAGCATGTTGCATGCATATTTCTTATTGCTGTTGCTTTTTATGATCCGCTAAGTAGGGTAGAATGTTGCCGCGTGGCGAACGGCGCCTGCTGCCCAGCCACTGTGCAACAGAGTCAGTGTCTGCGCCCGCTCATAAAGTCAATTAAATATGTATAAATTTAATGAGCAACACAGTCGAGCTTAATGGGACGTTCATATTTAAAGAGCTGAAACAGGTGCAAAAGTCATAGATTCCACGTATCTGGTTAGAAGAAAAGCACAGCATAGCTCGAGGCGCTATATGAGCTTGAAAGTTTATGTTTCCCTTGACTATAGCTCTTTTGATTAGTGTTAAAATAAATCTAAGCACTGTGCGGCAATCTAATTATAGAAAAAGCTAAAATCTCTTTATGGAATGCAATTCCAATTTGAATAATATTATAAATATATGTACATATATATATCAGCATATGTAGTAAGAAAATTGGCTAAAACAAACCTTGAAATACTCCACTTAAAATTAAAAATACAATTTCTTATACGAAGAGACAAAAGCTAACAGCAGTCTATCTAGTTTACAGGAAAAAAGCTTGGCAAAAATCATTCGTATAGTAAATTTTAACATTAAAATACAAATTTGAGAGACCCAACAGAACTTGGAGAGCTGAACGATTTAGACGTAACTTCCAAACTAAATATATATTTTATGTTGAAATATATTTTTATGTTCTTATTTTATATAAATTCATATTTTATATTTATTCATATTTTAAATAAATTTTATTAAAATTAGTTTTTCAACTAAATATATTTTACATAAATTTATATTTTTAATAAATTTATATTTTATACTAATTTATAGTTTATATTAATTTATATTTTATATAAATTCATATTTTAAATAAATTTATATTTTATATATGTAAGTTAATATTTTATATACATTTTTATTTAACATAAATTCAAATTTTATTTTAATTCATTTTTAAATATATATTTATATTTTATATGAATTCATGTTTTATTTTAAAATAATAATTTATGCAAAAATTTATAATTCATAATTTTTATAAATTCAAATTTTAAATAAATTTATATTTTATTTTAATTCATTTTTAAATATATTTATATATTATATGAACAGATGTTTTATTTTAAAATAATATTTGATAGAAATTCACGTTGTATATAAATTCACGTTCACTCCCGTCTTGAGACACAATTTTCGAAGAAAATATAATAATTTGCATAAGCATATATTGAAGCTTAAAATATTACATTTACAGCAATTACTGGGCATTAAATTTGAAGTAGTCTACCTGGGCGCTAAGCTACTTACGACCTTATCCTTATCACAAGGACAGCACTCGATAGTTCAATGGACAAGGAAATCGTCTCGAAAGCGGCTTACCTGGAATCAGACAGAGAGAATGAAGCATGAGATAAAGCACATTAATATTATATTTATGCAAAAGCTGTCCAAGTAAATACAAAGCCAATTAAACCTCATTTAAATATAAAAAGGAACAAGCTAATTAGATGGCGAGAAATTCGAACCATGAGCCTTAAAGTTAACGGCGCTTCGGGCAAATATAAACAGCAATTAGCCAAAAGTTGATGATGCTGGCCGCCTAATTGACTTAGCCAAAGTTGATTTCGAGAAGCCAGAACTATATTAATTCAAATTCTTTGAATTTCAAACGATAAATCTGCTTGGATAATTTAAATGTCCGGCATGCTTGAAAGTTCACTTAAAAGAATTGAGTTACAATGTTCCAGTTGAGGGTGTCTATAGAAGATACCCTGTAATAAGATTTAGTTATATATATGTACTTATATATCTATATTATCTATCAGTGGAATATTATTTAATTCCGCTTTGAAAATAACTTTGTATTAGATCTGTATAGCGAAACTTTGTTTTTTTTTCGCGCCTAGAATCGATCGAGTCTACAAATCAGTATTTATTATTTTAAAATATTTAACTTTTTTTTATATAATGGTATAAGTTATTTGAGTGTTTTTAACTTGATTCATAAACTACCTAAGAAAGATCAACGAAATGGAAACTTTCAAATACTATACAGTAATTCTTTTTATACTTTGCACCCATTGAAAATGGGAAATCAGAGTACAATGGTTTTTTTTAAGGGTATGTAACAATCATAAGAAGCGTTGTCCAAAATTGTACTAAATCAATTAAATTAAAGTTTAGTTCCAAATAAAGTCAATTCGATTTATTGAAAGCATTTTTTTTAATGGAATTTTTTTAAAACTTATTGAAGTTTTCGATTTAACGGGGAACGAATTATCGGGATTCGACTGTATTTAGGTATTATCGCATATTTAATAAAATAAAACGATTCAATGCTACAAATTTGATCAAAATCCGTTAAGTTACAGTGGCTCGAGTGGCTTGAGAGCATGTAGACTGAGGTTCGAGTCCCACTGATTATCTAATTTTTTTTCAATCAGGAATTTTTTTAGAGTTGTTTACATATTTTTCAGATATGGAGATACGATTCAAGCCCTGATGCTGGAATCTATTTGTGTCTTAGAACACACGTTCAGAGGACAGTCGTTCGTAGACAGTCAGTCTCGAGATGAGCCTTTCTGACTTATATTTTTGAACTGCAGGGTATATCGAAAGAAGAAAAGGTCAGCTGCTCGGCATGCTGGAATGAGAGCAAACCATGTCACACAGCTTCCTGTCTAATACTCTAATATCCGTTTTGCTCGTTATCCTTTTGCATTTGACATGTGTAAGTGGCTGTCAAGCGTTTTAGAATGATATTTTTCCGGCTGCCATTGTTGTTTGTGTTGCTGTTGTTGCTTTTGTTGTAAGCTCGGCACCTTCTGCTTTTCGTCCTGTTGTGTGTCCTGCCTTGGGGCTTGTCCTTTTCTTCGTTGCCATCCGCTGTTGATTTTATTTACATTTTTAGCATTTTCAACGTGACCCAAGAACTCGGCTCCGGCCACTTATGCTAATATTTTTTTTGGGGCCATGTGTGCGCCCCTAAGGTCAGGACAGAAAAAAGGAGCAGATATTTGTTTGCATAGGACCCGAGCAAAAATCCTAGCTGTAGGCCAACAAATTGCTTAAAACTGGCAACAAATTGCAGAAATGCCTACCTGGCTTAAGCCCTCGTAGTCGTTGCCTACTTTTCAGTTTATCTATTGTTAAATGCAGACAGGAAACTGATTGCCAAGTCTTTGTGAATCCGATTCTCAGACACTTTAAGACGACTGACAACAAATTGTTAAAAGTCTAAGCCAAAATAAATTTGTATATTTGTGCAGTTGTGTATGCACATCCACTGTCCAGCACATATCGGGCTCAACTACTTTGCAACACTAGCCGAGAGCAAACATCAGACTAAACCTTAAATGCTTGACTAAGCACACCGATTAGAGCCAAAGTTGCATTTAGTTTAGGTACAACACTGAGAGAAAAACCTAGCAACTTCTGGGAGGCCATAAATGCAGTCATCTTTAAGTCTCCTTTGCTCCAAAAGCTGGCTTAACAAAATGTACATTATTTTCGACTAGTTCTTTATTTTTTTCTGGCAAGTTTTGCATGTGGCTGGACAAAAACCAATGGGGGTTGCATAAACAAAAGTTTCTCATTAAAATGAAACTTTGTTGCATTAAGCAAAACTTGCCGGGCTGCTGTAGATATACCCTGTATACATTTGAAGTTAGTAATAGGGGTATATATACAACAGTTTTTCATTCCAAGGAAATGGTACAGAATTCTGATAAATCTGAAATATTTAAAGATTTTCCAAATTACTTTCAGTGCAAGTCACATCTGGAAATTATCCTTTAAAAATGCTAAATAGCTACATCTTTCCATCTATCCTTCTTTAGCGAAACGATGAACTGCCTTTGAGTAAACGTGGACCGCCGGCTCACTTGGAGACAGCATATAAAATCAAATCAAATGCAGCTCAAGCCAAAAACTACTGGCAGTTAGGACCACGCTCTCAACTAAACCTTGAAAGCAAAATATGACTAATCAATGTTTTTTGTAAATACCACCTTTTCCCTGTTAATAAACAAACATATTCATACAAACTTATACAAAATCAAACATTTTTTTACAGCTGTTAAGATAAATATATCTCATCTCTGTTTTTTTTATATGCGCTAGCTTTAAGCAATCTTCTGTCTATTTTTTTTGGCAATAAAGCAAACACTTTAAAAAATACGACTATACAAGGCCGTAAGAAAGCCAACAATTCAAACATTGAAATACTGCAGCAATTCCAGAATATTGTGAATCAATTTTTTTATTGTTTAGTTTAAGACAGATTGCAAAAAAAAAGCAAAAAAATATATTTTAAGTTTATTTTAGAGCTGTCGAAAGAAATGGAAGTTTGCAATTTACAACACTAGTCAAAAATTTTTAATTCAAATTTTTAGTAATAAAAAAATATATCTTATTTTCAAAACAAATATATTCAAGACAAAGCTAAGGAAAGAAATAAAAGTTTATAATACGTATAGGAAATTTTTGTAATGAATTTTTCGCAGAAGGTTTATGTGCAATTTCTACTACATTTCATTAACATCTTTAAAATCTAAAAGTTTCATAAAAATTTTGTTAATGTTATAGATAACACAAGAGATAGAAGCTTGCAACTGTCAATTTCTGAAAGATAAATAGCGAGTGTCTCCTAATTCTGCGCTCTGCTCCAGACCTTTCTATTAACAGGTTTATATCTGATTCCTGACTTTACTCAAAATTTGATCAAAAAATATGAGTCAATAAAAATAAGTTATTGAAAAATAAATTTTTATCTTTTAGACGAGAAAAGAGATGCAGATGGAACATTGACACTTTCAATTTCTGAAAAATAAATAGAGACTATCTCTTAGTTCTGATCTCTGCGCCAGACCTGTCGATGAAATTTCATAAAAATTTCCTAATCACTAAAAAAGTTATCCCAAATTCAATTTTGATAATCTGACAGTTAATGCAAGAGATGGACGCTTTCAATTTCTGAAAGATAAATAGAGAGTATCTTACAGTTATGCTCTCAGCTCCAGACCTCGCTCGTTGTAATTGTTGTTTGTATGGTAGCCACACACACACACACACATACATACACATGTCTGGCTGCTCGCAAGTTTGCCCCCAGCGGAGTTGCGAGTGGCCTTAAACTGATAATTGGATTTAATTTTTGAGCAGCCAGAAGCAGCTGAGAAGGTCCTGCAAATGCCCTGTTCGGGATCCTGTCGACCCATTCGAAATTGCATGCGCTCTCATCTGCCCATTAGAGCGAGCGCTGATAGTCACACCTAGCCCACACGGAAAAGGGACAAGCTCCGACTAAGCTCGTGTCTGGCGCATCTCCTTTTGATCTGACTGGCTGCTGCCCGAAGTTGTGGTTGGGTCGCATGTTATGAAAATTTTGACATGTGCTTGTTATATAACAATGGCCAGAGCTTGGGGGCGAGGCGAGGTCCGTGGGGTAAATGTCGCATAAATATTCATTTTCTTGACTTTAACGTAAGGGGTTGGCCACACATCAAATGCGTGTTACATAATCCCCTTACAGCTGCCGGGGCTAATTTTTAATTTTTATGGCTCACATGCTGGAGCTGCAGCCCAGCCCCCCTTTAGCGAGGCGAAGCTCATAAAATGAATAATTGCCACTTTTTGGCTCCAGTTGCTTTTTGGACGCTAATAAAGCGACGGTGACGTCGACGTCGACGACGGCGGCGACCCTTCAACAAATGGAGATTAATTTTATTATAATGTTCGCTGGCAACGGGAGCCGCCCACAAGTCCCCCATATGAGTGCAGCAGAAGTGGCTTTCGGTTAGTCCTTCCGTAACCCCACTTGAGCGTTAAATTAATTTTGGTAGGGAAACGACGAACATTTTGTTTGACCAGAGCTCGCTGCAAGAGTGGATACTTGATTACTTCGAATGGTTACGGATATTACGTGGAAGAGTCCACGTACCCGCTTCATATGTTTTGGGTGCATAAATGGAACGCTTTACATACTTGATTACCCTGGATTAACAAGGGCGGCTAATCAAAGAGCTTAATAATAAATGAAGCTGGAATTAGCAGCTGAAGGCTTTTGGATTGAGTGTTTAATTATATTCAAGAATTGTTTGGCAAGGATTAATATCAATTGGAGAAATGTGAAACAGCCAATTGTTTATAAATCTGTGTGTGTTAAACTATTTGCACTGATTGATGAAACAATTAGTGTTAGTGTATTGTAGTATAGTAAAGTAGACTGACTGATAAACTGACTGATTGAAATGTTTACAAAGATCCAAAAGATTGAAAGATTAGATAAGTTGTATATTCATTAAACTATTCGATCGGAATGTTGAATAATTGTTAAACTGATTAATTGCAAAGTTAGCCAAAACGAAAGTTTTGCCATGCCACTCAAGTTTCGCAATATAATAATTTTTCAAGAATTTTTTTTTGGCAGATTCCGAATCTGAATCTTAATTCTGTGATTCATTTTTTTTATATATATGATTGATTTATTTAAACTATATTATAACACCTTTTTTGAATAGTCTATAACTACATCGTTGCTCCCATGTAGAGATATGGTATACAGATTTGAAGCATTGCTGCTAAAACACATCGCCAACATATTCACTGGATGTAGAACAAATGTTTTCGGACTATTACAAATGCTCCCTGGCACGTTCGAGGCAAGATTTCAAATATATCTAGAACTGGAGACGGTGGATAAAGCAAGCAATAGACTCATCTGCTCCATACCCGATTAGCATAAACACTTCTAGAAGTCTAAGAAGGAGTAATATTATGGTTGGCCTTGGTAGTCTCTAAATAAGACAATAAATTTCCAGATAAACATAGTTGTAGAACCCAATACTCAATACTGAGCTGGCCATTCGTAACTTGAGAAAAATTTTCTGTTAAAAAGGCACTTGACTCCTGATTCTTAACAAATAAAAAAGAAATAGTTTCTTGATTTTTACATTTTATTACTGTTTTAAACATGAGATAATGAGATACGGACATTTTCTCTAAACACCAAGAAAAAGTTTTCAGAATCGGAATTTACGGGAAACCCCTTTCCATTGCCCAATCTCAATACGCTAGAGCACTGAAATTTTCACAGTAGTTATACTCAGTAAAGTAATTGATTTTCATGACGAGATGTATGCAAATTCTTCCAGCAAGTTAAAAAAAGTGAGCATAAAGACAAATAAATCACTTTTGATTTCCATGTAAGTTCCTCTTTCTGTTGCTTTAAGGCCTACGTATTGCCATTTATTAGAATTCGAATGAGAATTGAATATTTCAATTTTGCGTTTGTTTATTTAAATCAGCACAGGATACAACTCAGAGAGCACTTCATATGAAAATCTATTTCAATATGCCCCCACTAAGAGCCATAAATCCAGGCACTCCAAAACAATCATACGCCTGAGTCAACAGCTACATGGAACTGAGGTCCAAAGCTCTCCTTCTCTGCCTCTCTCTCTGTCTCTGTGACAGGTCCTTTGGTTTGGTTTGGGTGTTTTTGTTGCATAAATCACTTTCACTTGTTTACACAAATAGGCGCTGGCAGAGAGGATGTACCCAACATACACACTCTCCAACCTGCCGCCGCATTGAGCTTAACGAAATTTTCCATTTTTTTTTTGGTTGGAGCAGCAAAAAGCAAAGCGAAAACACGCAACACATGGGCAGAGATATCGAGGAAGCGACAGCACAGGATATTCTACAGTAATGGGTCAGCAGGCGGAACAATGGCAGTCCGGACGGACAGTCTCAATTTGCCCACACGCCCACACAAATATTGAAAGGGAATAATAACAACAGTTAAACAAACAGTCTACCGCCCGCTTGGGTCACGTTCCGGGGCTTAAACCTAACGAAGAGAGAGAGAGAGAAAGAGAGAAAGCAACCAATATACTTATTCTCCTCATCTACACGAAGCACATTGTGAGGTTGTATAAACAATTTAAGCGATACTTTTATTTATTATTATTTTTATGCCCGCGCCGCAAAATGTAAAATTAATATGAAAGCCTCCGCCTCAGTCCACTTTAGGCCATTTGCTCACGTAGTCAATTGCCGGGCTGTACGAAAATATATATTTGAGGGCGCCCACCCCAAACGCAGTTTATAAGCCGCTTTATGCGACACACGAGCTGAGCAAATAATTAACTCCGGTAGACCAAGAAGAGCTGGGCGAAAGTTAGCCCTGCGGCCAATTATGCTGATGGCCCAATAACACATTTGGCTCAATTAAATCAACACACGACCGTTTGCATTAAAATAAATAAACAATGAACAAATAACAACATCAACGAAAACGAAAACAAAAAAATCACAACAAAAGTTTTTGGGTCTCACGCAGGGAAAAAAACTTTGGCCAAAACTTTTCCAACTCAAAGTTTTCGGCTGCTATTAGCAGAAGGCGCAGGGAGATGCGACGAGAAGGCCGCCAAATTATCTGGGGAAATTATTTTTCAACACGCACCAAACACAAAGCGACAAATAGGCAAATTGTAGGCATGTTCCATGGGAGTTTGAGCTCAGGATTTATATGCTTTTCATGTGCGTACAGCTTGCGAGAGGGCGACAAGTATTTAAAGAGAATGGCTGCATAAGTTCTATTAAAGTAGCACTTAAAAATGGTTTACTCTATGCATAATTGATATTTAGGCTGTGTTAAGGGACTGTAAAACTTATATTTAAGACCTTATTTTTTATTAGTAACTGCATCTCAAACTGCAAAACTTTGGCTATTATATTTTTTTAGACCTTTGGGACATATAGGAGAATTCAGATAGGAAGAGGTATATAGAACTGCATAGTTTGAATTTCCATTTTCTAAAATAAATAAATATTAAGGAAAACGTGCTTCAAATTTAAGAGCACTATCTATAATAGCTTTCGAGATAGCTATATTGAGAAAAAAAAAAATATTGTAAAAAGCTATGAAACAGAGACTAACTTCATAGATATACTAACTTTATATTTCTTATTTATATATAAGAAAACTTCAATATAAAATTACAGAGCCCTATTTTCAATAGCAGCTCAGTAGTTGAACCAGAGAAATTGAGAGGCATGGAAATGCACATTTACATTTGACTTTGCTAAATATTTTATATTTATTTCAGTCAATTTTGTTTTTCTTTAAGGAAGTCAATTTACCTAAAAAACTTAAGATTAACTAATCTAAATCTTCAGCTATCTTTCCCTGTCGCCCAAAAGTGCTCGCCAGTGGCGTAGCAATAGGGGCGGATCGCCCCGGGATGCACTTTTTAAGGGGCGGCAAAATGTGAAAATAAATATTATATAAAACTTGATGTGACTGTTCTTGACAAAAAGATCACTAGAATTCTTTTCTTGCGCCTTATTGCACTTCAGTCATCCTATTTTCTTACTTCAGTATCGAAATTAATAGTTTACATTAAATTGAAATTGCTTGAAAAAGAGGGCGGCTTCATTGTCTTTTGCCCCGGACGGCCTAGGCCCATGCTATGCCACTGCTGCTTGCCACTTGTATGGGACACACACTAAACATGTGTGTGTCATAGACTTGGGGGTGTCCTATTCAAGTGGCGATCAGTATATAATTTAATTTAAGGAATGTTCTTATAAAAGATTAAGATATTAATAATTATTAGCTAAAATAATACTTGACTATAAAAATAATTTTGTCTTTCAAAAGAAATATTCATCGATTGACTTTACAAACTTAAGATTAAGTTATTTTCTGTCTCTATCTCTCTCTCTATCTGTCTCTCTCCCTCTCACTTATCTCAGCCTCTACCTTTATCCGTTCCGGCAACTGTTGCTGTTAACTGGAAGTGCCATTAGCTATTGCAGCCTTATCTAAATAGCCTAAACTTGAACAGGCCAAGAAGGCGTAACGTAAATGTTTATTTGAATAAGCATTGCCTACTTTACGGGAAGTGTGGCAAACGAGTGGAATACCAAAAACTGTTGACTATTTGCCGTTAATTAACCCAGCCAACAGTTTTTAAGTGGAAAAACAACACAGAAATGTTTGCACAACAATTTGGCAGGCTTCTGGCAGACTGCGACACAAACGTGGCCAACAAAATGGAAGCAAACGCGAGTTGGCGTTTCTCTTGGCCACAAATCAAGGCGAGTCACATAAATAGCCAAGTTAAGTCGCAGTTTTTGTGGCTTTTTCATAAGTTTTAACATTTGTTGTTGTAGTAGTTGGCACGCTAGGTAATTTTTCAATTTGATGCCACGCTGATGGGCATTGCACGATTTCCTGCCGACTTGACAAATCGTGCTAAAATGAAATGTAAGCCTATAAGAAAAGTTATTCTCTCTTTGCTTGTTTTTGTGTATAGCAGGGATTACGTGCGCGTGTTAGCAACAAGCCTGAGCTCTGAGCCTAGAAAAGTAAAATGGGAATGGGAGCAGCAATTGGTTCATGATGATGCGGCATAAGCCGACGACCAGTCGGCGCCTCGGGGAGCTGCACACGCCTAATATGTTCAGGGTTTGCGGTTTGCACTTAAGTGAAATCAACGTAAATTTAGCTATACACAAAGCAGGACATTGAGCTGAAGGCAAAAGCCTACACGACTAGCAAATGAACTACAAATTCTTAAAAGAAAATATATATTAGAGCAGTAAATATACTTAAAGAGATTTTATAAAACATGTTCATCTTATTATACAAATATTTAAAAGTTTGACCTAGTTTTAGACAATTATTGGTGAACCCAGAAATGTATTTAAATATAAAAACTTATTTTTACTTTAAAAAGTATATGTACAGTCTGTTCTTTGAAGTAAATTATTGAATTGCTTAAAAGAACTATATAAAAAAAATATTTTATATTTCAGAAGTGAACTGCTTCTCTATACATATATAACTATCACTAATTTGGTGTTTTAAAGTTAAATAAGATTTCAGAAACGTATTTCTTAACTCATACATTTTTTTCCATTTTACAAACCCATAAGATTATTGATAATAATATATATATAAGCACAAAGCAATTTATGCTATGCAATAAGATTTAAAGAGATAAATTTATAAAATATCGAAAGCAAATAGATATATAGTACTATAAATTAAAAAATTAAAGAGCTAGACTATATATACATATATATAGCTATTAATCTCATAATTATAATAATTATGCCGTTCAAATGGATCTTTGTACTATATTATAATTATTATTATTATTTTTAATATTTATAGTTTAATCTGTTTAAAAACCGAAAAATATTTGTAGTTGAAAAATATTTTTTAGTTTTAAAATTTTATTTTTAAAAATTGTATTTTGCTTCATCATCAAAGTTTCTTTTTCAAAGACTTTTCATTCAAACTTCTGCTTAGAAAAAATGTTTTGCAATTTTTCTTTAAAGCTTCTCAAAAATTAAATTCATTTTAATAATATTATATTAGTTCAATAATAATTTAACATTTTATTTCAGTTCATTATTGAGAAATTACTTCTGATATATCATTTATCTCCAGCAAACTCAGGGTTGACCCATACACGTGTCTTTGAATTTAGTTCCGCATCAAATGAAAGCAAATCTAATTTGACAGCCAATGAAATCAAAAAATGTAACAACCCCTGAAAAAAGAGTCTCCAAAGAGTTCTTAAAAATTTGGCATCAAGATAAAGCAACGAATTTTAAAGAAAAGTTCCTTTGGGGTTGGCTGTTCAAACTGAAAATTTTAAAGATAAATCTATAACAATTATTCTATCAAGGAAGCATAAAAATATGTAGGAACTTAAGAACAGATTTGTTATAGCAAAGGTAAGTACTTAAACTAAAAAAAAATGGCTATAGAATGCACTAGAAATATATATGCCCATATGTTGCTTTCATCTTCAGTGCGATAGCTCATGTACTCTTAGCTAAACGTATTCTTAAACGTAATCTAAAATAATGCGGCGTAGCAAGAAATCACAGCAAAAGGGCTGCCATGCACACCAATGGGCCATTCATCACGAAACAAAACTGGTGCCCCATGTGCGACGACCTCCAAGGTGGAGGCGCCACCCGCAGCACTTTTTGGCCCTTTGGGTCTGAAAAAGATGAATGACTTGACAAATGCGCTGGTCATGAATCAAATATCAATTTGACAAGCGGCAAACGAAGTTTTAGTTCAGGTGCTGCGTAATTCGCTAGGATTTTCTTCTTCTTCTTTGCCGCTTCATCATCATCTGCTTCTTCAGCGCTGCCAACTTAATTCAATTTAATTGTGGGCAGCGTGTAAATGACGTTCAGTGGCAGACATTTTGATAAGCTCAAAGTTGAAGTTTTGGCCGGGGCAAAGATTAATGAAAACTTTTCACCAGAGCTGTTGCACTTGCAATTTGGCTAGGGTGTTGCTTGGCTTGGCTTGGTTTATTGAGTTTAGCTGCAACTTAGATTGCCTTTCAACGAGTCTGCAATTTTTGGGGGCGCTGTCACAAACTTGACGACGTTTCATTAGCAGCCAGCCAGCCAGCCAGCCAGATAGATAGAGGAGTTGAGGGTCGCGTCTGTATGGGATTTGCATAGTGAAGCGGCGTACCCGCAGCGTGTTGCACATTAATTATAAACAAGACAGCAATTCCTGGTTGTTTTCCAAAGGGCCAAAACACACCCCCACACCATCCCCATCCTCTCCCTCTCTCTTTGTCTAGTTGATTAATAGTGCTCGAAGATCTTTGTGTCACTCTTCACAGTTAAGCGAAAAACAAACAATTAAGTGTACAAAAGCCTCACCTGCAGCTTAATACCATAAAAATCCCTTCCCTCCGTCAGTTCTTTCAGCTGTTTTATCAATGGACGCGCAGACTTTAGTTTCTCGTTCTAACTCCTGCAAATAGTCCACTTCCTGTCTGTCATTGAACGACGTCGTCGTTCATTTTTATTGCCACTGACCAAAAACGGAAGTTTCGGGCGCCGCGCGTCGCCTTGCAACTGCAATATGTTGCCAGTCGATAGCAGCTGCCTCTGCCCCCATTTCTCTCCCTCGTTTCTTATTGCCATGCAAATCTATGCCAAATGCAGAAACATTTATGCAATGCAAATGCCACACACACACTCAAACACAAAAAACTGTAATACCTTTTGACTAGTTTTTTACAGCAACCTCTTTAGTACTCCTGCTACCCCTCTTTCACTAGGATTGTCCAGTTCCTAGAGAGTTTGCAATTTCAGTTCTTGTATGCTATCAAAAATAATAAAACAAAAGCGAGCTTCAGATGGTGTCTGCCTTGCGAGAGTTGTTTCATAATTTTTTCGATATCCGGAAGATTTGTAATTAAATTTTTAAATTTTAAAAGGTATTTGCAGTTAAAATTTTATCTCTACCTGCCTTTGATTTTTAAAGACTGAAGGGCTATAGGCTTGCAAAGAATATTACATTTGTAACTTTTAATATATTCGAATTGTCTGTTTCCTTAAATATAATCTTGCGATGAAGAAATTGGTGCTATATTTAATTCCTTCAAATAAACATTTGAAGAGCCTCTAAATAAATCTTAAGATATTGTCAACTTAATATTCTCATATTTTTACTATTTCTAGAAATTATTTTAAAAATTAATAAGGCTTTACATCATCTGTTAATTTCACATTTCGTCGAACATTCTATTCATTATTTAATATTTATTATTAAATAATAATTTCCTATAAGATATTGACAATCAATTCTTTTTTCTCTATATCAAAATCACTCCTTTCAATATAATCTCCTGATTTTCATCTATTAAAATATACCTTATAAATATGTCTTAAGATCTATATTTGATTTCTTAAGCACAAAACTTATTGGTTTTTGAATTTGAATATATTTGGAAACTCCCTAGATATTTTCATTTTCTTTTATTTTTACGAACTCAACAAGCTACTTTTAAATTAATTTAGATTTATATTACATATTTTTAAAACATTATTTTGATGCTTATGTTTACTTAAGTTTAACTTAATTTTAGTTTAGCTCTAAGTTTAAGTTTCCTAAGAGATTGTGTATCTATTTCTCTACTCTCTACATCTGTTATCATTATAATGCAAAATACCCGTGGGATATTTAAAGAAAACTTTTTATAAAACTTAAATAATATTTCAAATTTAAAAATTTGAATTCGGTCTTAAAGATTTAGTTTTCAGATCTTTATTTAGAGCTTCTTAGAATATATTAATTTTGATAGTATTGAATATAATACAAATTCTATAAGAATTATTAAATATATTATATTTGAAATAAAATAAAACATATTAAAATTTTCCTTCAATAAATTCTATACGCCACCAAACATTTTAAGAAACCCTCGCACAGATGCAGCTCTTTAGCCCAAGCAGCTTAAAAGCTTTTTTGGGGGCATCATTTACACCGTCAACGTTATTTTTTATTCAATATTTAAAAACGGTCGCAAATGCCACAAAGAGCGAAACGAGTTGCGATGAGGCAAACGCATATTTAAACTATGCAACATTTTGCAAATAGAAGTGGAAATGGATTCTAGGCTACAGCAGGAAGGTGGCACGAGGGGCATTGAAAGCCAGTGAGTGCGTGTTGCATTGAGGTTAGAGTCGGTTTCTGTGTCGCATAGCTGAAATGTGGCCGGAGCTTAGAAGTGGGCAACGAACCGAATCCGGTTGAAATGCGGTTTGTATTATTAAAAATTCCCTCAGCTAATGTTGGGTTAGTAGGTGTTGCAGCACCCTCCCCACTCCCCCACACTCTCTTTTAGCCACTGTTTGTGCAACTGACGCTCATTAGAGCGTTGCTGACATATTTTTTGCATTTTATTTTTAATGGAATGCCCGTTGCCAACAATTCTCGCTCCCGTTTCTCACTTTGCTAACAATTCCAAATATTTTACGAAACAAAAAGCGCAAACTGCTGACAACTCTAACACGCACCCGCACTCTACCCTCTCTCTCTCTCTCTCTCACTCACTTATTCTCTTCTTTACTTTGTAACTCCTCTACTTAACCATCAATTTCTAATAATGTAATTTTGTAAACGTCATTTTGTAGCAGTCAGCGCAACCTTCCGCCCCAAAAATAAAAAAGGGAGTAGAAAGTTCGGTGGTTGAAACAGCTGCTGTCTGCATTCTCCCCTTGCCCCTGCCACACCCACACTTTTCCTCTTACTCTCAACGTATCTCCTGCAACTTTCATCACGTGCCAAACAGAAATTTGCATTGTGGCAACACTTAAAAAAAAAGATATGAACAAATGTGGAAGACTAAAATATACCCTATATTTTTCAATTTTTATTTATTTCCACTAGTATTCGAACCCTATATCTCTTGTTTACCACTGGTCTACGAAGACTACCTTATACCCTATATGTAGTTCAATGTGAATTTTGTTAGTTCTTACGTTTTCACCTGATTTTAATCTAACTTTTAAAGCTTAAGCGTGGCATTCATTTGTCGACACATAAACCTTTTAGATATTCGTTGAGTTTGTAACCAATTTACTTAGTAATTTTTAATATAAGAATCTATATGCCTGCTTCACACTCTCTAAATGTCTACAGGGTATTCAAACTTAGAGAATGATAAAAAGAAATGCCCTAACGAAGGCAGTTACTCAAATATTTGCAAGTTGCAAATGCAGCAAATGCCAAAATGATGAGGCACAAGCGTAAACCATACTCAATTACTGGCCATGACACCTTGCAACAATGCCAAGAGGGACTTACCCCAACCCCATAAAGAAGAAGGGGCACACACATTTACCACCCTCACAAATGCAAAATACAAGCCAGAAACATTCGCACGCTTAGCCAGACAAGAAAAAGGTATTCATTTAGGAAGGGAGGGATGGAGTTGGGCGTTGCTTGAGGGTGAGCCCATCATTTCCATGGGTGCAAGAAATTAAAATCTAATAACACAGCTCAAAGCATAAATATTTGTTATACTTTCGCACAGATCAGCCGGTAGCTTGAATCCAAATGAAGCTGCTCGACTGCACCCCTCAAGCCCTCACAGAGGCCACAACCCTGCTGCATAGTTTACTTTGCAGGACGGGGGTTTAAAGATGAGAGTTGGGGCATAAAAACAAATTATTACACACTCTAGAGCGGAGCAGAGAAAAGTGGGTAGCTGCAATGGACAGTGAGATTTTCCGTAGGCCATGGCAACCTGTGCAACATTTACCCCCAGATGCTCGCAGGCAAAAAAGGCTTCTGTTTTCTGTTTTGTTGGCTGCGTGCACCCAACAGCGACGACAACAGCAACAACAACTCGATTTGCTCTTTGTTGTTTAGCCTTTTGTTTGGTGGTTGCAAGCAACAGCAGCAGCAGCAGCAGCAGCGAGGGTTGCCTTTAAAGTCAGCATCAAATTGATGGATTATGATTGAAAAACGTTCGAAATCTTGAAGCTAATATCGATCAAGCCTTTTGATGTACTTATGAATGTCGCGTCTGCACTTGCATTTGATTGATTAAGAGATTATGAAACCCTTTTTTGATATCATATAAGCATTTATATTACTTTGAAAAGTTGATAGATATAACACACAAACAGGAGAGGACTATGTAAGCTAAGTGAATCACTTGTTTGCTGATAAACTATATATCCATATATACCATATATCTATAAATATAACATAAATCTATTGTAGACGAGGTGCCTAAGAAGTTACCAGAACTTAAGGCATTTCGTTTAACGAGGACCCGGTTCGAATCCCAAGTATTAGGGCATGGTTCTATTGTGTTTGTTATTAGTAGTTTAGATCTTAGAACATAAAATACCAATCAACAAAAAACTAATCAACTAAGCGTCGTAGTCACAAAGGCAATTACAATTATATATATCTTTCTATCGTCATTTAGGTATTTACTCATATAGTCAAATGACAAAAAAAACAGCAATAAAAAAAAGTATCTAACTATTTACATTTACATATTTTTAGTATATATATTTATCTAGCTCGTAAGAAGAGATCTATGAAGATTTATCTATACATCTGTCTTTCTCTTTATCGATCTATTTATTATCTCGCTTTGTGGCTATCCATCCATCTATTCATATAACCATTTAGGTGACTATATCTATATTTCTGCCTTTCTACCAACGAATCTATCCAATTATCTATTTTTTAACCTATTGTCTATTAATTAACATATCTATATATCAACATATATATATGTCTATATTTCTATCTATCTACCAATCAATGTATCCATTTATCCATCTATTTATCTAGCAATATATCTTTCTATCTTCATTTAACTATTTTTATCCTGTCGTGTATAAGTATATCTTCATTTCTATATATATATCGGTATTCTATCTATCTACCGATCAATCAATGCATTTATCCCACTATTCTTCTAGCAATATATCTTTCCATGTCCATTATATCGATCTATACCTATATAGAAATATATATATACATATATATATATACATATATATATATATACCAAACAGTCTGCTCATTTATCTATCTTTTCGTCTAGAAATGAATCTATCCATATCCACTTATCTAATTATTCAGCCGACCTTCCATTGATCTACACTTATATTCGTCTATCTCTTTCATTATTAATTTATCTAGAAGTTATCTAAATGATGACTTTCCTTAAACTAAGAATTTAGTACTTTAATGATATAATATAATCTCGTCTCAGACATTCGACCAACCCACTTACAATTTAAACAACTCTCTGTTAACTGGCCTAGTGCACCCCAGTTTTGCATTTTTGTGCTTGGCTCAGACAAAATGTTTGGTTTTCTGCGGCATCTACGGCAGGTCCATCACAGGTACAAAAGCACTCAGCCTGGGGTAAGTTTCTCTTACGCTTGTTCTACAGATTCTTTTGTTTTTTTTTTTTGTGAAATATGAAATTTGATTTAAACTAGATTCGATTATGATTAAAGTTTTATGCTACATGGCTGACATGTTGCAGTTGACAGCTACCTCTTTGTAATCTTAGATGAAAATTCATTCACACACACACACACTCAAACACAACGCAGATTGATGTATGTTTGAGCAAAAACTCTTTGAAATTCAATATGCGTTTTATATGCATTTGGCTCACATCGCTTCCTCGCCTCATCTCTATCCAGCCCTTAGCAGTGAGGCAAGGGCGAAACCAATACAAAATCAATTATGGGAAACGACGCGCCTTGCAACAACAACAACAAGAACAAGAATCGAATGGTATATATATACATATATCATTGTGAGCGTGCTTGTAAAGCAAGTTCTAAGCCTGTGTAAAACCTTGTGTGGAACTTCGGCCCTCTGTAAAACTATAAATGGCCGACGTAGGCTTAAGTGTGTTTGACTGCGGCTAATATTTATTTCCGGCAAATAAATCCCCCAGCATGTGCACAACAACAGACCAGGGTTCACAAAAGGGATACACACTGAGCAAAAAAAAAGTATATATATAAAAAAAGGAAAAAAGTAGGTTATTAATTTCACAGGACTCTCAGCTAAGCCCATGACATTTGGCTCCCCAGGCTGTGGCATTAGTTTTATGGTTTTTATGCCCCACATCTAGGGGTTATTGATAGGCCGCTCACCCCCTACCACCAGAGTGTAGAGGGTCGTCACATCATAAATTCTCATGTTTGTTTTGTTGTTATAACTTTTATCACCAGGTAACGGAGCACTCGAAAAACTAAAGCCCAAAGCCTATTTATCTAGGCAATTATTTATGTTAGTTGTTGGCTCTACTAATTAGCAAAAAAGTCCTGTCGTTTGTTCTGGCACTTTTTTGACAGCTCACAAAATATTTAATGCCATTTGCACAAACTGGAAAACTTAATCGAAAGCGCAGTCAGTGCAAAATGCAAAACTTTCCTTTGGTTTGCTCTAGAAATCTTTCTGTTTGCTTTCTTTGTTTTCTTATACATATATATATATATTTTTTTTTGATAGTTTTTTGTGTGCTGTAAGCTATGCTCAAAGTTATGCAAACAATATTCTGTGCACTAACCGAAAAGGCATTTACAAATTTTAATCAAGTTGGAAATAACTGCAGTTGAACTTATGAAGCAGCCAAAGGCTTTAACAGAGATTTGAAAATTTGAGGGAAATTTAAGCTAGCTCTAATAAATAAAGAAAGTCAAGAAGTTTGCTTAAACTTTCATATATAACTTACAGAGGTCCTTGAGGCACTCTTTTAATAAAAATGGAATCTGTTTCAGCTTTCGTTTAATATAATACTCACATCAACTATCTATCTATCTATTATCCACTCGAGGTAATTGTCAACTAGCAAAAGGGTATCTAGGCAACGCTTTTAGTCTCTACTCAACACACATTTCTCTGCCTTTAGTCGGGCTGTCTTTTTGCTTGTTCACATTTATAAGCTGTGCGCAGCTATTTTTGCCCGGGGCCAACTTCATCTCCATTTCTCGGATGTCTCTCAAGGCAATCTTTGTCTCTCTGTGGAATGCCTTCTACTTTGCTGCTCAGCACTGATTTATTCGCAATGTTTTCTTACCTTTCAGCTGCATAAAGCGAATAGTAAATCGTTATGGCCAAAAGAAATGCAAATAGCGGAGAAAGGGGCTTAAATTCCTTCTAAGAAATTCGAAATGCAACAATGCAATTATTATGTGCATTTTTTATTTTTTATTTTTTAGCATTCAGCTTCAGCTTGAGTTGCAAAATTAATTGCATACTTTGAGGCTAACGGCAGCTCATAAACACGTTGTGCCGGGCTAAAAAATAACTTTTTAATTAGTTAGTTACACAAACAACAACAAAGTCAAGTGCAGCCGGGCGGCAGCTTTTGGCCAGCGGCGAAATTTAATAAATAAATTTGCCAATAAGCCAAAAATGCGCTTTAGCCAGGCGGCAGACGACTTTCCAAAAGCAGCTTAAAATATGCATTAAGCGGCAAAAAACTATGCAACAATAGCAAAACAACAACAATAAGTTAGAGTGTTCTAGTCGAGAGTGATAGACTGCAAGATACCCTAGACTTAGAGAAAAGTTGGAGTCTTAAACGATTCTTTACTTTTATCAAAGATTCTTTTATCTTAAATAAAAATTTTTCAATTTAGCGAAGAACCTAGAGTTAGAAGAGTAAAGCTTAAATTGCATTCCTTAAGTGAAAATAAATAACAAATTTGGTTTTTCTCGCTTTTTTATGGTCTTTAGGTTGGCTAAAGTCGAAATATTAATAAATGGGTTGAAATATCGAAAAGTAAATGATAAATTTATACTATAAAATTTTATATTTTCTTACGTCAATATCAAACAATCTGCAATTTTATATTACATTTTTTCAATTTTGGAAATTCATTTTAAAATTGTATACATTACGAGAAAATAAATACCAAGTTTTGTTTTTGCAGATTTTGTGGCCTTTAAGTTTTTACTGCTTAAGTCGATATATCAATATCAAGGAAATGGGAAAGTTTCGAAAAATAAGTGATCAACTTACACTGTGTAAGGCACACAAGTATATGTATATATATATATATGTCAAATTTGAGGTATTTAAATTGTATAGTATGAGATCGCTAAGTTTCTATGGACGGAGAGACTTGATGACCATATCGATATAGTGAACACCTTAATATTTATATGGAGTACTCTAAATAGGTTCCGAAGTGACTTTGTTGTGAACGCAAGAATCAAACGTCAATTCGCCAATTCTTTCAATTAGGATACATTTATGTTTGTTTTAATGATCTCATGAAGTGTATTTTGAGCAAATAAAACGAGTTTTTGTGCAAAAATGTTAACCTTGATATAGTGCATCACCTCAGTACTTATATTTACCAAATTTCAGTATTTTAACTTGTATTTTTTATGAGATCGCAAAGTTCCTATAGACGGACTTGCCTAAATCGACGCAGTTCGTCGACCTAATCAAGAATATATACTCTATTGGGTCTTTCACTCCTCCTTCAGTTCGTCAAATACAATTTCGCAGAAACATTATACCCTTTTCATACATTTTCAATGAGTTGAGGGCATAACAATAGCAGCAACAAGCTGGCAACATCAAAGTGCCAGAGTAGCCAGAGTTTTGCAGGCATCGCTGCCTTGTTAGTGGCCAAAAATTATAGCTATAATTTATCACACAGAGCAATAGAATGGCTTGCATAGAAAATAAGTGAAATTGTGGGAAAGAGCAAAAGAGAGAGAGAGAGAGACTAAAAGAGAAAGACAGAGAGAGAGAGAGAAAGAAGTGGGCATGCTTAATGGCATCGCTGCTGTTGCAACAGCTAAGAACCATCTAAGCGCTGCGATTATATTTTAAGCACAAACTTTTCCTCTTCAAGCGCTGACACACTGTAAATCTGTCGAGATCATAGAAAGTAATGTCTGGAATATTTTACGGTTAGTTTGCTAGGCATGCCATAAAGTGAAAATAAAAGATTAACTTTCAAAATGAGACTAAAACAAATGTACGCAAGGTATATATATATATATATGTGTATGTGTGTCTTAAGACATAAAATGGGTGTTTTTCTTTAGAGGTTCTCAATTATGAGTTGGCAATATTGCTTAAATTGCATTTAACTAATGAGTTTGCTTTGACATTTGATTGAATTACATTGTTTTGTACCTCAATTAGCTGGCATTAATCTTGCTGATATGTGGCTCGAACAAGCTCAAATAAACTTTTGATGAAAGAGTAATTTCATATTAGGGTCCAATTTATTGGCCAAGATCATGATTTAACCCCATTCGTTGTCTAGTTCGATAAAACAGAGACAATTGAATACTTAGACATCAACATTCAAAGAGTTAGTGACGAAATATCGCTGTGAAATGTTTGTCAACATTTATGTTTCAGATTGCGTCTTATATGCGCTTGCAGTAGCTAACACTTCGTCGAAATCATATGTACGCACATACAATTTTCTATGCTCAAAGCCCCATTTCATTGATATTAAAAATCTATTTCTTTGTTGTTTATGATTTAAGCCAGTCAACCTCTATAAAAAACACAAAAAAAAATATGTTAGTGAGAAATGGATCAAAATTAGCTTTTTGTTATGAAAAAGTTATGAAAATGTTTTTTTACGAGGCTTATTTAGAGGTTCATTCATTATTTACTAAAAAAATGTTCGGTCATTTTTTGAACACCCACAAAAAATGTATTTGATTTAACAACAATTTTCTATCAGACCGAATTTTTGAAAGCTTCCTCTTTGTATGCATTGTTATTATTATTATGTTTTTATTATTATTATTATTACTATGTATATCATGTAATGGAACGCAATATCGAGAAACTAAAAGCAAATTTAGAAAAGTGAATTCTTAAAGCTCTAAATGTGAAGTAGATATTTCGTTACAATTTGCTCTATTTTAAACCACAATCCAGCACAATATTTAAATAGGCATCACTTAGCTTCTTGGCATTGATTTCAGTCTGATATTAAGCCAGAGATATATTAGGGTCTATGCTGAAATAAATAGTTACAGCTTAACAAACCAAACGTGAAATAGAAAACCATTCTAAGACTCGCAAAACCCATTCAAAACAGCTAAAGCTCGCTACGCATCAATACAAAATCGAAATGAAAAGCTCAAACCATCGTCAAAGTTCAACTTAATTACTTATTCCCTATAGATAACCACAATCTAATAGCAATGAAAATTTCTAATCTTTGGCATGGCAAACGCAGCATTAAATAACTAGCGATGTGAGAGTAAACGAGAAGGTAGAGGAATGCACCGAAAAGTATGCAACGCCTTTCAGCTGCAACTGCAGTCGCATGCCCCAGCAGGGTTCTATTTCAGAGCGGAATTCGTACGACTGTCTGAATGTCTGCCTGTCCGACTGCCTGTTAGCCGGTTTGAGTGCTGTCTACAGCGTCTGACATGTTTTAAGCATAAGTGCAACGCATTTAGCTGTCAGTGCTGTGCGTCGACATTGGCGTTCCTCTTGGGTCTTCGCTCCACTCGGCTATTGGTCTTGGCTGGCTGCCTTTAAGGCCCCCGGACACAAGCTGCTCAGTGGACCAAACAAGGCCTGCAGCGGACGCAGTTCTGATAGTGTGCAGCAAGAGAAAAACTTAAAGTGAAGCAAAAATACTGAAGGACATTGTTCAGAGCGTCATTCGGCTCATTCTCATCTTCCTCAGCCTTGTCGCATGTGCATTAATAACGCTCGCATCCATTAAACGGCTCAGTTCCTGTGCCCCTTGGACCCCACCTCGGTTGGTTCCCAGGCAACAGACGTTGGTAATGCGGCCCAGCTGGCCTTAAAATTAACGCACAATATTAATACACACACACACACTCGCAAACACATTATTTTGTTGCAATGAAATTATTATTAAAACCAACCAACTGGCAAATATGTGAGAGAAGAAAGCAAAGGGCAGAGTGAGGGGAAGCCCATTGCAAATACTGTTGCAAATAAATTGTTGCTTAATTCAGCTTCAACTTTAATGCCTCGCGGGAAATATATGTAAATATATATATATTCAGATATTGACAGCTGCAGTTGCAGTTGTTTATCGGCTTTCATATATACATAATTGCGATGCAAAAGAAATTTAATTTTTTTCATTCAGTTGACAATTCATTTAAAAAGGTTTAAAAAAAAGAAGAAAATAAGAGAAATGAATTAACTGTTGAATATTTTGTATTGCGAAATTACAATTTGTAATGAAATTCCTGTACTATATTAAATATTAGTTATGTTATAAAGTATGTAATACATGAGACTGAGTTAAATATATTTAGCACATATTTTTTTTTACTGAAAATTTTTCAGAGTGGGAGTTAAGTATTAAATATTTATTTGCTTAAAATAAGCTTAGTCAAAATAAGATATTATTGTAAAGAAAATTTTTAAAGAATTTCTATAGATCAAATATTAACTTAAGATTTCTATATTACAGATAGTCTCTTAACTATCTCTAATATATATTTATATGAAGGGTATTTAAATATAAAATCTTGGTTCTGAAAGAAGGTATTGAATTTTTATACCTATTAATAAAGAATCCCTCGAAAAAGAAGTTTATGTTTCTCTGTTTGTGAAAACAATATTATTTATTAAAATTTTTTTTTTGTAATGAGATATTGTTATAGCTTTATTTGCATTTTTACTAGTTAAGAGTAATGTTTTGTGACCTTTGTTTGGGCAACTTAATCTAGTCGGAGTTTAATTTTATTTTTATATTAGTACTGAAATCAATATATAGCCGTATAAATAAACCATATATATATAAATTCAATATATGTATAATAAATATAATAAAATTTAAAGTGAATTTAAAATATATGTGTTATATATGAATAGCTGAGAAGCTATCACATCAAGGTACTCCACAAAGAATTTCACCCTCTCGATTCCTCATTTGAAGCGCATCTTATATAGTATATACTTTTCACATAAATTTTTTTTATTTTTCTTTTCTGGGAATTATAAATCCAAGATTAACTTAAATAAAATATGTATTAAATATTCTGAAATATCTAAATGAAGAGTATTTGAAGCTAGGAAATTTATTCTGAAAAAAAGCTGTTTAAGAATATTTGTGCAAAAATTGAAAATTGAGTACAATAGCTAAGTTTATGTTTCTCTCTTTGTAATTTTATATAACTTTTACAAAACTATTAATTTTTTTATAAAATTTTATAATTTTTTTATAAATGAACACCGCTTGTAAAAAAGTTTTTCTATGGAATATGAGTTTGCTTTGCACATATACCGTATAAATAACATTATATATATAAATATCATATAATTTACATACAATAGGTTTAATATATGGAAAGCTTCTCTCTTTGTTAACATAAATATGGCTAATGTATGTTTAAATATAGCTACATATACCTAAAAGAATACTCCCACATAGTATATAAGAAAAGTATCACTCAAAAAATATTTCTTTTCTATTGAAAAAATTATTCTCTTTTATTTTTCTCCCAATAAATTGCTCGTTTGCAGCGCATCTCATTGTCGAATAGTATTTTTCTCATAAATTTTTACACATTTTTCTTTTCTGGGATTTATCCACTATAATTATGAACGATTTTGCGCACATATGGCATTGGCAATGGCCGTTTTATATCCATTCGTGCAACATCCGGCGGCACATAATTATAAAGTGCACTTGCAACATTTATTGCCCGTCATAAATCAAAAAGTTATCGAAATGAAAGCCAGGAGTAGAGATAATCGCCTCGCGAGTCGGGGGCGACACTTTTTACAACTTATTGGACTAATCAGTATCAGTATATATACAAACACATAAATATATGTGTGTATGTGTGTGCAGCAGGCAGGGGTGATACAATCTGATAAGGGGGTTGCACATAAAGTAGCCCGCGACACGCGACTTGTGCCACATAGGAAACATTTCCGAACGCATAAACAAAGCTAGAGCTACATGGCAACCCCCAAATTTGAGAGAGAGTGGGCGAGAAACAGCAGCTGGAACAGCAGCCGCTGTGGTGGCAACCCGGACCAAGGACTACGTCCGACATTTGACAGCTTAGCGCCTCGCGAAGAGTTTTCCGGAATGGGAAGTAGACGAGTTGCTCGTCCGGCGAGTTGTACGAGAAAATTGCATGCCTCAGTGGCAGTTGCAATTTGCAATTGAGTTCTTTGGCTGGCATGCAGACGCACATGGAGCTCTCTAGAGCGGGGATTACCAAAAGAGAGTGCTGGGTGCTAGGCCACAGGACATTGGGTTAGGCCCACAAAAAGCAGATGGGGTACAGAGTGGGGCTGCGGCAGTCAAATTTATGGCCAAGTGGAAGCGAGTCATGTGTCGCTTTGCATAAATTGCTCGACTTCTGTTTGGTTAGAATTAATGAGTGTGGGCGGGTTATAGGCAGGCGGCCAAATAGAGTGACTATAAAGTGAGACTCTAAAGGAAGTACCGGAAACTAGACATTTAAGCGAGGCAGCATAAGAGAGAGAGAGTGAGAAGGGAGAGTGTTTAGACTTTTGACTACGGTCATAAACTCAGTTCTTTATCTAATTTTCTTCTTATTTATCTTAATTATAAAATCCCCTAAATTAACTTAAGAGTTTTAAGCTAAATTTGTGGAAATAGTTGATAAATGATAAATAAAACTTTTTACTTTAGATTTTTATAGCACTTTGATTAGTGTATGAACTTCCTAAATAAAATTCTTCCACTCTTCTCCTTTTGCTTTTTTTCTTTTTTCTTCCTTTCTGTCATAAGTTTATTCTTTTAAAAAAATTGCATCATATGTTTAATTTCCTCCAGTATATAAAATTCCTAGATAAAATTCTTCTACTCTTTTCGTTTGCTTTTTTTCCTTTTTTCCTTTCTATAAAAGTTATTTTTAAGTAAAGTTCAATTGTGTTTATTTTATTCAGAATTCATTTTATTATAATTAAGTTTTACAATATTTGTAATTTCCTCCTTTGTATTTCGACTTTCTCCTCTCTGCTTTTGTTCCTAGTCTTCTTTTCATTAATTTCACGCTTCTGTCTATTTTGATTTCTCTATCAACCTGTTTGGGAGTTACAAATTCCTTTAAGTAAAGTTGAAATATATGTTTAATTTCCTCTAGGTATATAAAATTCCTAGTTAAATTCTTTAGCTCTTCTCTTTCTGTTTTATTTCTCTTTCTCTATTTATAAATAAAGTTCAATTGAACTATTTGTTTTCCAGTCTTCTTTTCTTTAATCTCACTCTTCTTTTTATTTTGATTTCTCTTTCAACTTGTTTAAAAATTATAAATTCTTTTAAATAAACTTGCATTGTATTCCCTTTTTCATTGCGAATTTTCACCTGTCTTCATTTGAATACAATTTCACAGTACACTCTTTGTTTTTTCTCTTTCGTACTCCATTTACAGTCACTTTGTATTTTCTCCCACTCTCTCTTAACCTTGAGCCTGGAGCTACCCTCGCTTGACCACGTTTCACTGACTGCATTACAAATATGAAAAGTACTGCAGTTGACACTTCTCTCCGGCCTCCCAGGTTTATTGAGCGACCATAAGTAGACTTCAGTGAATGCCGCGAGGCACACAATGAACCAAAGGCCTGGCCAGACCTCAGCTACGGCTCAGTTGTTGGGCAATTTTCGATGCTGTTATTGTTGTTTGCGCAGAGCGCATTTCAATTTACAAATGAGTGAAAATGCCTGTGGCAAGCGTTTGAGGGGGCACGAAATGCGTTGTCATGGCAACAATTTTTAATTCAATTCCATTAAAAGTCGCAAAAGATGCTGCGCACAGCTGTGCGAAAAGTATTTCTCTTGTTATACTCGCTGTCTCTCACATTCTCTAGCGAAAAACTAATGAAGCGAACAGTGGCAACGCGAGGATTGATTGCTCCCCGGAGGCGCCGATGGCAGTGGCTGCCACTTGACGCAAAGAAAACAGTAAAATTGATGCAATCACCAGAGCCAAAAGCCAAACTCAACCCCTCACAAAACGTCTAAACGAACAACCTCCCTTCTGGCTGCATCGCTCGGCTCAGCCTGAACTGCAGTTTCATGGATGTTTGATAATTTCCACTCTACAGGACGAACTTCCCCCAGGGGGGAGCAGCTGCATAATAAGACTTGTTAAGTTGCCCGCTCGTTAAGATAAGTGAGCCGGCAAATGGCGACAAGTGCGAACCCGAAACATGCCACAATGATTACCAGCTTAAGATATGCGTATATGGGGTGTGCAAATGTGATTGGACGAGGGATAAACCCTCAGGGCAGGTCTCACATATTATGTTTTTCACTGTAACTTCAGATAAGCTGTACTTTGAATATTTAATCGATATAAATAGGCCTGTTATCGCGCTTAGGTGTAGCAAAAGCAATTGCTAGAAAGTTAAGAAATATTCCTGGCAATAAAAGGTTTCTCAGTTATGAGAAGTTAAGCTGTAGCAATAAAAAAAATTTGATTTGTTGAAGTTAAACCACTGCGGGTTCTATAAGAACTATATGATATATGAACTTAAAATAAGCTAGGCCTCTCTTTTGTAACTCAGACAAATTCTAGTTAGCTTTATTTAGAGATAAGACAGATATCTTCCAGAAAAAAATATGTTCTTTACCTATTCAAAAAGATAAACTATTTAAATCAGAAAATAATAAAGACGGAAAGCTCTAACTTTGTTCTTAATGTGAAAACATAGTCAAACTTTCTCTGCACAACAAAAGAGTGTTCTAGCTCTTGGTCTTTTCTATGTTATGTTAGGTGTAAGGTTTGTAGCCAAAGCGCACATAAATAAAATTCGGATTCTTCAGGTGAAAATGCTGAACCAGGGATATCAAACGGTCCCAAAAATTGGTGACAGAATACTGGAGGTTGAAAAGACTTTATATAACTCGCACCCAAACAGCCTGGCTAGGCGTCTAGATATTAGAGACAATAACTGCTAGCCCCCGAAATAGAAATAGAAGAAGACTCAGATGTCACCACCCTCAAGACCTACTGGACCGGGACTTGGCTTAAACATGTTCTAATATAAATGCCAAGTACTTCCCCATACCTATCATCCTCACATCCTCTAAGTCTTGTATTCTATGTTATTTTCCAAAGCCAAAAAAAAATAAACAATGAAACAAATTCCGATTAGATTAAGTTGCCCAAGAAGGGTAAATGTGCATACAAATTTAATACATATCAAAAATTTAGAAATATTCATTGCCATAAAAGGTTTCTAAGTTTTGAGAAGTTAAGCTGTAGGAAAGAATTTGCTTGGTTGAATATAATCAAGAACTATGAATAGGAATTATTTATTATTATTATTATTTATTATTAATGCAACTATATGCTATATTAATTCAAAATAAGTAAAGCATCTCTTATGTAACTCAGACAGTCTTCAGCTAATTAGGCTTCAATCAAGTATTTTAACAGCTATTTTCTTGAGAAAAATATCTTTATAACCAATTTGAAAAACTCAGTATTTTAAGCTCAGAAAATAATCAAATTAAGATGCTCAAATGAACTATTATGGATTGAAAGTGTAGTATTTAATAATGCAAAACTATATTCGAAATATTTTCAGTTGTAATTAAAGTCCATAGAAGTCATATATATGTATATGTATATATATATATATATGTATAAAATCCGACCTTAGCGCAAAAATAAAACAGAATAGAAAGAGAGAAAAATAAAAATTATTTAAGAAACATTAATAGATATATTTTTGATGCCTCTACACTACCCTTATGGACATATATAAATAAAACTCAATTCAATCTCACCTCAATATAACCCTGAACGCTGTCGCATTGCTGCAGCACCAGAATGCTCGGATTGGCCTTCAGCTCGTCCGGTGAGCAGGGCGATAGGAATCCGCTGTCCGCATCGCTGTGCGTGGAGAGCGGACGAGGTTTGCGTATCTTGTACTGGACATGGCGACTGGGCACGGGTCCGGGATTGAACAGGACATAGTTGGACTCGATGGGTACCGTGTGGGCGCGTTGATCCTTGCGCTGTTGCTGCAACAGCTGCTGCAGATGCAACATGTGATCGGTGGTAACCAGCTCCGAGAAGGCGCGTTGCTCCTGAGCCGATTTCTGACTAGTTTTCTTGGCGGCAGGACGAAAAGGCGACAGATTTAGAAAAGTGAGTTTCTTCTTCATTGACTGCTGCTGCTGCTGCTGCTGCTGTGGAGCACTGGAGCTGCTGCTGGAGCTGGCCGAGTTGGTGGATGTGGAGGATTCGACAAGCGCAGTTGAGGTGGTTTCCGTGTCCTTCGACTCCTGACTGTTGGACATGCTGGGCGCAGATTCGCAGTCGTTAAGCAGCTGCTGCTGCTCCAGCTTGGCATGCACCAGCTGCTCGTTGCTATAGGGATTGGGAATGCCAATGTCCAGTATGGTTGGCTCCATTTCAAAGTCCTGCGGATCAATGACAAAATAATTATGATGCTCAAAGCTGCGCAGGGCACAGGCGCTGGCTTCCGTTTCGGCTTCCGCCTCGCCGGATGTCTCAATGATGATCGTCTCCTCGAGCTCATCACCGTCGTAGATGACCTCCGGCACCAGCTCCTCCTCATCCTCGCACACCAAATGCTGCCGCGAGCTAAACAGAGGATCGCGCAGTCCATGCTTTGCATTGCCAGGATAACGCAGCGCCTTCTCATTGATGAAGTCCACCGGATCGAACAGGCAATAGTTGTCCATATGTGAGGTCGCCACCTTGCGCTGTCGCACTGGCAAGTTCTTCAGCTTCTCCGTGTAGTCGGCCGCATCGTCTTCGTTGTTGTTGGCCAGCTCTGGCGCTGGCGGCGGTGGGGATAGCTCCTGGCTCAGCTGCATGTCCTGGCTGCCAGACGCGGGCTGCAGCGACTTTTGCGAGCCTCGATGCAACGTGGCAAACAGACCTCGCGCTATGCAATTCTTCAGCTCTGTGACACGCCCCTTGTAGGGGCTCGACTGGGCAGAGCTGCTTACGGCAAGCTCCTCGAGACCGAGCTGTTTGCTCAGCTCCTTGCGCTCCTTTTTACTAAGCACCACTTTGCCCCGACTGGGCGTATTCGGGGCCGAGTGCAATAGCCGCGATTCCCGCGACGGTATTTGCGAGAGCGGCGGCGGCGTGGGCGGCGCCGCTGGCTGCCGATAGCTGCCTTGCACCACAGCTGGCACCACCGTGCTGGTGGCATAGCTGACGGGCAACTCACTACAGCTATGCGCCACTTGGCTGAATTCCAGCTCCATGTAGTTGGCAGTCTTCGAGTGCAGCGTTTTCTGTGCCTTCGGCCGGGCGCCCAGCTGCAGCTGTTGCTGCTGCTGCTCCTCCTCCTCGTTGGCATTGCGATCGGAACGTCTCGACATGTTTGCTCCCACTCATAATGGGCAGACAATCGCACACATTGTTCACTTTTTCGCTACTTTTTTAATTTGCGTTTTTTTTTGCACTTTTCATAGAATTAATGGTTTCATAAATCTTCGGCTCGGCGCGGTCAAAAAATATATATCTACACAGGCGTTAATGGGATTTAGCTGGCAGCCTTTTTGCTTTGGGCCACAAAACAAAAAACAAAAGGGCGCACGCTTTGTACATTTGTTTTGTAATTGGATTTTTGAGCTGATGCATGTCAAAGTTAAATTAAAACTGACGACTGGACTGTGTTCTGCCAGCCAAACAAGAGTTTTCTATTTGTTTTTTGTTGCTGGGCTGCCCTAGGGCAAAGTCATGGTCATGGCCGTGAGGCGGGGGCGTGGTTTTGTCTGTTTTTGAGTGATGCACACAAACGGCTGCCGCAGCCACTCGAGCGCTTTATAATTTGTCTACAAAAGCAATTAACAGCGAAAGGAACTGCCCAAGGAAACGGGAAGCGGAAACACGCAAAACAGGACATCAAAAAAAAAGAATATCAACTATGTCTTTGTTTGGAACTGAACATGTTGAGTACTATTACCTGCTTAAAAGGTGAAGTTAACAACAGTTAACATAAAATCCTATGATAGAGCCAGATAAACATATAAATTATAAGTAGTTGAACTATATATAAATATATAACTTTTTCTTCTAACTCGTTGATTGCCTGAATGATTTGTAAGCAAGTTTTAAAACACAATTGTATACAAATTTGATTTGTTGTGATTTTCATTTGATTCAAACTTCCTTTAAGAAAAACTGTTTAAATAACACAGGTTTCCTTAGGACTAAAAAATCCCTATTTAAATTGAAAGAAATTATTTCCTGCGTTTAAAAACAAAGGAATATAATAGATAAATTAAAATTTTTTTATAAACATAAAATAAAAAACTTTAATAAACAAATTTAAATGTTTTTTATTTATTTAAAATAATAAATATTAATAAATAATTATAAATAATAAATATAATTTAAAAATAAATGTCTTGCACGAAAAATACATACATAAATTTACATAAAAAAAAACAAACTTATGCATTATCAGTTATTTCAAGCAAAGCAAAAAAAGGCATAAAGATAAATTTAAAAGAATTACAGTTAAATAAATAGTAAAAAATTCCGTTTGCTTCCAAAAATACACAAAAGACTTTAAATATAAATTTAAATAAATAAATGCAAATAAAGTCGTTAAAAATATTAACAGATAAAAATAAATATATATAAGATAAACAGCTTAAAAAAAAAGAAGAAATAAACCATATTTGCTCCCTAAAATAAATTTAAGTAAATAAATGCAAATAAAGTCATTTATATATTGTTTTATACTTCTCAAATAAAACTGATTTTCTCTACAAATTGTCTACATTTTATTTATGGAAAAAAAACATTTCCATAAATTAAACTGAAACTGAAAACCCCAAGCAAAACCACAGAACCAAAGAAACTCCCCTAAAAGCAGTTGCTAGAAAAGCAAAAATAAATATAAATGCAGAAATTGAAGACAATCAAATGCAAATGCAAAAAAGAAAAGGAACAATTCAAAGGCGTGTCAAAAGTTGCATATTTGATGCAAAAAACACAGCAAATGCAACAAGGAAATTGTGAGAAATCAATGAACTAAAAAACATAAAAGACAAGCTAAGACAGAAGGCACTAAATCTGATGTCAGCTGGCAGTTTCTTTAAACTAAAGTTTGCTTCAAAAGTCCTGCCTCAATTTAAGTCAGTTGGAATTTCAAATATGCTCAGATGTCTTAATGACCAATTCTACAAATATTTTCACACTTAGCCGCAACACCTTTTCTTCAGCATTCTCCATTCACAAAAAGTAGGCAACAACAATGATGCAACAAACGGCATTTTGATGCCAAGGAAATGGAAAAACTTTTATTGCCCTCAAATGGCAGAGGCGGAATCAAGAACAACAAATTGAAGCCTGCCTCAGCTGAACGGAGGCAGTGAACCAACAAGTTGCATAATTGTTGGCGCCTGATCAAATTAAATGGCCTGCAAAAGCGTCTGGGCGCAGCACAAAGTGGAAAATACCTTGGAAATGGGCAGGAAAATTGCGAGGAAAGTGAAGTAATTAAAGCACGCGTTCAAGAAGTTCTTACTTATGCAAGAGTGAACATATATGGAGGAAGAATAAAAGGTTGAAACTAACGAAGAGATTGGATCGATGGGCCTTTAGATGAAGTGGAAAAATAAGTAACTTCTTGGAGTCAAAAACCAATATGCTCCTTTTGGGACCAGGCTATAACAATATACTTCTTAATTGTAATATTGCCAGCCAAATCCAGCAATCCTTAATGAAAACAGCTTTTAGTATTGTTTCCACTTATCAACTCGCACAATTTCATAGGCAGTCCTCGCAAAACTTCTTTTTAATACCCTAAACCCATTGAAAATTGGAAATCAGGATACAATTTTGTGACAATGTATGTAACAAGCAGAAGGAGGCATGGCAGACCTCATAAAGTATATATATTCTTGATCAAGACAAGTTGAGTCGGTTTAGCGCTGTCCGTCTGACTGTCCGTCCGTCTGTCCCTATGTATACATGCGTTGATCTCAAAACCTATAAAATCTAGGGACTTGAAATTTTACGCTAAGGTACCCCTATAAGTAAAGCGCGTAGGTCAAGATTGTTTCAGATATCCCGTTCCCTGATATCAATTAAAAACGTTATCGAGATTTAGTTTTTTGAGCTTATCTTTTATAGCTAAAATCGGCTGATTGCGGGTTTTTTTTTATATATAAAACACAAACTCTATTTATTTATATTTCGAATACCAGCTCAACATTCTACAAAAGCAACTTAATTGGGGTTTAGTTGCAAATATGCCTCAATTTTAAAATTTTCTTCATTTTCAGTAAATTAAAAGGACTCAGTACTGAAAATTTCATCAAAATCCCTGAAGTAACTCAGAAGTTATTAAATAAAACGTTTTGTCAACCGCAAGTATTTGCTCAATACATGTGTTTACATAAATTCAAATGAGTGCAATCTTTAAAATAAGATAATGTAGCGTCGTGCTAGTGACGGAGGGACCTCCTGCTGAGGATAACATATTTTTTCCAATCAGAAATTTTTGTTAACGGTTGCTAACGTATTATTTAGTTGTAGTAGTAATAATAGTCAAGTCCTGATGCGGGAATCTTTTCTTAAAAAACTATTTGAATTTTACACAATTATCTTTAATGTGATCAAAAGACTTCAGCTCAAACAAACGTGCAGGGAATCTCCTCATCGGGTAGTTTCGTCAGGAGCCTTCTTTCTTGTTTTATTTTGATTGGTGAAACAAAACTGTGCTATAAAGTATAAAAGTAGTTTGCAATTTAAATGTAAATTTTTAATTGAATTGCAAAGCAGCAAATGGAGGCACGAGCAGGAGATGGAGCTACTTTAGCTACCTGAAAGTAGGCAACAAATTTGTTTACTAAGCTAATTAGAAGTTGGCGCCCATTTGTAAGCAGCTGTTGCACTCTGGTCAACTCTCACTAGCAATGGCCGACACTTAAATACACTACTCCCTTGCCTTTGTGCCACCTGCAAGCTCTTAAGCAGCTGCTGGCAAAGTTGACAAAATACTTGTCAAGATCTGTCCAGTTGTTGTTGTTGTTGTAATTGTGCTGTGCTTCAAGTTTTTGAAAGCCGCAACTCGGCTGCGGTTTTTTGTGAGTTCGTGCAGAAAAATCACAGACCAGGACCACGCCCCCGCGCCCCAGCCCTTACGCTGTCCGCTCCCTCTGCAACTGGCCATCAAGCCGCAAACTTTACGAGTTGATAGCTGAAATAAAGTGGAGCATGCAACTACTGCCTGCCTCTCACACCATGCAACAACAATAAGGACTTTAGCTAGCAACTCCTTTGGCTGCTCTACCCCTCCCCCTTGCCATTATTGCTGCCACTTCATGACATCATTTTATTTGCACTCAATCTCAGTCGTTGCGCCGCCTGCGCAAACTTTGCCACAAAGTTGGTTAGAAATGCTTTTGATTCGGCGTTAGCTCTTTACTCTCCCTCTCACCAGCATTTCTATTATTTCTTTAGCTTTCTTTTCAGCACTCAAATGCCGCTGCGAAATGGTCGTCGAAAGCAAGATGACAAAAAATGGGAGCTACGTGAGCTATCAAAAGCATTTGGATACCCTAAAAGACCAAATGACCAAATGAATGAATAAATGTGAATTGTATTTCAGTTTAAATTGCATTTCACAGTGAAATTATATTATTTTTTTATATATATTATACTTTTATTGAAATCATTCAAATCACTGATAAATTTGAGACTGATTCAAATAATTTTTATATTTATAATATTTGTATTTATATTTGATGTATATTTTATTATTAGCATGAGAATATTGAGAACATGAATCGAGTCACAGAATTAGTTATGTTGATACCCAGTATAGGTAAATTCAAATAATTTCCAAGCATTTTTAAAAAATTGTAATAATGTATAAGCTTGATCAAATAATTTATTTTATTGCCTAAGTCTGAGGTCTACCGACACTTTACTATTGATATGTGTAATAATATTATATATTCTATTATAATATTAGAAAATTGTATTTCTACTCTTAGTGCATTTTACAATGAAGTTATATTAAAATAGAATTCTATAATTTTTTTTAATATAACTATTTCTTTATTCAAATCATTCAATATTCAATATATTTGAGACTGATTTAAATTTAAATTTATATTTTCTGTATATTTGTATTTCTATTGTAATTATTGTATATAAATATTTTATTACTACTATAAGGATTAGAATTGATTGGCTAAATCCCTTAGATATACATATCTTGATATTATATTTGAATTTTTTTTAAAAATGAATAAATAAAAATTATATAAAATATATTTATATTTTTATAAAATTTTTCAAATTATATATTTTATTTCCTAAATCTGTGGTCTACTATAGATATTTTAGAATCAATTCAATAATAATATTAAATTAGTGTTATTGGGATGTGCCCTTAGTCCCAGACTTTATTTTGCCTCAATTCTGTCAAGTAAATTTAATATATATAATATAAAAAATATTTTAAAATATTTTTCATACATTTTTTAATATTTTGCAACTATATCCTGTATCATTAATAAAATATGTTATAATCATTTCTATAAGCAAAAATGATATTATTATTACTTCTGAGCTCGGAATCTTCAATTCCCTAAATAACAGCCCCACTTTAGCCAAATATTAACAAACATGATAAAAAAAGCTAATGATCTCACTTCGATTCAACTGTAGAGTATAATAAAGTGGCAAAGTCTGTTGTTGTACGCGCCGAAATGTTGCAAGAGCGAGCGAGAGAGTGTGATAGTGAGTGAACGAGCGGGATAGGTAGACACATTGAGTGTGAGAAGAAAAAACTACGTGCGTATGACAGTTTGAAACACTTCTAAAGACTTTTGAGTTATGCCGCGAGAGGCGTCAAAATGTGGCATGCACCAAAAACTTTATGGGGTTTCCTTTGCTTTTTTTTTTTTTTTGAAGAAATGTGGAAATTTGTCTGCAAGCGGAAAAGCGAGCAAGTCTAAAACAAAATCTATGTGCAATTCAATTAAAGCTCAATTTGCAAGCAGGCGTCGTATTTTTGTTAGTTAACGACCAAATCCGGGCAGACAATTTGCTCGTGAGTGGGTGAGTGTAGCCACCCCTTAGGGAGGAAAAGAATAGGGTGGGGGTTGGCTGCTGCTCGCATTTAATAAGACTCATCAGTGCAAACGGAAATCGCTTGAGGAAATTGTATGTTTTAAGCAAAAGGAAAAGCATACATAATAAACTCATATAAAAGATTGTTGCATGCGGCGAGGGTATGAAGAGAGAGAGGGAGGGGAGGGGGCAGGGGCAGCTAGCAATGGAGCAGGACAAACTTGTAGTCAGCCACATTTGCAAGTGGAGAAGGGCGAAAAAAATGAAGAAATAGCCCCGGGCGGACAAGACGCAGAAAGCGAATGTTATTAAAAAAGAAACCAAAACGAAAAGGCAATGAAGAAGCGAAACAGAAGAAGAAGAAGAAGCATTCAGAGTCATAAAATTTATTAAATGCCCAAAAGTATGACAGCTATAGACAATTTATGGGTGGAGAAGGAGGTGCTCCCCTGCTCAACAGCCGAAGACGCAAAGGAAATATGGAAATTAGTTTGACTACGCTGCGCAGCGCCATAAGGTAGATGCTAGCTAGAAAAACAAAAAAAAAAATCTGTGAGTGAATATAACTACAGTTAGAATATAATCAAAAGCAGAGAGTTGGCTATTGGATTATAAAAAGTCTAATAAATATATTTATGAAGCGCTTGAAGGAAAAGTAAAATGCTGAGCTTTAAATAAATTAAAAGACGAAAGAAATGGAAGTTGTGTAAAAGTAAATGGTTTTTATTGTTAGGAATTTTTACAGAAATTAGAGTAAAAATTAAAATGGATTAAAAACAAAATTTACATTAAATAAAAAATAAATAGCTAAATCTGGCAAAAAGATAAAATTCTTGTAAATTTTTTATTAAATTTGACGTTAAATGAAAACTCAAATTTTTTAAAAAATATTAAATAATACAGAAATTACATGATTTTAAAGACAGAAATTTGAGTCTGCACCGGGAGTTGAATCTGGAGACCGTGGAGCTACAAATAAGGATGCCTCTGACCTCACACTGCCCATAAGCCTCTTAAGACGACGGCAATATCTCAACCTTTTAAATCAAAAACCACGTCAAATAATAATTATTCAATTGAATGTATATAAATGTATATATTGTAATATTAATAGCTTATTTCTTTAAGATTAAGCGCGGTTACCAATGGGTAACTTAAGGAGTTAATTTAACCTATCCTGTTATAGTGAAATTTCAAACTGATTCAGAGCAAATAAATGTAATATAATGACAAAAAAAAACAATTTTAAGTATAAGTTAGGCAAATATTGTTTTAAGCTTTCTATTAAATTAAAATTGCTTTAAGTTTTATACTCGTTCACGAAGTTAAAAGAGAAAATAGATATTTTTTTTTGCAATGCCCATCTTGCTGCTAGTCAGTCTTTATGAAAACAAAACATTTCAACACCTTTAAAATTCGGAACATAGTTTCGTGTGTGCTATAGTAATATGAAGTGATAGAATCTGGGGGCGTGTCGAATCGGGAAATATTATATATTTTCAGATTCGGCAATATTGCCGTCTAAGTATTGGGATATGGAATATATAACTCCTAGACATAAATATATGGTATAGATATGGTATACAGTGAAAGCTCCCGTGGACGGACAGCCACGGTTACAGTATTTTTGTCCGCCTGCAGGAGATGTCAAAGAATTGGCTATGCAATAATCTCTTAATCTAAATCGCTTAGTTCAATGTCAGTTTGACTAGTAATATTAATTTCAATGTTGTTGTCTTCTGTGGGTAAAGAGCTATCGACTTTTAAAAACTCTTCAAAATTGTCTTTTCTGAATTTTGAAATTATACTTAATTATGATTTATCAAAAAGTGTTTTTTGGCCGCCTGCGAGATACTTTTGTATAAAAATGTTTTAAAAAATCGTGTTCGCGTCCGGCCCAGGGAACAAAGTTTGTATGAAAATCATGGTAAAAATTTTGGGTCTATAAAATTCGTCCGGCTATGGGAGATGTCCGCTTGCGGGAGCTGTCCGCATTCGATAAAAACTATATCTTCCATAAGGGAAGTTCCCATGGAAGACCAAAAATGTAATATTTGATTAAATTCAGATGTTTTGAACGAGTATATATGCAGTCAGTTACGCCCGACTCATGCTCATTTGCCACCAACTGCCTTAAGAAAGGAATATGCTTTATCAAAGTAGCTCAATGCCAATAGCAATAATAATAACAATAAAAATAACAATATTAATAATAATAATAATAATAGGAACAATAATTAAAGCAGCTCAATACGCGCAACACTTGTTTGTTCATTAATGAAATGGCTTTTATTCCCATGCCCAGAAAGTCCAGAGAAGGCAGCCGAAAAAGAAACCTTTGCATATTTATGGACGCGGCGCATAAAATTTACACTAATTTAAAAGACAGTTCCCCCAGCCCAGCTGGACAGTGTAGGCAATTTTCAACGCCTTGTCAGGCGATTCGCTACATAATTCGTGAAGTAGGGAGTTGTTAGGGAGTAGAGGTAGGGGCCATATGGTCACGTGTTGAGCTCATAATTCAGCACAATCTCACGGACTATTAAATAGAACGTCGAAGGACATTTGTAAGGATTTGCCAGGTGAACGTGGGAGAAGCTAACACAGCTGTGCCCAGTTAAGGCAGTGGCAACTTTTTTAATTAAACAATTGCTATTTAAACTTATTAAACACGCTCTAATCCAGGTGAAAAATAAGAAACGAAAGAAATGACGCATAATCAATCCTGAGTCGGGGGAAACAATACAATTTTCCGCGTAACATTTTCTTGCGCAATTTTCCACTACATCGGATTAAAATGTGATATGTTTGGGCTTGTTTACACGAGGAGGGTGCGGAGGGCGAGGGAGGATGTGTGTGGGGGTTAGACATGTGTTTGTTTACGAACTTGGCAGCTTTGTTTGGGACTCTGCTGGAGTGGGTCTTAATTTCCGCTTCGTAAGCATTTCTCCACTCTCTTCCTTTTTTTTTAACACAGCTTCTGCCTTTATTTGGGGAGCCGTTTGTTTATTTTGGATTTGTTTGTCTTTTTTTCGCTTACAGCTTTTCTCTTCTTTTTTCTGCGTTCTTTTGCTCGAATACTTCCGGTTGCGCCGGATGTGAAGACACAGCAAAAGACACACGCATGCAGCATGTGAAAAGCTGAGGCTTTAATTGTTGCGAGTGGAAAATTGAATTGCCCGAGAAACATTTCACAAAAGTCTCGAGCAATTGATTCACACTTGAAGGAATTTGCCAAAAAACATATTGGAGGAACTTAAAGTTTTCTCTTTGCTATTTTTCTTGGCATTTTTGACACGTTGGGCAGAAAGTTTCCTATGCCCCGAAAATTAGGCAGCACGTTCTGTGTTTGAGCTTCGGCTTGTGCCGCTCTCTCACAGCGCGGCAACACTTGCCGCATAATAAGTAGGCAACAGTCGGGGGCATGCAACACCTACACAATATGAATTTCGTATGTGGGCGCCAGTCGAGTGTATACAAAACGTCTTCTGGGCCATATTGTGGGCGTATAAGGTAATTAATATTGTACATATGTATTTTATATAAGCCTTGGGGGAGTTTCGATTGCGCGCATAGCGCCACACAAGTTGCACAGAGCTGTATATGCACATTTAAATAAATGAACGATATATGCTACAGAGGAAGTCACCTTTAAGGCAGATGAGCAGCGATAAAATATTTGAATATGAATGGGAAAAAATGGAAGTATTACCTCAGGAAATTGCTTTCTTGGTACTTTTTGATTATTTATAAACGAATAGTAAGTGAACCTCTATATATCACATACTAATATGCTTAGTAGCACTCATTCAAAAAAGAAATACTTGAAATAACTTAATTGAAAATGGATTCAAAACCTTTATCTATACAACAATTGAATTTAAATAGATTATTTTAAGCAATCAATACTGCAGCAAAAAACTTTTAAAACAACTCATTAATGCATATGTTAAATTGTCTTGAATCTACCATAATGAATCGAGTCGAAATCCCTAGCAGCTAGTGCTCGTTAAACTATCATTGCACTTAGTATTAAAGACTAGATTTAATTTATTTAATAAATAAATACCATTATGTAATCTACATATATATGTATATGAATGAATGTTTGTCTGTATGTAATCGATGTCATCAATTATTATGAAAATTGGTATATACAGTGAAAGCTCTAGTCGCGGACAGCTCCCGCAGGCGGACGTGTCCCGTAACCGGACGAATTTTATACTCCCAAGATTTTTAGCATGATTTTCATACAAAATCCGTTCCCGTGGGCGGACGTTCCCTGGGCCGAACGCGGACACGATTTTTTGGAACATTTTTATACAAAAGTCTCCCGCAAGCGGACAAAAAACACTTTTAAATAGATCATAATTTAGTTTAATTTCCAAATTTGGAAAAAAAAATTTTGAATATTTTTTAAAAGTAAATAGCTTTTTACCCACAGACGACAACAGCACTGTATATGTATTCTTCCACGGAGCAGGTTTGTATGATATGCTTATTCATGCCACTCGCCACCAGGTGGCGCTGCAGAGTAGCAACTTCTGCCCCGTTCAACCCAGTGTCATAAAAATTAGTATGACCATGTATTTTTGAAACAAAATAAACAAGGGTTATATTTCCACAGTCGCGACTAGAGAAATTAAATATGGTAGTATGTAGTTTGCCGGATCAAACTTCTCGACCAAATCGTCAAATTTTTTTTGTCATATTTATGTAAAGGTACAAAGAAGGTTCTTATGGAGATAGAAAATGAACAGTTTTCTTTTCCCAAACAAACCAGTTTGACGGGCCAATAACTTTTGACAGAACGAAGTCTGTCTGGAAAGCTAGTTCTCAATAAACATTATATTACTTTATTTTACTTATTGGAAATGAATTTTTTATAAAATTCTTATAAATGTATTAGAATCTCACAGCTGACAAATTGATCACATTTAAATATTTTGTGTAAAATAAAATTTATTTTGATCAATAATATGAATTTTTCAGTTTGAAAACAAAGATATTGAAAATAATGAAAGTTTTATCATTTCTGAACGCTGAAATTGTATAATCAACTAACTGTATAACTGTAAAATAATTTGTAAACCCTTGCAAAAAGGGTATATTAATTTTGGTCAGAACTTTGCAATGCAGAGAAGGAAGCATATCCGACTAAATAAAGTATATATATTCTTGATCAGCAAGTCGACCTGACTTGGTATAGCACTGTCCGTCTGTCCTTCGGATTGGCCATCCTTCTAGTTTTTTACTCACTTTCACACTTTACACACTTTCACCTTAAGTGTTAAGATGGCAAAAACAGAGCAGACAAAATCCAGGAGGTTGAGAGACTTGACTCGCACCCAGACAGACTGGCGCGTCGTCTAGGCATTCCAGCCCAAAGAACCGAAAGATCCCCCAAAATAGAACCAGAAGAAGACTCAGGCGTCACCACTTTCAATACCTACTGGACCGGGTTTTGACTTAAGCCTATCATAATATAAATACCACGTATTTTCCGCTACCTTACACCCTAAATTATGGTATTATCTGCCAAAGCCTAAAACAAAAAATAAATAAAAAAAAAATAAAAAAAACACTTTCAATTTAATTATTATTATTATTACTATTCGAATCAATAATAATTACTTCCAATTTATAAATCTTTCTGCGTGCGTGCATGTTTTATCTACTTCCAAACGTAACTATAAAAATCACTACCTAATTCTTTGCTCTCATAATAATGTTTCCTTTAACACACACACACACACACGTGTTCCTTCCTTATCACAAAAATTTCCTTAGCATCCGTTTAGCTCCCACTCCAGAGACTTGTGCTCCTATCCCACTCTATATATTTTTTTTATATATATTCCATGTTACGTTTCGGCACAGCTTCATTATGGCACATCATCTAATCTAATTTTGGAAGGGGCGGGGGCTGGGGCAGGGGCGTGGTCGGCTTGTTGTTGCCTACATTTAGGCGCCTGCAAGATTTCCGACTGATTTTTATTACCGTCAACGAGCGAAAAGCGCAATAATCGACATTCGGCACGCACCAGAGGCAGGACTGAGGCAAGTTAAGCACTGAGAGAAAGAAAGCGAGTGCTTAAGACTGCCTAAAGCCTTAAGAGTATGTGCGTTTGGCTTAGCCAAAGAGGACGACATTACGTTTTATTATCTATTATTTCTGCTGCGCCTAAAATGCCGCTACATTAGCTCAAAAATCCGCACACACAAAACAGGATGGCAGCAGCCACAGGACACAGGACATGCTGACTGCCAAACGGAAGCCGGCAGCCGCAAAACGTAAACATTAAAACAGGAAACGGAAGTCGGTGCCATACACACACACACACAGACAGACACACATAGACAGACATTTGTAATGTCTACGCTGGTTATGATTATTTCGCCTCGCTGACTTCTGTGTATGTGTGTTTGCATGGGGCCTGTCCTAAGTATGTCCTGTGGCATTTATGATTTTTGTTTTGGATTTTATTTTTCACATATGCACATTTTCACGTTTTCACAACATTGTTTTGCCCTTAGAGCTAGACCATTTCTTATGCACAAACGTCTTTTTTTCCAGTTGCATATGCATTGCAAATTAGCTGCTTAAATAACTAGAATTTTCACCATTTCATTTTGTTGTTCACACTTTTTGCCGCAGCAAGAACGAAACATTCTTTATGTTAATCCACAGTTGTTAAAGAATGTCCCATTTGCCAGCATGTCAACAAAAAATATATTTACGCGCACAAAATGTTGCCAGCGAGCTAAAATTGTTGCACAGACGCTGCCAAGGACTAAGAACCGCGCGCCTTGGTTGCCCAACGAGCACTGAAAAAGGAAACAGCCGCCGCTTAGCATTCAACAGCGGCATTTGTGAAATTTCCCTTCTACGATAGAAAGGACATTTCGCCGCTCACTGGAAGGCGAACAACTGCAATTGACCTTAGCCTTCGTTTTGCCGGTTTGGTTCAATGCACTAGCCAGCGGAGGGTTGTCCTTAAAAAATATCCCAGACAAAGGACTTTTTCCAACGGGGTAGTTTCCAATAACAACAAGAACAACTGAAGACTCTGACATTTACAGGTTCTAACAGGTTGGCGGGTGACGTCATTGTATGAAAGGAGCATAAGGGAAATTTTTACCCCATGCGAAAAAAAATGCCCCGAATGGAGTGAAGGAATTTGATTGGATTTTATCGGAACTTTTGATTATGAAAAAAATCAGGAATTAATATGTTTTTATAAATATAAATAGAGGAGGGACAGTTTTTGTAATAAATAACAAAAAAACTTAAGGATAAAAAAAGGTAAAAAATTAAATAAACGTTTTGTTTCACTGAGGTAAAATATTTAAGCTGAAAATTTGTGTTAGGTATTAGAAGAATCAGTTTTTGTAATAAATAAAAAAACAAAACAGAAAAATAAAAAAACAGTTTAAAAATTAAATACAAATTTTCTTTTAGGTAAAGCATTTAAGCTAAAAATTTGTGTTAAAAATAATCAAATAAATTTAATATTCTTGTATTAAGGAACTGATTTTATAATAAATGAAAGAAAAATTTACAGATAAATGAAACAGTTAAAAAATTTACTAAGCCGTTGTTTCCGTTATTAAAGCTGAAAATTTGTGTTAGCTAATAAAATGTTTTCATAAAAATAAATATAATATTTTTGTGTTGAGGAAGAAGTTTATGTAATAAGGTAAAAAAAAACATTTAAAATGAATACAAAATTTGTTTTATTTAGATAGAAAATTTAAGATTAAAATTCCTATGCTCATGTAATAAATATAAGAAAAACAAAAAAGCTAAAGAAGCAGTTTAAGTAATGAATAAAGAATTTTTGTTCATTTGAGTGTGAAATTTCAGGGGCTGAACTAGTTCTGTTGGTAGCTAATGAAAGAAATTCACAATTAATCAATAAAGAAACTACTAAAAGTACCAATAATATAAACATTAAAATTAAATTTAATTGTTGACTTAGGCATGAAATTTAAGATTTGCATTAAATCAATAAAAAAAGCTAGAAAAAATGACAAGGAAAAGAACTAAAAATAAGACATAGAGCTCGCAATATAAATATAAACAATTTATTTTATGTAACTGATATTTCTGATGAATAACTCTTGAAAATTCAGCTGATTTACTAATAATCTATTTTTTTTTAAATTGTAAAAAAAAGCATTTCTTTTAGCTAAAGAAAAGTCAATTTTACCTAAATCAAAAGATAATGTTAAAAATATTAAAGGAAGTTTATATGTTAAATTGCTCAAAATATCAGGGAAATATAATGACAACATGAAACCAAGTAACAAAAAGCTGAGTTGTGTCTTTCCTGAACTCTTTGAATAGACGTGAAACCTTGGCAAAACTCAACTTAAGATGACAAAAGCTACTCAATAAGTTCTCAACGAAACAAAAAAAATCGAATCACTTCACTTTTGTTTGTAAGCTCTTTATGAAAGAGAACTCCTTTCGGCCATGCATCATGTTTGCCGTATTGATAAAGCCGGACAGACGGACGGATGGGTAGACGGACGGCTGGAGCTGCCGCGCTGCGACTATAAAACAATAGCGCCGCAATTTCCATGCGCTGCGACACATGCAACAAAATAAAATGTAAATGGCATAGAAAATGGTTAAAGCCATCGAGGGAATTTCGGCAATAACTATAAAATGTCGCGTGTATGCAGTCAACCAGGGAGCGAGGGGGTGGGCAGGACAGGGTTGTTCGGCAAGGGTTGTGGCGGCCATTGGAAAAAGGATTAAAAAACGTGGCAACAAAAATATTATCTCAATGAAACAATCTCAGGGCAAGGCTAGAACAAAAAACCTGAACTGAAAAAGCTGAAATTAAGGCACAACACACACACACACCCACGCATACTTTGTCTCCCTCTCTCTCTCTCTCCTAAAAGGCCTCCTCGACTGCGCTTGATAAAAACAAAGTGAAAATTTATGCAAAACAAAGATAGAAAAAGACTCCAAAACGCGGCAACTAAAACAAAAAACGAGAAAAATTTAGAAAAAGAAGACAAAAGACATGTGGATGAAGGGACAGATAGCGAGAGACACAAGCGAGAGAAAGAGGGAGGAAGTCAGAGGGAAAAATAACTAAACAGACAGTTGGGACACTTTTCTACAGATAATATTGTTTATAAATTCTTTGAGTTACCTTTTTTTCCCCAATTAAAACAAAACTTGAAATTTAAAACTTGAGCGAGGTAAAGGTTTTAAGAAAACAAGTGGAAGAAATTGTGGAAATGCCAAAGTCTAACAGAGTAAAACATAATTTACCTTATATATAAGAAATAGAATTTAGTTTGTAAAATTTCAATTTTAATCAAGAAATATGTATTAGGTAAAATATTTATGGGTTTTACGTTATTGAGAAAATTAGAAAAAATAAAAAAAACAGATGGAAAATTATATATTGTCATTTATGATAATTTTATATAATATAATAATATACAATAAATAATAATCTCCCAAGCTTAATATTCTCATTTTTTAGAAATGACGATACTTATCTTATTAAATTGTAATTTTGAGTTTCCTAGGGGGTTAAGAAAATCCTTGATTTATGTTATACGAGAGGTTTTAATAAAAAAGAAGCAAAGTTCTTTATTGAGCAAACAAAGAAAACTAAGGAATTTCCCATTTTAGATCATATGTATAAAACATCTTTTGTATTTATCTGGCAAAATGCCTTTTTATAATCGTTAGTCGTAAGGAGCTACTTGCAGGAGATAATCATATGATATATAAATGTACCTTGTCAAGTTAAATTTAACGGTCTTCTTTTAGAACACTATTATTATTTCTACTGCACACAAAATCCTTACTTTTCCCACTAATATATATTGGCATAAAAACTAATATTTTCCCATTCACTTAATATTTTCCTAAGGCCTTTCCTAATTCGCAACAAACTTGTGAGTTTCTAAATCCGGCAAAATTTAGTTATTTAAGGCATAACTTCCTTAATAAAATTGGTTCTTTGTGGGGATATTTATGCTGCGTCTCAGATTTTAACCAGATATTTAGCCACGTGACTTTCGAAGTAGATTTCCCTTTATAAACAGCATTAAATAAAAATTCCGAAGCAGTGTTAGACTATTTTAGTCAAGACACCCAGCAAAATATCCTTGTTGCAGCTAAAACAGCAAAAATAAACTTCACTCAAATACAAGCCAATTGGGAGAATGGGGAAATGGTTTAGTTGCGAAAATAAACAAATAAATATTGGTAAGCAGCATTCCGACTTTTTAGTGAAGACACAAAGCAAAATACTTTGATAGACTATTTCAGCAAAGACACACAAAGATGTACAACAAAAATTTACTTTTTTTTTACAATTTCAGCCAACTCTCAGAAGAAAATATTGGGAAATAAGGAAATTTGGCTGAGTGTCTTGACTAAATTGAGGATTATTATAGTCAAATATCCTAATTTCAAAATATTTTCCTTTGACTGTTTAAGGAAGCACACAAAAATACCAAATAGTAATATTTTTAGTGAGGACATTCACCTTATAAGTGACTTGTCCCACCGATAGATGGCGCCAAAAACTACTAAACTAAGCCAAGTCTTGCAACCAATAAAATATTAATATTAGATATCATGAGTAGATCTCTTTAAAAAAAATCTATCACAGGTTAAATATAATTATATAATAATTTATTAAATATTAAATAGTTTCAATAATATAAATGTACCCAATTTATTTAAATAGAGTATTTTTATCTACTAAAAATATATAAAATAACTTTAAAAACAGATTCTCAGCAATTGCATGCATTTATCCAACTTATGTTTTCCCTTCTGCCCAGCTGTCGCCCATAACTCTCTTTAATCCCCGTTAACCCGCTTCACTCCGCCAACAGCTGACAAATAACTGTCGCGTGCTTGTCAAATTGGCCAACACATACACACATACACATACACAAATGTAGTCGCGACAAATGCGGAGCTGTCAATAAAAAGTGTTTTGATTTTCAAACTTTGAGCTGCGGGCCATCAATCCAGGACGACTTGATTGTTCCTTCAAGTGAAGCTAGAAATTGATTCGTACTTCAAGGATTCATGAACTCCAAGCGAGTTTGCCCAAACAATTAATCATTTCAATTTTCCAAACGACTTGGCGAAGAAAACGTCGACGACAAAACAATTTGCTACCAGAATTTAGAAAGGACTCACCAGCAGGACACGGCACAGGACACAGTTGCAATGTCAGCAGCTGCCATGTCCCTGTCAGTGAGCTTGGCATCCTCTGCCGTTGGCTTCTCCTCGCATTTGCATTACGTCGCTGCGACTCGGAATTGCCTTCCACGCCCAAAATGCGAAAGAAATCAAACAAAATCGCCAACGATTTCAGTGCAAGCTTCAAGCCGAAGCGAGGGCAGTTTAAATACATCTCTGCCTCTCACAACTTTCTTGTCTTATATGTATTATTGAATTGGGCCGAAATCCCGGCGGTACTGCAATACCGGGCCAACCCGTGACAGAGGTGGAGCAAGCCCCTAGCACTCCGTCTGATTCCAAAAATCAGTTTAACATTTGTTGTTCTCCAATGGAGAAACTATCAGATGTTAAGCTGATAAGAACAGATACTACACTTTGATCTTAGCCATAAGGCCGAGAAGCGATAACTAGCAATGGGTAAATATCCATTACTCTACCTGGTAAGAGTTAAAACCAGTTGAGAATTGTAAACGAATTTACTACTTTCACATTTTGCCTATCTAGAGGTGTTGTTGCATACTTTCGGGGTTGCTCAGGTAAGAAATTCTGAGTATAATTCACAACTAGTTCAGGTACATTAGAGGTAGAATCGGGATGTTTGCTTCTGTTTCCTCACTCTGGCTTATCTTCAATTGTCGAATAAATCTTTCGCCTTTTACTAAAGATTTCCGTGGAGAGGAGCACTCTAATGAGTCTAAAATGAATTTTTTGTAGTACCCGGCGGCTTCGGTTGCTGGGTCATTTGTAAATACATGATACGATATAAGCTTTGTCTGAGAATAGTAAGAACTGAATCTTTAGATTAAAAAACTTAGCTAAAGGTATACAATAGAATCCCGATAATTCGAAATGGCAACGGGATCACATTTTTAACGAATTACCCAGGAATTCGATTTATCGAACAGAAATTCGAACGATTTTTTTTCAAGGGGACGACATTTCTTACGAATTATTGAGGTTTTTCGATTTAGCGGGGGACGAATTATCGGGATTCGACTGTAATAGCTATACCAAAAGATCATCCCAGCACAAGTAATAAATATTTCGTGAATATAAAAGTTTATTTAAAGTTATCTTTGACGAAGTACCGTATATAAATATAATAAAATTAATTTGTTAATAAATGTTAATATGTAAAAAAGTATTTTTTATTTCATTAATATTCTTACCAAATTAGAAATATGCATAAAATGCAACTTTTATATATTTTTATTTCGTATTGTTTATTCGTAAGAAAACATAAGGGACTTTTATTTAAATATTTTGTTTGTAATTTAATAAAGTTTGTACTTTAATTTAATAGTCTTTAAATTTAAAAACATAGTATTTAAATTTTTAAAATCAATTCCATGGTACCATAACAGAAAATGTATCATAATAAGATTAAAAAATATTAAATTTGCTGCGTAAAATAAATCGTTGGAAAAATCATTTAAAAATATTTTAACTGAAAATGAAACACGAAAAAATTTGATTATATTTTAGAATTTTACTTTAAAATTTGTTTGATAGAAATGTTGTATTTTAAAAAGTATTATAAGAGCCTAATAAAACCCATTTACAACACATTTGTGGAACAGCTCCTTCGCTTTAGCTTGCGTTTTTAAATTCAAAGTCAAATTCTTTTATCTTTTATCTATTTTTATTTTAATTGAATTATTTTTATCGTTTTCTCTGCGCTTTTGGCTTTATTCTTTCTCTCTTTTGGCTTCATCAATATTGTTGCATAAATAACGCATAAATTAGATGAACGAATCCCGCAGGATATTCAAGGATCTTCCCAGGCAGGCAAATCAGTGCGTCACGCGCTACACGAGCCGCATGCAAACTAGGCCTTGGCATAAAAAATGAATTATGTCTCTCGGCCAACGCTTAGGGGCTTAGCCCGAGGGTCGGGGTCAGGGGTCACAGCTCGAATTACATTTGGCTAGTTCATAAAGCTCAGTCAAAAACGTTGCGCCAAACAGACAGACAAATATAAAGACAAATCTCAATGGCTTTACCTTTTTACACCCTGTATTTATTGCAATACAAAAGGGCATTATGATTAACTCTAACTGTATGTAACAGGCTGCAGAAATTTGCTTTGATTCAATAGTTAAAATACTTAAGGGAATAAAGCATGGATTTGATGATATAAATTCTTTTAAATTAACGAAAAATCAAGTTTGAATATATTTCATTTTCCGGTAAATTTAAGACATAAAATATAATATCACATTTCAAACCAATATTACACTATATAATAAACAACTCCTAGAAAATTAAGTATTTTTCATAAAGTTGAGCTTGGGTTATTGGAATATGTTGTTATAGGCAAGATACAGGGTATCAGAAATGTCGGAAATAGGGCAGAGCTTAGGATATATAATACAGTCGAATCCCGTTAATTCGAAAAGGCAAGGGGATTTTACGAAATACACAGGAGTTCGATTAATCGAACAGAAATACGAACTAATTTTTTTCAAGAAGATAACATTTTTTACGAATTATTGAGGTTTTTGATTTAGCAGGGAATATATAATATAATATAAGCTATATAATAAATAATATCTATCCACAGTTATAGGGTATTAGCGAAGCCAAACTGAAGTGTGAGAAATCGACAGGGCATGACCTGAATACAGGGTATTAGCCATGTCGAGCAAAGCCTTCACTGTCATTTGTTTTGATCGTTTTCAAAATTTTAAATATCCTTTTGTATTCCTAAAAACATGTACATATACGAGGGTGGTCCGATAAGTAATTAGCCTACAAAAGAAAAACGAATATTTTGCAGAAGCGACGATTTGTTTCTCAACATAGTCTCCTTTTAGCTTTTTAGCTTTTAGCTAACCCGCTTGAAAAATACGTTTTCTCGAGGTCTATATTCGACTTAAATTTCTGTATATTTAAAAATTAAAAAAAAAGAAACAAAAATCTTTAAAAAAAATGCAAAGAGAAAAGCATACGTTTTTCCCACAGCCTACATACAGGGTATTAAAAAGTCTGGCAAAACAGTTGCCGCCATTAGTTTTCCTCGTTTTCCTTGTTTTTTCTCTTTCTATCTAGGTTCAAACCCATAAAAAGGCTCAAGTTTTTCCGTGCTAAACTAGCAGTACGTAAATTTCCATGCAAGCCAAACTTTATTCATTTTTTTGCTTTCTTTAGCCTCAAATGTCGAACTTGAACTATAAAAAAATCCGACGGCCGCAAAACTTTCGAGTCACATAAACATAAATTGCGGCCGTAATTTTCGGTCAGGTTGCCGAGCCGAGACGAAAGCGGGAGCGTGGGTGGGTGGGGGAGGTAGTGGTGCAAGGTTTGCCAACGGTTTGCTCTAACGTTTCCAATGTCTCTGCCATGTTTTGCGTTATTGTAATTGGGTTTAAGTGCGCCCCGCCGGGTGGTTGTTGTAGTCATTACGACCCGATGCGAAAAGGAGTTAACATTATGTTTAATTTGTCTAATGCGCGATGAGAAGCCCTTCCTCTATTATTATGGCTGCCAGCACAGCATGGGAACTCGGCTTCGACCTTAACACAAATAATTTAAAGACCCTTACAGAACTTCCTTTATGGCTATTATGATCGGGTTTTTTTTATGCTTAGAGCTTACTTAAGGTGATTTTTAAACGAGTTGCCAACGATTATCATTGAGGAACAGCTAATAATAATAGACTATTATTTAGAAGTCTTGTAAAGTAATATTGCAATATATAAGAATTTCCTACAGAACGAAACATATATTTATTTTAATTGAGTAATATTTAATTTGTAAATATTTTCCTTTTCCTTTTATCTTCAAGTGCACGACAGAGTTGCAGTTTCCGGTTTTTTTCCGTCAGATTTTTTTTTGATAATATTGAGAAGAAAACGTGAACATTTTCTGTGCAAAAAAAAATGTTTTCAAATGAATATGTCTGTATTGTTGAATTTCTAGCAATAACTTTAATATATTTCTCAGGGAAACACCTTTGGTTTGCTTTTTTTGATATCAAAATAAATTTGATAGAAAAATTTAGAAATTCAATAAATTTTACAGGTTTTTTCTAAATGAACTTCGCTATTTTGTTGCGTCTTATTTTTCTAGATACGGAAATATGCTTTTTATGCTGGACAAAATAAAATGGCACACTGGTCCACGACGAACTATTTCTAAAACAACTCATTGTATATTCGGGTTATGGAAATACTTTTCCATTTGGGTATTTTCTTGTCTTATATGTATTATTGAATTGGGCCGAAATCCCGGCGGTACTGCAATACCGGGCCAACCCGTGACAGAGGTGGAGCAAGCCCCTAGCACTCCGTCTGATTCCAAAAATCAGTTTAACATTTGTTGTTCTCCAATGGAGAAACTATCAGATGTTAAGCTGATAAGAACAGATACTACACTTTGATCTTAGCCATAAGGCCGAGAAGCGATAACTAGAAATGGATAAATATTCGGTACTCTATGCGATTACAGCTTAAACCAGTTAAGAATTATAAGCATTGCCTGTATGTGAAAGTAGGCCATGCATATTTACGACTTTCATATTATACACTGTTCGACAAAATTGAAATTTTTGTTTTATATTCCTGCAAACTGACATGATTCTGAAAAAATATTTCAGCTTCTTGAAGTCGAAAAAGTTTTGAAACTTTAAAACAACTTTTAATTTGGTTTAAATTAAAATCTTTGGCTTAAATTTATATTATATATTTTATATATTTATATAATTCTGTGAATTATGAAACCACGTGTCATAAAGGAATAGTCATAATAGTCCTAATGCATTGCTACAACATTTCCAACCTTTTCATATCTGTGTTACATGTGTATAGCGTTGGGTATATATTTTTCTTAGGTACTCTGTTGTTGCTTTAGGCAACTCTAAAAATCGTTTTACAGACGTATAACTTAAAAACTTAAAAATAACTTAAAAACTGATAGGTAAATTCTTTTCATTTTTTTTATATATTACAGAGCAGTTTCACAGAGGTATATTAAAAAGATTTTTTTTTTAAATTATTTAAATATTAAAATAATTTAAAAATTTTAAGTAATTATTTTTACCTTATGTATCATTGGTGTCTAATAACAAATAATATTATTTTGCAAACACATTTATAATATTATTCAATTTAATTTACTTTAATTTAATTACAACTTAAATCAATAATTTTGGCATTAAAGCGGTTTATTGGAAATAAGTATTTAATTTTTATACCCTTGCAAAAAGGGTATATTAATTTTGGTCAGGAGTTTGCAACGCAGAGAAGGAAGCATCTCCGACCATATAAAGTATATATATTCTTGATCAGCAAGACGAGCTGAGTTGATATAGCCATGTCCGTCTGTCCGTCTGTCCGTCTGTCTGGATCAACGCAATCTCCTCCGAGACTATAAGAGCTACAGAGCTGAAATTTTGCACATAGGCTGGAATGTGCTGCAGGCATTGTATATCTCGGAATCATCCGGATCGGATGACTATATCCTATAGCTCCCATAGGACAGATCGGTTTTAAGAAATGTTTTAGTCGGATAACTTCTACGTTATTAAAGTCAGAGACTTGAACTTTGGAATATATACTCCTGAGTTGCACCCAAATACAAAAAGATATAGAATATATATCTACGCCTTTTGGGGGCGTGGCAAATCGGAAAAAACTATATCTTCTACAGTTTTAAAGCTAGAGCATCCAAATTTGGAAAGTAATATACTTTTGGCCTCCCCTTCAGATTGATCAAAAAATTATATATCCACGCCTACTTGGGGCGTGGCAAATCGGGAAAGTCTATATAGTGCTTAACATAAATATTCCAATATTTTGGATGCTGTTAAAGCCAGAGACTTGAAACTTAAAACATATATTTGTATCAACCACCCCTAAAAAAAATATAAAGAATATATATCTACGCCCATTAGGGGCGTGGCAAATCGGAAAAAACTATATCTTCTACAATTTTACACCTAGAGCTCCAAAAATTGACACAGACGTTAGGCTTGACTGTTTCGACAAAATTATGAAAAATTATATATATCCGCCTCTTGGGGGCGTGGCAAATCGGAGAAAACTATATCTTCCAAAGTCTTATAGGTAGAGCTTCAAAATTTGATATATAGGTTACTGTTGCCCTGCTCAATAGATTGCCCAAAAATTATATATATCCAATTGTTGGGGGCGTGTCAAATCAGAAAAAACTGTATCTATATCCTTTGCAATTGCAAGGGTATTACCAAACTTCGGCATGGCCGAAGTTAGCCCATCCCTCTAGTTTATTATAAATTAATATTTTTTAGTTTTTTTTTGTTTTGTATTATATTTAATTATTTAATTTAATTATAATTTAAGTCATTATTTTGGTATTAAAGAAGTATATTGGAAAAAAAGTTTTTTTTTTTTAATTTTCACTTTATATTTTTTTAGTTTTTTTTCTTAAATACTGCAAGCTACGCTTCTCTCATCGAGAGCTTATCAGCTCAAGTCCTATATCAATGTATTGAATATTCCATTTTATTTACACCAAAAAACAACATTGTACAAATCTTTCAAGATGTCTTATCTTCCACATAGTTAACTTAAAATGCGCTCAAGGCTTTTATAAATACGGAATAGTAAAAGCTCCGTGTAGACCAAATGTCAGCGTTAATAAACTTGTAACAAGCATTAAATAAATCGAAATTTGAATGTTTTGTAGTAAAACTTATATTATCGACCATTGGAATGACTTTTTCCAGGAATAAGTTGACGTATTCCTTTTCGAGTTTATCGCAACTGGCATCCATTTGAATTAGAATTCCATTTGTGCATTCAGTCAGAACTTTAAACATCTGTTCGTATGCCAAACTTTGAATGGGAATTACGTTCCAATAAAATGTACGTGAAAGGAATAAAATTTGCTCATCTGTTAAATTTTGCTTATTATCATTAATAGCTTCAAGTCGACGCTCCAAGATTTCAATTTTCGTTTGATTGACAGCTTTGCACCTGATTAGGGACTCGGCATAATAGATTGTAGTCCTAAGCAACAGATTTATATAAGGTCTTTTCAACTGCTCGTCTAATGCCCTCACTTCGGTTAGGATGATTCTTTCTTCATAATTTATGTTGAGCTTATTTCGAAAATCTCTAAAGACTGCCTTCTTGTTTAGGGAAACTGCTTCCAGAGTTTCCGCATGAATAGAATTGTTGAAGGCTGCAAACAAATTTCTATCTAATTGCCTTGTAGCTTCGCTAACTTTCTGTAGTTTGGGTATTGCTCCACTCTCGAATACCTTACGATATTCCTTGACTTTCTCAACCCATTCGCTATACCTAACTCCAAACGTTCCATTCGTGCACTGTTCCAAGCTTGCTACTAGGCCATTTGACGATTGATTTGCCTCTACCTGATAGAAAAACAATTCTATTTCCTCAGCTAATTGGTTCTTCGTTGATTTGGAATAAGAATCAAGCCAGTTTTGCCAACTTGCAGCTTTCATATTATCTACAGCTTTACACTCGACAGCTAGCTGCGCTTTATACATCGTGAATGTCAGGGTCTCTTTCATAACCTTCCAGTAGGTGTCCTCCGTAAGTTGTTGGACTTCTTTGATCAACTTTAAATCGTTTTCAGGTATAGCATTCACTACGCTCTAAGAGTGAAAAAAACATTACTCACAAATTCATGATTTTTAATTGATAGTCAAACGCACCCAGAGAGCTAAGCTAATGAACATCAAGCGACTCATCTTTAGGCAATCTCGAAATGTACTAAAGTATATAATGTCAAGCAGTCACTACAGAGACAAACTCTTATCTTTTGCGGGAGAGAATGTTTGTAAAAACACATTCTAATACCCTGTATTCGCTGAGGATTGGTATACATATTCGATACATTTGCTCACAGACAAAGAAGAAAACTGCTAATTTTACTAGTTCAATAAATATATTCGATCTTACGACTAATTCTATAAGAGCATTTTTATGGCGCGACTTGAGATTAAATGTGTTTTCTTTTGTGGATTACAGTCGTGTGTGGATATAGTGAAATAATTGAGGCAAGGTCTATTCAGAGTAGAGTTGGGCGTCGGGACCGGGATTTTTGGGACCCGAAATTATACCGAAACAATTTTCGGTATCGGACGGGTTGGAAAAGATTCTAAAAAAGTCCGGGATGGTCGGATAAGTGATTGATCCCGAGATCATGGTAAAAGATTATAGAGAAATGCGGCATTTCAGAAATATCCGTTCGGGACCCGCGGTCCTGATCTCGACGCCCTTCTCTAGTTCAGACTATTTAGGTTGTTCAATATGTGAAGGTTAAAATATTTGTTTTAAAACTCATTTTATTGTATTAGAAATAGAATAGACTTAGTGCATATAAATTCAAGAGATCATTACAATAAATTGGTAGGAAAACATAAATATATGTTTGATTCTTGCATTCACTTTCAAACCTATTTAGACTACAAATTTAAGTGTTCACTGAATAGAGTGTTGACTATACCCAGACACGACTCTATAAGAGAGTCAAGCTGATAAGAAGTATGAAGCCACGCAAAACATATATTATCTTCTCGTCGACTTAGTCTATCAGCAGAGATTGAAACCTATTTTTATACCCTGAAAACATAGAAAATGGATTTCAGGGTATAATAGTTGAGGATGACGTGATAATTAGATACTTTTATCAAACACCTTCACTCCTAGGTCTACATAGTACTACGAAGTCTGCTTTTCTTCTATTTTCTTAGTCAAGCTACTTTATTTAAATTGATTAATGATGTGCCCTCTCGGGCTTCCAAAAATTGCCGTAGTGGACGGTATTTCACGTCCCCATGGCGGGGTATTGGTTAAAGTTTTCAACTAGCAATAATCGCACCTCAGTAGAACTTCATTGGTTACGATATCGCCTCTGCGCAAAGATAACTAACAACCGCCAGGCAACAGGGTTTCCATGAAACAAACACTTAAACCAGTTGCGAATTACAATCGAAATATGATATAAAATGTATAAAACTAAAGCATACTTTTAAGCTGAAGGGTCTTTATATATGTAGGTAAAGGAAAGGAAGGAAATGCAGCTGTTTCTTAAAGTAAGGACTTAAGCGGAATTTGATGCATACAAAATGGGAAAATATATGTTATATTAATAAACAAATATATCAATCACATATGCGTGTACATAAGTTCATTATTAATTACGTAAATGACTCGTAAATGCAGTAAAACTAACTCAAACATATTATTTTCGGCCCTTTAAAGCCACATTAATCCATTAGTTGTTATATAAGAGCAGCCCCAAATAGGCTGCCCCTTAAGCATTTTAACTATCCTATCACACATCAGCTCGATTATCCTCCCCATTTGCCAGTCTATTAACTGAAAACGTTTTCAAACTGCCGCCAAAGTGTCGCATTGTCAGCCATTTAGGCAGCAAAGCAATTTAGCTCGAAGACAACTTCAGATAGTTTTCCTACCCACCCCTCGCTTACCCCAACTCATTAACTATTATCATTGTCAAATTTCGTTGCATATTTATTATTCGTGGCTGGAGGGGGAGCCAAGCCGAAAGCGTTGATTAAAATTCCCAACGCTTGAACAATCTAATGAAATTAATGAAAAATTCATGCTTCAAATAAAATGGCTGCCAACATGAATGAAGAGGAGAAGCCTCGACTTTGGTCTGAGGGGTCGCCTACTCTAAAATGCTAAATAGCCACTTTTGCGGCAGGGCAGAAACAACAACAATTTTTATTTTCGTTTTCTTCTTCTTTTTTTTTTTGCTTCAGCTAGAGCCTTTGTCATAAAAGATTGAACAAGTTGTTGCAGGCGAAAGGACCAAGCCGGGCCAAGCTCACGCCCCCAAAGTCAAGAGTGTCAAAGCCAGAGAAGACAATAAATAGGAGCATACGAAACGAGTTTAGTCGACTAGGCAATGCTCTGTGAGCAGCCAGCATAATCATTATAGACTAAATTATTAAAATTACATGTTAATGATTGAAAATTAATTTTTATATTTTCTCTTATGATTATCATTATCTTTAAATAATTTTATACAACTTAGACCATAATCATTATTTTAAATATAATAATTTTCAATGATTTTTATTTTTTTCGCTCAAAATAAAACTTACATATATTTCTTTTATTTATGTAAATATATGTTATAATTGAAACTAAGTCTTCTGATCAGTAAAACTGCTAAATATCAGTAACAAATAAATAAGAGATAAGGAAAGTTACTAAACCGTTGATTTGCTGTTGAGTTTTTTTTTGTAGCGAAAAAAATAAAAATAATTATTAATCCTAAAGTTAAATTTTTCTGATTTAAAATAATAATTATGGTCTAAGTTGTATAAATTACTCAAAAATATTGATCATCATAAAAAAAATAGCCTTAAAAATCAGAAATAAGATTGACCAAAAGTATAAAATGGAGGTTACCATTTTTTTCTTGGTCCATTAAAAGTTTGTGATTGTTTTGTTTAAAAAAAATAGAATCATTGCTTATGTTTCCTGCATGTAAATCGTCTTTTAACATAACTTTATCTTTATCTTTATTAACATACAAATTTTGTAATAATATTTTTATAAATTGCTCATCAGTAATATAACTTTTTTTTATAAAAGGGAGCCTCTTTGCAGACTTCGGAATTTCTTGGCAGACTTCCGAACTTCTTGGTATTTATTCAAATTAAAATCAGATGTGATAGATTTATTCGTTATATATCCGGTTTTTTGTAATCAATTAACGCAATAGCAAGTAGACCCGTTAAGTAGAATCCCCTCTCTAGATGTAAAAGTATTTTTGACAAATATGCATAGTGGAATCATAAGAAGTATACAAATTACTTGCTCATTCGCAACATACCACTTTTTTTTAACAAATTATCAATGGGTACAGGGTATAAAGGACGCACCCCTCTACAGCCCCTAACACATGCCCTACGCGCCTTACAAAGACAGCGAAGTTGCGACGCTCGGAATACCGGAAATCCGTTTCATGACAAATGCCGCACATTGTCGGAGTGTTAAGCGCGAACAAAGCATGAGCGAGGGCTGGGAAAGGGACTGCAGGGGCTAAGGGGTGCAGTCACAACTAAGCCGGCAAACAGGCAGTGAAATTCCGTCAATGGCAGCACGTGACTTGCCAGCACCAGCAGCAGTCAGAGAGCACACAAAACAAGAGAGAGCAATGCCGCGACATTGACATTGAGAGAGTGAACAAAAGAGAGAGCGAGAGAGAGAGAGAGAGCGCCTGCGCTGCCATCAACAGCCGGACCCGGCAATCACGACGTGCCGGCAGCTGAGGCTGAGCTCCTCTTTGGCATAACTTTGGCATTTTAATGAGAAATCCATATTTATGTTGTTTGTTTTGCCAAAAAGAGAAAAGTTTGTTGCCCAAAAAAAAGGAACAGCATAAAGGAAGGTTACGGGCAGCATATGCGGCGAAAAGTGAAATTACGGGGCAAGTTGTGAAGATGGGGAGCAAAACATTCTTGTTGCTCGAGACACTCACCGGGAACTGTGCAGCGGCATTTTGTAATCATTTTTAATGGGCTGCGTCTGGAGGTGCCATATGGCAGTATTATATATATAAATATAATGCATACATATACGCAGATGACCCTCTGGCCCCTCTCAGCGAGAAGAAATACGCCAACAGATAGCGAAATATTAGAAAATTGTTAACAAATTGATTGGGTTTTACTAAAACTAGAAAGTTTTTTATTAAACTTAAATTTATAATATTTATTTTTTATATTATTTATTATTTCAAATAATTTTAACTATTTATTTTAGGTAATACAATTTGATTTTGATTTCAATTTTTTTTTTTTGAGTGAAATTTGTTTTAAATTTTACATACAAATTTGGTCAAAGTTTAAACGCCCTCAATATCACTATTTTATAGTAATTTTGACATGCACAATTACATAATTCGTCCCTCGCTAAATCGAATACCTCAATAATTCGTAAAAAATGCAGTCCCCTTGAAAAAAGTTCGTTTGAATTCCTGTTCGATAAATCGAATTCCTGTGTATTTCGTAAAAAATGTGATCCATCTGCCATTTCGAATTATCGGCATTCGACTGTGTTTACAAAGTTTTTAAATTCTTATTTAAAATAAATTAAAATTAAAACAAAATATTAAAAAATATCAAAAAATTATTTTTCCAATTATTAATAAAAATTCAATAAATAATAAGTGTAAAGTATAAAACAAAGCAGCGAAATATGCCTTTTAATCTATATAATCCTTAAATAGTTTCAGTTTTGACAAAGTTATGAAGTGACCCCACGCTGTGTTCAGGATATCTCCTAGTCGTGCACGCCCATCTACAGCAGTCTTACTTGTTTTTGTTGTTGTTGCTAGTATGCCGAAAAATAAATGGACTTTTAACTGTGGCACGTCGGCGCCGTGTCACAATAGAGTCATAACGCCATCAGTCCGACAAAAGCCATAAAAATAGCGACTTAAATGGCAAACAGCATGTCTGGCATTGCGCTGAAGCTGTTCAGTGTCCTCTGTTATGTCTAGCAGCCAGCCGGGAGCATCTCGGCAAAAAGAGTCCACTTCACACTTTTTGCACCAGCACTTTTTGCCGGGCTTTAATAAACGAAACAACAACAACAACAGCAGCAACAATTTTATGCTTTTATTGTGCAAATAAAAACACGCGGAAACTACTTAATCAAGTTCCAGATACAGACCCACATGTATATATATATAAAGAGTGATATATATATATATATATATGTATGTATATGGGTACAGCACAGAATTCTAGACCTCGACTCCGGCCTTGCGGAAGAGCCGTTTGTATGCAACAGAAAGCAAAAACAAAGCACGGCAAACTTTGTCGACGCTTTTTTCGTTGTTGTGATTAAAAGCGCAAAAAATAAACAAAAACAACAAGAGCAAAAAGTGTACATGGGAAAGCCAAAAGCTGAGACAACATGAGAAACGCAGAAACCAAACGATTCATAAATACCCTGCAATGCTAAAGAATGTAAATACTCTTTCAAATATATTAAGTAGAAATCTTTCAAATAAATATAAAATATTGCCTAAAATGTAAACCTGATAGAAATAGAACATATTTATATTTATTTCAATGATTTCTCCACCTGAATTGTTCCAAACTTTTCTTTCTCTCTTCTATCTACTTTCTACTTCTATTTACTTACATTACTAATTGCAATACATACTAATTTTATTTAAGTTTTTCTATAAACCTAAACTTTTGATTTATATATCCCTATAATATCACTGACTACATTTAGCACTGATCTGAGGCATAGTTAAACGGTCGGGCAAATAAAATTCTCCCAACGTGTCGTTGATGTTATTTGCGTAATCTTTGCTGTAATTCTATATATACTACCCAATTAAACCTTGTTTAGAACTTATTTTTACTTTTATTGAAATTTGTTCATATAATAATATTTTTAAATAAATAAATAAACAAATAAATCTACGATAGAAAGTCTTCACTCATGGCAAATCCAACCTTAAATTTTATAGAAACAACTCTGATAAGAGCTGGAGAAGCATCGATCGTTTTTCTATCGATAGTTTCAGGCATCGATGCTATAAATAGTTTCATCAACGATTTTTGTTTTTTTTTTTTAAATATAATTTTAGAATAAAATATTAAAAAGAGAACAAAAAAGTTTTATAAAATATAAAAGTTTCCCAAAATAAAAAAATTATACCAAATTAATATTTTTATTTGCTTAATATTTTCATGTTTTAATATAAATAGGCTTATTTTAATAAAGTCCCATGTTCATCACTTTATATATTTAACCATTCATTTTTGTTTAAAAATATTATTTAAATAATGTGTTTTTCTTTTATAGATGTCCTGCAATCAGTTATGATCGCCCTTTTCTTACTAAATATATGATCCAACTCTTTGGACTTGGACTATGGGCTATGGAACTTTAAAGCGTAGCGGCTAAAGGCATTTAGTTTATGTTCATTAATCTTAAAGAAAAGGAAATCATTAAATCAATAAAATAAAAAAAGTAGATTTCTAAATTACACGATGTTAGTTCTTTCACTCACATTAAAATCTCGATATATCGACATCGAGAAACTCCCAGCGATATATCGAAAAACTAAATTTCCTTCCATACCATCGATAGTGCCATCGATGATTTTCCAGCTCTAACTCTGATACCCTAAAATATATATATTCTGGATGATCAGCAAAGATCTTAACAGAATCAAAAGTCAAATACATTTTTTCTATGAAATTCCATTCTGAATTTATATGAATATATATCTCTGTCTAAAATAAAAGTAGAAATTTATATTTTGAAAACATACATATAAATAATAGTTTAATAGTCTTTTTTTCGTTTTTCAACATATCTATGTTAATATATGAACTCTATAAGCAACTTTAAACATTACTCAAAAATTTGAAAATAACTTCTCTCCATTTGCTTTTTGCACCCCCTTTTAGGAAAAGTTGCATAACTTTTCACACGTCTAATACACCCCATTAAGTCATTAATCCAACCGCCGTATTTGCCGTACGAATGTTTATTTCAAACTAGACTTCAAATTTATGACAGCAATTAGTGGGCAGCAGGGGCGTGGCTGTAACAGCCCCAAAAGAACAAAACTCTTCAATTAATTTGTTGAGCTGCTCAGACAACGGAAAACGCGCGCATCAATCAAGACGAGGTCAAGAGTGGGTAAAGAGCTGGAGAGTTAGAGCCTTCTCTGTGGGTGTGAAAAGTCGACAAATGGGAGGTTGGAGGGCGTGGCGGCCAGTTGAGGTCGCGTGCCACTTGGGGCTGGAGCTTGTAAATAAACGTCTTATTTTTAATTACCGCACTCAAGTTGAATTTTCAATGTGAAGCGTATAGGTAAGATATATATATATATATATATATATATAAGATATATATATATATATATATATATATATCTATGTAAGATATATATATGCATATTTATTTGTATATTTTAACTGGGGCACTTACCTGTATCGTTTCCGTTGCGGAATATTTCCGATTATAATCGACATGATGAAGGTTCGGCATGCTGACTGATAATGGCTATCGATAAGGATGTTTAACACGTGTCCATGTCCTTGGGGTTGCTCAAAGGCGCGGTGCTATTATTACTTTTCTTTGGGGTAGTCTGCATCGAGATATGTCACTTTATGATACATTTGTGTTAATTTTTGTTGCCCTCGCAGCGAATGGTTTAATTTGACTGCAAAGCAAAGGAAGAGAAAGAAAGTAAATATCAAAATGAATTCGAGCAAAAGTTCAAGTTGAAAAAGTGTAAATTACTTTCACTCCCCCAGTTAGCTGCAAATAGCTAACCCCAGGGCTTGTTTACCCATGTCGATATTGTTAATACGCCACGTGTAACGCAGCAGGCGCTGAGCGACAGAGAGAGCGACAGAGTGTGAGAGTAGGGGGGAGGGGAGGGGCATTGGCACGGACGGTTGGGTTTTCCGGATTTATTGCCAAGTTTACGCTACGTGCTTTGACTAAATTTATAAGCCACATACATACTCATAGTAAAAGCAATATTCACAACCAGACAAATCTGCAAAACAATTCGGTTTAGCTGATTAGAAACGTTTAGATAATGCCAATAACTGAGCAGATCCCAACTGGCAATATATATAGGGTTTATTCATATATATCATACTCATAGCAAAAGCAATATTCACAACCAGACAAATCTGGAAAACAATGCGGTTCAGTTGACTAGAAACTTTTAAATAACGTCAATAACTGAACAAATCCTGACAAGAAAATAATATTTACATAAATAGATTTTTTTTGGTAGCCTTATATCTTAACCTTTCTTAATATCATCAAGCTTGACACTCAAATCGATTCAAAATAAAATTTTAAGATTCTAATTTTAACTTTGGAAAGTTAAATAGAGATCTTTTTTCAGGGAATATTGAGCTTTTATTTTTTGAAAATATAATATAAGTCAAGTCCAGAATCAATATTAAGGACAACCCAAGAAGATAAAATCGGCTAAGTTTGGTAGTGTTAGAAGTGCATTAAATCAGTTAAATTCTGAAACACAATGCAGCTCAATTAATAAGAACCACTTAAAATGTTTGAATAACTGAATAAATATTTACATATATCTAATATTATGTTTTATTAAATTTTTTTCATAAAATGATGTCTAACTTAGCAAACGTATGGTTCTATTGCAATGGCCTGCAATGTGTCTCTAACTTTCTTATATTAATAAATGAGCCGCCTTTTTGGCTTATTATTTGCTTCTCAAAACTTTATATAAAATAGCCAAATATTTATGGGAACTGTTGCAGATTGTGTTTACATAAAAGTAAGCCATAGATCAATATGATAAGCTTTCTGGAAGTCAACATACTTTTATCTTTTGTATAAATAAGAGACTGTCTTTACAATGCAAGCCTAATATTTACCACAAAAGCTTTTTCTAAATTAATTACAGTACAAATATATCATTGATCACATTTCTCTGACAGTTTTCCTTTGAAGATTTATTCCTATTTATTCCGGCCTCTGCCGTTTTGTTCTACAATTATCTGTGCACGTATCAACTGCTTAGGCATTCATCAACATGTGTTAGCCGCTTCAACTAACTAATTAGACAACAGTTTAATTCAAGCGATGCGACTTGCATGTCAACAAGAGAAGACAGATTAAAGAGAAAGACAGACAGAAGAGAGAGAGAGAGGGGAAGAAAACAGCCTATTGGGGGCTCAATGTTTAGCAAGGGTAATTGACTTTTGTAGCTGTCATAAATGTTGACACACACAAAAAGCAAGCCGCAAAGGCGGCTGCCAAGGAGCAACCATAAAAAGGACGCGCAACAGCTGCTGAGAGACAAGTGCAATTTAAAGCGCTTATTAAAATTTAATGTGTAGATATTTTACAAGCCAAAATTACGAGCACCAAAAACTCTAGGCAATAAGCGTTACTTATATACATTTAACCACGTAATCAGAAAGCAAAGTAAATATTGCTGCCATTTTGCAGACTTAACCCAATATGTATTTACAAATAACCCAGCAACCGAAGCCGCCGGGTACTACAAAAAATTCATTTTAGACTCATTAGAGTGCTCCTCTCCACGGAAATCTTTAGTAAAAGGCGAAAGATTTATTCGACAACTGAAGAGAAGCCAGAGTGAGGAAACAGAAGCAAACATCTCGATTCTACCTCTAATGTACCTGAACTAGTTGTGAATTATACTCAGAATTTCTTACCTGAGCAACCCCGAAAGTATGCAACAAAACCTCCAGATAGGCAAAAGGTGAAAGTAGTAAATTCGTTTACAATTCTCAACTGGTTTTAACTCTTACCAGGTAGAGTAATGGATATTTAAACATTGCTAGTTATCGCTTCTCGGCCTTATGGCTAAGATCAAAGTGTAGTATCTGTTCTTATCAGCTTAACATCTGATAGTTTCTCCATTGGAGAACAACAAATGTTAAACTGATTTTTGGAATCAGACGGAGTGCTAGGGGCTTGCTCCACCTCTGTCGCGGGTTGGCCCGGTATTGCAGTACCGCCGGGATTTCGGCCCAATTCAGTAATACATATACAATGCAGTTTACTTTAAAACAGTTACACGAGAGTTGATTCTATGCTCACCTCCTTTAAAACTATTGTTATATTTTCTGATTTCTTCTTGCTGCTTGCATGATTAAAAATTGTACTTTTTTTTGGGAAATAGCATAGAATAAATACTTCTTTGGTGGAAGTAAGAATTGTTGGGTGGAAGGAGAGGTTAGTTACCTAGGAATATTTAGCTTATCATATAGGCAAGACTTTAAAGTTAGTGTTTTTACATATTATAACACGTTTGTATGGTTTACAAATATAAATAGGCAGTGGAGAACTCATAGATTACGTTTTCAAATGCCAGTTTTCTTACAAAAATTCAGTCTAAACTTATACTTCACATCGGCATCATATTATATAAAATTTTATAAACAGTTTCTAGAATGCGTTTGTTGCTTGCATATAGTCTCGCGTTGCTGGTATGTATTGGGATTAAAGCAAATTGGGATCGGGCTATAGTCCCCGCACTGTAATTTCAGATCCTTGTTAGTGCCTCTCCACCTGGCCGACTCAAAGAGGATCTTGCACAAGCTGCCGCAAATACTATGAAACTTATACGACAGGATAAAGTGAATTTATACCTCTCATTGGCCCGATCAATCGTGAGTTCAGGAGTTGCAAATAAAGAGGAACTGAGCAAATGGAAACAGTTTATTGGTAAATGGACTCCACAAGTGTCGACTTTACCAGAAGATTATGTCGCACAACAGAAGTTTAGCAGGGAAAAGGAAATTTTGCTGCTTGGTAAAGATAAAGAAATACTTAACCAATACACGAAGGGGAGCTTTAAAAATATGAACATCGATTTTAAGAAAGCCATCAACAAACGGTATATTGCTTTTAGGTCGGAGGCTCGTAAGATGATTCGCAAATCAAGCGCCTCCACAGAACAATTAAGTTCTATCGTTCATTTTTTCAATAAGTTTGCCAGGTCAAAACCTCGTTTACGCGGACAATACTTCAACAATTTTTTCCAAATTCTTACCTTAGAAGGCGTCGAACTGAACGAATGGCTCTCCATACACTATACAATGTAAATATGTAAAAATTGCAGTGATTCATAGTTTAAGATGTGATTACCCAAAATAAAATCAAAATTAAGTATTCTAAAGACTTGCTATTTGTTAATTCTTTTATGAGTAATACTTTTTTATACACTGAACCCATTGAAAATCAGGGTATATTGGTTTTGCAAAAAGCTGAGTCGATTTGCCCCTGTCCGTCTGTCCGTCCGTCCGTCCGTTCGTCTGTCCGTCTGTCCGTATGTATGAACGCGTCGATCTCAGAACCTATAAGAGCTAGAGACTTCAAATTTTGCATGATGGTCTGTGTATACAGCGCGCATATCGAGTATGTTTTAGATATTCGATAAATTTTCCCGTTTCAATGATATCGATTTAAAACGTTATCGAGATTCAGTTTTTGGACCATGTCTTTTACATCTTTTTAGCTGCAGTCACCAAATTTTTAGCTTTTGTAAATAAAATACATTTTCTATTTTTTTATATTTTGGATACCGGCTCCACATTTCACAAAACAAATTTATTAAAAAAAAAAAATTATCAATTCCTTAATTTAATTTTTTAAAATTTTTTAACAAAAAACGTATTTTCAATAAAATAATAACATTCAATGCAGAAGATTGCATTTAAATCTGTTAAGTAATACAGAAGTTATTAAAGAAAACATTTTTTCAATTGACAAAAGCACGCGGCAGCAGCCTGTACGTGTGCACACATACATTCAAATCAACTACGCAGTAATCGACGAGCGTGTGTATGTGCGCGCAGAGGGTAATATGCATAGATAAAAGATGTAAGCTAGGTTGTTTAAAACACCACCTCGGACTTGGTTCAGGGGATCTCGTAGTCGGGCAGACCCGACTAGAGCGTCCTTACTTGTTTGATAAGCATTTTCGAAATCAACATAAACAACAAATATCTTATCTTTAAAGTCTTTAAAGTCCTTACAGTCCATAGCTGCATCATCTCCTATATCACACAATTACATTGCCCTGAAAGTAGGCTACGCGTTATATCAAACAACCCTAAAATAACAGTAAAAGTGTGTGAGCTAGTTTTACACACATCAGTTACTTATAATTCTCAACTGATTTTAGCTGTAATCGCATAGAGTACCGTATATTTATCCATTTCAAGTTATCGCTTCTCGGCCTTATGGCTAAGATCAAAGTGTAGTATCTGTTCTTATCAGCTTAACATCTGATAGTTTCTCCATTGGAGAACAACAAATGTTAAACTGATTTTTGGAATCAGACGGAGTGCTAGGGGCTTGCTCCACCTCTGTCGCGGGTTGGCCCGGTATTGCAGTACCGCCGGGATTTCGGCCCAATTTAATAATACATTTCTATAAAAACAATATTTTAATTAGTACTCGGTCGATGCACGGCTCTTGTCATGAAAGTTCAATCTATGCTGACCCTGAGTCTATATACGTTGATAAAGATGGTTATTCAAAAAAATAAAATGAATAGAGATTTTATTTGAAATCTTATATATTCTCGAGTTGCAATTAGTTTGTTGGTCATTCGGAAAGATGCGTTTTGTGCTCACGCTTAGTCGTGGTATTTTGGTATGTATAATAAAGAAATCTCGAGTCAATAATATATACTGTAATTCAAAACATTGTAGAGCCTCATCAGTGCTGCACCTGCATCTACTAGACTCAAAGAGGAGTTGGCCCCACCTACATTGAACACTCTGAAGTTCATCAAGCAGGATTACGTCGATTTCAGCTTCGCATTAAATCAAATGAATCAAATGGAGTTACAGAAATAGAAACAATTCATCGATGAATGGATATCCCAAGCTTCGACCTTGGCAGAAAATGAACACGACTTAACCAAATTTAAAGGTCAATTGGGAGTCTTGGCGTCAGATAAAACTGTGCTTAACCAAAACACGAAGGGAGCCTTTGACAAACTGTTGGCTTCTATCAAGGAGCTTGCGATCGAACGGTACGGCACTTACGAGCAGGAGGCTCGGGAAATAATACGCAAAGCAAAGGAATGCACTGGACATAGTGAATACTTTATAGATCGTTTCTTTGACGACTTCTGCAGGGCAGATTTACGCTCCCGTGAATTTTATCTAAATAGACTACTCCAATTTCTTACCTTACAAGGTCACGACCTGGACAATTTTCTAGCTATGATTATTTTGACTTCATAGTTGAAGCTCTTGAATAACTTTAAATAAAGATTACATTTTATGTGTATGAAAAGGTGTTCCAAGAGCTTCACAAAACTTCAATTCATTAAATCAACTATGATTTATTATTTTTAAACACACTCAAAATTTTGCATAGTTAAATAAAATTGGAAATGTAGTTGTATGTTTGTATATAATTGTGGTCTAAATTTTTCTATTTTGATAATGAGCTGAAGTCATTTTCGAGTTACAATTCAAGCGTAGAATATTAAAAAAAACATGTTTTGCTAGCTTGCTCGATTATATAATTAAACTTAATTTGAAAATATAAACCAATTGCGCATATTATTTATAGCCTTGTCCACCTACACCTAGAATGCTAAAAGAGACGCTAATGTTGATTGCAAAGACAGCGTTATGTCAATTACTGCCAGGTTGTGAGTTAAGGAAAATAAGAGACGCAACTTTTATTATTATAGTGGTTACGACTAGGATTCTAGTGAAATAACATGTTGAATATGTAAATTTCCACTGCACAAGCTGATAATTAAGTAAATACTATTTTAATAGTTTTCTCCACTATCTTCGTTTAAATCATTGTGAGCTGAAAGAATTACTAGCCAGACTTACTATATCTTAAATATAAACGTAATATATATTTCATATAACTTTATGACTATATTTTCAGAGCTCTAAAAAACAACCAATAGAAGTTCATATCTGACTTATAGCTATATCATATACTATCTAATCTACGTGCATTATAGTCTTCTAATACAACCGTTTTGATATAAAATATTTGAGCTTAAAGACTCGTTACAATTTGCAATATGTCTGAGATAATACAAATTCGCTTGCTTGAATAAAATGTTGTTCTTGAAATCCACCCGCATAGATCGTAAAAAGAAAAAGTTGCTTTTTTACAGTATTTTTATCGTGTTGCTTAATTGGGACTAAAATTAATGACGCATTTCATTGGCAGCTTTAATAAATTTGAGACGAGTTGTTGCCGCCACAGTCATAACACTAATTAAGTACACCAATAAGAAGGCCAAGAGCTGGAACCACTTCTCCTAAAAACAACAGCTATACACTTTATGCCCTGCGGGTGGGCAGCAGCAGCAGTAGAAGTAGTCGAGGGAGGTCCTTGAGCTCTCCATATGCTGAAGGACTACAATTTATGAGCAGTGTGTGTGCGTGTGTGCGTGTGGGGGCATCTCTTGTAAATCTCAACTGGACTAGCCATAAATGAAATGGTTGAATAATTGAGTTAGTGCCGCACTTCGGGCCAATTCCAATTGACCCGCAGCGCTTAAAGTGCTGTTGGTCTAATGCAAATGCAAATGCAAATGCAGGGGGATATCAATCGCATCGAATTGCAGTTGATTTAAGAGTCCTGCCACGCACTGAGGCAGCAGACAGACGTCTCATGCCATGCCAGGCCATGCCATGTGGCAAGTGGCAAGTGGCAGTCGACTTGCGGCGTCGGTGGTGCTGGCACAAAAAAGCCAACTGCAACTAAGCAGTCATAAATTATGCAGCGACATAGTCAAAGGACAACAAAAACCAGCCAACCAGCTAGCTAGCTAGCTGAAGGGACAACAGCAACAAGCAACAAGGACATGCACTCCAAATGCCAAGCCATTGCTCCCAGCTGCCCTCCCTCTCTGCCTCCCTGCCTCCCTGCCTCTTGCTATATTAACTCCAAATGGTTCAGCAGTTAATAGGAACAAGTGCAACGTGGGGATTGGGGCATGTGCAACATGGTAGTCGCTGCAATGCGCTGCAGCAGTTGCAAATTATGACAAACTGCAATAGTCAAGAGAAACTTGCGGGTACAATGGCGACTACATAAGCAAGATACATGCAAAGCACTTTAAGAAAACCTTAGTACACATTAACAACAATGAAAATTTAAAGAAAATTGTCTTAGAATTGTAAAAGAAATCAGTATAGAGCCATATTGAAAAAAGGTATAGTCTAAGAATCATATTCTAAATAATTTTACTAACATAATAAGTATCATATGCGTATAAGATAATATATTAATATAATATAATATTAAAACTTAAGTATTGTATATGACTGATATTTGAAACTATATTTTTATTTATATTATATTATATTTTACTTTGAGAGAATTTTAATAAAGTAGAAAACGTTCTTAAAAAATAAAAATATTAGTATACAACTGATATATGTAACAAAATATAACTTTAGAATCATAATATAAGCATCCAGAAGAAGAAACTTCATAGAGCATACAAGTTATTGACATCAGGAAATATTTGTAGGCTATTTTTATACCCTGAACCCATTGAAAATGGGAATTCAGGGTATAATGGTTTTGTGACAATGTATGTAACAGGCAGAAGGAGGCGTGGCAGACCCCATAAAGTATATATATTCTTGATCAGGACGACAAGCTGAGTCGATCTAGCCATGTCCGTCTGTCCGTCTGTCCGTCCGTCCGTCTGTCCGTCTGTCCGTCTGTCCGTCCGTATGAACGCAGTGATCTCGTAAACCACAAAAGCTAGAGATTTGAGATTTTAGATATATATTCTTGTATACCATACGCAGTACAAGTTTATTTTTTTTTTCGATAACTCATCCTATTTCCTTATTATCGATAAGAATCGATATTTTGACTTTGTTTTTAAGCTATAACTTTTAGACCATAATACCTAGAGACACCAAATTGACTATGTAGGTTGCTGTGATGTAAATACAGATAATAAACTTTTTAAATTTTGGATACCTCCCCCCATTAGCCCCATAAGTGGAAAAAACGTATTTCAAATACTAGGGAGTTGGGATTTCGTATATATACACCTCTAGATGTCAATATTATGTCCTGAAAATTTCATTAAGAAAGTAGATCTAGAACCGAAGTTATTTAACAATGAATTTCTCATAATGCTGCCCAGAATGCAGCCCAAGCGTAGCCGCTAAATCATCTACGCAGTAAGCGGCGCGCGTGCTTGTGTATGTATATGTGTGCGTGTGTGTGTGCACGCAGAGGGTAATATGTACCGGTAAAAGATATAAGCTAGATTGTTTAAAACACTGCCTCGGACTTGGTTCAGGGGATCTCGTAGTCGGGCAGACCCGACTAGAGCTTTCTTACTTGTTTTAATAGAGAGAAATAACAACAGATATGAATGCACTACATGGTTACATTATATCAATACATTATGGATAGTTTGTGAGAAAAAAAATATTTCCAAGGAACAAAACAAGTATAATTACTTATTTGTTAATGAAAATTATTCAATTATCATAATAAAATATGACCTGATATATATGTTTATTTTTCTTACTTGTTATTGTTAGTTAGTTCGAAATATCAAATTATTAATTTAAGAATGATATACAAATTTAACGATTCATAGATTACCTACATACATATGTACATATATACAAATCACAATATTTAAAAGGTTTTTATGTTAACATAAGTAAAAACATATCTTAAGATTGTTATTTTATAAGATTGTTATTATATTAATATTGTTATTTAATCAAATATTTTTTCAATATTTTGTATTATATTTTTTTTTCGTTTATCATTATGATATTTATAATTTGTTAGGCAATCAATTTCATAGACTTGTAATCCACTTTAAACGGATTTGTGCCATTTGCATTACTTTAAACGATTCGAAGCTAATCCGCTTATATTTCACATGGCATATTTGTCGAAACTAATCGGATTACAGCAAGCAATTTAAATTAAAGACTGTTAATTGCCTAAAAGTGCACACACATTTAAATAGATATATATACATATACATACATATATATTAGACATATAAGAGTTCTATTTGTCTAACAATTCTTAACTTTTCTTGCCCATTGTACAAGCCCTGTAAATGATTGTAGCGCAATGTTTCTATACTATTTCTTGGCAGCAAAAACTTTGGCCAAAGAGGGGACCCTATGAAAAACTATGCAACAGACTTTTATGCCAAAAACTTTTGTAGAAAGCACAACAGGTTAAGGGCAAAGCCAGCTGCCGACTCGTAGCTAATTACAACGACAACAACAACAACTGAGACTTTAAACAGCGCCATAGTTATGACAATTTAGACAATGAAGTTCTGTCTCAGCATCTGGAACAACGTTCAGGGACATTAACTTGTCTCATTGTGGAAGACAACAGCAGATGGAAAACTTAATGAAGTTTTCAGTTACTGTGCAGAAATTTAATTAGTTTAAATGAAGTTTTACTTCTTGACAGCAACAACAACAACCTGGCGAAAAATTAAATCATTTGACAAAGTTCAAAATATTTGTTAGCAAAAAAAAAAACTTTTCGTCAAAAAAAAGGCACCAACAAAAATAAGTCAGAAATCAATAAATAAGACAGAGCCAAACCACATTTTGGAAGCGGGGGAGTTCCGACAACAAGAAAAATGAAAAGGAAAAGCACAAACCCAACTGAAACCGAAACATAAACAACAAACAAAAAAGCGAAAGGCGAGCGGAACAACAATAAAAATTTATTGTTATCCTCAAAAACAAGCGAAACAATCAGCAATAAAAACAAAATAGCAAAGAGAATTTTGAAAGACCGAATATTTAATCCTCTTCAAACGGAATATAAAGCTTTTTATATACAATGATTGATAAAATGATTGATGAGCTAATTAAGAAAATGATTGCCTGACTGACTAACTATTATATTGGCTGGTTGATTATTTTACTGAGAGACTGTCCAGTAAACCTATTACTGATTGAATGACTGACTTACAAGTGATATAACTGATTGATTGACTTGAATTACTTGCTAATCATGCATTGATTAACGCTTATTTAGTGATTCATTGATTAAGCAGCTAACTGATTGATTGATTGACTGACCGACTTATTGACTGACTGGCATACTTACAAACTGAATGACTTACTCATGGATTGATGTATTAAATGGATTATTAAGTTTTTTTTTTTGATATATTATATATTGCCAAGAATCAGGGGCCAAGTGCCTCTTTAACAAAACATTTATCTAATATTATTTTTCATCACCAACTCAGTACTGTCTAAGTTTTCCCACTATGTAAGTTTACCCAAAAATTAGTGCATTATTGGGAGAGTACCAGGGACACTTATAATATTTCTCCTTTTTAGCCTCCTGGATTATTAAGTGACTGATTGATGAAGCACCTCTCTAATTATTTGTTTGACTGACTTACTTATAAGCTGAGCGACTCAGTCAGGAATTGATAACCGCTTATTTAGTGACTCATTGATTAAACAGCTAATTGATTGATTGACTGACTGACTTATTTACAAGCTGATTGCTTTACTCACGGATTGATAACTCTGGTTTAGTGCCTCATCCATTAAGGTAAATTGAATGATTGATTGACTAGCTTACTGTCTGGTGGTCTTACTGACTGATTTGTAGACAGATAGACTGCCTGACAATCTAAGTGACTCACTAACTAGTTCCTTGATTAACTAACTTACTTAATGATTATCTGTTTGACTGTTTGATGATTGACTGACTGACTGACTGACTGACTGATTAACTGACTTACTTAATGATCAATTGATCCTTGATTAACTGACTTACTTTCAAGCTGAGTGCCTAACTCACAGATTGATTAACTCTGTTCTCTGTTTATGAATCAGTCAGTAAGATAATCAGACAGCCAGTAAATCAATCATTCAATAAGTAGGTAAGTTGGTTAATCGATGAGTCACTAAATCAGTGAGTGAGACAATCACACATCACTCACTGATTTGGTGATTGAATGTTTGATTGACTGGCTGTCTGATTGTCCTACAGTCTGAATGACAATTTAAGTGACTTACTAAATAGTTCCTTGATTGACTAACTAATTTAATGATTCACTGACTAATTCACTTACTTACTGATCAATTACTTGACTAATTGCCTTATAAATGCCTTGATTTATTGTCTGACCTACCTATTAAAATTGATTGACAGACTTCAGAAAATCCATCCCCTGGCTGGTTTCTATATTATATTGGATATAAAGGGTATTTTTAGCAAATTCTTGTGTTCTTGTTTGTATATACACTTTCATAAAGTTTATCTAAACTGCAAGTCGCATCGAAAAATATAAGTACCCTCGATTTAAAAGAGCAAAAAAACAACAAATAGAAGAAAAATCAGCAGATATCAGCAACAGCAGCCACGGCAGCAGCAACATCGGTTTACGGTAAGTAATTTGGGCCTTGAATACTTTTTGAGGCCGCAAAATGCGTGCAAATACTTCTTGAACGGCGTTTGGGCCTAAGCCGCGCCAGGACTTAGCGCGGCTGTTAGGTGTATTAAGAGGCTGATGGGAGAAGTGGCAAGGCTCCGTTTAAACCTGGCCAAAAACCAAACTCTGCCAGCTGCGATTTTCAATTCGAGTTGGCGAACAAAAAACACAGCACACCCCAAAAAGAACAAAAATGTGATTCGAACAACTCGAAAGGAAAACACTTGAAAATTGAAGTGGAAGCGATACAAGAGCTGGCCATGTTACCCACTTGTTTACGCTTGTAGTTTTTTGATTGAATTTTTGGCTACATCGATTGAGCGGGGAAAGGAGGGAAAGGGAGCCAGCTTTAGAAGCAACAATTTGCCACACACACACACAGTCGGAAAATTATGGGCACGTTGCAGACAGTGCTGCAGCAAATCTAATAAAAAATTAACCAATCTACAGACACAACAGCACAAAAACACATATAGCTAGCCACTTGCAACAGCCGCTGGCCGACTGGCTACCTGGACCAACGTGGAGGACATACAGTGGAGGACACCCCAATCGCTACATGAATCGCTATGCACAGAAGACCAGAATCGAAAAAGCGCGCAAAATGCAGGCCAAATGGGGTTACCGAACAGCGCCAGCAATTCCCAAAGGACAGCAGAATGGGTAGCACAGTGGTTCAAAAGTCAACAATCTACAGCCCGATATAAATCATAAATCATTTTGAGAAATGACTTTAAAAGTAATTACTAAATATATTCTCTCGCTTTATAGTATACAAGAATATATACTCAAAATATCGAATCTCTAGTTTATGTAGTCTATAAGATTGCTGAGTTCATACGGACGGACAGACGGACATCTCTAGATCGGCTCAGCTGGTCGTCCTGATGAATCAAGAACATATACACTATGCCCAGAAATCCTATTTATTATGTGTTCAGGGTATAAAAAGAGTTTCATAACATCTAAACTTATAGAAATTAATAAAATTGATCTAATTTTGAAAAATTTAATCTAATCTTACTATATACCTAATAGAATATAGTACTCCAGTAGTTGATCATCATAAGAACAATAAAGAAAATAACATGACTTAACTTATCTAAATTTAATAATAATGTTAATGATTAATATAATGATTTTATAAATTTAATGATTTTATAATAATAATCGTGGCTTAATATAAACATTCTTCGTTTTGAATTTTAACTAAATATATTTCTTTTAATTTAAAAAGAAGCAAAAGAAAGGTAGATTTCGTCTTAGAGCCATGTCCTTAATAGGTCCATATATTGAAAAATTAAGCATATTGATATATTCATATATATTTGCAATGGTTGCAATATTTATCTATTTTTCCATTGCCAATTTAGGGAACATTACGATTTCCGATAACAAGAATTTACTTTTCAGCATTAAGATTTTGATTTGGTTTTACAACTGACAAAGCAAATTCAACAAAAATATTTATTTATATAATTTTTATACCAATTTTTATATACTTTCGCACCACTGTGTCTTAGGCATGTTCAAGGGGGCAGGCTAACGGGTCGCTTCAAATGACAGCAACTGAAATTGAAGTTGGCAAGCGTTTTGTCGAGGGTTGATTTTAAAATGCAAACACCCAAACCCAGACGAAGGACGAAGCAGGTCGGATTGGTGGAGGTCGTTACAGTTGGCGTGGTTCCTGGGCCTTTGGCACATAGCTTTACACGCAGCACGTGTCCTGTTATGCCGCTGTCCTCGATTCCCTGTCAATGCCTCGGCCCAAGTTCAACTTATGTTTATCATTTCTCGTTCAAAACGATAACCAAAACAAAGCGCGTTTATCTCAATGCAGCTAAATCAAGCCGAAAACAAGCCAAGTCCTTTGCGTGTCAGCAAATCAATCGAGCCTTTTTGAAAGCCAGCAGAACAGGAACCCGCTAAACAATAGCGGAAATAATTTTATACGACTTTTCGGGCGTATTTGCATCAACAAACAGCCATAAAGACGTCTGCTAAAGAGCTTTCCACTTTCTTGCTTAGTGGCCTCAATAAAAGACATTTCGAGTGCTAATGAGCAGCCGGCACTAAAGGACATTCTTTTTCTCTGTCTTCGAATAGAACAGAAGGGATGGCAGCTAAAATGTAACAAGGCTAGTAAAGTAGAGAAAGGAGTTGGCAGTTGAAATGGGCTAAAATATTGTCATACAAAAGTCTTAACAACTAGATAATCATCTTTTAATTGACTTCTTTTAGATGCTTGAAATAGAATTTTTATAAGTTTTCGCACTGCTTAAAAGTTGCGTAATTAATGGGCTTGTTTCCTATGCTCTTTTCTAAAATGAGAACTGTATTAGATTATTCCAAAAGCATAATATAATAAAAGCATATAATGTGAATAGCATTTTTTTAAAACCGAATCTGAAGTGAAAAAGAAATCAGTATCTGGAAAATCATATAATAATATATTATAATACACAATAACATACCTCAATAAAAACAAGATTAATCTTAAAAGAATGTAGAAAATGAGAGTTATGCAGTAATAACATATAATATAAAAAACAAATTTTTTAAATCAAATCAACCATGCCGAAGTTTGGTAATACCCTTGTAATATTAAACGAGATACGTATTGTATTTCTGATATACCAACAAGAGATCAAGATTTACAAATTTTTTTATCTCAGGTGTAAAATTGTAGAAGAGACGGATCAATATTAATTTTAGTCAATCTATAGCGGAGGGCAACAGAATCCTATATGTCCAATTTTCGGGCTTTAGCTGTATAACTTTTAAAGAGACGGATGTATATAATTTTTTATAATTTTCCCGAAGCTAGGTAGGTGTAAAATTGTAGAATAACTGTAGATAATATATATGCTATATGTTTTTGAATGGTCGTCGTTCAAAACAATATATGTTTTAAGTTTTAAGTCTGTGGCGCTAACTGCAAAATATTAGAGGATTTATGTTAAACACTGGATGGACTTCCCGATTAGCCACGCCCCTAGTTAACGTAGACATGTAACCTTTTTACTGATCTTAAGGAGAGGTCAACAGTAGCCTACTTACCAAATTTGTATGTTCCACCTCTAAAACTGTAGAAGATATAGTTTTACGCGATTTACGATTTGCGAAACATTTCCTATAACGTATTCTATGGGAGCTATAGGTCATCCGACCTGGATGATTCCGAGATATACTACATTGCCGCAATGCAGCAGAAAGAAAGCAAAATTTCAACTTTGTAGTTATAATAGTCTAGGAGGAGATTGTGTCCAGACAGAGGGATAGACAGATAGACAGACAGACAGACAGACAGACGGACACGGCTATACCAACTCAGCTCGACTTGCTGATCAAGAATATATATATACTTTATATGGTCGGAGAAGCTTCCTTCTCTGCGTTGCAAACTTCTGACCATTTTGGTAATATACCCATTTTACAAAGATATAATAGCATACCTGAATAGAAACAATTAAAAATGTATAAAAAGTTAAAAAAAAAAGTCTTTGACAAATTCTACAAATATTTATAAAGGCTTTAAAAAAGACTAAATCGATTCTGTTTAACTCTCGCTGTATCTCTTTGCAGTGATTCTCTTTTCTACATCCTATTCAACTACAAAGACAAATGTTCTCCTTTGTTAAGCAGCATATGACAAATTATTCTTTTCCCTGCAACCTTGGTGCAGCTGTCCTTAATGTGTTGCCGAATGTACATGACAATGTCTGTGTGTTTTTCACGTACACAACGTTTAGGTGTGCGCTCAATTATGTATTAAAGTCGATGACTGGACAGGGCAGAGCGTGTTGGATTTGTATCCTGGACCAACACGTCAATTACAAAAGCAAATAGAGCGCATTCACACACACACACACACACAAACAAATTCCAATATTGAAAAAGGCGTTGCACCCCTCGCACAAATCACATTAAATTTGCTCTCATGCTCATTAGGGAAGAGCTGCTGGTCGCATTTCCACTTTCACTCGACTCTATGTTGGCCAACCCCCAAAACGTTGATGCAGTGCAGCGTGCGACGAACCACCCCCGCAGTTGTCATCCTCATCGTTATAGCCCGTCTAATATCATTTTGCAATTTGCACTTGGCAAATAGAAGGAGTGCGATGCTGCGGCAGATAAAAACGTTTCTCTTCGTTTTCCTTTGTTCTAGCCCCCGGTTCGAACTTCAAGCGTTTACATCTCAATGGCTTGGACCAATGGCCAAGGGCAACAGCAGCCAGCCCGAAGGCTTGTAGCCCACACATTGTTAAATAAATTATCGCCTACATTGGAAGCCATCGATAAATCGTACGCAACTCCAGTTGTATACCCTAAGCAGAAAGCTAATCAAGGGGTTACGTGTGTTAAAAAAAGTTTTAAAAAAAAAGTACTAAAAAATTAAAGCTAACAAAAGAAATATTTTTAATGTAGAAGAAATGTTAACAAATATTGATTGAAAATGTTAAAAGAAATGTTTTTAAAATATTTTTAAAAAATATATATATATCTTTAACTAAAGAAACATTTTCAATATAGAAGAGCGATAAATATTATATACCGAACTTTTCCAAAAATATATAAAGTAAAAATGTGGAAACTGTGGAAAGTATTGTCTTTAGGTCTGTAGGGTCTAGTCCCAAACCTATATAAGTATGTGGGAATACTCTTTACATCAAATCAAAATTAACTTTATTAAATTTTACAAAATAAATACAAACTAAAATTTTAATAACTATAACTTTAGGGAATTGGTAGATTGTGTTCTTTCAAAAATGTATAGAAAAATAATAAAATAAAAAATATTTTATTATATTTTAAAAAATTCTGTCCCATAGTTTATTGTATTATATTTTCATCTATATAATTTCCTTAGATATTTTCTTTCAGTATATATTTAGTCCAATGACAGGGTATCTGTGCAGCCTACTGCTCTCTGTATGTAAGCAGGTTGCAGCAAACTTGTTATGTCTGGGTGGTTTAGAGTCCGCTCAACCCTTGGCTCCCAGCAAGCGCTTGTTCTTGTGGCTTGATTGACATGCCCCACAGACTCCCACGCTGTTTCCCTTTCAGCTAGCGATGCGATTCGGCAGCAGAGCTGTGACAAAAACAGCTGATTGCGTGTTCATCTGCCGTGTGGCATGATTTATGTTCACAATTGAATTTCTTGACTTTTTGCTGGACACGTGTATGTGTGGGTCGCCAAGGAGCAGAAATTCGAGTAAATTAGCTCATTTGCCGCTACACTTGGCTCACGTGCACGCCGAGAGGTCATTGACACGGGCCCAAAGGGCAGCAGCAGCAGTCGCAGCAGCTGTTTGCATTTTGCACTACATTTTCCTCAAGTTTTTCTCAAAGTTTTTGCTGGAGTTTTCTCTGTTATCAATAGTTGGCCAGTTCCTTGGGTAGCTCGTGTCACGTACTCTGCAGCTGATTGCCTCAAATTGTTTTCGGCCATTTTTTCTGCACATTTGGCCAGGCGTTAACCCTCGAAAAATGCCGTTAGGGTTGCCATTTAACAGCAAATTAATATGAGTCTCAGTCTGACTGGCAGTCAAGCAGTCAGTCAGGCTATCTGACAGTCAGTCTCTCATTCTGCCAGTCATTCTCGTTTATTGAGCTAATGCTGGGACTTTAGCTTAAAGTTTTTTCTCTCACAAAAAAAGTCTCTGTTCTTCACATGTGCTTTAGACCGGACATTTGGCAGTTGCCTAGCAGTTTATCTCCCTGTTGACAGTCGCCCAAAGGGAATTAGTTATCAAAAGACGCATAAATCCATTGCAGCAAAACGCTTTGCCAAACTCAACTCAACTCTCAACTCAGCACAGTTCAGCTCTGTGTCTTATTTTCTGTCGTTTTACAATTTTGCTTAAATAAAATATGAGCCCAAAATAGGAGTTAAGGGAAGTTCACTAAGTGTCGAGCACTTTAAACTTTAAGATACGAATCATCAACTTGTTATAATGGCAATCTTAAATTCTAAGGCTATATGTGTTTGAAACATCTCCTGGTTATATTTAGCTTAAAGTTCTTTAACTTTAAACGGAAAAAGAGAACACTGAGAATTCTTTCCTCAGATAAAAGTCTCAAATCTTCAAATATTCAAAAGAAAGAAATTGGCATACTTTTTTATTGATCTAGCCTTATCTTTGAAAATTCTTGACCTTAAACAAAAAGAGGCGAGACTTCATTAGTCGAATATAACTAATTTGAAATCCTTACATTCTCTACATAAGAAACATATAGATGAAGTATGTATATAGTATGTATATATTTATTTACTTATTTATTGCAAAAATGTGGACTTAACGTGTGTCAATTGAAAGTAAAATGTATATATGTATATATATAAGTAAAAATAAGATTTAATATGGAAAGATTAGATACCCTACATAAAAACCATCAAAGATTACTCTAATAATTTTATATATATATAAACTTTAACAAAATTAGTATATAATGAAAATAGTGTTGTAGTAAGTGAAAATCATATCCAGTTGGGAATTCACTAAGAACGATGGAGGAGATTTTTGCCCATCCGGCCGGCTATGCCCCTACTCATAGCTGGGTCCTTTCAGTGATTTCTTGAAGATGATCTGAAAGCAAGGTTTTTATTAAAGGAAGAGACTGTTCAAAGGAGGTGATGCTACAAAAACGATTGTAATTAAGGCAGAGGACATGAAACGAATTATGCAAAGAATAATCTGTTGTGGGGCGAAAGGGGCGAAAGTACCTGGTTAGTCTCCCAGGAACAGAGGACTTGAGACGCCCTAAGAGAAATATGGAGTCTATGTCACCAATAATCAACTTATGGAGAAAGATAATACCAAGGGAAAAAATTACATGTATCTGTGAGCCTAAACATGAAATCTATGTTCATTGCGATTATTGCATTCATTTAAAACTTGTCCGTGACTTATATCACTATTTCATTTATTTTTGATCTTAAGCTGAAAATTAAATGAGCTTATACAACTAATAGAATTGCTTTGAAGTCTCTTTATATAATAAGAAATAATTTGTTATAGACTCCTGGTGTCTGCGTTTTATACTTTTTTAAGTATAAGCATAAGTAAAACATTTAAGTATAAGTAAAACGAGTATATTAGAGACTTCAAATTTAAAATGTATATTCCAATGTGACCTCGATTTATTGGGTTCTTACATAAGTAATTTTGGATTTTTCATTCAATGGCGTTGTCAGTTTTTTGAACGGCTTCGGACACTGCTATTTATTTTTCCTCTTGCCATTTATTAGCTATTACTTTTTGCCTGCTCTAGAAAAATTAGGTTAATAGTTGCTGTTTTGGCGTCAATTTGAATATGGAGGCGAACATAACATTTTCGCCATATCTTACTCTATTTACAATATAGAGCGTGGACGTGGCGAACGGAGAATTACTAGAATTACTAGAAGAAGTACTAAAGTATTGAAGCCAGAAAGTAAAACTTCCAAATATTTATCATATAGACCAGCGTCACTAAAAACGATCATGGTTTTATAGTAATGCCTGTACACAGATAAAATCTGGAAACATTATATGATATAATTTGTAATCCTGGTTCTCAAACTGTAGAAGATATAATTTATATAAGATATTATATAAGATATAATTTATGTCTTCTACAATTTGAGAACCAAGATTACAAAATTTAGTAATTGTATCTCTGTAGACCTACTCTATTGATCCAGTTTGACGTTGCGATCTGAAACATTCTGACTTGTCTCTTTGGGATTTCTTGGTTTTGGTTTCGATAAGCCTCACTACAGATTACATACGTAATACACGACTTTTTCAATAGGCATAAGAACACTCAATAAAAACCATATTTTTATCAAGCCTTTCTATAACTTAAACCTTAAAAATCCTTTCAGTACTCTTACTATTCAAATAATAATAGTTTAGTATAAACATAGTTTTAATATATTTAGAATGTAGTCCGCATAAATGTATTGCATTCTTTCTAAATATATTGAACACATGTTTGCTTTATATATTACAAAGAAAGCCCTTTAAATTCCCTCCCATTATTCAGATCATGACTCTTGTTGTCTGTGATTATTCTCGCTTATAACGATGATGATGAAGATGATGTTGATGAATTAGTTATTGAGCTGACCAACACAATAAACTGACCGAGCGACAACTTGTCTCAAACAAAATGCATTAAAATGATTTATGAACATGAGAGGGCAACAAAGCAGGTACAAGTCGAAGCAAGCAACAACCCCTAGACAAATTAACAAGGATATATGATGCTGCTGCCAAAAATTTATCGGTTAAGTAGTCAAACGCCCCCTCACAAAAACAAAGGCTGTCAAAGCCACAAAGAGACACTCGACCCGGGCGAAGGCCCGAGGTGTTTTCTGTCAAGTTTAAACAAAAATTAAAGCATCCCCCAGCCTCGGCGCCAGCTCCAGCCCCTTTGTACACACACACACGCACACACCCTCAAACTTTGAGCTAATCAAAAATGTTGCAAAGTAGAGCTGCAGAAGAAAAAAATAGTAAAGTAACAAAGGAAGGTAAGTCGAAATTTGAATGCTCTAACCACAAGTCCATATTTTATATTTCTTGGGGCAAAAGTTGCAGGGTATTTTAATATTTAATAAAAGAAAATATTAAGGCAAAATTTGAATCGCCTAAACAAAATATTTTTTATTTTAAAAATATTTTAAATTTTAAAAATATTTTTTATTTATAAAATATTTTAAAGGCCAAATTTTGCGCGTTTCGTAATAATTGTAATTAATTTTTTTTATATTTAAGAAATCTTTTGTATTATTTTTATAGCTTTAAAGAAAGCATTTAAAGTATTTTTTTTTAGATCTACGAAAGTTTACTTTTCAATTATTATTTTTATTCTTATTATTATTATTATAATATTATAAACGATAATATTATATAATATATATTAATATAATTAAAAACTTTGCCTGTTCAAAACATATCTTTAGGTTTTTTTAATTTTTTAAAAATTTTTTTGCTGTTTTTGTCTCAGAATCTTGAGCGCGTTTATATACATTATATATTATATATTTTATTTTATTTTATATATTTATATCTGAACCTTAACTTATAATGGGGCTAAATGTAATTTAAAATAAAATGTTTTATTGAAACAAAAGTCTTTCCATCGACACAATTGCTAATATTTAAATAAATTCCTTCCTTACTTCTTTATATAATATAACAAGCTGCATGACTAAGTGTTGATTGTCTCTTAGCCGAAACTCCGCATGTAAAAAATAAAAACCAACTTGTCTAAGTGGAAAGCGCAAAAGTTTCTCAAGCAGTTTTTTTTTGATGCCACCAAAAAAATTAAAAAAAGCAAAAAAGAAAAGAAAAGAAATGAAATGTTAAGGACACAGCCGTTGCGTGGGGCATATCCTTGTAGTAGCTGCTGCTGCTGTTGTAGTTGTTGTTGTTGTTTTTGTTGTTGTCGCGGCAACATTGTTTGTATGATTAGCATTTTATCAGCAGCTCCTTTGCTCATCATAAGACAACAGCGTGAACCGGAATATTTATGTTAATCTTCTGGGCTTAGCGGCTGCTGCTGCCAAAACAGCTGACACTGTTGCAACAACTTCTATCTGCCCCACTCATAACTGGTGCGCGAAAGTCATGTGAGAGGCTGTAATCAAACAAACGGCAAACGACAAAAAAAGGACCTGCGTATGGGGCGCGTTTTATGTGGCAGGCCCATTAATTTATTGCCACAACGGCTGAGAGACACCTCACAACAAAAGGCGACATTATTATTTCATTATTATGCCAAACGCATCCAGTCCAAATCCCCCACGCACACACACACACGCACACACGCACACTTGTAAGCTTTGCAGACTCGTCTCATATTACGAATTGGGGGCAGGCGCAATGATTCATGCGCTGGCAAATTTTCAGACACCCCTCGCACGTCACTGATCATAAACCAAGGGAGATTGCTCTAGTCAAGAGTGTGCTCTACGAACAGATACCCTGTAATCAAATATCCGCTGTATATAAAAATAATCAAGAAACTGTGCTTTCTATTAGCTTTATGTACATTTTTCATTATTTCAAAAATTTTTCATTATTTCAAAATTATTTTTTTCCTGAATTTTTATTACATTTATTTTAAATTTTTCTATCCGATTTTTATTTTAAATGTACACCTATATTTAACACTTCCTTCCTCCAAGCCTATTAAACATTAATAATATACCTCCTTTCCTTGCGTACAGGGTATTTTAATGTGACATTGTTTTATTTGTGGTTCTGATCAATGCTATATTTTTATAGCTAAGTGTTATCATACATTGACAAACTATATCTCATAAATTATCTCATTTTCTAATAGTCCTTAGAAATTACATCCACTTACTCATCAAACATTTATAACATACCTTCTTTCCTTGCGTACAGGGTATTTCACTGTGACTCAATAAGTCTACATTGTTGTATTTGCAATTCCAAATCAAGACTATATTTTATGAGTACTATAAAATGCCTTCACTTGCATGATATATATTTGCTTAATACATATGTATATGTATACCCCATGTTTCCCACTCATTCTCCATGCGTACAGGGTATTCAAAAAAAGTGTGCCCAAAACATATGTTTTGTTTACGGCGTGGAAGCTCCCTTGTAATACATTTTTACTCGTAAATATTTTTATAGTCTGTAGGCCGTTGTGCATGCGGGATTAGTAAGAATTCAATTTACTTTTGAGATGCTGCACAGGTGAGTAAGATCTAGAGGGGAAGCAATCTTAACACTCACCTGTCGCAAAGGGCTGCAGCTAATCCCGTTGTGTGTAAACCATTTAGCGGCAATTAAAACATAATTGCGGCAAGCGTTGATAGCAATCAAACGGTAAATCATTTGGGCGCAAATTGCAACACAGACACACACACGCGAGAGCACACAATACACAGACAGCCAAATTGCGCGCGCGAATGCGAGACAATGTGAAAGGCGACAAACACACACACGCACACGCACACATAGACGGAGCCAATCCGCTCACAGGGTGATGCTGGCGTGCTTTAAATTTTTTTAAGCGCACTTTAATTTATTGCACTTGAGAGAGCGAGCGAGAGCGAGACTAACAGCGTTGGCACTTGCGACACGTTTTATCTTGTTTGCTGCTGCTGCCGGCGCACGTAAATGCTAACGGTACATTTTGCAATCTTCCAACAATCGTGCGCGCTTCATCCGACACAAACTCAACCGAACCCCGGCGCGTACACAAACCGACTAATTCACATTCCCTTCTTTCGATGTACGCTTTGCATACTTTTTGGGAGCGCACTGTTAACGAGAGAGCGCGACACTGCTAGTTAACAGTGAAAGTTAACAGTTACGCACTGAAAGATATTCTGACTTACAGCTACAACTTTTTCGCTTTTTTCAATTTGAAGACATTTATAATTTTTTTAATAGCAAGCACAAAAGAGAAAAAATAAAGAAACAAAAATAATAAAAATACACTACTCGGCATATATATTTTGACATGGTTTCTTTCTTCATTTTTATATTATTTTAAATGAAAACAATTATTGACTTTGTTTTTTTATAGTTAGTTATAATGAATAAAACTATAAAAATAACCGCTTTCAATTTTTAATATTAAATTTGTATTTTTTTTAAATAAAATTGTATAAAACTATAAACTAAATATAACTATAAGACAAGTTAAGTAGGTGGCATAAGTATTGTGACATCATTTTGTTTAACCATTAAATACATTATTATTTTTTATAGCTTTAATTGAAACTGCAAAATAATAAAAAAAAATATATCTATGATCTTTTGGAGGCGGTTCGGAATACACCAAGACTTCGAGGTATTTTAATTAAATCCCTATCCACTCCTTTGTGACCTCAGTTAGGAGGTTCTTTTTCAATAATGTTCAAATCTGGAGTATGTGGTGCCCAATATAGTATTTCTTATCATCCTGCTGGGGAATAAAGGATTTCCGTGGTTAAATGTTCTTAAATCTTCCTTAGTGTTCATAGAATCGTCTATGAACCAAGTCTCCCAAGTCTCCAACCCCCATATCACATTTTTTTATACGATCTTTGTTTAATCACACAATTTTATTATATTATATAATAACTTCAGTTAAACGAAATTTAAACTTCAAATTTTCTTGACTTACTATCATTTTAAAAAAATGTTTGAATATATACATATGTATGTAAAAAAAACAAATAAAATTTTTCCGCACTAGCACCGCAAGCTAACGGGACTTATTGCAAGCACTTTTCAATCGTACGTTAACCTGGTATGACACATTTTACTGGCGGGCTATTATTAAAACGCACTTCTGTATTAACTAAATATTTACTTTACGCACTTTTTAACTCACACACATTTATTAAAATAAAAAAACTAAAAGATTATTTTGGTTTGCAGCAGAAAGAAATTGGCGCGTATCCAAGCTTACGATCCCGTTACTAGTGCTGTGCAACGAAAATATTAGCATTCCATTTAGTATTTAAGTACCAAATACTCTCTATCTGCGATGCATGGTTAGCCAACAAACAATCAATTTACTATTGCTTACATGTTTTTGTAAAAAATTTGTTTAACTAATTGCAAACAGTATTTCTCCTTTAAATTTTTCGCGTATTCTAGATGCCGATTAAAAATTGTGTGCTCCAAGCTAACAACTTATCGATTTTATCTAGCATATATAAATACCAAAAATTCAGTACTTTATGACATTTTTCTTTAGTATTTTAGCGCCTGCTCCGTATGTTCACACTGAGTGTAGCACATTTTTATTTGTGTCGAAAGCGTCATACATATATGTATATTTGTTAACAAATTCCAATAAAAAACCGATAAAAATCATTAATAATGCCCGCAGTGGTGCGCATAAAGCGCCGCATCGACGAGGAGCCACATACGGCATTTGTATTAAATGGCAAACGCCGGCGCCTGCTCAATGATCAAAATGCGCCCGCTGCGTCGACGACGCCAAATGCAGATAACAAAGAGGAACAGAATCAAGTACTGTTAAAGTTTGCCGGCACGTTAGAGAAGCAGGTGAGAGGGCCATATTGAAAAAAGCGCTTTAGCGAATGAGTAGGGGTAGTAATAGGTACAATATAGCTTATGCAAGGTGGTTGGAAAGGAAGGCATAGATCAGCTAACTCTACCTATCTCTCTCTCTCTCTCTCTCTTTAAGGATGATTGCGCTACCAAACAATTTGCAGCCGCTCGATTGAACAAAGCCACAGCCAAGGAGCTGGTGCGACAGAACACGGATCCAACTAAAATCAACGCTCTGCGTCGAGATAAACAGCGACAGGAGCAACAGCAATTGGCCAGAGAGCAAAGATATCGTGTGGTCAACTGTCTGCGGACGACGCTGAACGAAGTGGAGGACGAGGAGGAAGAGGAGAAGGGGGCAGCAGGTGGAAGCAGCAGCAGCCAAGAGCAAAGCAAGACTGAACGCAGGCAAATCACAATTGTGGACATTGAGTCGCAGCAAAGAGAACAGGATCAGGGGCAGGAACAGAATCATCCTCAACAGCAACATCAGCCCGTAGATTCAGATATTGGCTATGTGTACGATTTATATGTGCCGGAGAATGAGATGCAGGCGCAATATGTTGATATGTTCGATGACAACTATTTAAGGTTCGTCCTAAACACAAATGAAGAACAACCATTGTTGCAACTCACAAATTTCTATATGTAAAACGCATCACATTATCTTTTGGCTAGTCGTATAAAACAATTCTATATCTACATAGATACTCTTAAATGTTGTCCTACCTTGTCCCTCATTTAGTTGTAAGCATCTGAAATCAGATTTCAAATTTTTCAATAATTTATTTGTTATTGTTAATTCGTCTGATTCTCTATATAAGGTTGTATTATCCGTTTAATTACTACAACAACTGCTACTGGTAACACAGCAACAGCAACATCTACTACTACTACTACTACTACGACAACAGCGGAACGATGTGCCACGCCCACCATCAAACCGCTCCCTCTTGACACCCACACAAAATAAAACATCGCACGGCTTGCAGCTCTTCCTTCAAAATAGACACGAAAACCAAAGCAGCTTTGTCAACTAAATTAGCTTTTAGTTCTTTTCTTATGCTTTTTGCACCTCACACTCACACACACGAACACATTTTTTTTCTACACATTTATATATATAGTTTTTATATACATGATTTTTTGTTTCTGTCCCAATTTGTTGCCAGTTGCCAGTTTTTTAAGTTTTCTTTCGCTTTCGATTTAAGTCATTCCACAAATCTTGTGCTAAAGTCTAATTAAGTGCTTAGTTTTAGTTTAACGCCCAAATCAAATAAAACAACAAATATATATATATGTAAATGAATAGCAGGTGCTGCCCGGCTTTGCGCGGCTCAAGTGTTTTTCTTCAAAATAAAACTTTTTGCCAGCTTTTCTGACTTAACTTTACAGACTTCACTTCTATCAGCTGAAAGGTTTACAATAAATCAACCATTCAATCAGTCATTTATTCAGTCTGTCAATCAATCAGGGAGGCAGACAATCAATCAATGAATCAGACTGACAAACAATCAACCTTTCAATAAGTCAATGTTTCAGTAAATCAATCAGTTTGGTTAGTCAATCAATCTAACCTTCAGTCAGTCAATAAGTCAATCAACTAATTAATAAATTGGTCATCAATTCATCAGTCATTAAATCACATTCAATCAATTTCAACTCAACAGCTTTCAGTCATTCAATCAATCATTTAGTCAGTATATCAATCAAATATACATTCAAGCAATCAATCACAAATTCAATCAACTAATTGGTTAGTCAATCAATCCCTCGGTCAGTTAACCAATCAATTCATCAAACCTTCCGTTAACTCACCATTCGGTTGGTCTATCAATCAAAGACAGTCAACTTACCCTTCGTCTTTGGTCAATCAATCAATCAAAGTCAGTTATTGAACCATTCAGTCGTTAAGTTAATTAAGTTCAAGCAAACATATTCTTTCGCTTTTACAGCTTCAGTCAGAGAATTAAGTTTACAGTCAATCAATCAGTCATTCAATCAATTGTTCTGTTAGTCAACCAATCGTTCTGTCAATAAAACAACATTATTTAGTTAATTTTAATTCATAAACAATTCTTACGCATTCATAATAATTTAATCAACCTGATCAATCAATCAGTCAATCAATCAAAATCATCGGTAAAAAAGTCAATATCCTTTTTCTTTTCAGTCTTCGTCCCGTAAACGAAGTTTTCTACGAGGATTGCTACAACGATGACGAGGACAACGACTCGGAGGATTCGAACCAGGAAAACTACTATACGAACGATTATCCGGATGATGATGATGCAGTCGCAATGGGCTCCGACGAAGAACTTTGCCGGCAAATGAATAAATTTATGTTCGGTAAACCCCTTAGACACTATTTATATAAATTTCCCAGTTGCTTAAATTTCGTTTTCCTCTCGTAGACGATGATGAGGATGAATTTGCCAGTGGCTCGAGCGATGCGGAGGATCACAATGAGTACCATGATCCTTATGTGCATACCATCGACACGGAGTCAGCGAGCTTTGTGGATGATGTCGACTACTTCAATGTGGACCGGCAAGGAAGCGCCTACGAGCGATACAAACGTAGAATCCTACGAGAGGCAGAGGGTCTTGAATCCTGTTCGGAAGATTCGGACTTTGATGAGGACGAGCCTAACTTCGAGAGCGCCAGCGAGCACGGTGTCGAAAGCGATTGAGGAGAACCTAAACCTTATCAGTTTATTTTTATTATTATTATATATTGGCTTTTATGTCTTAAGTTAAGGTTCCTTTGAAAAATATTCCAAACTGGATTTTATGAAATATTCGAATATTATTTTGGTTAAGTTCTATTAAAAAAATTTATATATTTATATTCTATTTATACATAAAGGAAGATATCAAACCTTTGATCAAGAGTTGCTCTGTAAACCATAAGATATAGTTAGCTGATCCGACTGATTCTTATAGAAGATAAATATTTTATAGACAGACGAAGTTTGATATATAAAGTCAACTTTTTATGTAGAACTTTAATGCTTAGTGTAGTAGTCTTCTTATAAGCGTAACATATTCCATAAAACCTCCATTCTTCCTATTACTATGATATAGTATTCCGATCCGATTGAATTTTACATATAAGAGCGCTTCACATTGTCAACTTTCGATATATAGTATATATTCACATATGTATACTTTATAAACTACAGCTTTCTTCTCAACATTACATACTTCATTGCAAGCTTTTACTACCCACTAGTAACAATCTGTATAGGGTATGCAAACTTTATATCTTATATCTAATCGGAGCTCTTTCTTCGCTTTTTATGCTTTTTCTCCTTGGAACTCTTGCTGCGTTTCAGCTTCTCCTGCTTTATCTGCTCAGGAGGCTTAAGCTCCCTTTCGGTGGGCGCAGGATTTGCTTTAGTCAAAGGCTGCGGCGCACATCCCTCCATGTAAAGCCGGAGCGTCTCTTCGTCCAGTTTCTCATTGTCCTTCGGCGGTTTGTAGTCCAACACATGATCCACTCGCAGCGTACGATCGTTAATCTTAATGCCATTTAAATTGTCCACGGCTAACACAGTGGAGCGCTGATCCTCGTAGCACAGGAAGCAGAATCCTTTCGATTTTCCCGTCTTGCTGTCGCGAACCAAATTTATGTTCACAATTTCGCCATATTGAGAGAAGACGCAGATGATGTCGCCTTCGGAGAGGGTGTATGGAAATCCCGCGACGAATATCCAGGCGGAGTCACGGTACATATCATGCCAGCTCTTGCCGCTGGGGTTTTTAAGGTCTTGTTCGCTTAATTTAAGCACATTTCGCATATTTGTTAGAGGATTCATTTTATTATTTACAAATGCAGTATGTCAGTGTGACCGTAAACAGCAATAGCACAATAAACTACTATCGCAAAGAACACCAACATAAGGGATTCATCGCTTCTGTTGTGCAACACTACTCGTACGAGTAAGTATCGTTTAGTGTGACTTGGTCACACAGCGTTCAGTAGTACTTTTTAGTTGGTCGTTGTCGGTTCGGTGGTCGTTTATGCGTGCGCCGCAAATTTTGTTGTCGCGTTTCTAATCGAAAACCCTGCAAAATTTTTGCTAGTGAAAACTGCTTGAAATGTTGTAATCTAATTACAATTACATGCAAGTGCTTCAATGTGCAATTAAGGTGTGTTTAATGTTTGGTTCAATTTATTGAATAAGCGGCAGCAAAACTATCATGTCTGCCTGTAAGTGTGTATGTAAGTGCGTATGTATGAGTGTGTCTGTGCGCCTCTGTGGCCCCTGTGCTTGTGCATGCGTGTGTGTGAGTGTGTGAAAAGCAAAAGAAAAAGATATGCTGCTCGCAGCAGCAGCAGAAAAGTATTTCTTCTTCTATTTAAAAATGTGTGTCAGTGTATGTGTATTGTTAAAGAAGGCATAATAAATAATAGACGCTTCTTTTTCTGTTACTCTCAAGCATTTCAAAACGCTGTCTGTTTTAATTGTGTTATTGTTTTAAAATTTTCCCATCAGCGCGAATTGTGTGTCAAATACGGCAAAAAAAAACAATACAAAATAACAGTTACCGAATACTACAACAACGCCCCATTTTAAGGAGGGTCAACATCTTGCCTCCCCCCGCAGCTTCTGTGTACGCTTTCGTCATACGTTTTTGTCGCCTCTTACTCTCACTCTCTCTCCCTATCTCTCTGCGTGTGTCGCCTATTCCCACGCATGGATCGCCGCTCGCATAATGTACGCATTTTGCCTTTTGCTTTTATTGCTGCTGCTGCTGTTGTTGTTCCTGGTTTGTAAAAGGGCAAATACATGTGTATACAGGCGTACACGAGAGTGTGTGTGTACGCGTATTATTTTGTTGCTTTTACACTACATTTATGTCACCCCACTGGTCACACTTACACACACTCACACCTGAGACAACTCCACCATATGCCAGCTGCCTGCTTGTCTGTCTGCCCGTCACCCTGCCCCTTGCTGTCTGTCTTTCTATCTGTTTTAACACATTCCACCCCATTTCGCGCTGTAAATGCCGCCCGACTGCCAGCTCCTTCTCCATTTGCCTGTTCATTCCACAGTTTTTTGTTTTTGTTTTTTGCTTTTACTTGTTTTCGAGGCTTTGGCTTAGGTGTGGCCGTAGTTAGTTGTAGGTTTCCTTTACACAACGCCACGGAAGTGGTAATAAAAAAACTTAAAAAAAAAAGCCGTGTGCCCACGTCGTTGACATTGAACTCGCCAGCAGTTCCAGTTGCGCCTATCGTTGTCTTCGGCTCTCCCCATCGCCTACGTCTGGAAGTGCGCCGCCTCTGCCGCAGCACTGCCAGTCGCAGCGATACTTTCCCAAAATAAAGAGAAAAAAATAAAAAATAATAATCCAACTCCTGTCGCAATGGCCTTTCATTTTTGCTCGCTGTTGCAACAGTTACTTTTTTGTACACTGCAAAATATAACGGGTCTTTTGAATATGTAGGATTTTTATGTTCAAATTTCCTTTGTGAAGGGACATTTAACTAGCATTTGAATTAAGATGCCATCGCTGCATGAAACATGTTTTTTCTTTTATTACAACCCCTACTTTCGTATACTTTTTAACCCTGAAGACTGTACAATATTATAACATACATAAGTAAATAATTGAACCAGTTCAAGATCGTTGCATATAATACCCTACACAAATAGAAGTTTGTTGTCCCAATATCAGAAATTTCCCTTAAAGAGCATTTGTAGTTCGTCAATGCTGAACTTTTGTTTCTCTTTGATTTCTAATTGTGCAGTCATAGATGTTTTTTTTTCTTATTTTCTTTTATATTATTTACATATATATGGTTTTTTTTTTGGGCAAGCTTTCTCATTATGCGGTGTGTGTATTAGTGTTATATGTTATATGCGATATAGCGTATAACAAGTACTGTTATTATTATGTGCCTCACGTCTTCTCGAGCCAAAGATTCGCGCTGCGACTGCGCACGATTATGGCACATTTTTATAGCTGCCAAAGCGATGAAAACTGCCTTCAGACCGAAACGTGTCAAGTTGCCAGATAACTACAGATGCAACAAATATATTTATATATGTACATATGTATATATGTGTATGCATGTGTGTTTGTGTGCGCTTGGCTCGTGTTTGAAGCATAACGTGCGCATAGAGTTCGATTAATTTCGTTGCGCCTCGGTAGCTGTGCACTCAACTCAAACATCCGCTCACACACACATACACCTACACCTACTGTTGTTTGCTGTTGTTGTTGTTGTTGTTGTCGTCTTTTGGCTGGCATCGAATAACCCTTGCTTTAGGCCAACAACTGACCAACTGGCTGCTGCTGTTGGTAACATCTGTTTTCTTGTGGCTTAAAAAAACACAGAAAACAACAACAATACCAGCAGCAGCAAAAAACTACAGTCAAAACAAGTAAGAGTTGCGCTGAGTTTAAGTTGGCACGACTTATATATACCCTACATTAGCAAAAAGTTAAGACAATACAATATAACAAACAAAATAAATCTGTTATAAGATAATTATTATAAATATTTAAAAATATTTATTATTATGAGAAGAGATTTGGTATTTTCTTTATGATTTCTCATTTTTGTCTCTTCTCATGTTTCTTCCCACGACTTCTGTCACAAGCTTTATGCCTTGCATACCTCATTTCATAAGTCTTACAGAGTATATAACAAGCAAGTGCAAAAAATGACTTTACACCCGTTTTTTCTCCGTTGTTGTTGTGGCTCTTGTCTTGTTGCCAAGTTTGTTTTTGTTGTTGCTGTTTACACCTGTGCCTCGCGTTTCGCTTTTTCGCATATTGTTTACTGTTTACAGCATGTAAATTCTAGCTTTGGCCACGCCCACATTCTGAAACATTTTCGAGGGCTACATACCAGCAAAGCCCACACACACGCACACACAAAGACACACATACACTTAAGCAGACGCCACATATGAAAACAGAAACTTGTGGCGCGCGGGTTTTTTTTTCATCTGCGTATCAAATAATTGAGCTCAATTGATTTTAATTGAAACTGACAACTGCTGTTTGTTTATTCTTGTTGTTGTAGTCAGCAGTCATATGAAACAAAAAACGAAGAACATAATGTTTGTTGTTGCTGTTGATGGAGCTGATGATTTTTTGTGTGCTGTTTGATGAACTGCGCCTTAGAAACTAAGTGCAGCAATTTATTTGAAATTTGAAATAGTTGAATAAAATTAGAGAACATTTTATAAAATGACTCAATAAAGTTTGAAAGACCTTTACTAAGACGCCTAAATACACCCACGCAATCTCTTTCATATACTTTTTTAGTTTTGAACTTATCCGAATATTCTTTAATATATTTTATTTTTTATTCGATGAATTATGTGCATAAATAAACTAAATAATAATTAACACCTTAAAGGTTATACCTTCTTCACATTTTCATGGCTTACCTCATGTCTCATCCACTTTCTATATAATCTAGTTTCACCAATTTTGCTTGGGATCAGTGATAAGACTTTCGTATTGCATTATCTATGGACTTTATGCAATCACGTATTATTGAGATGTTTGTAGAGCCTACAAATGTGGACCTCATTTATCAGCTTATTTGATTTGCATTCTGACTAAGTACTTTCCTAAACATATATATATTTATATAGTATATACTTTATATATCTCTCTTACTATAGTATATGCTGTCTGTTGAGTTACATTTTTGGCATTCAGTTCGGGTTTTCACCATGACTCATTGCATGTGACACACTATCTAGACTTTTCTTTGATAAAATATTCAGAATTTATCTATAGATTTACATATGAATCACGAACATTGCTTTGATATTCAATATAGCTTGTAATCTGATAGACATGAACATATTTACAATGGTAATTTAATAATTAGATGATTTTTATTTGATATGATGAACTTGTTATTAAATGTATAAAGCATATAATATATATATTGATTATTTATTTATTTATTTGTATATTACTGGTTTACTGGATGTTTATTATTTATTACTGCATGTAACTTGTTTTAATCATATTTTTTATAAGCTACTTGGATTTCATTTATAGATTTTTTGTCTGATATGTCGTAGAAATCTTTTAAAGTACTTTGTATTTTCTTAGGACATTTAAAAGGAATATAAATATAATAAAATATTAAGTTATTTCTTCTTACTTCTTAATAACCAGCTTCAAAGAGATACCCTTTCAGAATCATTTTATCTACTTAACACACTCAAATAACCTTTTAAACGTTATCCCTTTTTATTGTATCCTTGAGGAAATCTACTTTATCCACTTGATAAACGACTGCAATGTAATATTGAGATGGAGACTAAAGAAAAAGCTAAAGGTTCATATAACCTTAAATACCTTAAATCCCTAAATATTCATATATCATAGCTTTTTCATGTAGCGAAGGGATTGAGAAAGAAATTGGTTCCCGATCCATCCCGTCCTGAAATCAATTTTGCTTTTCCCGCCCGATTGAAAATTTTTTCATTTTTCCTGCGGGTCTCGACATTTCCCGGCATTTTTGCCAACTCTTATGATAGATTAACATTATTATTTAAAAATAAGTTTTTCTCAACATTTTCTCCTTTAAGACGTGTTTTCCTTTCTTCCAAAATTTACTCGTTGTCAAATCTCCCATCTCTAGATTCATTTCATTTTACTATTTATACATATTCTTCGTGCAGCTTAAAGACGTTTATCCTATGAAAATCACATGTATACGTCCATTTAGGATTATAATGTAAATTGTTTTAAGCACCCATTAAGCCTAATGTAAGCAATACTGTATAAACCTTTTATAGCGCAAGTTTGAATTTGTTGATTTATTCAAATCCTCCTAGGATCACCCAGAGAAACAGCCTTCAACCAATTTATTAGAATCATTCATGATTTTCCTTATAGGAACTTTCTCGGTCTAGATACTCTTAGGATATGCCAGAAAAAAACGAGTTTTTAAACCAATTTACCAATTTATAGTATCATGCATGATAAACCCTTTATAGTAACATTTCTTTTGACCTGTTTTTCAACCTACTTAGTATTTTCTTATAGTTTATAGAATAAAACAGCTTTTAGGCGCATTTAATTCAACCTGTAAAGTTGAAAGTGAATTCTTCGTATAAAAGTCCACAGGGCTATTTATATAAATTCCTGTCTATAGTTCACATTGATAGATATCTAAACATAGCATCTTCTGAAATGCCAAAAAAACAAATGGCAAAAACAATCTAAATGAAACTGAAATTTCTCGTACGAATTATTGGAATATCTATACAAAATTTAAGTATGTATATATATGTAGATATATGTCTAGAGTATAGTATGCCTGAATAAATAACGAATTTGATTCAACCATAAGGCACGGCTCAACTTTCATTCATTCGCATTTGTTTATAAATTTGCGGCGCGTTCTCTTCTACTTTATTTAAACAATTCGTATGCGCATTGAATAATAATTAAATTAAATCAAAACTAAAAAGAGAAATATTTGCTGACGTTTGTGTCTAAATATATTTTTGGCTCGCGCTTCTTTCCAGCAGCTGTTTCGCATATTTGTTAATGTGCAATTTTTATTGTACACTTAATTTGTTGTTTATTTTTTATTTTGGCTTGCTGGCGCTAACAGCTCCAATAAAAAAAAACTAAAAACCCAAAAAAAATTGAAATAAAAACTATTTAGATATGCGGCATGTGTGTTGGGCAAAATTTTTTTTGTTTGTTTTTTATGCTTTTTTTAGACACTGGCTTCGCGCAAAAAACTTTCACTTCCATTAAAAAGTTTTGTGTGTACCTGTGCGCTTGGCTTAAGCCGCGCCAAATGTCGACGCCGACGCAGACAGCGACGACGACGTCGACGCCTGCGTCAGCGTCGTTAAATGACATTAGGTTAGGTTTTATGGCTCAAAGCGCTTAGCCTAGCTTTTAGAGCCCCAGCGAAATTCTGCACAAAATGTCAAAGTCGAAAGATTTACATGAAAAGCAAAACGATTTCGCTTTTATTTTCTTGTTTCTATCTAGATTTCTAGTATATACATATATATAAATATATAAACAATAGTAAACTAATAATAGTAGTAGATAATAATAAACTAATATAAATAATATTAAAAAAAATATAATTAATAATAATATAATAAATAATAATATAATAAATAGTAACAATAATCATAATAGTGAAGTTCTTTTGATTAGTTACGTATATTTTTGTTAAAAAATCGTGTTTCAGAATTCCTTCAGAGATATTTAGTTCAATTAAATAGACATGAGTTTTGTAGTTATTAGAAAGCTTATTATAGGTATTGTTTAAGAAAGTCTAGTAGATATTGCTAAGTATAGTTAACCTTAAAATAAAATATGATAAAAGTTGCTATAGTTCGACTTTAAATGGTTTTAGACGCCTTAAAATTTGTTTGGGCTAAGCTTTACGAAAGATTATTAGATTTATTTCAAAAGGGGTTGAAACGGCTCAGAAGAATATCTTACAAATGTTAGGATTGTTGAACCAGTTTTTTTATACAAAGCCATATTCTTTTTCTAAGCTTTCATGATTTACATCAATAAACTGGTTCCTGAAAACTATGGGAATTTTTTAATTTTTAATTTGAATATATATATAGTACAGAGCTAACCATATGAATATTTAAAATGTGATTCGGGATTTCATTATTAAAGCAATGTTCATAATATCAATAGAAGACTTAAATATGATATAAATATCTTTATATTTTTATTTTAAAAAGATATTCTATAAACTTTTATAATATGTATAATACTTCATATTTGTATTATGTAGGTATACATAGGTACATAAGACATCAGATATAGGGTTTGAACCCTTCTTATTTCAGCTTGTAATAATATTATTATTTCTATAACCAAAAAATTCGCTTGATGACATAAACAACAATTGCAAATAAAGAGAAAAATATTTTTTTAAAAACTTGGAAGAAAAAAAATGTTTCATAAAAAGACTTCGGTTACTATCTTTAACTATGTAAGGGCATACAAACTGCGCTGTTTAAAGTTTTTGCTTTTGTGCTTTCAATTCAAACGATTTGCTGCTGCACCTGTGTTATGTGACCGGAAGTTGAAAGCTGCGCAATTACGAGGTATGTCTGTAATGAGAGAGTCGTCTAAAATGTTGGTTGGTTCGTTGGGCGGCCACAACTAAAAATAAACGCAACGAAAGCGATTGCCAGTGTTGACTAATTTGCAGCTACATTTAGACTAATTACAGTGCATGCCCCCTCCCCATCCTTTAACAAGTTTTTAGGTGAGTCAGCAGAGCACAGGGTTGGGAGGGGGAGGGGGAGGGAAGACAAAAGCTCTCTCGAAAAGAGTTCAACAACTGTAAACAAATGCATAAATGTGAGTCAGTAAAGAGACAATCAGATCAGATTTCGCGACTGGCAAGTGCCTCGACTCGGGTCTCGACTCTGACAACTCTTTTGCAGATTGATGCTACACAGCCTCGAGCTGCAAGAGAAAAAGATAAGCAACCAGTAGCTCGGCAATGGAACCGGAATTGAAGCAGCCTTGGAGCCACAATTTGGCTCTCAGTGGGTTGCAAGACAGACCATAGTTTATTTATTTTATTTTTTGCCTTCATATACAGCAGATACTATATATAATATGTATATAGTCATTGAAATTGGTCAGTTTAATGACTTTTTATGCGCACTCATTAGTCATTGTCCATGAGAAATTTGAAATTCGCATTGTATTCAATTGTAATATTATAGTATAGCATATAGTTTGTATAATGTATACCACTTTAATTGGTCAAAGTGTGAATCATTTATTATACCTAGTCATCAGTGGGTTAATATTTCGCTATATATATACACACGTATTTATATCAAGTGGCACAATTATGCCACATTGTGGTGCAATTAAATTAATTTTAATAAAGTCAGTTTCAAGTGTGACTAAGAAGGCTTTGTTCTATTATTAAATATTAAACCACAAATCCAAGGGGTTAAAGTCCTAAACAAACCCACTTTAATTATTCCTCAAGTCGTGTTTGAATATTTTCCAATGTATATTTTACAAAATTATTTCTAGTCTAATGTTGACTTTCATGAATTAAGAGTTGGATGTTTTGTAATATTATATAGCCTTAGCTATATCTATTTCGAATCTCAAGGTTATTTTTGTGATATGGAGCTATAATTAGGAATACGCCGTCTAGACGTTCAGCTGATGCAAAATTTACATAGATAGTTTACTATATTAGGCCAATTCACAAGATATATTTGACTTCTCTAGTTAGATATGTTAGATATGTTAGTAAATTTCTGGATACTTTTGAGCTGGTAAGCTGAAATATAATATGCACACTTTATATCAGGTTTGTGTATATTACAGTTGTATAGCTTAAAATATGGCCTCATATATCTGGATCTGTTTACGCTATCTTGCTGAAATAGGTAGGCAGGGATCTTTTTGATTTTTTTAGCTAACATTTGGTATTTGGAGTCTAGACATTTAGCTATCGAAATGCAAATAGGTCAGTCTAGACAGTCTAGACATTTAGCTGATAACCAATTTAGATAGATAGTTACCAAATCTCAAATCTCACGATCTTTTTGAGTGTTCTAGCAAAAGTAAGTAAACAGAGTTAGATATGTTTATATATTTCTGGATATTTCTGAGCAATCAAGCTGAAGGCTTTAAATATAATAGGCAGGCTCTCAATTTAATACAGTTATATAGCTTCAAACATGACCTCATATCTCAGGATCTATTTAACATATCTTTCTGAAATTTGATATTTGGACTCTCGATATTTAGTTTATACATTTAGATTAATTTTAGGAATAAAATTTACGTAAATAGTGAGAAATAAAACTTTTTTTATTTTATTAAAAAGGAAACTATTTTTTATCATTTCATCAGCTGCAGCTTTTGTTTATCCGCAATTTCCCAGTTCTCACGCAGTGCGAAACTATTTTCTGTTTTTTCCTTTGCTTCCTAGAAGCCATTAACGCTTAATGCACTAGAATTACTGCGCCACATTTTCCGTAGCTCAAGTATGCTGGGATGTGGCTGCAGCTCCTCCTACTTCCTCTGCCCAGATGGATGAGGAGCAGGAGGAGCACCTCTTCCATTGTGTTGCACTTGTTGAGCTTGTCAGGAACTCAGCAGCTAAATGAGCTGACGACCGACTGACTGACTGACTGACAACCAAGTTAAGCACATTATGCATGCCATATACTCTGTATAGCGTATATATATGTATATGCATATATATGTATATATGTATTCTCTAGTCTTTTATGGTTTGCAACATCATTTGTTAGTTCATCTGTCTGTCTGTCTCTCAGTTCTCGCTCTAGAAACGCCAACAGAGGCAGTTGTGACCCAGTTAGTGCCATAAATTAGCACAAGCCTCTGTCTGCAACAGACAACTTGCAACAGATGTGTGTGTGTTTGTGTATGTGTGCGTGTGCGTATGTGTGTGCAATGTGCATTTAATAAATACGAGTCTAAGTATCTCAACATACTTAGATACTCTCGCACGCACAGCAGCTTAACTCAATTCCGTTTAGTCTGGCAGCCAAAGCGGTTTATAGTAATAGCAGCCACACCATACTAGTTCTCACATACCCTAGCATTGAAAAATTGTATAATAAATGTCTGAGCTACACCTAAAAGGCTGATAAATTTATTGAATACCCTGTAATGAGTTGCCGGTACAGTATCACACATATACCCTAGCATTAAGAAAATTAATAATAAATTTCTATGGAAATAGTCTATTCCCACTATCAGCTACAGTTAAATCGGATTAAATTGTATACCCTGTGATAAAGGTTATTTTCGTTCTCATATGTTGGTTCCTGGAACAATCCATTTCCCGAGGGCACAGTATCTAAAGTCAATGAAAATTTTATCCATACAATTTTCATATTTGTACTTTATCATTTAACTACAGCGTATTTGCTGGTCAAACTTATTTTAAAAAAAATGTAAATCTATTACTAAATTTCTAAAGTACATAGCCTATAAAAACTACCAAGGTTTCTGTTAAACAGACAATGAGTCTATTTTGCATATACCCTGTAAAAAGTAGATAGTAATTTTAAAAGTACGTAAAAGCTATAAAATTTTCAGTTAATAGCTAATGCGTTTATATTTGCTTATACCCTGTAAAAAGTGGATAGTAGTAGAGCCTTAAGTAAATATCTCTGTATACCCTAAGAGCTGTGGATTTCTCGAGTATTAAACCTAAAAAAAACTATGATATTTTCAGTCATTTATTTACGTCATTATTATTACAGGGCATCTACTAGTCAACTCATTGAATTTGATGTCTTGTTACTTGTCTCAATTGGGTCAGTCGTGAGAGATAAAAAAAAAGTAAAAACCTGACTATTAAAAAGCCATCAACTATTGTTCAATATTAAGTTATTTCATAGCATTAATTAGTCTACAGAGGCTGCAGGCCGATTGATATCATAAGCACACACACACACACTCCAACTCTCACACACAGCGAGTGTACATGGGGCTTAATTGATTGGAGAAAGTGAGGTACATGATTTGGCTGACCGTTCGTTCATTCGTTTGGGTTCGTTTTTCGATTCGGCCTTTTGCCTGGGAAAATGTCTTCATCTTTGTAGCTAAAGCCCAACTGCAACTGCCAATTGCAACATCCCAAGGCAACAACAACAGCAACAGCTAATCAAGCGAAACATTGTAAATGCGAGAGATAAAATTCATTTGATATATATGCAAGAAATAACAGAACAAAAAAAGTCGATTACGGCAATTGCAGCAATACAAATTGTGAATTGAAAAAAAAAAACATTTGAGGAAACAAAAAACAGTTGGCGAAGGCATATTGATTATCAGGTGGCATATGCACCTGATTTCTAATATACATTTGTAAAATAACTCTCTTGGAAATTATAATTGAATAGTTCAGTTTCAAGTTGTGAACTGCTTCGTTCATTTTAATTACTAGCTCAATTCGTGAACTATATATTCTATTCAGTCGAATATGATCATAAAAATGGTATTAAATCATCAGATGTAAACAAATAAAACCCAAACTCATTAAATGAACACTAAAAAACGCAAAAAAAAAATCAGAAAATAATTATGATCTAATAATACTAATACATATTTTTTTATTACATAATTTGAATTTTTATTTAATGTAAATATAGTAAAGATCTTCCACATTATAATGCGAACTAATTAAACGATCACTAAAAAAATATTCATTAATCTTTAAAGTAATTATGATCTAACAATTAAATAAATATTTTTATTTAATTACCGTTACACCATTGAGCATATATATAAAACAATAAATCAGCAGAAATCAAAGATCAACTATTATACAATACGTCTATCAAGATGAAACCCCCCTCCCCAGTTCAATTATTCAATGGGGCCATTTAAGTTCATTAAAGATCAGCGTTGAAAGACCCTAAATGATATCAGAAACAATCAAGCCGTGCGCTGTATAATGGACCGAATGTCAAAGATATCATTAATAATGCTTAATCTAACGCATTTATTCATGATTTTATCCCATATCCCGTTTTTTTACAGCTACATTTGGCCGCATTGATCGATGCTCATTTCTTATGTGTTTCCATTTTGCCTCTTTTTAGTCTACCCCGTTTTTTGTTTTTTTTTTCTTTTTGTTTCGATTTTCCCAGCTCGTTTTGCCGTTTGTTTTTACCAAATTGTTTATTTCGTTTAACGATATTTTATGTGCACATGTTGTTGCTGTAGTTGTCGCTTTTGTATTTCTTTATGTGCTGCATTTTCGGACCGTTAGCGTCAACGTTTCTAATAGTTTGTTGTTGCATTTGATAAACGTAGCCGGTAGGCCCCAATCCTCTCCCTGTCTCTCTTTTACTCACACCTCTGCAGCAGCAGCTGCTGCTACTGCCCGGTGTCCAGTGCCTAACACAGCACCCGACCCTCTCCAACCCACAGCTGAAACTCGTTTCCGTCTCGCTCTGCGATTTCGCCGCTGCTAGTCTCTGTCTGCCTGTCTCTTTCTCACTCGTTCGCTGTTGCGTGTGTCTCAGTCTCAATCGCAGACACCAAGTGTAGTACCCCCCGCCGCCGCTAGCTTAATTTATGAAAGTTTAAATGCATGCATTTGGTGTCGCCTGTAAATCAGAACTGCCGCTAGGAGGCGCTGCCAACTGGTTGCTTATAAATATTTATCGTATCTGTTTATATATGGGATATACTCTCAAATACATGTAGATGTGAGTGTGTATGTGTGTGTGGTGTGCCACATCCTTAAGTCTGAGCCACTGGCCTTATTCCAAATAAAGGAATTCCAGACACGGCTCACAGCATTTGCCCATAGAGAGTTTTGAAAGTAGAACACGGCTTGAGGTAATTGATAAAATATATATATATACACGTAAATACGTGCGTGTTGTTAGAAAGTAAACGCCAACAGCCGCTTACAGCATACACTGTAGAAAATTGCGCAAACACTCGCTAAAAAAATGCACTTCAATTTAAATTGACAATTAAGAAAATTACTTTTATAGTTTAGTACTTGCAAAAAAATAACTACAAATAAGTAAAGTACTTAAAAAAATTAAATAGACTTTAAAAAAATGACTATATTTTAATCAAATAGTAAGCCTAGATATAAAACTCATAACTTTTAAATCAAATCTTTTGTTTACAACAGTTATGTAATTTTTGATAAATTTAAACAGCATATTTAACTAGAGTACAACATTATTTTTGCCAGTGTAAAATAGTCTGCAAAATCTACAAAAGTTATTTTTGAGTAGCTGTTGATTTGAGAGTCATGCAAGTATTTTATCGGGGGCTAACTTCATTATTTTGATACAATAATAACTTACATACATGTATACTTAGGTGTTTATGTGTGTGTGTGTGCGCCCCTATAAATTAGCAATGAAATCTCATGAGTTATTGGAAATTTATAGCCGGCAAGTCATGTGTGAATGAAGGCATGGTCATGGGCCAGCCCGACTTTAGGCTGCCTTTAAGGTCATCTGAGTTCTTTATATTGTTAGAAAACTAACTTAATTAAAAAGCAAAATTTATTAAATATAAATAAAATAAATACAAAATATTTTTGAGACTTTAGCTAGTTTTAAGACATTCAAAGTTTTTATATATTTTTTATTACAAATTGGTTTAGTTATATAAACCTATTTTAATTTTTTTTTAAATTTATGAAAAATATTTTAAATATTTTTAGAACATAAAAAAATGGTTTGAAAACTTGGAGTTCACATCTAATGATGGCTATGAGTACGCCTATGTAAAGACTATAAAATTTATAGTATAAATATATAAATGCCATTAAATTATATATTATAAGAACTCACTTGATTATTGATTGATTGTTTCTCTTTAATATTTTGCAGATGACAAAATCCGAGTAATCCGTTAGTGAGAACCATGTCCGAGAAGGTGAGCAGCGCTCTGGCTGCACAGCTGCATGCGCATTCGCTTGCACTGGCCAACAGCGCCAGCTCCTCCGCAGAGCTGCAGCATCACCAACACCAGCATCAGCCATCGGCTGCCTCTAAGGAGACGCCGCTGCCATTCGAGATGGATGCGCCGGCAGCTGCCATCAGTGCGCAGCTAAATTTTAAGATTGTGCCCGCTGATAGCTTACTGGTGGGTGGCTTGCATTTGGGTCTGGGCAGCAGCCAGGAGATGTTCGGCTCGATGAACACATCACAAATCTCAAATGCCTCTACAGAGTCCAGCTGCAGTCCGCCAACAGCTGCGCCACCCAAGCCCAGCAGGCACATGGCCGTGCAGCCCTTGAATAGCGTAAGAGAAAGTGTAATCTATATACAATATATATATTCTAGAGCCTCCTCTATTTGCCTTACAGAAATCATGTCGCTTTCCCAAGCTGGAGGAGTGCGCCCACTTTCACTACGAGCGCGTTCAGCTGGGCGCCCTTTCGGTGCAGCTGCTGGATGACAAATCGGAGCAGCAGCTAGGCAGCAGCATTGCCTCCCAATCAATAGGAGGGGAGTTAGTACATAGTTCAATACGCTCTGCTGCCTTCACAGCTGAGAGCTGTTGGTTCATCATACGCGTCTGTCCGCAAGGCTGCGAACCGTTCCTGATCAAACGTAGCTATGAGAATATGCAAATGCTGGACGAGATGCTGCATCGTTGTGTCTACGATCGGAAGATTAGCGGATTGCGCAACATGTGCGAACTGGAAGTGGATGAGGAACTGCAATCCGAACTGGATGTGGAGTATGCCGTGGCCAAGTACTTGGAACGCTTCTCAAAAATCGCCTCCGATTCGCTGACATGTGGCACCATACTCACCTGGCTGCAGCTGGACAACAAGGGTCGACGCCTGCCCCTGGCCGATGGCGAAACGCAGAGGACAATTAATACGCCCGCTGTAGGTGCAGCCTACGGGGTGCGTCGCTATCAGGCGCAGGCGCCAGATGAGATTAACATTGAGGTGGGCGACATGATATCCGTCATCGACATGCCCAGTCCGGCGGAATCGATTTGGTGGCGTGGCAAGAAATCCCACTTGCAAAAGTCCCTGTACGAAGTGGGCTTTTTCCCGCAATCGTGTGTGGCCACCATTGGCGACAAGGTGCCAAGGAATTTCCCAATGCCGGCTCCACTGGTGGGTCACTTGGATGCCTCGCCTACGAAGCCGGTGCTCCGCAAACATGGTAAACTGATTGCCTTTTTCCGTTCGTTCATCTTGTCGCGTCCGTCGCGACGGCGTCTCAAGCAGAGCGGCATCTATAGAGAGCGCGTGTTCTCCTGCGATCTGTCGGAACATCTGCTGAATAGTGGCCAGGACATTCCCATGGTGTTGAGATCCTGTGCAGAATTCATAGAGAATTATGGCGTCATCGATGGCATCTATCGCCTCTCGGGCATCACATCGAATATACAGCGTTTACGACGCGCCTTTGATGAGGAGCGTGTCCCAGATCTGGGCAATCCAGAGATGAAGCAGGACATTCATGCGGTTAGCTCTCTTCTGAAGATGTATTTCCGCGAGCTACCCAATCCGCTGTGCACCTATCAGCTGTACGATAACTTTGTAGAGGCTATCCAAGTGAAGGCCGACGAGGCCGATGAACGGCTGCGTCTGATGAAGGAGACGGTGCTGAAACTGCCGCCGCCGCACTATCGGTAAGTGTTTTGTGTTTGTGGATATAGAAGGGAATGTTTTATGATTAGCCAATCTCTCTTCGCTCAACAGGACTTTGAAGTACTTGTCGGAGCACCTGCACAAGGTATCGCAGCATCACGAACGCACTGGGATGACGGACAAGAATCTGGCAATTGTTTGGGCGCCCAATTTGCTGCGCTCCCCGGCCCTCGAGTCGGGCGGCGTGGCAGCGCTGCGTGGCGTGGGCGTTCAGGCTGTGGTCACCGAGTACCTGATACGCAACTGTCACAACATCTTCGATGCGCTCGACGATCACAATGCCCGACTGAGCATAGTGGGCAGCACAACAGCGGCGGTTGCTGCCGCTGCTGCAGCGGCTGCTGCAACTGGCGAACTCCGTTTCGAGTCGCTGACCGACTGTGAGAGCCTGCTGGTGGAGCAGCGCGAACAGGATCAATCGCTGGGTCTCGTGGAACGGCCCAAAAGCCTAAGCACTGGCGGTGCGAAGCTAATTAGCTTGGAGGAGGCGCAGGAGCGGCATTCGCGCGTCGAATGCAGCTCGGATCTAAAGCAATCGCTGCCAATCAACATGATAATGAGCAACAGCACAGCGGCCGCCTCCAACATTGGCTCCTACATAGAAGTTGGCGGTGGTCCGTCCAGCCTGCCGGATAAATATCATACGGTATTGTCTGTGCCGCGCAGCTGGCAGAAACGGAAGCCGGATAAGACGCCCTCCTGGAAGTCCATATTCACGCGCAGCCAACGCCAAGGCAACGAGCCAGGACACAAGCTAATCATTGATGGGGGTGCCAGCAGCAAGGATGCGAATGTCTCCACACGCATCTGCTTTGTGCAGGCCTCGCATGCGCATGCCAGCAAGGAGCTATCCAAGCACGACAAACCCAAGTCCATTGAGCTGCTGGAGACGACGCTCGACACACGTCGCGACTCCTCGCTGGGCATCATGGGCAAGCCGATGGAGCTGTGCATACGCTCCAATTCCATTGATAGTCTGCGCACAGTGGGACATTCGCGCAGCGTTTCGCATGACTCCTACTTTGATCTGTTGCAGTCGCCGCAACGTGGCCACATGACCACTTGCCCGTCGCGTGAACTCTCCGAGCTGGGCTTGAACTTTGATCGGGAGGAGCCGGAGATGCGCATCTTCTCCGAAAGCGAATCTCTGGTGAGTTCTCCGCGTGTGGGCAAAGAGAATGTGCCGCCTGCCACGGGCTGTGCAACGCGTCGCATTATGCGCGCCCGCCCCGAAGAGTTCTCCAGTCAGACGAACAGCGTCAATCCCAGCCCCAAGAAGCAGCCACGTCTTAATCTCTTGTCGCCCAGTGCAGCGCGCACGTTGCCACACTCGGTAAATCCACAGCAACACCAACAGCACCAGCAGCAGCATCAGCAGCAACAACAACAGCAACAGCAGCAACACTCGCAGGGCTGTGGTCATGAACCCGCAGGCGCTGAGAACTGTTGCAAACGCTATAAGCTGGAGGATCAGCTCTCTGATATACAATTCATTGATTGCGGCACACCTGAGCATCCGCAGCAGCAATTTGCCAGCGTTGAGGTGCATCAGCCGCCGCCACCGCCAAAGCCAGCGCGTGCCCAGCCGTTGCCTTCACCCACAGCTGCCAGCAGTGCTGCTCGCTATAGCTATCCCTCGGTGCAGCTGGGCGCCAAGCGCAAGGAGCAGCTGGCCGCCAAGGAGCGTTTCAGCTACCAAGGCACCTTTACACAGCAAGGTGGAAAGCCGGAGCCCACAGCAAACAGATCCATGCAGTGAGTAACTAGATTTATCACTAACTAGAGGGATGGGCTAACTTCGGATATGCTAAAGTTTTGTAATACCCTTCCAATTGTACAGGATATAGATATAGTTTTCTCCGATTTGCCAAGAAAAGATCAAAATTGAGAAATTTGCTTATTTTTTGTTCTTAAAGTAAAATTAGTAAAGTTTTACCGATTTGCCACGCCTCCAAGAGACGGACAATATATAGAAGAGGGCAACAGTTACATTTATATCAAATTTTGGGGCTCTCGCTATAAAATTTTTTAGGATTTAGTTTTCTCGGATTTGCCATAGTTTTCTCCGATTTGCCAAAAAAAGATCAAAATTGAGAAATTTGCTTATTTTTTGTTCTTAAAGTAAAATTAGTAAAGTTTTACCGATTTGCCACGCCTCCAAGAGACGGGCAATATATAGAGGAGGGCAACAGTTACATATTTATCAAATTTTGGGGCTTTAGATATACAAATTTGGAGGATTAAGCTTTGCTAAATTTTGCCACGCCCCAAAGAGGCGTATATACATATGTATAAAATTTTTGATAATTTTAACGGTCAAGCTATTCGTCAATTTTTGGGCACCTGGGTGCTAAATTATAGAAGATACAGTTTTTACCGATTTTCCATGACCCTTATAGGCGTAGCTATAAATACTATAGATTAGAGATGGGCGTCGGGATCGGGATTTTCGGGACCCAAAATTATTCCTAAACTATTTTCGGCATCTGGCGGGTTGGGAAAGATTTTAAAAAAGTCCGGGACTATCGGATACGTGCTTGGTCATGAGATCATTGTAAAAAATTCTAGAGCTATGCTCTGAGATGGCGGCATTTCAGAGATGCCCGTTCGGGACCCGAAATCCCGACGCCCACCTCTGCTCATAAACATATCTCTAGAATCTCTTACAATGCCACCTTGATGAAGGGATAAAGCAGTTATTCGACCGTCCTGGAATTTTTTAGAATCTTTCCCAACAAGCCCGAAAATTGTTTCGGGATAATTTCGGGTCCCGAAAATCCCGATCCCGATTCCCATCTCTACTATAGATACTTTTTTTCTATGGTTAGTCCATTCAAATATATATTTAAGGTTTCAAGACTTTGACTCTAACAGCGCCTAAAATATGAATATTTTATATATATATATATATTATACATATATATAGACTTCCCGATTTGGCAAGTGGCGTATCATTTTACCCGATTTCGCAAGCCCTCAAAACGCGTAGCTATATATTCTATATATTTTTGTTTTTGGGTGTGATACACGAGAATATATTCAAAATTTCAAGTCTTAGACTTGAATATCGTCGAAGTTTTCCCTACTAAACCATATCTTAAAACCGATCTGTCCTATGGGAGCTATAGAATATAGTCGTCCCATCCGGATGATTCCGAGATATGCTCTATATATATATATATACATAAATTGATATACCCTTTTTGCAAGGGCATTAAAAGTATGCCCTTTTAACATTTTATCTAATCTCTTGCAGCAATGGCAGCAAGTTGCCTGTGCCCACGCCCACAACGCCCTCGCATAGTCCACGCTACTCGCTGCTGTTGTGCGATACGGAAAGCTCAGAGAATAGCTCGGCCGTGAATACGCCACAGTACGACATGGAGCCGCTGATGGTGAACTCTGTTATGTCTGGCATATCGGGCGTTTCTTCCAACTTGCAGCTGCAGCAGCAGCCGTTGCTGCTGGGAGTAGATGCTGTCAGTTATCTGGGCAGCTCGCATGAGAGTCTGGGTCAACAGCAGCAGCAGCAGGTGAGTTGAATTGGAAGTAGATAATATAGCTGGATATTCACTCTCTCTCTGTCTCTTACAGTTTCATCCAGAGCAGCGTGATATGCATGCCTTGAAGCGTGAATTGTCGCTGGACTTGCAGCCGGTGCAGCAGCCACGTCGAGGGGTTACGCTGCCCGTCAAGGAGCTGCTGCAGGCTGCCAGCTCGCCGAACAACTCGAACTTCACGGACAACACTAGTCAATCGGTGACGCCCAGCGAGTTTGGCTATCAGCATTTGCAGCGACATTTGAGCATGCATTCGCTGCTGGCCACCGAGGACGGTTCGCCGCTCTACGAGGACTTTGAGCAGACGCCCAGCAATACGCTGGCATCGCCGAAGCTCCTGCCAGCAGCTGCCATTAGCAGTCCGATCAAGTCGACCATTAGCATAACGTACAAATCACCGGAGAAGGAGAAGCCTCCAGCTAAACCTGCTCTGCTGTTGGAAACGAATTTCGACGAGAATATTGTGTATGAGCAGGTGAAGCTCTTTAGGAATTCGGTGACGGAGGTGAATCAGCTGCTGAATGAGCGACATGGTCAGAGCCTGAAGCAAATCGAAGAGGAGGATGGCAGTGCACAAATGACGCAACAGCTGCTGCAGCTGCAAAAGGAACAGGAGGAGGAGTATGAAGACGAGGAGCAGCGTGCACAGCAGCAGCTGCTCTATGAGAACATTGAGCTGCGCAAACCGAAAACAGTTTATGAGAATCTACGTGGCGAGCAAATGAAACTCAACATAGTAAGCAATGATGAACTGGAGCTCGAATCTGATTTAGATTTGAATTTGGAATCATTGGTGAAACAACAGCCCAGTTGTGATCGCATCGAGCTGGACAGTTTGGATAGTTTGCCGAGTGCCGAACACAACAACATGGAACACGAAAAGCAAGAGCAGCTGGATCAACTGCCTCCGAGCAAATCGCCATCTTTCAGCGTGAAAGAGTTGGCAACCAAATTTGAAAGTTCACCCGTTGAGCAATTGCCCAATTTCGATTTCACTCAACGCGGCGGCTCGATGAAGAAGCCCAACAATGAGCTCAGTCTGCCGCCCATTGGCGTGCCGCCAAAGCCTTTGCTGATGCCCGTGCCGCTCAAGAAACTCAATGCGAATGCCCAGAAGATAACACGTTCGCTGGACGAGAATGCGTTTGTGCGTGAATTTGGTGGCAAGCAGCTGCAAGATCTGACCGCATGCAAGCAACAGCAGCAGCAGCAGCAGCAATCGCACATGCCAATGTCAGAGTTGGACAATCGCCGTAAGAGCTTCGATTTTACGCGTCCCAAGACTTTGAATCCTCCCAAACGTTTGCCGGGCATGAGCATCACCGAGGAGATATGCCAGAAGCGCAACACTGAGCCGGTCGATCAGCTGATCATCACGCCAACCACCGAGAATCGCATTTCGCTGATACAGCAGAACAATGTGCCACAGAATACGCCAGCAAGCACCGGACGCAAGAGCGTCCTGACTGGTGTGATACTTGATCGGGAGCGCATCGATAAGATCAAAGAGGAGCGTCGCCAGCAGCTGACACAAAAGTATTATGGAGACACCATCAAGTCGCGCTCGAAAACAGAACTCAACTCGGCGGATGACAACAATTTCCAGGCATCCGATTCGTTGCGCATCAAATCCAAGTCACGCGGCGATATGCATTCGCTGCAAAAGGACATGGACATGAATCTCAAGCAGTTGGCACGCGCCGGCGCTGGCTCCGAGAGCACATTGCATCAGCCGATCGACTTTGGCACACAGCATCGTGTGCGCAGCATCTCCGACGAGAAGAATCAGAATTGTGATACTAACAACATCACCAACAGCAGCGGCGGCAGCAGCCATGGAGCCGGAGCTAATCAATCCAATCTGGTCAAATCGGCTGCCCAGAAATATGCCCAGAGCAATGCACCAATTATTACAGCGATCACCACTTCAACGATGCCTGGAAAGTTTGAGCGAGGCATCGGGAATCGCGAACGTCTCTCTAGGAACTCCATGCCCCATCCAATAGCATCCATAGAGAGCAATGCGAGTGTCAAGTAAGTAGTTACCACTAATTTTCTCTTAATGTTATGACTGATAATTGCTGGGAAATGTCTGCTACATAATTGTTATATAAGATGTGAGAAAGAACTGTTAAGCTTAACATATGTTAAATTGATGTAAAATAGTTGTTATAGATATGCTAATATGTTTGTTAACAGGTTTTTGCATATATGAAGTAATAGCTATTGAGTATGTTATATTAACATAAAACAGTTTTTTTGAGTAATCTGACATAATCTGTAACAGATTACCGAGCCTTAACATGATTTTCTATACTTCTTGTATACAACTTTTATGAAACGTGAATTTATAACTTTAAATCAATATTGCTTATTTATTTTTGGCAAAGAAATTTGACACTTATATAATCTTGTATATATATATTTCACTCTTATTAATATTACAAGAAAGAAGAGTATAGGTGAAAAATAGATTTTTTCTACTTAGATATTAATTTATAAGATGAACTTTCGATTTGGGGGGAAAAAACTGTAAAGAAAAATCACGTGTCAACTTACAAACTATATTACCAACTAGGTGGATAGGCCAGATTATTTACACATTTTATTATTATTGGGGGAAAAAGTATAATTTTATTGTATCAAAATTTATTTTACTGATTCTCATGAAAGAGATTATATAAAATTAATAATTTTATGCATAAAATGTTTATTGTAGACCTTTACAATAATATATCCAGTCTTAGTTGATGAATGTAGAATTATCTTAGATAAAAGTCAGTTCAGATAATGCTACTTAAATAATGTTATTATTTTACAAATGAATACTATAATAATATTTATAAGTATTGTATTTTAAACATCTTTGCAACATCTCATTTATTTTTATATTTTTGCAGCAACAGAGAAAAGATCTCACCACGATTCTCAATACGCGATGTGACTGCGATGTTCGAATCTCGTTCACAAAATCAATAGACATGTAGGTAACATCGAATACAGAATAAAAACAGAACACATATATAGATAACAGAGAAGAAAAGAAGAAGCTGAAGAAGGATAAAATGGAATTATAAGGAGCGGCCGCGTTATATAGTTTATTTAGTTTGTAAAATTCTATATATTAGTCGCATATATGAAGAAGCATTCGCGAACATGCATCTATCTATACATATATATAGATATCTATATATACATATATATGTATATTTGGTACTGGACCAGGCGGCACCAAAGACATGCAACACAAAAATCGCCGCTGGAAATGATATATATATATAGAGACGATATATATAGAGGCAGAGCAAAATTTAATTTTGTTTTTTCTTTCAAGATGAATATGACTAAAAAAAGACCCAGATCTTAGGCGTTAAGTTTATCTATATATAGTATATATAGTATATATAGCATATATATATATATACATATATATATATATATAAAATCGTTTAATTGTATAATTATTGCATTTCACTTGACTTGACTTGATTTCGGTTTGTTTATTGTGTGATTTGTTTCATAAATGTTGAATTCAAAAAAAAAAAAAATAAGAATAAAAAATTAAATGTGTAAATTGAGAGCGCAGAGTTTTTTGTTCTTAAAACTTAATTTAAGTTTCTGCATTTCGACGCAACTTTGAGCGAGTTGTTTTAAGTATATTATTATTATTATTATTATTATGAATAAAATTATTATTAGTATGCAATTAATTTATATAGATTTTTTAAACTAAATCACAAAGCTTAAAAATAAATTACAAATTCAATTATAATTATGAACTATTTTTATTTAAACTTAAACACTTGTAAATACTCTACGCTTGCTTTTACTAAAATGCGGCTTACACAAAAAATATGGCAAAAAAAAAGAAAGAAAACAAATCATATATAAACTAAAGATTTTTTTAAGTGTACAAAAATTGTGGGCTTAGCAAATTTGTCAGAAATAAAATACAAAAGAAATGCAAATAAATTCCAACTAATAAGTTTGTTCACAATTCTCTTCTAATATTTTTGTATAGATATTATATTTATATATGTAGAACCTGGTAGCTTAACATTTTGCAAACATAACGGTTGTTTATAGGCTAATTATGGTTACAGTTCGCTATAATGAGAACAATAGTATATAGAAATAAACAAATCATTTTATGCCCCATTCATAAAAAATATTCAAAATATAAAGAAACCGGTTTTTAAAATACAGAATTCCTTCAATCATGGCAAATTTGTTAAGCCCCGCTTAAGACACGCAAATATATATATTATATAACAAAGGTGTCCTATATATGCATATATATATATTTATATATTGATAAAGACCAATAAAAAACTAAATAAAAAGAGCAGTAATAAAAGCTAACTTATTTAATTGATATATTTCTATAATCGATTTTATCTACTAGTGAAATTTCAGCTATATAAATTGTCTATTAAAGAATTTGCAAAGAATTTTTCATTTTATCTCGAGCCAGCTGCCAAATTTTTTACAAAAACTGAAAATATTGAAAAATTTATAAACTTAAACAAAAAAGTAAACGAATTGTAATACAAACAATAACTAAATAGAAAGCTTTAAAAAACAAATAAGTTAGCATTTGATATATTTTGATAAATGAAAATAATAATAAACATGAATAAATCCACAACCTAGTTATAAACAATTGTATTGTATAATGACTGACAGCTAAAGCGGAGAAACACTTGCGAAATGAATTACATTATTTGTATAAATATATGTATAAAATATATATATACACGCATTACTATATACAAATATATAAATACATATATATTTATTATAAAGTATTTGAACAACAATCAATCAACTTAACTGCAGGCTGCGAATCTAAACAGCAGAAACATTTTTCTAAAGCAGCTAAACACAAGCAACAATAACAATAAACAAACAATTTAATGCATATATTAAAACAAATATATATACACTTCTTTTTCAATGGTATGTGGGTATGGGTGCATGGTATTAAGCATGTAGAGCTGGGAAAAACATAAAAGAAACTAGTAACTCCCTCTTATGTGCCTGAAATCTGTGCTGCTATATAAATTATATACATATTTACATATATAGTTATCACAATTGAGAAATGCCTGGTTATGAAAAAACGATCTCTTGACTTAATAGTGTGACGTCACATGTTGAGAACTTTATGTGGAACTCCTTAATCTCAGATGGGAAGCAATTATGACTTAGATTTCTATCTTAAAAGACAAAAGAAAATAAAAACTGAATATTAAGTTTATTTATTTAAAAAAGAAATTTTTTAATTCTTTCTATGCAGTTATTTAGCTTTAAGCCTTAGAGGGCAACAGTAACTTTTCTTGGTCTTTCATGAAGAAAACATACTATTTTTTCTAAAATTTATATGTATCCTTACTGGAAATCGGAACACATTTGTTCTTTTTTGGGAATATACATATGTACTTAAGAAGTCTAAATGATTGAAATTGCAGCTCTGTCTAGAAAGCAGTTATATGCAGTGCTGCCAACTCTTCGGGTTAAAAAAAGCAAAACAAGCCTTTGAAAAAACCTAGAAAAAGCCAGAAAATGTAGTTGGTAGCTAAAAAAACGCTAGAGTAGTGAAAGGATATATTTTTTATTGATCCAATATTTTTGAAAACTTCTCAAGTTCGTCAGACATATCTATGCCTATCTTTTTTAAGCATGCTGCTGGCTCTTCATAATTATGACAGCATTTGTCTTCCCGGCGTACTCCGTAACCACAAATTTGAAATGAAATGTTATTAATATTATAAAATATGAGTTGAACAGATAAAATACCTTATGTGCAAATTTGAGTTTAATGTTTGAACGGCCATACTATCTCGAAGATTAGTTTTGACATTGTTTTTTTGACTAAGGGCTCTTTCCCCATCTGCCAATTGCTGCCCGCTAGATCTAGCAGGGAAATAGCTAAATTGGCATATCCTTGTTAAGCTTACTTGTTCATCATTATTTTCTGAAGTTGAATGCTACAACAGAATGCTCTAGTGTCTCCTAGTCGGGAACTCCCAACAAGATATTACTGGCTCATTGTCGTATGAATGTGAAGTTTAGGGATAATGTGTAGCATTGTTAACTTTTGCTAAGTTTTCTTCAACTGTCCGAGGCTGAATATCTATGTCTTCAAGACTTAAGTGATACATTTATTATAGAAGCAGCGGGAAAGTAAATTATAATTGAATATATATAGTATTTATTGAATTTTTGTCTATTTTGCAATTATTTTTTCACACGCTTTTCACCATATCATTGGTATGACCCTTAATTAGGTATACAATATTTATTATCAATTGGCCCTGCAACCGAAGCTGCTAGGCACTACAAAAAATTCATTTTAGACTCATTAGAGTGCTCCTCTCCACGGAAATCTTTAGTAAAAGGCGAAAGATTTATTCGACAACTGAAGAGAAGCCAGAGTGACGAAACATCAGCAAACATCGAGACTCTACCACTATTCCACCTGAACTAGTTGGGAATTATACGTAGAATTTCTTACCTGAGCAACCCCTAAAGTAGGCAACATACTGTACACAACACCTCAAGGTAGGCAAAAGGTGTACACAGTGAAGTCGTTTAAAATTCTCAACTGGTTTTAACTCTTACCAGGTAGAGTAATGGATATTTACCCATTGCTAGTTATCGCTTCTCGGCCTTATGGCTAAGATCAAAGTGTAGTATCTGTTCTTATCAGCTTAACATCTGATAGTTTCTCCATTGGAGAACAACAAATGTTAAACTGATTTTTGGAATCAGACGGAGTGCTAGGGGCTTGCTCCACCTCTGTCGCGGGTTGGCCCGGTATTGCAGTACCGCCGGGATTTCGGCCCAATTCAATAATACATTTAACTTAGAAGATAACTTATAAAACAACTAGCAAAATACTCTGATATCTTTTTCGCAAAGGACTTCCGTTAAAAGTTCCACTTTTGTAATGTACTACAAATGGTGTTTGCGGATTGCACGATAGTACGTCTGTTGAATATGCAATATATTGAGTGGGGTTGGTCTCGCTGAGTTGTCATGTATTATTGGAGCAACTAAAGATTTTAAGGCGTTGCAATTAGTTGTTGCTTAGTGGTATTTTATAATACAGCTTCTTTAAGCAAACTGGCATCAGCTCAATGTTAATTTATTTCCATTTATCTAGAAATAATAAAAATGTAGTATTTTCAATTTATAAATTAAAATATTTAACTATTTAAATTAACTTTGTTGAATTCTAATAATAATAGGGGGGGGGGGGGGGCGGTATAAGTTTTCATATCAGTAAAATTGGACCAGTATCGGAAATATCCATGTATCAGGACAGCTTCAAGTTTTCGGCTTGTTTTTTATACCCTGAACCCATTGAAAATGGGAAATCAGGGTATAATGGGTTTGCAAAAAGTATGTAACCGGCAGAAGGAGGCGTGGGAGACCCCATAAAGTATATATATTCTTGATCAGGGCGACGAGCTGAGTCGATTTAGCCCTGTTCGTCTGTCTGTCCGTCCGTCCGTCCGTCTGTCCGTATGTATGAACGCGTCGATCTCAGAACATATAAGAGCTAGAGACTTCAAATTTTGCACGATGGTCTGTGTACACAGCGCGCATATTGAGTTTGTTTTAGATATTCGATAAGTTTTCCCGTTTCAATGATATCGATTTAAAACGTTATTATCTCTATAAATGTGTATGTGTATATGTGTGCATGTGTATATGTGTCCACGTCAGTGCTGCCAGAAAGCAAAAATTGCTAGACTTGGGAAAAAAATTGTTAAAAATAGCTAAAAATTTTGTAAAAATTGCCAAAAAAAATTGCTAAACTATTAAAATTTTAATTTTCAACAAATAACAAATAAAATTAAAAAGGAACATGATCTTAAGCAATTATATTTACATTTAACTACAGAATACTTAAAATACTATCTAGTTCGTCAGCTTCACATTCATTGCAAGCTGAAAACTGTTCCACACAAATCTTTGACAAATGATCACTTGTCGCAATCGTCGAATGTTTGGCATAGTGCTGCTTCCTCCCATCACAGCCACATGTTTCTTTAAGGCACCCTGGTGGCGGATGTCAAAAAGCTTTGCGCCTGTTGAGGATTTGCAATACGCACAATAAGCTCGCGTTGGATCAGTGCAATCCTTGCGAATCAATTCCTTAAACTCCTCATCTTTCAGGCATGCATCACGAAAATTTTTTTAAAAGTTGCCAGATCTAGCAACTAAATTGCCAAACTGGCAGTACTGGTCCACGCGTATATGTGTGCATGTGTATATGTGTGCCTGTGTATATGTGTGCATGTGTATATGCGCGCAGAGGTAATATGTATAGATAAAAGATGTAAGCTAGGTTGTTTAAAACATCAGCTCGGACTTGGTTCACGGGATCTCGTAGTCGGGCAGACCCGACTAGAGCTTTCTTACTTGTTTTAGACTTTTTTTAGTTTTTGACATTTTCTTATTGAAATTTGCTCAGAATATTATATTTTGTTTTAATTGTCTTGTGGATGCCGTCCGATTTTTTAGAGTTTATAGTTCTTTTTCGCTTACTTCTAATAGTTTTGCTCTCGAATGGCTTCGTATATTTCTCAGATGTGTCTAAATAGATTAGATTATATTAGATTTATAATTAGGGAGTAATGCCTGATAAACCCATTATTATCCAACTGATTGACAATATTTCTTATTTCCTCTATCATTAGGTCTCGTTTGAGACATGGGAATATGCTGATTTATCGATTCTTAACTCCATCTAGTTTCACTTTCATTTAGAACACTATATTTGCTAACTGTAATGTATATTTATATAACAGTCGATCCGGAAAATTCGTCCCCCACTAAATCGAAAACTTCAATAATTCGTAAAAAATGCTGTCTCCTTGAAAAAAGTATGTTCAAAATCCTGTTTGATAAATCGACTTCCTGTGTAATTCGTAAAAAATGTGATTCCCTTCGAATTATAATTTAAAGTCTCCTGCACGTCCATATTCTTGTAGGTGTCCTTGATGAGTTATTCCACTTGTTTGATAAAGATCTGATTTAGGATATTTAATACCAATTCTCTCCTCGTGCCTTTCGAAATTAGAGTGAAGTACTTGGATTTCCACTTGCATAAGATATTGACAGATGGACTTTTAGGGACTGTCTCCACCTCTGTCACGAGCTGAAGCTGGTCGAAATCCTCTCAAACCAAGTCATTAATCTCTGTTAATAATATGTCGTCGCTTTCTTTTGTACTTATTCATAAAGGGTTTCTTTTATGTGCTCTCTGTTATTTTTTGATTAACTTGTCTGCATGCTGTGAGTGGGGCGGGAGGTGGGATAAAAAGGACAACACGTGAGAAAACTAATTTGATTAAATTGCCACAGAAACGCTCAGCGTGAGACGCGATGCTTTCAATGACAATGACAAAACAAATTCTTATCGCCTCTGAAGCATCAGCCAGACGAAGGCAGCTCCCTCTCTCTTGATATATATGGCCATATAGCTGGCTACTTAGGACACGAACAACCACCAAGAACAGGTAGCATATAGCGTATATATGTAGGACTATATAATATTTATGTGCGGGTTGTTTTGAATGCACTAAATGCTGTTCATAAGTGTGAAAACGTTTGCATCCTGCAGAGAACCTTGTCCTGCCCTTACCCAAACCCCTAACCCCCGTACCCTCTGTTTGGGTTGATTGACGCTGATAGGGCACGTGTTGGCAATTATTTGAGAATAAACATGAAAAGCTTCTGCTGGTCAAATCAGATGACTTCTTGTTGAGCACGACAAACAGGCTGTCAGTCAGTCAGTCAGTCAATCTCGTAGACTGCCTTAACATTTTGCCATCATTAAAATTTGATGAATAAAACGTTTATTGCATGCAATTGCTAAGGGCGAGAGGTTCCTGTGCCATGAAAGGATTGCTCCATTGATTATTAAAAGGAAACTAGTATTTTATTAGTTAAGTAAGTCAAGGTCCTTTAGTGGGGGCTATGCTACAGTATAGTATATGAAGCAACATCAAAGGAGGTTTTATCTTTGGTTGTTGATAGCAATAAAAATAGATGTTCGCCAACGGCTCATAAAAAGGAAGTTATTATAATTTTATCATTATTATATATTATTTAACTTTAACAATATGAAGAAAATTCTTTATTTTTTTTCTCTTTTATTTTTATTTTATTTTAACAAGTACAAGCTACAGATTAACTTTTAACAATATTGGTATCTTAGTTATTATATCACCTAGCTCATCTTAGGAATGAGCTCTAATAAAAAAATTATAAAAATAAAAAAAAAAAATTATTGAAAAAAAAATTTATTAGTTTGGTGGAATGTCCGTCTTGCTATCCGTTCGTCCATTTATGTTTATATCTATTGAAGCTAGAAAAATTTAGTTTGAGATATTTTTCCTCGAGTATACACCACTGATAGATAAGGATACCCAGGTTATATATAGATTGGCACTTTGGAGGGCATAATATCAGAAAAAAGTATATAGATCTTATACATTTACAGCTAGAACCATAAGCAAGGTTAGAGTAGAGCTTCTCTACAGTGGCTAACCAGAAAATTCTAGAAAGTGTTCAATCCAAATTCTTTTATATTTGAGCTAGGAATTAAAATTTCCAACATATATTAATAAATATTACGAGTGTTTCATAAAAATATCATTGTTACATAGTTACATCTATTGTGGCATGTTAAACCCGAAAAAATCCCATATTCGACAGCGTTTCCGGAAAGACAAAAATTTAAAAATGTGTAATTATTTATTTCCTTGACAAACCGATCCATAATTATAGATCTACGGCCACTTGGCCTATATATTCCACGTCGAGCTGCTAGAACCCCAAAATTACATGCAGCTTACTACTGTCCTTCTCTATGGATCGACTTACTTGATTTTGTTAGTTATGTTCAAATGTTCTTCAATAATGAATTTTCGGTATATCTAGTATATATGTTCAATATATTAATATATTATTTGAGTTATTCAAAATATTCAATACTATTAAAAAATTCTGACAATTGTACCCACACATTTAAGCTTATTATACCCTTGCAAAACCCTTGATCAGAAGTTAACGAAGCATCTCGGATCATAAAAAGTATATATTCTTGATCAACACGACGAGCTTAGTTAATGTAGCACTGTACATCTGTCCGTCTGTCCATCTGTGTGGATCAACGTAATATCCTCCTAGACTATTAAAGCTACAGAGCTGAAATTTTTCACATAAGCGTCTTTCTGCTGCAGGCATTGTATATCTAGGAATCACCCGGATCGGACGACGGATAGATCAGTTTTGAGGAATGTTTTAGTATGCTACTTAAGTATAAGAAATTAAATTAAAATATATACTCGTTTATCCTACCCCCATGCAAAAATATATAGTTTATATAGTTGCGGCCATTAATAGCATGTCAAATCGGTAAAGGCTGTATTATCTTCAATTTCAAGTTATTTATGGATACTTCTTATAAAAAATAGAGTTCTTATTACATTTAAATTTTCGCCTAGGCTGCGAAAAGCATCATCTAGCTATCATTTTGCTTCTCTGATTATTGTATCAAGGCTACAGTTAACTAGAAAATATGTTTAAAAAATTGTATGCCACGCCCATTTCAGTGATTTCCGCCCTCTTGTTCACCCTTCGGTTTGACAATAGAAAATATTTGGTAAATCAAATTTTATGACAATTACGCGCTGCAAATTAAATCATAGCAACAAATAGCAGCAAATCAAACAAATGTATCAAAATAACAAAATATATATACGTACGTATATATATATCTGTGTGTACAGGCTGATGATAAAATCATTTAGGAAATGCCAGCAAATTACAAACTGCTCCGCCCTCCCCGCCCCCTCTCCTGCACCTCAGAGGGTGCTCCGAACCCGGACCCGGGCTCATGTGCACATATTTCGATGTAATTTAATATGTGGCACGCGTTTGGTAAACTTTATTTTTTTGTGCTGGCAGGACGAGCAGGATATGCTCGGCTCTGCGGCTCAATTGTTGCCAATGAGAGCAATTGTGTTGCCGTTCAGAAAGAGGAAGGACACGAAGAGTGGCCAGGAGTTAGGGTTAGGGGTTTCCGAGGGGTAATTGCATTTGTTAGTGCTCTAATTGTTTGGGCGGGCGAAAGGTTACTCTGTGCCTAGGATAACAACAAGAGGCTTTTAATAAGCATAACCCCATTGGCAGGCCGAGTCCTGTCACACAACAACAAAAAGTGCCTCGGAACGTGGGCTAAACTTTTACAAATTGTGGGCGTAACAATGGACCCACCCGAGTCCTCTCAACTCAGACAGAGCCTACAATTTGGAATTTGTGCAATTAATGGACACGATTCAGTGTCCTTGTATAACATAATTAAACATATTATTCATCAAATGAATTGCCATTAAATTAGATTATTATAGCACGGGGAAAAAGGATATGAACGAAGTGTGTGAAAAATCGAACGTTGTCAATAATTTAGAAATCGAAACATTTCATTTAAAGTATGTGTCTATTTGATTTATTTATTTATCAACTATTTATATGTCTTGTTTGCTTAATATTGCCTCGCCTCTGTCCATCTGAAGTCCTTGACTTTAGAGCTTGAATCTTAAAATTAAAGAAATTAAAATAAAAGCTTCCACTAAAGATTTATAATTGATAACTTATATCTCTAAGCTCTAATTTTTTACTTTGGTTGATACTCATGAATTGAACTTAATCAAATAAATTAATAAAATCCCTAGGTCTTTCACTTTGAGCGCCTAGCATTTTACAAAATATCAATATAGAAATATTAATAAAAAACTAGAGGGGTGGGCTAACTTCGGCCATGCCGAAATTTGATAATACCCTTGCAATTGTAGATTATATACAATAGTTTTTTCTGGTTTGCCATGAAGAGTTCAAGATTGACGTATTTGAAAAATTTTAAGTCTCTAGGTGTCAATTTGTCAAATATAGAGTTATTACCGATTTGCCCAGCCCCCAAAATGCAGATATACATCATTTTTGGTCATCATTTTGGGTAGAGCAACAGTAACAGCAAAAATAATAAAATTGTAGAAGTTTTACCCGAATTGACACTCCTCTAATGCCACTCTCCTAATAGGCGTAGCTATATATACTATATATTTTCAAATGGAGGTGGGCTACGCGAGTATATATTCAAAATTTTAAGTATTAGACTTCAATAGAACATTTATTAAAACCATAGGACACCCTAGGACCCTATGGGAGCTATTAGATATAGTCTTCCGATCCGGATGATTCCGAGATATACAATGCCTGCAGCAAACTGCAGCCTGTATGCAAAATTTCAGCTCGGAGGAGATTGTGTTGATCCAGACAGGGGGACAGACGGGCAGACGGACAGACAGAAGGACGGACGGTCATTTCTATTTCAACTCAGCTCGTCGTGCTGATCAAGAATATATACTTTATATAGTCGGAGATGCTTCTGTCCAAAACTAATATACACTTTTTGCAGGGGTATAACTAGAAGGATGGTCTAACTTCAGCCGTATCGAAGCTTGATATGCCCTTGCAAATTTATAGATAAAGACATAGATAAAGTTTTGTCCGATTTGCCGAGGCGAGTAAATATAAAATTTTACATAGATTTGTAGAAGAGGTCCAGAGTAATGTAATTGTCAATTTTCGGGATCATTGGTGTAAAATTCTAGAAGGTACAGGTCTTACCGATTTGCCAGTCGGAGCTTTAACATATAGTCGTCCGATCCGAGATGTACAATAGCCGCAGTAGAAAGAAGCCTATGTGCAAGGAGACTGCGTTGATCCAAACAGATGGACAGACGGACGGACATGGCTATATAAGCTCAGCTCTTCGGGCTGATCAAGAATTTATAAATTTAATATAGTCTTATAAATTTAATATAGTAAAAGTGTAAAAGCATATGAACAGGAATACCAACATATGATAAAAAAGCGTAGCTCTTAAAGTTAAAGCTAAGATATAAACAGAAACTTGCACATATATTTATAATGAAGGGACTGATCTATTGATGAATTGATGAATTTAAGGATTTGAATTGAAAATTTATATATATCCAAGTAAATGATCATAATGTCTTAAGACTTCTAAATACTCCGTACTTTTTTTACATAAAGGATCTGCCGCCTTTGACCTCAAAGGATGTTGGCACTTGAGGAGCGACCCTTTCTGTGCCACAGCCATAAACAAAGTACCCCTAGCTAACTGAGCTAAATCGGAAGGTTTCTGTTGCTCGTTTCAGAAGTTAATTTACCGAGAATCAAAACTCAAATGCGGAAGCTGCAATCGAGCAGCTTCTAAAAGAGAAGCCGCCGTCCGTAACCTGATCTTTGACACACTTCAACCTTGATTTCAGGGAATTATGCTAAAAAAAAACAATGAGAAGACGTCGCATCACAAAAGGATTTGCCATGAAAACTGACACAAAATGTTGTAATTGCCAGCAGAGACAGCAGCTCACACTCCCTCTCTCTCTATATCTCTCTCTCTCTCGCTTTCTCCCCTTAACCGCAAAGTGCGTTTGCAATTCGATGCCAGATTTTTATTATTATAAAAATTAGGCTTAGCACGTCTGATGGGCACGTGCATCTCTCCCATAGATTCAAATGAAGTTCAGCTAAATGTTCCCAAGTTTTCACATCATCGAAAATAATGGGAGCTCTCTTTCTCTCCCTCTCTATTTATTTATATGTATGTGTATGTGTATATATTTAACACATGCTGCAAGCTCTTCCGCACGTTCATGTCAAATGGAGCAAAAGGAAAAAAAGAAAAGAAAACAATGGCACCGACTCGCTGAAGTTGTCAGTTCCGGGGCGCAGTTTAAGTGCTCGCAACAAGCAGCTTGTGTCAGTTACTAAGGACCTCGGTAGTAGACAGCTTATGGCCACGCCCCAGCCCCCATTTACAGGCCCAGCTAAAGTTACCTGTACCTGAAAAATAATGCCAGAGATTTCAGCTAAAGCGACTTAATTGCATGTCACAAAATACACTGCTAGAAAAGTTTAAAATTGTTACACATTGAATTTTTTAGAAATTGATTAAGTCTTAAATAAATTATTTTATTTATGATAGAATAATACTTAACTTTTTAAATACTTCATATTATTTTCTATAGAAAAATTAAGGATTTTGATAGAAAAACAAGAATAAGCGGAGTTTGTCTGAAAAGAAAATTATTTGTAAAAAATTATCATTTTTCAAAATTATTAATTTAACAAATTAAGTCTAGTATCTAATACTACGCTTAGTATTAGGGCCTTTGACTAATTTTTTTTTTCTAAATTACCTATATAATACTTACATATATTATATATTAAATAAATTTAAATTTTTCTTAAAATTAATATTCAGCTTTGGGTTTGATTTGTCTAACCACATATTTCACATTTCTCTCCATTTTATATACATAAATTATATATATAATATATTCTATCATATCTTTTTAATACGTTCTTTTAGGATCTATATACTGGATGTACTATTATTTTAATATTTAAAAAATTTTTATTATTTTTTTAAGTTATCAATTCAGGAATCAGTGAATATTTAAAGCACAAGTAGAATTTTGTATTCAACTTTTGATGTGCTAAATTCGCTATTTTCCATTTCAAGTACTTCTTTTAAAAGAATAATCCCATTGTTTTATCATTCACCTCTTTGATGTCAGTGTAGTTGTCTCTACATACCATACTACTCACATACACATTCAAGTCTGCGTGTTGGTGTGTGAGTACATCTAATGCGCCCGCTTTAGGGCTTTAACCTAATAATGATGTTCGACTTACTTTGCGTGACTTATTTTATTAATAAAACGAGCAAATTTGTCTTGCTTTTTGGTCGCAGCCATCGCGCACGCACACACACCCACACACACTGTACACATACTCCCACACACAGTCAGTATCCTTTGCCAGCTCGCGCTCCGTATCCTCCACTTACCCAATTCTTAGCTAGCTAGCTTCCCATTGCCATATGCTCGCTGTGCGTGCGACAAGGACAAACAGCTGCTTGCTGCGACAACCCCAAAGCTCAAAGCACGCTGATTGGCTGCAGCAGAATGCCAGGACACACCCCCTGCGAGCGGGTCGGCTGATGAGCTGCCCACCACGGGCTGGGCTGCGTAAAGCTATGCCAAACGATTGAATTACGGCCAAGTATTTTTTCTTTCGCTTTACGTCTTTTGCTTAATTGCCAGAGCTTAGAGACGGTCGTAAGTGGAGTGGAAGGTGGGGAAGAGTGGCAGTTTGGTATATCTGGCTGCTCAGGCTAATGCGTATTATGGCTATATTAGACAGATACAAGTGGCTGGTGGTGGTACAGTTGTGCATGCATGCAAACAGTGGCAAGCTGTGGGACACATTACGCATAAGCCGCATTGCCAGACAAAAGCTCTGCTTGTCCGTCCGGCCTGTCTGTCTGTGTGTCTGTATTTCTGTCTGCCTAGGCAGCCATCAGTCAATAATTTAATTATAATAATTGTGGCATTTAATGTATTTAATGCATGCACAACACAATGGCGGCCATGACACGTTAATTATGGGGGCAAAATGGCGGCTGCAGCCGCAGTCGCCGTCAGCGTCGACGCCGACCGCAACTGCGATCGAGTTATTTGCGGTTAACATGAACCAATTAAACTTAGCAACTGCATAAACACACAGCAAAAAAAGAGATAGCTTACTTATTAAATAGTTTTTCATTTTTATTAAGCCCCTTTTTATTTTTGTATCCATTAAAAGCCATAAATAATTTTTAAAAAAAATTAAGTTTTAACTGAAATTTAGCTTAAAAGACTTTAAGTTGAAGTAAGAAAGTTAAAAAAAAACAATTGAAATAAAGTTTCAGGACTTTTTTTTAAATATTTTTTTTTGTATTAATTCTAACCTATTTGGGTGTTTTAAAAAAAATATTTAATTGAAAACTATGTCTTTTTATATTATATTATATTATATATTTAAAAAAAACTACTGTAATATTTCTTTTATTTTTTATATATATTTCTTTAATTTATTTAACCTAAATTGCACTGATACAAAATAGTTTTATTTAAATTTAAAATTATTTCAAAGCAAAAATTTGTATTGTTTAATTAGAATTTAAAGACTATTCTGTTTTTTTTTAAATTTTTTTTTTCAATATACCGAAATATGTTTTTATGAATTATTTTTAATTCGCCGGAATTCCATTGATATTAGTTGTATATACATATGTACATAGAAAAAACTCATATTAATTGAGCTACGCATACTACATTTTTAAAAAAAATTTTATGAATTATATTAATTATAATTTTAATATTTTATTTTAAAACGCATAAGAAATTGTTGAATGAAATTACAATTAGCCCACTTTTGCAAATAAATATATTTACAACAATACAAACATACATATATCTAGGCATATAAATATGTTTGTAAATTGCTTAAGCTCAATAAATTCTGAAATTTCATTAATTTTAACTACAACAATGGCAAGAAGGAATGTAAATGAAGGATTTTTTGCTGTGCACAGTCAAAGGCCAACAAATCAGAATACTATATAAATATATATATACACATATATATCTGTATATGCATATATATATATATATATATGTGTATATGTATATGCATATATATATATATATATATATGTGTATACATGTTATATATGTACATACATATATATATAGTTGTGTAGATAAAATGCCAGCATTATGGAGCCGAAATCAAGCGGTGCAAATGGCTAAATTGCATTCGGCTGTAATGTCCCTGTTGTGCGAGGGAGACAACCATATATGCTACACATGCAAATGGGGGTGTGTTCATACACACGCACACACGCACGCACATAAGGGATATGTATGTGTGTATTTTTGGGTGCCTGAGCAGCGAACCGCAACTGCATTGCCTGCTTTTGGGGGTGGGCTGCTGTGTGCCTTGGCTCGAGACGGGACATCGCTTAGAGCGATTTGCTGGTTGATGTGCGGTGATTGCCGCAAACTCAACGCGACCGTCAACGAGCAAACAACATAAGCGCGACGGCCAGGCATCGAGCAGGAGCAGGACATAGGATGTCAGCGCTTAATGAGAACAGCCTCAGCCCACTGGCAGCGGCAACTGCAAGTGCAGCAGCGGCAGCTGCAACTGTTGCCAGCGGCAAGTGCTCAGCCACAACAACCACAATGCTAACCACAAAAACGCCATTTTCCATCGAACACATTTTATTTCAAAATTTAAGCAACAGCAACAGCAACAACAACAACAGCAGCAACAGCAACAGCAATCAAAAGTGCAACAAATACGCAGTGAAAAGTGCAAGGAGCAATTCGAGTGCCAGCTCCATATCCGCCATATCAAATACCCTTTCGAGTGCCAGTGCGAGTGCGAGTGCAAGTGCATATGAAAATAGCAGATATCCTGCAAATCCAACAGCGACGGCATCCACACGCCACACAAACAGTCCGAACCACTCGGCGGCGATTTATGCCAGCGAGGATTACGTCAAGTCCATGCATAGTCAACGGTGAGTGTTACGGATAGATATGAGATGTATATATATAGTATGTGAATGAAGTGAATTATGTTATATGTGCCTGTACTTTGAATCGATTCAGTTTCAGTTAAGGCTCAAAAGCAATTGAAAATTTAAAGCTGTGATATTTTGTCAGACCATTCAAAGAAAATGAAAAAGTTTTCCGATATAAATATTTATAGAGATCAATGTTAAGTGCCTAAAGAAAAAACTATATTGCTTTGTTTTTTAATATTTGAAAAGAATTATATTTACATTAACAGCGAAAAAAAATATTTATATAGATAGGGGATTTATAAATGATTGAAATCTTATGTTGATCAATCACGAATAATGTTATTCAGTTGCGTGAATTACTTATAAATAAAATATATATTCTGGTTATTTTCAAAACTTATGCATAATACTTCAAATAAAGAGTATTGGTAAATTTATAATGCCGATATATTATGTATATGTGGATAAAGTGAATTTTGTTATCTGTGCCTGTAAGAAGATGCGCTGAAAATTTTTGCAACGTTCAAGCTGTGATATTTTGTGAGACCTTTCAAAGAAAACGGAGCAATATTCGGAAAAAAAATTGTATACCAATGTGAACATTTATACATACTTTAGCAGAAAGAATTTAAATAGGGAATACTTACAAGTAATTTAAATCGTATGTGAAATTTCGATTTTTAAGTCAACATAAATTTGATAGACAATCAGGATTGAGGTTATTTAATTGTGCGGATTAGTGCTGAATAAAATATGTATTCTAGACATTTGCAAAACTTATACAACATATTTCTTATAAAGAATATGGATAAAGTTTATATGTAAATATCTTTAAATTTAATTAATTTAATGACAAGAAATTTGAAAATAAAGACTTAATTTCTCAAAAACTTTCAAATTTAAAATCTTCAATTTAGTTACAATTTTTATGCACAAGAGCTTTATATATTATTTAAACTAATCTGAAAAAGGTTATATAATATGTATTTCTTTAAAAAGTCAATTTGTTGTCAGATTTACGCATTGTGCGGAAAAAAATGAATTTGCGTTTCCTTCTTCTACATAATGTCGTCATTCAAGAAATACTTTGAAAAATAAGCAGGAATTAAGCAATTGGGCTTATTAGACATAAAGTAAGCTTGTATGACCAACTTTGTCAAATTTGAAGTCCGATAGAAATAAATCGAGCTTATATTAGAATTCATCCAAACAGTTTTTTAACTACGTGAGTTAAGCATTGCAAACTATATAAAATACAGAAAACTTTCATTTGAAAGCCTATATATACTATATAATGTATTAAATTAAACAATGCATTATGCATGTCAGAAAAAAAGAATTAAGTAGTCAAATCGAATACTTTAAATTTTGGTTATATTTTAAAATACATTTAAAAAGATTCTTCAATTGTTTAGATTGTTTCTTTGTGTGGAATTGTTAATGTCTGATACCTTGATATTCGATGCTTTATTATATTGTATTATATATTTATATAGTGAAATTCTAGATAGGATAACATTTTTTTAAATTAGGTGCTGTTCAGGGTTTGAGAAAACTCAGAGCATTAGCCAAGTGTCGTAAGTGTAAATAAAATAATGTAAGTGTATAATACAAAAATGACTGTTCCAGTCGAAAAGATCTCCTTGCTATCTTAGTATCGAAATGTATATTGTAGTTTACATTCAATCGATATTGCCTGAATAAGAGTCGTCCGGCCCGGGCAATCGACACCCACGCTATGCCGCTGTGTACTTTATGTGGTGCAATAAACATATCGAGAGAGTTGTTGAATCTTCTGCAAGGATGTAACAAAGTATTTTTAGAGACTTAAAAAACTTATAAAAAAATAACTTTGGCATGTCGTCAAAAAATATATACAATCATATAATTATATGTTTTAACATTGAAATACCAACATATATGTTCTATACAAAATGAATTTCTACTTAGAAGAAATAAATGTTTAAGACAAGTTCCTTAAATTAATAAGTTATCAAGGAAATTCATGATCCAAAGTGTGGGTATAAGTACAATGTTAGATTATGCATTTAGTGAATATTTAGCTATAATTATAATTTATTAATTTATTGTGAAGTTTAAACCTTCAGGCAATTCGGTATATTTATAATGGTTTACCAAGTCTTAACTGTAAATTCCTAAATGCAGTGCACATCAACAAAGGTCAGCCGCCGCCCACTATGGCCATTCGAATTCGGGGACAAGTGCAGAGCCAAGTGTACAACAAATGACAGCAGCAGCAGCAGCGGCGGCTGCAGCACCACCAGCACCACCTCCGCCACCAACAGCTCCGAACGGTGTGCTCTATCCAAATGCAGCGTATGGCGATCATGGCTTCTTGCAAATGACCCTCGGCTATCTGTCGCCATCGTCGGGCACGTACAAGTCGGTGGATCCCTACTTTCTGTCCCAAGGTACGTTTCCCGTTTCCAGTTTCGTGTGAATGGCCATTAGCGACGCCTGTCCCAAAAGTTGTGCCCGGAACAAAAGTCGAGTAATGCAATTAACGTGTGGCACCCACTTTTTGCAGCCAGCCTGTTTGGAGGAGCGCCCTTCTTCGGTGCACCCGGCTGTGTGCCGGAGCTGGCCCTCGGCCTGGGCATGGGCGTGAATGCGCTGAGGCATTGCCGGCGTCGCAAGGCGCGCACCGTCTTCAGTGACCCGCAACTCTCGGGGCTGGAGAAACGTTTCGAGGCGCAGCGCTATTTGTCGACGCCGGAGCGCGTGGAGCTGGCCACGGCGCTGGGTCTGAGCGAGACGCAGGTCAAGACCTGGTTCCAGAATCGTCGCATGAAGCACAAGAAGCAGCTGCGACGACGCGACACTGCCAATGGTGAGTGAAAAGGAAGACGCCGAAGAAGTATTCCCATAGTCTTAGGACCAACTTTTAGCCTTTGTACAACTTTCTTTGGCCAATTAGCTGGGAGCTCCTTTTGATGAAAGTTTTCTCCAAGTTTTATTTGGCCCCTAATCAAATTAGTTGTAAAATTTTTGGCAATTTCCTGTCCCACAGAACCCGTTGACTTCTCACGCACCGAATCGGGCAGCAAGCAGCAGGGCGAACCCCACAGCCCAGCAGCCGCCTCCACAGAAGCCAAGTCCAAGTTGGGTCAGACAACCAGTCAGCAGCAGCAGTTGCAAATGTGCTTCCTGCAGCATGGCTACTCCACGGATGACTATTCCGATCTGGAGGCGGACAGCGAGGATGATGATAATTCCAGTGATGTCGACATTGTGGGCGATGCGAAGCTATATCAGCTCACATAGGCCCTAGGTGCGCAAAAAGTTGTGCACAAATAGACTTCAGTTCAGCAAAAAATACCGAAAAAATACCAAAAAATACCAAAAATACCAACTTTTTTAGCACTGCAAAAAGTAATTAAACTAAGGTTACAATTTTTTGTAAAGACTTGTTTGAGTTTTGGTATTTTTCTTGGTATATTTTGACATTTTTGTTTATTGCTGACATTTTGTTAATATTCTTGAACATAATGCTTGACAGTTAAAATATATGCAAGATATATTCTAGACTTCTAAAAAATGTGCAAAAATACCCAATCTATTTTAGCTAGGTATATTTTCATATCTTTGTTCTTATCTGTTCATCTTTCCTTGTTTTGTTGGTATTTTTCATAACAAGAACATACAAAACGAAAGATTTTGTAAGTTTACAAAAAATACCAAGTTAAAAAAATACCAAAATAAATGTATTTTATATAATTTATATCTGTTATTTCCTGAAATATTTTTTTATATTTGAAATTGACATTTTTACGTATTTCTTAGTTTAGTTGGTATTTTTGTGCATAATACATACCATATCGAGTCTATACAACTTCCAAGTAATCAATCTCTGTAAATACTGATCACAAAAGGATCTGCCAATTGAGCGCGAATCTAGTCAGAGTTAATTTTAAGATAAGTATATATAAACACATATTCATTAAAGTATTAAAAACAAAAAATAGTGATTATATTCGAGTACTTCCATTTAAGATCTCTTTCTCTCTCTCTCTCTCTCACACATACATTCTCTTTCTCTCTATCTCAGAGTATATAACTCTCTTTGTAGCTGTATATTGATGTGTTAGCCAGCCTAGTTTTAATGCTTTCAAATAAAAAGTCATGTGAAAAATTAAAAAAGTTTCTCGAGTTCCGTCGGGTAATCAAATCCAATTGAGAGCCAACAACAACACAAAAAGTAGGCACTAATCACGTTAAACTGTGACATTTTCATAGGGTTGAAGTCACGGCCACGCCCGCCGCCCACGCCCAGGCTAGGGCGTGTGTTTGTCGAGGGTGGAATAAGCTGAAGTGCCCTTAACAATGGCAAAATAATTGCGGGTTATTAGCAAAGCCATTTACCGAAACACTTTGTCCCGACGCCGCAGCACAAAAAGTGGAATAAATCTGGAATACTTCCAATTGAGTTGTTCTTATGTGTGTGAGTGAACACCCCCATATGTTTGCCGTTGAGGTAAGTACATTTTAATAGCAAGTCATCTATCTAAGATTAGCAATAAGTGGGTTTAACAGCTATAATTATTTACAGTATACGTAATATATTTCTGTGTATCTTAACTTTTATCTAAAAGTTAGATAAAAAAGATTGAATTATAAGTTTATTAATTTTAAATTCATATAATAATTTATATTATATAATAACTGAAATATTTATTAAGACACTAGGACATATATCTTCAAAAGATAATTTGACTGCTAAATATATATATACATATACATATATACAAATAAGAAAGCATATATAAAGAAATATATTATATAATTTATTTCTTTAGCTATAGCTTTAGACATGTGGGGTATAAAATGGTATACAAGTCATCAGGGTCGAACCCTGCTGAGTTCAGTTCGTAATAATACGAGCAACAAATTCGATGATTTCATAATTTCTTTTGATTTGATATCATAAACGACAATTGCAAATAAAAAGAAAATTAATAATAAAATATTTTTTTTGCAAATTTCCTATTTTAATTTTTATCGTAGTTTGATGTTCAGCTTAAGAGTTTTTCATAAAATAATAAAGAACTTAAATTCTTTAATGACACTCAATTTTTCAGGAATATATATGACTAATATGTCATCTAAAAACTCTACTAATTATGTTAAGAAGGTTTCTGTTTTTCTTAAATAAAATATATAACAAATGGAACCTATTATTGCAGTATTTTAAATAAGTACTTTAAACATATACATATACATATGTTATATATGTTCATATAGTGAGCACAGTATTGTATATAATACATCTTTAAGTCTAATCTCATCAATTTTCATTTAATTTGTTAAGAAATTTACATCTTTTTACAGATTATACAAATTTGAATTTATTTATATAAGTATTATACATATATACATATTATATTATGTATATATATATTTTTTTTTTTGAAAGTCACAATCTTTAAAATAATGTTGACTTACGTCAAAGATGCAAAGTACACAGTGATCTCAATAAAAAATGGAATAACATATTTATATGTCAGTCTCATAACAAAGTTGCGCGTGTTTTTAATTTATTTTTATTTTTATTGTAGACTACACCTAATCAGTTCCATATTAACTAAAATCGAGAGTTAATCATAATCGTATCATTGTATAAATTTTAAAATACTATTTAAGGTCGTCGCAATGACAAATCGAGAGAGATGAAGAGAGAGCAGTATTTAAAGAAAACAATCCAAAAACATATACATACACATATGTACATATGTATAGGAAACTTACATTATCTATGAATTTTGGTGAGTGTTATCAAAAGTTTTATTATTTGTGACTAAAACCACAAATGGGAGTCGAGCCTCCACGCTAATCAGCTTGTGGTAATAAAGAACTGATTTGTGGCTAATAAGCATTACGTTGGGTAAGTGCTTAAAGGGTGTTTATGTTTATTTATATGTAGATACATATACATATATAGATTCATAAAATATATACATATATTAGTAACTAAATCGTTTTGGTCATATTTAGAGGGAAAACTATAAAGAAAATGCTAAAAAATCTGTTCACTTTTGATGAGATTATGAAGTTAGAGAACTTGGAAAGCTTTACAAGTCAAAATTGTTCTGATATCTAACAAAAAATTGTAGCGAAATTTGAAATATTTTTAAAAAAATATGAATTTGTTTTTTTCGCCAAGGAATGTCGGTCCACTATTAACAATATTATGTAAGTTTGAAGTCAATAGACTTGGGACTAGTCGAAAATTTCTCTTATTGGTCTATTTATTAACTGTTGACAGAAGTTCTGAAACAAAACAGTTGTATTTAAATTAAAAGCCAGCTCTAGCTAATATTTACAATGTATGTATGTATGCAAGAAATGTATTTCTGTATCTCTCAAGTTCTACCAGAACTTGCTTTACGCTCATTCACGCCCTCTTCTTTGAGTTGGACAACTCTGCTCATTAGCTCAATCAGCTTGCAGATAATACATATACATATACATAAACCTATATATTTACATACACATACATATAACTAAGCTGGGGGCATGTCTCGCTCTGTTTATGTCTCCCTATGCTCCCTATTTTTGCCATTCTGTTTCTCTTCTCGTTCTCGCTGTCGCTCTCTCACAGTCTGCTGCTGATTAGGCGTACATTGACTTCTTATCTGCTTAAAATACCCTATACTTGTCAAGGAATAGGGTGTGTGGAGACAATAGGCTGTAGAGCAGCACTTACATGAGATTCGATTAAGCTGGAATAATTCGCTGTTTAGATCTGATATGTTACTTAGACTGATTGTTTAATAGATTATCATCACATACATACTATATTTTGTTTTCGAGAAATTAAATTGAACTTAAATTATTTTATACTTATTTTATTCAATCGCAGCTTTTAATGAACTATTCTATTTTATGATCTTTAAGGTTAAGTTACTTAAAATGCATTCAAGTTATATTTCTATTGTTTACAGCTTATGAAAATATTTTGTTTTCTGTTCTTCCGTTAGTAGTTAAAAAAAATAAAACCAAAATACTTTCAAAATGATATATATAAAAAACTTCAATTATTAAAAATTTAAATAAATATAAATATTTTATGTTTTGCCCTTATACAAATATATTTTTCGACTCTGCACTTTCTTGTTTGTATTTGTGCTTTCACATTCTACTCTTACTCGTTACAGGGCGTATCTTAATGTTTGTCAGATGACATCTAATCACATATACAAATCTTTTCTGCTTATGTTAATCATTAATATACATAAAGTGTTTAAACTAATAGAGCGTTCACTACTATATATATCATATTTTTTTGTACAGGGTATTACCTATTCGCTCATACTCACAACACTGATATAATATATGCAATTATATATATACAGCCGAATCCCGATAATTCGTCCTCCGCTAAATCGAAAACTTCAATAGTTTGTACGCAATTATGTCCCCTTGAAAAAAAATATGTTCGAATTTTTGGTTCGATAATCGAATTACTGTGTAACTGTTTTAAATATATTTCCAAAGTATACGATACAGGGTATTTCCATGTTGAGCATACTTATTAAGTTATATATAACCATCGCACATACTCAATAAATTATATATGTATAAATATAAATATAAATAGATGTCATTATTGAAGCCCGTTTCTTTTTGAGACATCTAACTTTGAATGCACACTAAACAGGGTATTACCTAGTTGCGCATACCCACTAAATCTTATACATTTATCGTGCATGCTCAAATGATATATCTCATTACTGAAGTCCCTTACTATTTTGGGCATATAACTTTGAATATATAAGGTACAGGGTATTTCCTAGTCTCTCATACCCATCAAATTGTATAATTTTATCGTGTTTACTCAACAGATATATCTCATTACTGAAGTCCTTTACTATTTTGGGTATCTTACTTTGAATTTATACTATTACAGGGTATTTAGTAGTCGAGCATGCACACTTGACTGCAACCGCTTCCCATTCCCATTTCCATTGCCAGCTGAAAGTCAACGTCGCTCAGTCTCAGCAGTACAGCCATCGAGTGCGGTTCTTTTGCTGCTTCTTCACACTCTTCATTCGTGTTCTGTTTTGATCAGTACGTTTATTGTTGCCTCTGTTGTAAGTGAAAGTTCTAGCTATATATATAAAGTATATAATTATAACTGAGGAAGCACTACAAAATTGTTGTTTGCCGGCATCGGCGAGGGTCAAAGCAAAGTTATAGCCAAGTGGGCGATACCAAAAGATTGCGCACGTAGCAACATATATATAGATATAGTATATATATAGATGTGTATAGCATATCTAAATCAAATCATGAGTTTTGCCAAATTTAAACATGAGGCACGTGTCGCTGCTCTCAAAAATTGCAAAAAAAAAAATAAAAGACAAAACTGTTTTTGCTTGTTCCGGTTTCTGTTTATACATATGTATATAAATATGTATATATAATTATGTATATATAAACACGTTTAGAGCAAGTAGAACAAACAGGTTATCAGCGCTAGCCTAAACAACCAAAAAAATAAAAAAAATCACATAGAGTGCTTCTCTGACAAGTTTTTGATAATAAGTTTTCACTTCGTGCTGCTCTATCTCTCGCCTTTTTATTGGTTTTCCATTTGACCTTCACAATGTTTTTTTTTGGGCTGGTATTTAATTTTTGTGTCTACATTGTTGTTGTTTTTTAAGGAGCCCCACAGGAACCGCATAGCATATATACACCCAACCATGGCGGCCAGCAACGGTGATTGTAAGTGGAAAAATCATAGACTTGCACTGCTTTCCCCACCACCAGCACCAGCTCCTCCTTCGCTCCTTGCCTGCCCAACTGCAAATTGCCTGTTTACCCTCTTAATTGCACCAACAGTTTTCAATTATTGGAACTTGCCCAACTAGTTGCCCCTAGCTCTGTCTCTGTAACTAACTGCTGCTGAAAAATTATAATTCAATTTTTGTTATATACTCTATGAATGCTCTTTCTATTCTAAAGCATATCACTAAAACTTAACTTTTAATATAGATTTTAAAATTGATAATCCCATATAGAATATTTAGTATAATTTGCATTGCAAACTGAATATTTATGCTTGTCTTTATATAAACTAGACATGTTTATAAGATTTTTTTTCTTCATATTTTTACAAATATATTTTATCTTTAATCAGGGCTTAAAGCAATATCTTATCAAAATTCATATAAATGTATACATATGTTTAGAAAAACAAAATATGTACAAATATGTATATATCTTTCCAACAATATATATTAATTCAATAAGATGATAACATAGACTAACAAAGTCAGAGAGACCCCCTCTCCGCGGCTATTTAGAAAATAGACAATATCTAGGTAACTTAAAAGGAATTTTATAAAATTTCAAGAAATTTCGGTGGGAAAAATTAGTTCTTTTGGATACCGCAAATATAGTTTTAAATCAAAGCAAATGTACCTGAAAACACATTTTTAACACTTTCAGGTTTTAATATCAATTTAATATAACGTAACTTGACGTAATATGAGTATAATTCAGATTTAGAGCTATACTAGATAAATGTATTTAGAGTTGTTGATGAAAATATGGACATCAGTCAGTAGCACACAAAGTTCTACAAATTCAATTTAAAAAATGTATATTAAATGTAAAAATATCTTGTTCTTAAATAGATTGCATAATTACGTAATTTCGAAGAAATATGACTAGCAAAAAAACAATGTTAAAAAAAGTCAGCTATGTAAAATATTTCTTGACTCTTACGTTAAGTTTTTTTGTGCAGCTTAATGTTATATTATAAAACTGTTTAATAATTAAAAAAAAAGTATTATTTTTATTACTACAATTTACATAAATCTCTATTAGCTCTCTTAAAGTTTCATTTGATGATCTTAAAACTAAGCTCTCAGAATGATATTTTCAGAAAAATTACTTTTTTTATTATTTTTTAAAGTAAGGTCAGAAAATACATTATATATTGAAATTATTCTATATTATATAGTCATAAAACACTTTATATCAGTAAACAGAAAGAGAGAAGTCGCTACGCATATTTTAGCAGGTCAACTCGAATCATTGCTATTCCTTGATCAGATATCATAACCTTATCAAACTGTTTTCTCGGTTGTCTGCCTGCATCTCTTTCTCAGATCTGTTTTAATTGAAAGAGAAATGCCATAGTTGAACTAGGATAAAACAATATACTATACAAATCACAAGATATCTTTAGCTAAATAAGTTGCTAAGAAATTTTAGAAATAACTTTTAAGAGTAGTTAGTAGTAGTTGTTATTGCCTAATCCTAACAAAAATATAATTTTAATAGAATAAAAGCTTTAACTTGTATAGCATCCTTGACTAACTCTTTCTCTTCTATCAGCCAAAATGAGTCAACAGGGACCCGCCTTCGACTCGAATGCGATGACGTTGACGCGCTTCGTCCTCCAGGAGCAGCGCAAGTTCAAGGAAGCGACTGGAGATCTGTCCCAGCTGCTGAACTGCATACAGACGGCCATCAAGGCGACTGCATCTGCTGTGAGGAAGGCGGGCATAGCCAAGTTGCACGGCATTGCGGGGGATGTGAATGTGCAGGGGGAGGAGGTTAAGAAATTGGATGTGCTGTCGAATGAGCTGTTCATCAATATGCTCAAGTCCTCCTACACCACCTGCCTGATGGTCTCCGAGGAGAACGAGCATGTGATCGAGGTGGAAACGGAGCGACAGGTAAAAGACCTTCATTTCTCTACGAGGATTCGGATTAATTGATCTCATGTGTGATTGTGTGTGCAGGGCAAATATATTGTTTGCTTTGATCCGCTGGATGGTTCCTCCAACATTGATTGCCTCGTCTCGATTGGTTCCATCTTTGCCATCTACCGGAAGAGGACCACGGGCGAGCCCACCGTACAGGATGCACTGCAGCCAGGCAATCAGCTGGTAGCTGCCGGCTATGCGCTCTACGGCTCAGCGACAGCTGTCGTCCTGGGTCTGGGCAGCAGTGTGAATTGCTTCACCTACGATCCGGCCATTGGCGAGTTCATTCTGACCGATCCCAATATGCGTGTGCCTGAGAAGGGCAAGATCTATTCGATCAACGAGGGCTATGCAGCCGATTGGGATGAGGGCGTCTACAACTACATCGCTGCCAAAAAGGATCCCACCAAGGGCAAGCCCTACGGCGCTCGCTACGTCGGCTCCATGGTGGCCGATGTGCATCGCACCATCAAATACGGCGGCATCTTTATCTATCCGGCCACCAAGTCGTCGCCCAATGGCAAACTTCGTCTGCTCTACGAGTGCAATCCCATGGCGTACCTCATGATCCTGGCCGGCGGCCTGGCCAGCGATGGCAAGATCAGCATCCTAGATATTGTGCCACAGAAGATTCACGAGCGCAGCCCCATCTTCCTGGGCTCCAAGGCTGATGTGGAGGAGGCGCTCAGCTACTTGAAGTGATTCACGTGTTTACTTTTTATACCCTGAACCCATTGAAAATGGGAAATCAGGGTATAATGGTTTTGCAAAAAGTATGTAACAGGCAGAAGGAGGCGTGGCAGACCCCACAAAGTATATATATTCTTGATCAGGGTGACGAGCTGAGTCGATTTAGCCCTGTCCGTCTGTCTGTCCGTCCGTCCGTCCGTCTGTCCGTCTGTCCGTCTGTCCGTCTGTCCGTATGTATGAACGCGTCGATCTCAGAACCTATAAGAGCTAGAGACTTCAAATTTTGCATGATGGTCTGTGTATACAGCGAAAATATCGAGTTTGTTTTAGATATTCGATAAATTTTTCCGTTTCAATGTTATCGATTTAAAACGTTATCAAGATTCCGTTTTTTGACCATATCTTTTACATATTTTTAGCTACAGCTACCAAATTTTGTTTTTAGCTTTTTATAAATAAAATACATTTTCTATTTTTTCATATTTTGGATACCGGCTCCACATTTTACAAAAAAAATTTATTAAAAAAAAAAATAACAAAGCCACAATTTAATTTTTTCAAATTTTTTAGTGAAAACCGTATTTTCAATAAATTAATAGCATTCAATGCAGAAAATTGCATTCAAATCCGTTAAGTAATACAGAAGTTATTAAAGGAAACATTGTAAAAGCACGCTGCAGCAGCCTGTACGTGTGCACACATACATTCAAATCAACTACGCAGTAATCTGCGCGCGTTTCTGTGTGCATGGTATGTATATGTGTGCATGTGTATACAAATGTGTGCATGTGTATATGTGTGCATGTGTGTATGTGTGCATGTGTGCATGTGTATATGCGCGCAGAGGTAATATGTATAGATAAAATATGTAAGTTAGGTTGTTTAAAACATCAGCTCGGACTTGGTTCAGGGGATCTCGTAGTCGGGCAGACCCGACTAGAGCTTTCTTACTTGTTATATATGTTCCGGAATAAATAATGTTTTTTTTAAATATGGCATGAGGATCGGATGGGGTACTTATAGTATATACAAAATGTGATTGGATCAATTCCATCCTAGGAACTTTCTTATCATATTTCTTATATAGTATAAATATTTAAGTATGTTGTTATAATTGGGTATATAGGTATGTTATTTTAAGAAATATGTAAGTAAGTATATGTACTATGGGTAACTCCTAATGTTCTAATGTACTATGTCCTATATAAGTATTCTTTGCCTAGGTGGATGACGCTTGGAGTTAAAAACTTTTAAAATTATCTCTTAAATAGCTTCGATCTATAATTAACCATTTGTTGATCCATAGACTAACTTTGGATTTGATCCCAGAGTCTCATTCCTCAAGGATTTACTTATGCACTGTGTCCAATGAACTAAAAAATAGTGTAATTGTATAATAGTGTAATATTCTTAGACTTGTTTTGCATTCTCAAATACTCTGATACAATCATGTTCTAACGATTTTATCTTGAGAAATTTGTAGAAGAGTTTCTCTTACACTCATGTATCCATAAAAATCTGTCACAAATTAACATTTTATTAAATTCTCACAATTAGAAATTGATAGATATATCTTATACTCAAATATTAATAAGAAGCGCATAGGCTTGTATACCTTTATACCCATAAGCTCCGATAATCATATACTCTTTTACATTCTTAACCAATCAACATTACATAAGCTTCATTCAAAGAGTCGATAACTCTAATACTTATATTCCATACTTTGTATACTGTTATACCCATACGCTCTGATAATCAAATACTCTTATACTCTTTACAAATCAACAATATGTCCATTTCCCACTGATCAAAGAGTCGATAGATTTATATTCATCAACTCTAATACTCATATTCCATAAGCTGGTTTACTCTTATACCAATAATCTCTGATAGTAATATACTCTTATACTCTTTACAAATCAACAATCTATTCAACTCCCACTGTTAAAAGAGTCGATAGATATATACTCATCTTCTAATATAAGAATAATTGCATACTCTTAAACTCTTATAATCATATACTCTTATACATCCTTCACAAATCAGCAATCTGTTAAGCTCCCACAATTCCATGACTCGATATGGCTCTTATATGCAAAAACACTTGTATTCATATGCACTCTTATAATCCTATACTCTTACTCCCGCATTTCACAGTTCAGCTTAGACAGATTGCATTAATTCTCTTAATTTCAGTGTAAATTGCCAAACGCATTTATTACATAACATTTTATATAACACTCACATAGGTAATACGAGTAGCAAAAACACTAATAGTTAACAACTAATCAGTAGTTTCTTATGCCTAAACCCAAGCCAAATCCAACTTGGATCTCTCAACAATTGAATTCCATTTCTTGACCTAATCTTGTTTCCTCTCAAAAAGAATTCGCCTTGTGCTTGGGCACAAAGCTAAATCCTTCAGGGACTGGGCCAAGCAGCATTTCGCTGAGTTTCACCCAGTCGGAAGCATTGGCAGAGCTCATAAGGGTTTCCATTTCGTCGCGTCCGCGATACTTTTGTGGCCTGGCATTGATCTTCTGTGGCGGCGATAGCTGCAGCTCCTCTGGTATGTAGCGATAGAGAAACGATTGCCACTCGAGTAGAAAGCGGCGGGTGCTCTCCACGCCCTTGGTATCGGAGCCCCAGTGCTCCAGTCCATAGTTGCAATAGCGACGCAGCAAATCGAAGCGTTGCGTCGAAGTGGGTTTCCAGAGCTTTTGCTCCTTGATTTCCTGGAAGATCCAAGGCTTGATCAACGCACCACGTCCAATCATCACGGAACTGACGTGAGGTGCCAGACCACGTCGCTCCACATAGTCCTCGTAGCTCAATATGTCCCCGTTGCCAATAACTGGCATTTCTTTGGCCTGCTTGGCACACTCCTCTATGTACGTCCAATTGGCTTGGCGTGTGTATCGCTGTTCTCGGGAACGTCCGTGGAGGGTGACGGCCGAGGCACCCCATTGCTCCACCAAGGGCAGCAGCTCGTGGGCAACACTCTTGTCCGCATAGACACCCGTGCGCATTTTCACCGTGAAAGGCAGTCGGTCGGAGAGCGATGAGCAGCTGCGCACAGCTAGCTCCAGTATATTGGTGCGTCGCATTAGCGCACTGCCTCCGCCCTGCTGATAGATCAGATCTATGGGACAGCCTATATTCAAATCGATGAAGTCAACCCGCGCTGTCTCGTGCAGCACCTGCGCCGCCTGGCTGATCACATTCGGATTGTTGCCACACAGCTGAACGCCAAAGATGTCCTCGCTCTCATGGCGCTTGGTCAGCGCCCACTCCTGACCGAGACCCTTAAGCAGCGGCACAGCGCATGCCATCTCCCCACAGGTGATGTCTGCCCCGAACTCTTTGCAGATGCGCCGAAATGGCAGATTGCCCACTGTGGTTAGTGGGGAGAGCAACAGCTTCTCACGAAAATCGATGACGGGCTTTCGTTCAGCATCGCGTCCATTTGGTGCCTCAATTATGGCGCAGCCAATGGGCTTACTCGCAGGTGCCTCCTCTACAGGTGCTGCTTCCTGCTCTGTTGTTTCCATTGACTTTTCCTCCTGCTGCTGAGTTTCACTGTTTTCCTTTGCTTTGTCCTTCTGCTCCTCCTCGCTCTTCTCCTTCAGTTCCCGATCCTTTTTCCTTTCGTCTCTCAGTTTCTCCGCCTTCTTTATTAACTCCTTGCTGCGACTAAAGTCGTACTCATGCTTGCGTAGACGCATCTGTAGCTCTGTTTAAAGAGTATCTGCCATTACAATCATGCACAAATTCACTTGAATTTCACTTCACCTGAGCTAATCCCATTGCACGTCGTCTGTGCCGCCTTTTCATCATAATCCGCCTTTTTCATATTCCGTCCATGCTCATCCGTGTGAGCTTTGGCAAAGCGGCAGGTGATGCCACGCCCACAATAGCCTTTTGTGGCATATACATAGCACTGCTCACCCAAATCCTCACCTTTGGCTGCTATAAACGCCTCCAGATCGTGGACATAACGGCAATTGGGCACAGCACAAGCTGCGCCGCCAGCGCCATCTATCAGCGAGTGGCACAGATGCGAGTACCGGTGATCCTTAAACACCGGTCGATTCTAAATAGCAAGTCATTGTTAATAACTATAAGCATAATTAAAATATGTAATTACTTTATTTTGGCCGCGTTTGCGTTCCTTTTTGCCACCTCCACGTTTGCTGCCCGGCTCGTTTGTAGTTTCATCATTTTCCTCGTGTTTTCTTTTTTTTGTTTCGCCATCGGCGGATGGATTAACCTCGCTGCTGCGGCCTTTATTAACTTCAGCTAATAAATATCTGTATTAATTTAAGTCTAATATATATTAAAGAAGCAAGAGTGTAAGAAAACAATACCCACTCCGGCTTAATGTAACAAATTCCTGCTTCCATTTCACAACGTGCGTGTGTGTACTAAAAAAAGTAAAGAAATGTTTTAGTACTAACTAGAGACGCGCCAATTGACTTCGAAACAACTGCAGTTGAGTTAGGAAAATAACAACAATGCAACATGTGCTCAAAATCAGCAGTTTATATCGATGAATCTTAGAAATGACTATCGACTGCAGTTGCTGCTCAATAAGAATTGACTTAAAAAGTAATTTATCAATTAAATTAAAGATATTTCAATTTAATTTTAATTTAATTTGATTATTGCTGTTGGTGTCTAACTCACAATTTTTTTTATAAATGAATCGTGCCTAAGCGTTAAATTGTATGCGCTCATGAGCAGCATACTAGTCCTTAGTAAGCGCTCAGCTGTTCACGATGGTGCAACTGTTTAAATTTCTGCTGAAATCCACAAAATCGGTTTGTACTTTCAAGTTGAATAAAAATGTAATTAAAATACATTATTTCTACAGCCCGCGCGCGCACATTTTCGTTCCAACTTTCTGGACACATTGCGTCTGACGGTACGCGGCGGACATGGCGGAAATGGTCTACCCAAATACGGAGGCGTTGGTGGACAGGGCGGTTGCGTCTACTTCGTGGCCAAGGAGGGGTTAACGCTGCGTAAAGTAGCACAAAATCTTAGAGATAAACGCGTGCAGGCGACCAGCGGCGAGGATAGCAGCAAACTGAGCATCTATGGACGACGCGGGGTGGATCAAAGAATCGAAGTGCCCCTCGGAGTTCAGGTATACGATGAGCAGCAGCAGAAGCTGCTGGCGGATCTGAACGAGGACGATGCGCGTTGCATTGTGGCGGGCGGTGGCACAGGTGGCTGCACGGGCAACAATTTCATCGGTCGTCCAGGGGAGAGTCGCACAGTGCAGCTGGATTTGAAGTTAATAGCAGATGTGGGATTGGTTGGTTTTCCCAACGCAGGAAAGAGCACGTTACTGAAAGCAATATCCAATGCCAAGCCCAAGATAGCAGCGTATCCATGTAAGTATCTCAGATTGCCTTAGCTTCATTTCACTAGCTTCCACTTCTTGCTTTACAGTCACCACGATTCGCCCGCAGATTGGAACCGTGGAGTATAGAGATCTACGTTCCATTAGCATTGCCGATCTTCCTGGCTTGATTGAGGGCGCGCACGCCAACTTTGGCATGGGCCACAAGTTCTTGAAGCACATCGAGCGTACTCGCCTGCTGCTCTTTATGGTGGACATCTTTGGCTTTCGGCTGAGTCCACGACATCCGCATCGCGACTGCCTGAGCAACATCTTTGCTCTGAACAAGGAGCTAGAGCTGTATGATCCCACGCTGCTGGAGAAGCCATGTGTGTTGTTGCTCAACAAAATGGACAAAGAAGGCGCTCAGCAGTTGCTCACAGACCTAAAGCCAAGACTTCAGGATTTAAATAGTAGCCTTGCCGCCTGCCCCGATGAACTGCGTCCGAGTCGAGTGATCAATTTTAAGCACATATTGCCTATATCGGCAAAGAACTCGTCACGCGTTGGTCAAGTAAAAGAAAAGCTGCGTGGAACCCTTGACGAGCTGGCGGAACAGCACATGGTTACAGACTCTGAGCTAATAAAAGAGAATCTGCAGCAGCGTGTGGGCGTTATAGGACCCAAAATAACATAATTAGGCAAAGTTTAAAGTTTACCAGAATATATATGTTACAAAAATCAATTTTGTATTATTTTATATTCTTATGTATTTTAATTATAATTCTTCACAAGAGATCTACTTTCAATTCAATAAGGACCTGCACTGGGTTTTCATCGATAACGCCCATTTGGCTCGGCTTGCCGATATTAATAACAGTGTGCGCAAGAGAAATATCGCAATTGGCTTCACTGCTCCCAGGCTTTGTTGCCACTTCAGCCTTTTTCCGGACAAATCTGTCCTTTTTTTTTATTTAGCCGGAAAAAATATTAAACACTGATTATCCGGAAATCTGTCCTTGTTTTTATTACCGATGAATCTAGTTGAATCGGCCTAATAATCATCGTACCACCACTTGAAATGTATAAGAATTGTGATCGTAGGTTACCGATTTATGATATATCGAGCTTTAGCGACATGGCGCCTGCTGGCATAATTACGAAGTGCCTGAAAAATACTTAAAACAAGTGGACACAGATCAAGTTTATTATAATCAAGTGTTACAGATGATGCAACTATTGATAACGCTTTGAAATATCTTTAATATCCATGGATATATAGTAAAAGTTTAGTTATTAAACTTAAAAATTGTCAATTTTTCTGTTTATTTTTTTTAATGTTTGTCCCTTTTTTCTCAGCCGTTTGTCCTTTTTTTGTGCCCGGTAGCTGGCAACACTACTCCCAGGTAAGATCGTATCTAACTGAAAATTTCAATTCAAATAAGCGTTGTAATAATTACACTTTTCTTAGCGATATTTGCACATATCGATAACACTGCGCGAGAGAGAACATCGCAAATTTCTGCGCCACCTAGCGATTAGCACATCACTAAGGCAACCACACGACGCACACACACACAAATATACGCACATGCATGCACGCAGAAGTTTGTTGTGTCTCGTCGCGCTAAAACAACGAAACGAGCAAAAAAAAATGTTGAAAATATCAATGCTCGCGCCTAGTGTAATAATTTCCAATTGGTGATCAAGTGCTAATTAGTGAAAATATGTTTAATTCGTTTGAAATCGTCTTAATTATGATTGAATATAATTGACATTTCGATACATACACAAACACACACACGCACACGTCTTTGCGAAGGGGGCAGAACACTGAAAAACTGGTATATAAAAGACGACGCCAAATGAAAAAGACAGCGCGCGCGAGCGAGAGAGATAGAACAGTAGTAGTACACTGCGGGTGTTTTTTTTTTGCTAATATCCAATTGCAAAGATAAAACGAAAATTTGCCAAAATCAAAAATTCGTGTTTATCTCTAACGTAATGTCACAACACAATAATCAACCGCATTCGCATTCGCATTCGCATCAGCATCAACAACAACATCTTCACTACTACCAGCAGCAGCAACAGCATCTACAGCAGCAACAACAACACCAACAGCAGTCGCAGCAGCAGCAGCAGCATTTACAGCATAAACAAATACAACAGCAGCACAGTTGGTACTCACATGTTGCTTCCTACCCGCCCCAACAGCCGCACCCCTATGCGACGCCCTGCAAGAGCAGCATCACCAACAACAACCATAATAATAACAACAACAACATTATGAATGCATACGGAACGGGTGGCACGCACTATTACGGTGCTGCTGCTGCTGCGGGGGTGGGCTATAACCTTGAGGCCAATACTGTGGCCTATGCGCACAACCAGCTGCTGCAATACCAACAACAACAACAACAACAGCAGCAGCATCCACAGCTCAGTCAACGCTCGTATATGCCGCACAGCATAATGCACGCGTCGTATCCTTATATAAAGAGCGAACCGTTGGAGCTGCCCGATGATAGACAACGCCATCAACAACACCAAAACCAAACGCAGCAGCAGCAGCAGCTACAACACTTTCAAAATCCAATGGCACCGCCGCCAGCACCCGCCGCCAATCGCCACACGCTCGATGCCAGTGGTGAAATGATAATAAAATGTAAGTATCGAGCTTTAGGGATATCGATATCCATACACACATACAAACACACACACATGCATGCAAATAGACTAACAGTAATAAGCAATTGGTTCTAGAGTTGGGCGTAGAGATGAGCGCGTGTTAGATATTTTTGACACAAATACATTAAATGCATATATTCTTTTTACATTTTGTCTTTGGGTTTATTTAGAATAAAAACTTTTTTGAAAAAACTTTGAGTTTTTCAATAATATAAATATGAAGCTGTAATTTAAATGTTTATTTAATTTAAATTAGAAAAATACCATTTTCACATTAAAATTTCACTAAATTATTTTTAAATCTTAAAAGATATCAATAATATCAATTAATAAAAATGAACATATACGCAATATTTTAGTCGTTTGTGACGTGCTTGTCACACAATTCGTGTTTCGTGTTCGTAAATATGCACACAACATATCTAATTGGTACAGACGCACGCACACAGCTAGAGCGTAACAAAAACAAGACAGAGAGTGTAAGTGAGTGAGAGAGAGCGCGCACACAGTTACTGTTACTTGGGCGCCTATATATTTTGTCGTATAGCGTAAGTAGCCGTAATTTCAGCTCCGTTTTTGGCGTCGCCGAATCAATAAAACGTTTTGTTACAGAGTTGAGTTACGCTGAGGTTTTTAGCGCTTGATTCGTTCGGTTGGTTTTCGGTGGGTTCGATAGGTTTTCGGTTTGACAGTTTCAGTTTTCGGTTTTTTCGGCTCGACTACGTATCTGTATCTCCGTTTCTGAGTGCGTTTCGTCTGTCTGCCTGTGTGTATGTATCTATCCATCTGCCATATATTTCATATACCATAAATTTATATACCATATATAATATATGCTCAGCTATATACAGAGATGATTTATTTTGCCGGCTATAACCCTAACGGTCTCCCATCCAGCAATTGATGGAATTTTGCTTGTGTTTGTATGTGTTCGTTGATTCTTACTTTAAAGTCTCGAATCTTATGTAACTTTTACGTTCCGAAATAGATTATAACCTATGCATGCATACACGTTCATAACCAATAGGGCGGGGCCTATATTTATATTTAATATCCAGCGAAAGAAATGAATGATAAAAAATTATAATATCTATTATAATCAAAAGAATACAAATAATTGTTTTATCAAGTTTTTTTTAACAATTTCTTTAATCACGCTTGGGGGAAAACTATGAAATACTTTTACCCATATGTATGTATAGATTTATATGTGTGTATATGTATGTATAGCGAAGAAAAAAGGAAAAACACTCTCGCTTGTGTTATCTCTGTATTCATGCTTATCAAAGAAGCGAGAACAACTGAAAACAATCGAACAATATGTATGTACATATAAAACCATAGAAACTAAAAAGAAACTAAAGTTTTCTAGAAGATACTTCTACACACATACATATACATGTACATACATACATACTAAATATTTTTTCGTAAATGAAGATAAGTTCTCAATAGCTTATGCATATAATTTAAAAAAAAAAATCAAATATAAATCAATTAATTGAATTCATTTAAAAATGCCATCATTTTTATTGTATATTCACCGAAATAAATCTTACATATGGTATGATATTTTACTATTTTTAGCACTTTATGCTATATACACTTTGAAAAAGAAAACATGTATTATCCCCTAATCTGTTTTACGCTTTCCTGTGTTTTTTTTGTGAGTTTCCTATGGATTGTATTTTCCTTATAGAATTCTTATAAATACATAATTTTTATGATTTTATCCTTTTAATTTATTTCTACAATATTTTTTTATTGTCAATTTGTTAACAGCACTTAAATAAAATAACGTCAACTAACAAGACAATATAATTGTATATAGAAAAGTATAGAACATAAGAGATTATTTTTTATTTTGCACATAAGATTTGTGTCGATAAACTGCAAAAATAGATTTCTAAAATTAAAATTAATTTCATTAAAGCACAACAAATTCAGCAGAGTGAAATTAGTTCGATAAAGAGCTGAGATAATTTGTATTGCATATATTAATCAAAAATTGTGTATATATTTATTTTATCTTCGGCAGCGGAACCCATTGACGAACATGCGTTCAAGTCCAACTATATCGATGATAATACGCCCTTTGCCGATTTTAGCAAGTTTCCCGAATTCGGCGATGAAATGCTGAGTCCAAAGGTGGAGCTGACTGTCAAGGATGATGCCTATGGCAGCCAAAAGGTGAGCGAATAAGAGAATAAGAGATAAATAAAGAATTGTATTATAATATTAATTTTTTTTTATCTGCAGAACCCGCTTAGCTTTCCGCGCCGCAAGCTGCAAACGGAACGCTCCTCGGAGAGTCTTCCCATTTGCCAGCGGTGCAAGGAGGTGTTCTTCAAGAAGCAAATCTATCTGCGTCATGTGGCCGAGAGCAGCTGCAGCATACACGAGTACGACTACAAATGCAACATCTGCCCTATGTCCTTCATGGGCGTCGAGGAGCTGCAGAAGCACAAGCAACTGCATCGCACTGACAAGTTCTTTTGCCACAAATACTGTGGCAAGCACTTTGACAACATTGCCGATTGCGAGTCGCACGAGTATATGCAACATGACTACGACAGTTTTGTGTGCAACGTAAGGAGGCTAGGGATCTTATTTTCATAGGAAAGACTAATTCTGTTTGTCATTTGCAGATGTGCTCCGTGACATTTGACACGCGTGAACAGCTTTATGCTCATTTGCCACAGCACAAGTTTCAACAGCGTTACGATTGTCCCATCTGTCGCTTGTGGTATCAGACGGCGCTGGAGTTGCACGAGCATCGTCTAGCGGCGCCTTACTTTTGTGGCAAGTACTATGCGGCAACACACCAGCAACAACAACAGCAGCAGCAGCAGCAATTGTCGGAGCAGAGCAACTACAAATTGCAGGATTGCCACATGGGCACCATAGAGAGTGAGCCTTGCGTTATTCCATCCAGTTTGCATAGCTGATAATGCTTTTTCTCTCTTTGCAGTGACTGCGCCGCAGCATAAGCCGAATGCGTTGCCTGCCACAGCGGCACTTAGTTCCTTGCTGCAGCAGCGTCAAGCCAATGCCGATGGCGGCGCCTCTCTGTTTGCCTCTTCGCTCAAGAACGAACCGAGCGTTAATGTTAAGCTGGAGCGCAGCTACAGCAACTCCACCAGCGAGTCCGGATATAGTCTGCACGAGAGCAGCGGCTACAATAATGCTTACGGCAGTGACAACTCGTTGCATGGCGGCGGCGCTGCCATTGGTGGACCGCAGGCACATTCTTCCACGCTGGACGAATCGGAGGATGCGCTGTGCTGTGTGCCGCTGTGTGGTGTACGCAAAAGCACCAGCCCCACTCTGCAGTTCTTTACGTTTCCCAAGGACGAGAAGTATCTGCATCAGTGGCTGCACAATCTCAAAATGTTTCACATACCCGCCTCGAGCTATGCCAGCTTTCGCATCTGCAGCATGCATTTCCCAAAGCGGTGTATTAATCGCTATTCGTTGTGCTATTGGGCGGTGCCCACGTTCAATCTGGGCCACGATGATGTCGCCAATTTGTATCAGAATAGAGAGTTGACCAACACCTTTACCACCGGCGAGGTGGCACGCTGCAGCATGCCCAATTGCACGAGTCAGCGCGGCGAAAGCAATCTCAAGTTTTACAATTTCCCCAAGGACATCAAGAGCCTGATCAAATGGTGTCAGAACGCACGTCTGCCCGTCCAGGCCAAAGAGCCGCGTCATTTCTGCAGTCGTCACTTCGAGGAGCGTTGCATTGGCAAATTCCGACTGAAGCCCTGGGCTGTGCCCACACTCCATTTGGGCGCTCAGTATGGCAAGATTCATGACAATCCCAAGAATCTGTATGTGGAGGAGAAACGCTGCTGCCTGAACTTTTGTCGACGCAGCCGTTCCTCGGACTTCAACATGTCCCTCTATCGCTTCCCCAGAGATGAGGTCCTGCTGCGTCGCTGGTGCTATAATCTAAGACTCGATCCGGCCGTCTACCGGGGCAAGAATCACAAGATATGCAGCGCCCACTTCATCAAGGAGGCTCTCGGCTTACGCAAATTGTCGCCTGGTAAGCAATTGTTTTGTAATTTAAATAATCTTTTCTGATTTACGACCCCAAAATTACTAATCTTTAAGTAGTGTAGGGTATCCGCGAGTCTGCCATACTAATGTCTGGCAATTCTCAGCCATTCCCAAATATATTCTATCGATTATATAGTAGTGTTATGCGACCTTTACTTCTAATCTGATTGAAAGGTTTTTTCACAAAAACTCTTTCCTTCCTTGGCGACTCATATGTATATAAGATAATCAAGCCATAGACTCTTAAATGATTTATTTATCTGTTTTTTCACGGTCCTTACTTTGCTTTAAAATGATTCGGTCTTCATATTCTATAATGCTATTCCTAGGGTATAAGGTAGTCTTTCGCTATAATCTTTGGAATTGTTGGGCTAAATCTTTTTTCGCCCAAGTAATTGACAATGTCTTGTATTTTAGGTTAGGTTTTTCATCTTTAAAATGTAGGATGTTGTATTAAGCCAGTATACTACGTTATAGTTTTTCGTTCAACAATAGCATTACACTCTGTAGCTAGTTGAGCTTCATACACATTGAGTGCCAAGGTCACTTGCATGACATTCTTGTAGTTGTCCTTGATGAGCTATTCCACTTGCTGACGTCATTTCCTATATGTCATTGGTTAAGCTCTATGAGGGCAAATAAGATTAGTTCTATATTCCTGAATTTTTATCGATACTAAGTTAATCAGTAACCAGATCCATCTTTAGGAAATCTGAAATTGTCAAGTCGTCTTATTTGTAAGCTTCATCTTATTAGCTTAGAGTCTTGTAGCTGTGCAGTTGAATTAATGGCTCTGACTTTATTTATTTAAATTGCGCACAAAATTTAAAATATGATTTTCCCATCTATTGAATGTCTGGGCGTCTTTAAAGTTGTCAAAGTTCTCACAGAACTGTCTATCAGTTTGTTATGAAGCCTCGCTAGTTTTTTCAACCATTGGTACGACTTTTGCTTTGAAAGATATGATATATTCTTATAATTTTTCGAGGTTGACTTCCATTTTTTGCTCCCTTTGTGCATTGACTTAAGAGTTCAATCACCTGCTCCTTTAATTCTTTTCCTTTATGGAATTCCACTTAGCGCTCTATAATTAGTTGTATATCTTGCAATTTTATTTCATAATTTTATTAAACTAAACAGCTAGGCTAATCATCAGTAACGACTCATCTTTAGAAAATCTTAACTTGAACTGAATTATCGAATTTGATGTCTTCTCTAATACACTTTTTTCTTTTGTGAGGACTTCAACATATAATCTTTTATGCCCTGTAGAAGGAGTTTGTTTATTTTCCGCCTGTTTCTATAATGGAGTTAAAATATATGTTTAACTTGTATTGAAAATATAAGCTTAAATATTTTATATAACCAGTTGGGAATTTTACTTTAATTTGATAGTTTATTTTCGGTTCGTAAACTGATCATTTCTCTCATTAGTTTAGTTATTCCATTCGGTATATAAGTTACCACATTCGATAAGTTATCGACACAGAATAGTTCAACGGCACTCGAGAATGTTCAACTACTTCAGTAACTCTGTGACGTTATGTTGCCGTCAGCCTCCCATAGGCTGATACCGAAAATACGGTTGGTTTTGACAGGAGTTGCAACAAGGATGACTTTGCTCTTCTGGAGAGGGAGAGAAACTTGAAGGGTCAACATAAAAAAGTAGCTTGTCTTAGTGATTTCACTCAAGAAAGTAGAATAAATTGTTAGCTGGCGCCTAACAGTGGTTCAAACCTATTCAAATCAGCAATAACAACATCGTTGGATCGACATCGTTGAAATTGCGAAAAACAGCCAAAACAGCAACAGCGGCAACAACATTAAATATAGTTTTAAATATCAAACACGCACACAACTTAAATAACATGTGAGTAGGGTGCTTATTAAAAAAAAAATTAATACAACATACGTAAAAATTAAAAATTTAGTGCAAGTTTATAAATTGATCTTTGCGATACAATTATTAAATTTAAACTAGAGGGATGGGCAGAAGTTTGGTAATACCCTTGCAATTGTAAAGGATATAGATATAGTTTTATCTGATTTGCCACGCCCCCAACAAGCGGATATATATAATTTTTGGTCAATCTATTGAGCAGGGCAACAGTAACCTATATATCAAATTGAAGCTGTACCTATAAGACTTTGGAAGATATAGTTTTCTCCGATTTGCCACGCCCCCAAGAGGGTAGCTCTGTAGCTCTTATAGTCTCTGAGGAGATTGCGTTGATCCAGACAGACAGACAGACGGACAGACGAACATGGCTATATCAACTCAGCTCGTCTTGCTGATCAAGAATATATATACTTTATATGGTCGGAGATGCTTCCTTCTCTGCGTTGTAAACTTCTGACCAAAATGAATATACCGTTTTTGCAAGGGTATAAAAAAAAAAAAAAAAAAAAAATTAGTGACAGTGAGCTAGAGGAATTAACAGCAGATTTGCAAATTAAATTCATACAAAGTGAAATTCGTTCCAAGATGTCATTTTATCAGTCTGAGTTGAAAACGGTAATTGAGTTTGCAGTAAATTCTGCACTCGAGAATCAGGCGAAAACGTTTGGACAAAAACTGAGAGACATGGAAAATAAATTCGAACAGCCCACAAATCTGTTCCAGTCAGATCATTTCTTGGTTTAGCAAGCTATTACAGATGCTTTATAAAAGACTTTGCATATATAGCCAAACCATTAACAGACATACTAAAGGGTGATAACGGTAAAACAAGTGCAGGGCAATCGAATAAAATTCCCGTGATCCTAAACGAAAAACAAAGATGGACTTTCGAAAAATTAAAGAGTATCTTAATCTCGGAGGACTTAATGCTCCTATACCCTGCTTATCAAAAACCATTTTATTTAACGACAGAGATAATTAACGTCCACTATAGACAAACTAAGACTATAAATATTCGAGGAACTACCTTAAATACTGTAGCAGAGACTACTGATTTTGACGATTTCGAGGAACTGAAATTTCAGCAACCAAAACTAAGCGAGTCAATTGACAAACAAGACGCCTCTATCTAACGTTACTCACGGAAAATACAATTTTAATTTCGGAACTTGAGATACGAATGTTACGCTCGCAAAGATTCAAGTTATAAACTATGCAATTCTTAACTCCAAAAATCTAAACAAAAATTTAAATGATCACTCTGCAGATTTACCTATAACAGATTTAATTTGAATTGCTTATATAAATGTTCTGTTAGATTATAATTTATCTTTATTAATAAGTAATCTGCAAGAAACAATACTTCAGTTCGCTGAAAATAACAACGTCACGGATTCTGGTTTTACCAATTGGAAGTTTAGCGCTCTGGAGGCATAGCGCATTGTAATTTATAAACGAAAATATGTTGTAATACGAATGGACAGCGAGTCGGACGAACTCATCTACGGCACATTCTAACTGACGTTTAATGAAGAGATTTACGAAAATGGGTCTCTGTACAAAACATGAAAAATGTCGTCAGAAGGCACCCAGTTTCAGCAACATCCACTACACTAAATATAACTGGCCACCAAGAGATTTTGAGTACGCCACACCTCAAAGGTTGAACTTTAAGAAACTTCAATTTATTGGCAACCTCGAAAAACTGTCAATGCTGACGATGTTAGTAGTGCTCGTCGTCACCTGCTCATAGGTTTCGTCCCTTCTAAGGCTTACCTAAAATGGAAAAGGAATAGGCAAAAAACCTCGCTACAAATTGTCATTGACCCTATGGAAGACCGAGGACGGACTTCAATTTAGTGAGATAGGAGTTACCCCACATTCGATAAGTTATCGACACAGAATAGTTCAACGGCACTCGAGAACGTTCAACTACTTCAGTAACTCTATGATACCGAAAATACGGTTGGTTTTGACAGGTGTTGCAACAAGGATGACTTTGCTCTTGAAGGATCAACATAAAAAAGTAGCTCGTCTTAGTGATTTCACACAAGAAAGTACAATAAATTGTTAACTTATATACATACAGTTGTCATTTTTACGTCAATGCTCAACGTTCGTTTCTTATTGGATCGCGTTCTTATTGGCTTAGTAGATTTAAGGCAGAGATATGACACCTATTTCTTGATTATAGATTTATTATTAAAAATTACAATTGACTTACTAATTTATGAATTTGCAGGAGCTGTGCCGACTCTTCATCTGGGTCACAATGACACCTTCAATATCTACGAGAACGAGCTGTGGCCACCACCAACACCCTCGACGCCCACCCACCACAATCATCATCAGCAGCAGCAGCAACTGCAGCAGCATCATCTGCAGCAGCATCAACAGCAGCAGCAGCAGGTCCATCACAAATATCAGAGGCATTCTGCTGCATCCACATCCTCGTCGGCGAGCTCGGCATCCCACTATGTGGATCCAGAACTAAGTTCCTCGTACATGGCCATGGGCATGGGCGGTGGTGCCTCATCCTCTGGTCTGATGAATGTGAGCGACAGCATGGACGTCTGCTGTGTGCCCAGCTGCGAGAGCAAGCGGCACAACAATGAGAACATCACATTCCACACGATACCCAGGCGGCCGGAGCAGATGCGCAAGTGGTGTCACAATCTGCGCATACCCGAGGACAAGATGCACAAGGGCATGCGTATATGTAGTCTACATTTCGAGCCCTATTGCATTGGCGGCTGCATGCGTCCGTTCGCGGTGCCCACGCTGCAGCTGGGCCACGACGAGGAGGACATTCATCGCAATCCGGACGTGATCAAGAAACTGAACATACGCGAAACCTGTTGTGTGGCTGTTTGCAAACGCAATCGGGATCGTGATCATGCCAATCTGCATCGCTTTCCCAGCAATGTGCCCCTGCTAACCAAATGGTGTGCCAATCTACAGCGATCTGTGCCGGATGGCAGTAAACTCTTTAACGATGCCATCTGCGAGGTGCACTTCGAGGATCGCTGCTTGCGCAACAAGCGGCTGGAGAAGTGGGCAGTGCCCACACTTGTTCTCGGCCACGAGAACATTGCTTATCCGCTGCCCACGCCCGAGCAAGTGGCCGAGTTTTATGCCCGGCCGAGTGCTCCGAACAATGGCGAGGAGCAGGGCGAATGCTGTGTGGAGACCTGCAAGCGTAATCCCAGCGTGGATGACATCAAGCTCTATCGCCCGCCCGAGGAGTCGCAAGTGCTGAACAAGTGGGCTCACAATCTGCAAATCGACATTGCCCAGCTACCTGCGATGCGCATTTGCAATCTGCACTTTGAATCCCATTGCATTGGCAAGCGAATGCGCCCGTGGGCCATACCCACGCTCAATCTGGCCAACAACATAGAGAATCTCTTTGAGAATCCCGAGCAGCAAATGTTATACAAGCGACGCAGTTCACATCTCAGCAGGAACAGAGAAGGAGGTGACGGTAGCATCAAGCCCACCTGGGTGCCACGCTGTTGCCTGCCCCATTGCCGCAAGGTGCGCGCTCTGCACAATGTCCAATTGTATCGCTTTCCCAAGCTCAATCGTGCCACCTTGGCTAAGTGGGCGCATAATCTGCAAGTGCCGCTGGTCGGCAGTGCTCAGAGGCGTCTCTGCTCGGCGCACTTTGAGCCGCATGTGCTCAGCAAGAAGTGCCCGGTGCCGTTGGCGGTGCCCACGCTCGATCTCAACACTCCGCCCGGCTACAAGATTTACCAGAATCCGGCCAAGATAAAGGCGAACAAGCTGTGCCTGCAGCGCGTCTGCATCGTGGAGAGCTGTCGCCGGCAGCGAGGCCAGGGCGTCCAGCTCTTCCGCCTGCCGCACAGTCCTACCCAGCTGCGCAAGTGGATGCACAACATACAGATGCGACCGCGCGGTGCAATGCGGCAACAGTATCGCATCTGCTCCCGGCACTTCGAGACGCATTCGTTCAATGGCAAGCGGCTGAGCACGGGCGCCATTCCCACTCTGGAGCTGGGACATGAGGACGACGACATTTATCCGAATGAGGCGCAATCGTTTGTCGAGGAGCACTGCACCATCGAGGGCTGTGACGCATCCAAGGAGCAGGCGGATGTGCGTCTCTTCCGTTTTCCCAATGATGACGAGGATCTGCTGTGGAAGTGGTGCAACAATCTGAAAATGAATCCAATTGATTGCATTGGCATGCGCATCTGCAACAAGCATTTCGAAGCGGACTGCATCGGACCCAAGCATCTCTACAAGTGGGCTATACCCACGTTGATGCTGGGCCATGACGATGTTCAGATCGAGCTCATATCGAACCCGAAGCCGGAGGAACGCTATGTGGATCCGGTGTTCAAGTGCTGTGTGCCCACCTGTGGCAAGACGCGCAAATTCGATGAGGTGCAAATGAATAGCTTTCCCAAGGACTCGACGCTCTTCGAGCGCTGGCGCCACAATCTCCGACTCGAGCATCTCAATTTCAAGGAACGCGAACGCTATAAAATTTGTAATGCTCATTTTGAAGACATTTGCATTGGGAAGACGCGCCTCAACATTGGATCCATACCCACTCTGGAGCTGGGCCACGACGAGACCGAAGATCTGTATCGTGTCAATCCCGACGATGTACAGAGCAATCTGTTTGGACGACAGCGACGCGTCAACATCAAGCCGGACCCGGACGAGCACTTTACCAGACAGGTGAGTAGTCCATCGATTCTGATTTATTTGTATTTATACTATCCTTTTGCAGGTTAAGCTTAAACGATCCCAGTCGGAGCTTAAGTGCTGTGTGGCGAGCTGTGGACGCAGTCGATTAGAAAATGGTGCTCGCTTGTTTCCCTTTCCCACAGGCAAGCATCAGCTGAGCAAGTGGCGTCACAATCTGCGCCTCAAGGCCGGCGATGTGGATAGGACGACACGTATTTGCAGTGCCCATTTCAATCGACGCTGCATCGATGGCAAGCAGCTACGGGGATGGGCCATGCCCACACAGCAGCTGGGCCACCAGGAGCCGAACATCTATGAGAATCCAAAGAATATACCGGGCTTCTTTACGCCCACCTGTGCGCTGGCGCATTGTCGTAAAAGGCGAAGCATTGACAACGATTTGCGAACCTATCGCTATCCGCGCAGCGAGGAGTTGCTCGAGAAATGGCGTGTGAATCTCCGCCTGACGCCAGATCAATGTCGTGGTCGCATTTGTGCGGATCACTTTGAGCCCCTCGTGCGTGGCAAGCTGAAGCTGAAGACGGGCGCGGTGCCCACGCTGAAGCTGGGTCACGACGAAGGCGTGGTCTTTGACAATGAAGCTATTAAAGTGGGTCTGCACCCGGAGGAGGAGGAGGACGCTGATGCTGGAGAGGCGGCGAACAGCTTGGACTCTCTCGTAAAGGTGAAGAGTGAACAGCAGCAAGAAGAGGAGCAGCAGTTTGTAAATGATGACCAAGATGAAGAGGAGGAGGAGGAGCAGAATGAAGAAGAGGAAGAGCAGCAGGATGAATTTGACGATGAGGAGGAGGACCAACAGGAGCACGGTTATTTTGATCCATTGGAGCTTGTGGAAACCTTTGCCGAACAGCATAGCGAAGATGACCAACTCTATAATGACGAAGATGAGGAGGATGTTGACAATGATGATGACGAGGAGGAGGATATACCTGGCAACGATGATGAGCTGTTGCTGCCCGATACTCTGCCCATTCAGCTACCATTTCCAGCTCAACGTGAAAAACGAGAGAAAGCCGTGAATAATGTCACGCCCATTTGTTGTCTCAAGCATTGTCGCAAGGAGCGCACTGCGAGCCATCAGCTGAGCACCTTTGGTTTCCCCAAGGATCAGCAGCAGCTGCTCAAATGGAGCGCCAATCTACAGCTAGATCCATCCGATTGTGTCGGACGCGTTTGTATTGAACACTTCGAGTCGGAGATGTTGGGCACACGCAAGCTCAAGCAGAACGCGGTACCCACCTTGAATTTGGGCCATGCCACGCCCCTGAGCTACCGTTGCAATGGACAAGCTGTCGACATACATGATGCACAGCCGCAGCATTCGGTTTTTCGGCTTTGGAGCCTGAAACACTGCCGCAAAAGGAAGTCGCCGCTGGCGACGACAACGGAGACGGAGATGAGTTTGGCAGAGACGATGACGACGACTAGGCGTCGCTGCTGCCTGCCCAGCTGTGGCAAGAAACCGGAGCTGCATGGCGTCAAGCTTCGACGCATGCCGAAGGAACGTTTGCTGCTGCGCAAGTGGCTGCACAATCTAAAGCTGCCTGAACACCTGCAGCTGTACACCAGCAAGTCTTTTGTGTGCGAGGAGCACTTTGAGAAGCAGTCCACGTTGCCCACCCTGCAGCTAGGGCACACGGACAGCAATATTTATCGGAGCATCAACTCAATGGCAGCCGGTAGCTGTCTGGTGCCGAGCTGCCTATGTGCACGTCTTCATATCTATCGTGGCTATCCGCTGCCCGAACATCCGCAGGTGCAGGCGGCCTGGCTGAAGTGGCTTCAACTGCCGCAGCGTCCTCCCCACCTATCGAGCCATGCCGAGCTGTGCGTCATGCACTATATGCAGCTGTTCGAGCAGGTGCCGCTGCCGGACGACCTGCCCGAGCTGGTGCTGTGCGAGCTGAAGGAGACCTATGAACAGATCGCCACTTCCAGCATGGCTATGGCGCTGCGCTGTGCCGTGCCCGGTTGCCAAGCCAAATACACGGACAATGTACGTCTCACCAAGCTGCCCGTTTGCCAAAAGACTCGCGCGCAATGGCTGCACAATATAAAGATCGACTACGATCCGGAGCGTCATCATCTCTATCGCATCTGCATGCGGCATTTCGAGCCGCACTGCCTGGGCTTAGTGCGTCCCAGACTGTGGGCGGTGCCCACGCTGCATCTCAACCACAACGATCCGGGCATCTATCAGAATCCCAAGATGAAAAACAATGCTGTTGGCATAGCAAGCCAGCCGCTGCCTGTCGTCCCTGTGGAATTGCCGCTGCGCATCAAGACAGAGCTGCCGCACTTCCTGTCCCTTAGTCCCACGGCCAGTGCGAGCGCAAGTCCGAGTCCTCGGGGCAAACTGCGCACCTGCTGCATTCCCAGCTGCGGACAGCAGGCGAATCCGCTCACGCGTCTCTTTCGCTTTCCCAGCACTGAGACGGCACTGCTCAAATGGCTGGTGAATACGCAACAGCAGCCCCGCCAGGTGGATGCACAGCATCTGTTCGTCTGCCAGAAACACTTCGTGCGAGATGCCTTTTGCAACAAGCAGCTCCGCAGCTGGGCTGTGCCGACGCTGAAACTGGGCCACCACGGCCATGTCATACGCAATGCAAGGCACAATGGCAACATTGCCAACAGCCAGGAGGACAAGCAGGCTTTGCAGTACATCTGGGCCAACTACTGCTCGGTGCTCACCTGCTTCCAGCAGCGCAGCGACAATCTGCGTCTCTTCGCCTATCCCACGGATCGACCAACCATACGAAGGTGGGCCGCCAACTGTAAGCATCGATCCATGCAGGCTAGCAGCGATGGCTTTCAGGTACATCTTCGATCTTAGCAAATATATATATATATATATAACTATGTTAGGCCTTAGTTACTTTGTTTTTAAACCTTCGCAAAAGGTTTTATTCATTTTGGTCAGAATCTTGCAACGCACTGAAGGAACCATCTCCGACTAAATTAAATATGTATATATATTCTTGATCAGCACGACGAGCTGAGTTGGTATAGCACTGTCCATCTGTCCGTTGGTTTGTCTGTCTGGATCATAGAGTATTAAAGCTACAGTGATTCTGCGGCAGGCATTGTATATCTTGGAATTATAGGGATCGAACATCAATATCTTATAGCTATCATAGGGTATATCGGTTTTACTATTGAAGGCTGACGTGAAATTTTGAATATATACTCGTGTATCCCACCCCCATACTAAAATATATAGTATATAAAGCTACGCAAAGTAAGGGTTGGTAAATCGGGTAAAGCCAAACAAAATATATCCATCCCTGTTTTCTAGGGGAGTTTTGGGTTCTGTTAGAGTCAGATACTTGAAATTTAAAATATATATTTGTGTAGACTACCCCTAGATAAATTTTTTATTTTATACACCTCTTTGGGACGCGGTAAATCGGAAAACCCTATATCTTTCACCCATAAGGGAGTAGCAAATCCGAAATAAAGATATATTTTTATGGATCTGTGCAAGTAAGCAAAATTTTGAATTTGTAAGGGTATACAATCTTCGGCACCGCCAAAGTTACCTCAGTCCTCTAGTTTGGGATTAGGCTAAATATCTGATATTCATATACGTTATCTATCGCAGGTCTGTCAGTCGCATTTTGCGCCAGATTGCTTTGACCCCGAAACCGGGGAGCTGAAGGAAAACGCTTTGCCTACGCTGGAGCTGAGTCGACCCATCTCTGAGATGCGATGCGTCGTCAATGGCTGCGCCGAGGAGAATGCAACGCGCCGCCGCTTACTGAAAATGCCAAAGCGAACGTCACAGCTGGAGGATTGGTGCCACAATTTACGTATAGATGCGGCGTCTATCGTCGGCCAGGAGTCGCATGTGTGTGAACGGCACTTTGAGGAGCACTGCTTCAATGCGTACAAGATGCTGCGTCCAGGTGCGCGACCCACACTCCATTTGGGCCATGACGCTCACCAGGATGTGCTGCCCAATCCGGCCAAGTGGGAGGAAGATGCGAACGTATGCTTTGTGCCCACTTGTGGACGTTCGAAAGATGTGGACAATGTGGAGCTATTCGGGCTGCCAAAGCTGAGGGCTCTGCTAGAGAAATGGCTGCAAAATTTCCGCTTCGAAACGTTCAAGGGGCACCTGCATGGTCGACGCATATGCAGTGCGCATTTCGAGCCCAGCTGCATAGAAAATGGGCGTCTGCACATGGGTGCCATGCCCACACTCCATCTTGGCCATGACGAGCTGGACAATATACACCAAAGCGTGAAAGAGCTGCCAGCGCCGGTGCGAGGCAAGCGAATGCCCATCAACTGCGACTGCTGCTATCCGCACTGCGTGGAGCTCCAGAAGAGCTATCAGAGGATAGCCTACGAGCTGCCAGAACAGCAGCCGCTGCGTGAGACGTGGCTGTCGTTTATGGGACTGGACCAGTCAAACTCGACGCAGCAGACGTTCAAGCTCTGCCCGCTGCACTTGATCATGATGTACGAGCAGTTCCCCGAGCAGTCGGCAGAGGATCAGCTGTTAACCTATAGCTACGAAGCTTCGCGCAACAGCGTGCGCATTCGCCTCGTCAGCTGTGCTGTGCGTGGCTGCAAGACTTTGAAGCCGAGAGATGATTATCGCCTGCACTCGTTGCCAACGCGCCGAGATTTGCTCGAGCTGTGGCTGGACAACATGCAGATGACCTACTATGATAATCAGCGCTATTTGTATCGGGTGTGTGGCAAGCATTTTGAGCCCAAATGCGAGATGGAGATGACGCGACGTCTGAAGACTTGGAGTTTGCCCACGCTGGAGCTGCCGGAGCCGCCAATGCATCAGAATCCCACGGAGGAACAGTGGCAGCGCATGAATGAGCAGCTATCGGCACAGCAGCTGCTGGACGCCGAAGTCAAGCAGGAGCAGGAGCCAGACCAGTCTCAGGTCAAGCTGGAGTCTCAGCTAAAGCTGGAGCCACAGCTTAAGCTGGAGTCACAGCAGGAGCCAGACCAGTCTCAGGTCAAGCTGGAGTCTCAGCTAAAGCTGGAGCCACAGCCCTTGTACGAGGAGGAGTATGAAGAGGCACTAGATGAACAGCAGCCAGATGAGCCACAAGAGCTGGAGGTGCTGCTCGAGGTGGGGCACGTTGAGAAGTGCACCACATACGAGCAAATAGCCACAAAGCCTGCTATAAAATATGTCGAGCAGCTTTACCATAACCCCATAGCACAGACGCAGTCAATGAGCAGCGGCTCAACAGTAAGCCTGAGTCACTACAATGGTCGAAATTGTAGTGTGCGAGGCTGCGGTGTGACGTCGTTCGATCTGAATGGCAATCTGAAGCTGCACAAGTTTCCCGCAGCGCCGGATGCCATGGAGAAGTGGATGCACAATACCCAGGTGGATGTGGACATTAACTTCGTTTGGCGCTTTCGCATTTGCAGCTATCATTTTGCCGCCGAGTGCTTCAGTGGATCGCGCATTAGACGCGGATCCATTCCCACGTTGCGTTTGGGCTCACGACGTCCCGCGCACATTTACGAAAATACATTCAATGCGGAGCAGGAGCAACCGCCAGCTAATAGCGTCACAGTGGAGCAGCCAGCAGCAGTTGTTGAGTCGAAGCATGAAATAAGTCTGCGCCTGCCCCGTCCAGCTCCGCCTCGCAAATCCAGTAAATTCTGTCAAATCGACGGATGCTCGAATCATCTGACCAGTGATAACTTGACGCTTCACAAGTTTCCGCACTCGGCGGACATGTGCGCCAAGTGGCAGCACAATACGCAGGTGCCCTTCGATCCGGAGTTCCGTTGGCGCTATCGCATTTGCAGCGCACACTTTGAGCCCATCTGCCTGGGTAATATGCGACTGATGCACGGAAGTGTGCCCACCTTGAAGCTGGGTCCACGGGCTCCTAAACAACTCTTTGACAATGACTTTGCAGCGATCAACTTGCGTTTGGACAAGGAGAAGCGCAGCGAGCACAACTTTACAATCAAGCAGGAGCAAGTGCAGCAATTCGAGCAGGATGACCACGAGCAGGATGACTTGAGCCTGCTGGTGCCAGAGCTACAGTTGCTGGAAGGCGACGACCAGGACGAACAGCAGGACAATTCTTCGAGCTACAATAACAATTGGAGTCTTTCCAGCGTCAAGCAGGAGAAGTCCAGCAACAGCAGCAACTTTAATCCGATCAAGTCGGGCTATGACAAGTGCTCCTTGGTCCACTGTCAGCGCCAGAGATCACAGCATGGCGTGCACATCTATAAATTTCCACGCTCACGCCAGCTGCAGCAGCACTGGATGCACAATTTGCGCATTCGCTACGATGAGCGACGTCCATGGAAGACCATGATTTGCAGCGCGCACTTTGAGCCGCAGTGCATACGGCTGAGGAAGCTTCGTCCCTGGGCAGTGCCCACTTTGGAGCTGGGCGACAATGTGCCAGAGCAGCTGTACACGAACGAGCAGAGCCAGCAACAGATGGAGGCGGGCAGTGAGGGCGAGAACCAAGGCGAGTGCGAGGATTACGAGTTGGAGGATACGATGCTGGAGGAGTACGACGATGATAATGAAAACAATGAGTCGCAGCTGCTGCCCGCGGAAACGCATATCAAGCAAGAGCGACGTTCACGTTGCGATCCTTTGCCTGCTGGTCAGCTGCCGCCATGGAAAATCAAGCAATGCTGTTTGCCCTATTGCCGCAGTCCACGCGGCGATGGCATCAAACTCTTCCGGCTGCCCAACAACATCAGCGCCATACGCAAATGGGAACAGGCGACGGGCATGCGCTTCTATGAATCTCAGCGCAACACGAAGCTCATCTGCAGTCGTCACTTCGATCCACAGCTAATTGGCGTACGTCGGCTTATGACTAATGCGGTGCCCACAATAAATCTGGGTCCGAATAGCCAAGAACCGGCAACTAGTCCACGCTGCTGCATCACAGATTGCCAACACAATGGGCAGGTTAAGCTGCATAAGTTTCCCAGTGGTAAAGCATAGAAAGAGAGACATTCCGTATCCGCTTCTAACCTATTTCCCATTTCTGTCACAGATCCTATGTTGCTCCATCAATGGTGCCAGGCGCTCGACTTACCGGACGTCCAGCGCTATACTGGTAAACACATTTGTGCAGCCCATCTGCCCGCCAAGGCTTATAGTTGCCTCATCTGTGGCGTCGAGGATGTGCAGCTGCCCATGCAGGACTTTCCCGAGAACCGCAATCAGCGTGTCAAATGGTGCTATAATCTAAAAATCGATCCCATTCCCAAGTGGGACAACGCAAAGCACCTCTGCTCTAAGCATTTTGAGAGCTATTGCTTTATACAGCCGGGTCGCCTACTCCCGGATGCGATGCCCACGCTGCATCTGAGGCACAGCGATAACAATATATTCCTCAATGAGTATGCCATAAATAAGAGTAAGATGCTCTGCATCAAGGATGAGCCCATGGAGTGTGACGATCTGATGCTTTAACAGTCACAGCCCGAGTCGAAAGTGCCATTTTATTACCCATTGAAAAAGAGGAAAACAAGGCATATTGGTTACGTGCAAATTATATAACAGGTAGAAGGAAGCGTGGCCGAGCCCTTTAGGTATATATATATATATATAAATAAAAATAAAAATAAAAATGCTTAAAAGCCGCCTACCTGTGTGGATGCACCCTTCAACAGACGAAGACTGTCTTCTCCTGTGGCCTCGGGCTCCTCGTCGAGGACCCCGAGGCCACAGGAGAAGACAGACTTCGTCTGTTGAAGGGTGCAACCACACAGGAGGCTACCTGTGTGGATGCATCCTTCAACAGACGAAATGTGTCTCCTCCTGTGGCCTCGGTGTCCTCGATGATTATTATTTATAATCGTCGAGGACCCCGAGGCCACAGGAGGACACACTGTTCGTCTGTTGAAGGATGCAACTACACAGGAAGGCTTTTAAGCATTTCTATTTTATATATATATATATATATATATATTCTTGATTAGCACGACGAGCTGCGTCGATGTAGACAGTTCCGTTTGTCCGTCTGTATAAACGTCTGGACCTTGGAAACCAACAAAGTTAAGCACTTGATAATTTAAACATTTTTAGCTTACGCAGTGTAAGCTTTTAATTTTGTTTTCATATATCATTTATCATATTCTCCTAACATCTGTAACAATCAATATTTCGACTAAATGTTTTAGGCTCAACTTGAGAACTAAAAGAGTTATAATAGGCAATTATGTAGGTTCCCTAAATGAATACACTGTTTCTGAATAATTCTTCTTTTGATACTTTAATTTTTCCTAAATAAACAAATAATATTTTTTTTTTATTTGAGAATGGTGCTCGGAAGCAGCTCGTCACGGGGCTCAGAGTATTTACTAGTCGGGCACAGCCGAATAGCGCACTCTTAGTTGTTTGGAGTAGGATTATCATGTCCCCATGTCTATAAGCCACATCATTTTAGCCTAGGATTAGTCAGAAATAATTTAAAAATACTTTATAAATAAGTATCCCTATCAATATATTTTGGAACTAAGCATCACATCTACACTAACTAATCTTAAGTAGAACCCTTCCCACACCCACACCCACTAAACAAAATATAATTGAGAAGCTAATATATAAATATATATATTTAATATATGAAATGTAGTTGTCTATTTGGTAATCCAGTGATTTTATAAACCTTATGGCCATATAATTTAACCTTCATATAGACACACAATGTTCCTTGTTTAGCAGTTGCTTTAATTCAATTCTTAAATTGTTTTTCTTTTAGTTTAATATTTAAAAAAAATAGATCATAGATCCTAGTACCCTAAAGGCTAAAGGATAACTCTGTGGGTTTTATCCTAAAATACCAAATGTTAGTATTGAACGTTGAGAAGTTGGAGGAGCGAGCTGTAGCTACTATTTCTCCATAATGTAAGCCTCTACTCGTAGCTAAAGCTCAACTATATCCTTAAGGATTTCATCAAACAATATGACTATCGACCCATCATACTCTTTTTAATATCAAATAAGCATATATATATATATATATATAAATATAAATATGTAAACCTGTAGCATATACAAAAGTACTTGGTGTCTTATAAAATATACATATTAAATGAAACTCTTATATTACTAAGCTACTTGCCATAAAACTAAAACTTGACTTTGACTATATATATATATAAAATGTATATATATAAACAGAATGTTGTTTATAAATTTAAAGAAAAAAGTGGAAAGTTTCTTCGGCGTGCCGAAGTTGAAACACTCTTTAAAATACATAGCCAGTTTTCTTTTAAAGAAATAATTTCTAATTCCGAGTTTTTGTTTTTATAAGATTTATAGGACTTATACGACGTAATTAATATTTTACCTCCTCGTTAAGTTTAAACTTTCGAATTTGTGACGACTCAATGGGCAATTTATAGGTCGGCCAGTAAAAGACTGATCCATCTGCAAAACATGGTGATCCAAGGTCTAAAACTGTGAAATATATAGTGGGCGTGTCTTTAATTTTAAATCAATATATAGTCAGCAGTAGCTCAATTCTAGAATTTCGAATCTCTACATATTAATTTCCGATTACCCACGCCCTCAGCAGGCATATCCAAAAAAAATCTTAACTCTTTAAAAGACAAGAGTACACAGGAATTAATATTCCAAATTTCAAGTCTAAAAGCCGAAATGCTTTCCGTTGACACGAAAAGGAAGATGACATTGCACAAAACCAATATACTCTGAGCGAGTGTAAGAGCTTAACTTCTTTTTTGAGTTGTACTATATAGGAGTCGAAAAGCATATTTAAGATATCAATGTATCAATTGTTTGTTGGTTTCCTAGAGAAATAGACAGACGGACATATGGCTAGATCGACTCAGGCTATATCTATTTGCATTATTGTTCTACAAGCGTTTAAATACGAAGGTAGTCTAAAAAAAATCCGAGCCTAGCGTGAAGATAAATGATTGCATAACAAAAGTTAATTTACTTATTTAAAATAAAATTTTGTTAGGTCGGAAATTTTGTAGACTACCTTCTCAAATCTTTAAGCTTAAATAAGAATTTAAAAAAAAAAACCCCTACAGAAAAGTTTGCTACTGCTTCCCCGATTCGCTGGCATCCTCGCTTTGCATACAGCTGCTGTCCAAGAATAAATTGCGATCCGATTTGTTTGACTATGCAAAAAAGAGAAGTTAGTCAAAAACAATATATGCACATATATAATATTATTTGTATAGCTGAGACACCACCTCACCTCGCGATATTTTTGCAAGTAAATGGAGAGGGGTTCCACATAATTGTCGAAACCCAAATTGCTGAAGGCCACCAGTAAATCGTCTCCATTCACTGTCTTTCGATTTTCAGCTACGCTGCGTTCGATGGCCTCGCTGCTAATGAAGGAGATGAATTCGGAAACGCACTCCTGTATACACTCTCTGGCGTCTTTGGCTATTTTGCCATTCTGTGGCACGGGTACCTTCATAATTTTGATGATGTTGCAAATGGGCAGGAAACGATCCTGTTCCCGCAACATGATGCCATGCCCTTCCTGTCTGTCCGAATCGTCTGCAATGCATTTAATTCAGTAAGGGATCTATGTTTTTAAATTAGAATTATTTCTTACCACCCGATGCCTCATCCTCCTCTTTGACCATCATATCGTTGAGATACTGCTGTGAATCCTCGCTATTGCTCATCTTTTTGTTTTTTTTTATGCTCGCAAAATATCTAAATGAAGCATTTATTTACAAAATGTTTATATTGGCTGCCCCCAATTCGTTCCGCAGTTAAGTCCAGTAGCTTCCTCGCTAAAAAGAAGTTGAATGTAATCCTTTTTACTCCATCAACATAACTAAATTTGTTTGCTTATTGTTTTTTTTAGCAGTATCTCTCGGATTGTTACAGTTCAGTGTACAGAAAATCGACTATTGTTTTGGGAACATGTTATCGATACGCAGATATCGTAGCTAACTCTTACCGATATATCGCAAGCGAAGCAAGAGCTATTATTCGATATACTTTCGGACAGCAGTCGATAGCAACTACTGATCGCAGCGGTACTTTTTTTTGCGCACTTTTTTACGCGATAAAGCGATGCACGAGGAAATTGTAATTAAAAAAGAGGAACTTGATATTGATGATACCAAGATAAAGCTGGAGTTGGATGAGGATGCGCCGCATTTGGAATTGTCGTGCGGTAAATATGCATGTCTGCTTTTGCTTTTGCAATGTGCCTTTGTGTGGGTTTTGTGTGAGTGTGTGTTTGATTGTATTTGTATGCGTGCGCATGGCTGTAAGTTTGCATGTGTTGCATCTATTTTTACTACGCACTATACCGTTAGCTTTGTTTTTATTTGTGTGCTCGAGTTAAATTTGCTGAAATTTTGCAGCGGGCAGCATTATGAAAATCATCGAAGAGAGGCCAAATATGATAACAGTGCCGGTGAATGACTTCAAATCGGAGGACGAGCTCAAATTCATAGCGAGCCTCAGCACGTTCGATCAGCAGCAAAAGGTACGCCCTAACCTTAGCACACTAATGCATTGATATATATCTCTAAGTTTGATGCTGTAATTCTCTACATTACAGTTATTTATGACGCCATCGTGTGAAAATGATGGACTTGCATGCAACATTTGCAGTTTTAGATGCGAAAATCATTTGGCGCAGGCTTCGCATAAGATCAATCATCAGCTAAATCGACATATTTGCTGCCATGGCTGTGGAACCTGGTGCAACACACTGGAGGAAATACTAGAGCATGAATTTCGCCAGCATGCGGGCGGTATAAATGGATCAAGTTGCAGGGTGAGTGCGTTAGAGTGAGAAAGATAGATATTAAAAACGGGATTGAATGTTCGAGGTTAATAATATAAGTAAGGTTTGACTAGAAATATTTAACTTTTACGAAGGTATTATAGAAAACATTCCATAGAAATTATAGAATATTTACATATGTATGTATATGTACACATTCGTGTTCTCTTTGTCTGCTGATATGCAATTCTATCCACGATGCTCGTGAAATTTTCCATACTGGACAGTTAACACCATGTTAAAAGTATACCAGCCCAATACTTTTGTGAAATTTTAGAACCAATAATATTGTATATAAATATTCATGAACAACAGAGAGCAACGTACGTCTATCTGTTGCTTTACAAACTCTTCTCTCAATTGCCATTAAAATTAACATAGTTTTGGACTTTGCCCCAATTTTCCCCAGATAAACCGCATTGTTGTTACACATTTTTTAATATGTTCTTCTTTATTTAAATAATTAATAAGTTGATTTATTATTTTTTATGAATTCTGTAAGACGTGTTTGATCTCTATTCTTAATCATTTGTTTGTGCCAACGCTTAGCCTGTTGCTCTACGAATCCGACGCTGTTGCATTTGCATTTATACAAGGATATTTAACAAATTAATTCATATAGATAAATTATGTTACCTATTACCCTACAGATTTGTCTGTTGGCCTGCAGCGATGCGACCAGCCTGGCCAAGCACATGAGCAGTCACTTCTTTGTACGGCGCTTTGTCTGTGCGATATGTCGAAGGCATTTTGAGACGCGACAGGGACTGCAGCTGCATTGGCAGCACAGCAAAGAGCTGTGCGGGCAGGTAGAATATGCTGATATGCATGGAAATGTGGGCCAGCTGGTGGCGGTGAACAGGCTAGAGACCAATTGCGACGTAGACATAAAAACAGAACCGCTGGATATGACAGAAGAGCAGCTAGAGCAGGAGCTGCAAATGTCAGATATAGTAATCAAAACAGAGCCGCAGACTGAAGAAGATAATGAAGAAGAGTTCATCTTTACCCAAGAGTCCAGCTGGCCGAGTGGAGACAGTCTAGCAGGACAATTGCGTGGCAAATTGCGTTTGCCAGCCATAAAGAAACATAAAGTGGAAACTGCTAACAAAGTTGAAACTCCTGTGCAACCAACCATACCGCGTAAGTTAAGCTTGAGTCTATGTCAAATAGCTTTGTTTTCTTTTATTAATATTCTTTCTCTGCAGTTGTGCCCGCTGGCAAATGGAAGCCCATACAAATACCCAACTCTAAAGCAACGTCAAAGCTGATACCCAACATTTTGAAGGCAAACAAGGCCAACATCACTCAACCTATAAATATTCTACAATCAGTAAAAAATAAGCCACACATAGCAGGCAACATCTTGAAGGTGCTGCCAAGCAATTGCATGCTATTCAAATTGCCCCCCAATACAAAGATTATCAAAATAGCGCCCAGCCCGACGAACGGAAATACAAATAGCTGCACCATAGGCAGTAAAATTATAACATTGCCAAGTGCCGTATCCATAAGCTCGTCTTCCCTGCTGAACAATAGCCAAACAGTTGAAACACCTCCTATTCCAGCTGTGCCACAAGCAGGAGCCGCACAAAAGCCCTTGTTGAACCGCAATGCCTATTTCAATGCCTTAAGTTTGTTCGAAAGCCTGCCCGAATCTCGCAAGATCATCACAGAATTCCAGAATCAAATACGCAGCATAGAGCAAACACTGCCGATGCCGGGCAGCGTGTTGCAAATACCAAAGAGAAGCAACAAAATGATGTTACTATCGCAGCTGGAGGTGCTGCGACTGCCACCCAATAAAATGAGCCATGCAAAGGTCCGTCAATTGCGCTTCACCTATCCCAATCATCGTTTCCATTGGGAGTGTCCGGAATGTGCGCGCTGCTACGAACAGTATTTGGCATTTTGCAATCATTTGACCCAGGTACATGGCATTCCGGAGGATAAATTCGAGCAGATGGAGGTGGAGGTCAAGACTTACAAGAGTAAGTGGAAGTTGCTAATTTTTTAAACTTTGTTTAAAATGAATTATCTGAATATTTGCAGAATCGAATGAATCTAAGACTTTGCGGCCTGCAAGTTCAACAGAGACTTCTTCGGCTTCTGTGATACAAGCAGATGTAGCAAAGCCAAAAGCAGCTGCAGCTGTGGCACCAGCTTCAGTTACAACAGCATCATCCTCTCCAGCAGCTGTACCTCCTCTTGTCTCAATTGTATCTCCTGTAAAAGCTGTAGCAGACGCTCCTACAGCAATCGCTCCAGCAGTATTTGTAGCAGCTGCTGCAAAGCCAGCTTCTACAGTTCCTGTTTCTCCACCGAACGCTGCTTCTGCTAAGTCAGTACGACCAGCTGCCTTAGCTCGTCCCGCTCAGTATCAGTGCGAGGATTGCGCCAAATGCTTTACCACAGTGGGCGCCCTGCGCATCCACAAGATGATACACACGGGCGAGCTACCGCATAAATGCAACTACTGTGAGAAGCGCTTTCGAACGCCCGGCCAGGTGCGCGTCCATCAGCGCAGGCACACAGGCGAGAAACCTTTCAAATGCAAGGTATGGATGGCTATTTTCTATATACAGTGAAACTTCTACAGTACCAGTAAAGCTATTTTAAGAATTTATAAGAAAGTAGATTATAGTTCAATTCAATTATACTTCAATTGCAGCTCTATAAATAGGCTCAACAATTGTATTGTAAATGTCATATATCTGACCACCTATAGAGAAAACTGCTTGCTTGATCGTCTCACTGTATATCCTCCATTAGTTATTTTAATGATGTTCTCCTCTTGCAGGTTTGCTCGCTGGATTTCACGCATCGCGAGACGCTCATCTCGCATCTGTCGCGTCACATTGGCATGAAGCGCTACAAGTGCTATGGATGTGATAAGAACTTTGTGGTGGTCAGTGGTTTGCGCGCTCACCGCCGACTACGTCCGGACACGTGTGGCAAAGTCAAGTTTACGGCACGTGCGCACGGTCCGCGTGTGCGAGTGATACGCGGTGAGGTCGTTTTCGAATCACATCCCGAGCACAATGGTTACCTGCGCAGCGAGGATCCTTTGAATATTATGTCCGAGATTAAACAGGCTTCTGTTGCGAACGAGTCCGAGTCTAGTTAACCACCTCAACTATTTGTATATAAGTTGGCTTACCTTTTTTTTACCTATTTGTTATAAAAGTTGTAATTTTTTGGATGGGTAAGTCCAAAAACTATTTTTGAGATACCCTAGATGGGGGTATTAATATATTGTCACATTTTTTGAATGTGAAGCAAAATTCTTTTTAAATAAAGTGATTATATATATACTTTAAATTATATTTAATTATTTTATTTAGAATGCATTAATAGCTATATCCTATATAAGTATTTGCTTGAGAAACTAAAGAACGACCAGATTACTATATAACTGACACGAATAATCTGGCAAAACGATTTTTATACCCTTGCAAAAAGGGTATATTAATTTTGGTCAGGAGTTTGCAACGCAGAGAAGGAAGCATCTCCGACCATATAAAGTATATATATTCTTGATCAGCAAGACGAGCTGAGTTGATATAGCCATGTCCGTCTGTCCGTCTGTCTGGATCAACGCAATCTCCTCCGAGACTAAGAGCTACAGAGCTGAAATTTTGCACATAGGCTGGAATGTGCTGCAGGCATTGTATATCTCGGAATCATCCGGATCGGATGACTATATCCTATAGCTCCCATAGGACAGATCGGTTTTAAGAAATGTTTTAGTGGGATAACTTCGACGTTATTAAAGTCAGAGACTTGATATTTGAAATATATACTCCTGATATGCACCCAAATACAAAAAGATATAGATTATATATCTACGCCCTTTGGGGGCGTGGCAAATCGGATAAAACTATATCTTCTACAGTTTTGAAGCTAGAGCATCCAAATTTGGAAAGTAATATACTTTTGGCCTTCCCTTCAGATTGATCAAAAAATTATATATCCACGCCTACTTGGGGCGTGGCAAATCGGGAAAGTCTATATAGTGCTTAACATAAATCCTTCAATATTTTGGTTGCTGTCAAAGCCAGAGACTTGAAACTTAAAACATATATTTGTATCAACCACCCCTAGAAAAAAAGATAAAGAATATATATCTACGCCCATTAGGGGCGTGGCAAATCGGAAAAAACTATATCTTCTACAATTTTACACCTAGAATTCCAAAAATTGACACAGACGTTAGGCTTGACCGTTTCGACAAAATTATGAAAAATTATATATATCCGCCTCTTGGGGGCGTGGCAAATCGGAGAAAACTATATCTTCCAAAGTCTTATAGATACAGCTTCAAAATTTGATATATAAGTTACTATTGCCCTGCTCAATAGATTGCCCAAAAATGATATATATCCAATTGATGGGGGCGTGGCAAATCGGGAAAGTCTCTATAGAGGTTAACATAAATTCTCCAATATTTTGGACGCTGTTAAAGCCAGACACTTGAAACTTAAAACATATATTTGTATCAACCACCCCTAGAAAAAAAGATAAAGAATATATATCTACGCCCATTAGGGGCGTGGCAAATCGGAAAAAACTATATCTTCTACAATTTTACACCTAGAGTTCCAAAAATTGACACAGACGTTAGGCTTGACCGTTTTGACAAAATTATGAAAAATTATATATATCCGCCTCTTGGGGGCGTGGCAAATCGGAGAAAACTAAATCTTCCAAAGTCTTATAGATACAGCTTCAAAATTTGATATATAAGTTACTGTTGCCATGCTCAATAGATTGCCCAAAAATTATATATTTCCAATTGTTGGGGGCGTGGCAAATCAGAGAAAACTATATCTATATCCTTTACAATTGCAAGGGTATTACCAAACTTCGGCATGGCCGAAGTTAGCCCATCCCTCTAGTTATATTTGTTAACGAAGTAAAAAGAGTGTGATATAGGTGAACCTATTGAAGCTACAGACTTTAACTTTTAAACATTTACTTATACATACCCTAGTCGATAGAGGCGTCGCAAATCGGCAGAAACTATATATTTTTATATAACGTAAACATAGGGAATGAAATTTACGTCAGTTACTCATGTATATTTCCCATATAAACACTTCTTCCCACAGCTTTACAGCTAGTTCCCCTAAAATTTAAGAAGTAAGTTACTTTTGATCTCTTCTGTAGATTTCGAGGAGTCGAAAACTAGCTAGGAAAAAATATAGGATCACCATAGGATAGGATAGACCGTATTAAATTAGAAAATATCGAAATTTTTATAAAAAGCTGTTTTTTTAAAACTTGGACGGGTATTATGCAGTCGTTACTCCTTGCTTCTTAAAAATATAAATTGATTAAAAATGCAACCAAACTTAAAAGAAATGTGATTAAGAGGTTTCTTCTTTCATAATATGTATTTTATTTCGTCTTTTAATATTCATGTTCTTGTTTTTTCCGTTTTCGAAAATTATATATATATATATATATATATATATATTATATATATCTGATACATATAGTCGTATGATAATGTTTAACGTAATATGTTTCTTACCTAAACAATTATTTGTATGAAATACAATCGTTCGACTCTAGCTTGATTAATTTTTAGGGCTTTTTCTGTATGTACCATTAAAATTGTTTTATATCTGACTAATTGGTAAAATATATGTATGTATGAATGTATATATATTTATATATTAAACAATTTCATATACTATTAACAAAATTTGACAAGCCGACCAATTTAATTTTCTTGTTGTAATATACAATATAGACTTTTGTAATTCATTTATGTAGAAGTATGCTAAATATGCTCGCAACGCTGTGGTGATAACCATTATCTATTAGACATCTATTGTTGCTAATCGTAAACGCAATAATTTTTATTTATTTTATTCCACTTTATATTTATATAAATATTCCAAATATGCCCCAATACTGGTTTTGTTTTGGGTTCTGGCACTTCGCCAACTTGTCAATTTTCTAGATCCTAACTCCAATTCTTTAATGGGCAACGCGCTAAACTTGTTATATAACAGTTACTTATGAGTGTGTGTGTGTATTTATATATATAATGCATTATGCACAATGCGTATATATATATATTGTATATATCTGGAGTGTACATACGTATTACTATTGTTGTTTAACATGTGGCTAAATAATTATTGTTTAATATTTAATTTTCTTTTGCTTTTATGCATTTGCTTGCTAACGTCTTTATATATAAATACTATCGGCCGATTGAACAGCATATCAACAGCATATGTATATACATTATAATAATTCTTAGTTCATGATGCCATTTTATGTTGATGTAGCTTTATAGTAGGTATAAATGGGTGCAAATCTTTATTAATATATAGACGTATTCTGCGATTTATATATATTAAGTATTCTACAATACATATCTACAGTTATCTTATTACTCGTCTATCTGTTTTATCTGCTGGGTTTATTATCTATGCTGCCTTTTTCATACACATTAGGTACCATAATTTTCTAGCTGTAGGATCCTTTCAACTTTCTATATATAGCTGCGGGGCTTAGTGGTATATACAGGAATATAATTATAAATTAAATTTTAGATCAACTTAAAATTAGATAATTAGGGCAGGAATGTCAAGTGGATATGCAAAGGGATTAAAAACAAAAGACTTATGTAATTTAACAAAATAAAATAAATATACTTTAATGAAGTACAAAGAACAGCTGCCTTAAGCTATATATGGGGAATGTTATAAAATAAAAAAAAAAATAAAATAAAATAACTAAAGTTAATATTTAAACTAATTTTAATTAGATGCCTTAACAGATATGCACTAAGCAAGACTTTTGACTAATTGCACGGTTTACATTTGCTTTTGTTTTAGATATATATACATATATATATATCGAACCTAAGCGGACTTTTTTCTTTAAGTATGTCAAGTATAAAAACATATGAAATTGATTGTTGTACACAAACATACAAATACATGCACACATAATATATATGTATATATAGTCTAGAATATAATTGTAATGATAATTGGGTTTTGGACTACATTGCTCTACCATCTGCTCTAGCTGACAATTAGCTTAGGTTGTGATTTTTTCTCTCGAGATTCGTTTAGGCGGTAAGTTTTTAAAAGCTACCAAGTCCTTAGTTAAAATATGTATAGGTTCACCAGTGGGTGGGTCGCCCCGCCGCACCACAACAACAAGTTGATTGACTACTTTGATTAGTTCGAGCAAAAACTGTATGCACACACACACACACACACACACACACACAGACATATAAGTATATGTATATGTGTATAGGGATATATATATGCATTTAAGTATAAATTACTGATAATTAAAATTGTAACAGTCTTTTTGAGTTTACATTTTATACCAAAAAATCAAAGACCGAGAGTAGTAAAAAAGAGGCTAAAGACAAACGAGTTCAAAATAGGGACAATGAAATGGGTATTCAAATTTCTATATACGATCGTAGTCTGAAAAGTTTCCGACTTAGCAAAAAACATATATTAATTTAAATCAATTTGTATTTTTCTATAATTTGAATCTTCGCTTTCAGGTCGGAAATTTGTTCGGACTACCCTCGCACTATATGCATAGTATATAAGTAAGTATTGTGTGGGCAGTATCTGGCTATAATACTTTAAAGTTAAGGTATCCGTGTTTATCGTAAATGCGTATTTATGCGTACAGTTGAAAACACCGAACATGCAACATTTAACATGAACTTAGAGTTGACAACGTTTTTGCTCTGTAGCCGGGAATTCAACTCAAACTTCCTGCTACTGCTTCAGCTGCTCTGATTAAATTCTTCAGTTTGCGTAGTTGTCGAATGAGCCCAAATACTCCAAAGCAGCGCGATAGCAGAAATGATATTGATCCTGTGAAAGGAAGGAAATTAGATTCAGTTATAAAGACATATAAGAATCCGACCCCACTCACCTCCGTCTGCACCATGGCGGGTCGCTGAGAGCGTAATATGCGCACCGTTTGGAACACATCGAGCACACCCTCGTATTGCATGCGCTCGAGCACAATGCTGAGTGTGATAAAGACGCCCGTGCGTCCCACACCTGCGGAACAGTGAACTGTGATGGGTCCGTCCTGGCCAAATTGCTCCTTGGTCTTGTGCACCTGTCCAATGAAATCGATGAAGCCATCACCAGACTTGGGAACGCCCTGCTCCGGCCAGTCGATGAACTGGAACTGGCGCACAGTGCGTGAAGAACCATCACGAGCATCGGTTACCTGAGTGGGAAAAGAAGAAAAGGATAGAGTCAGTATAGGAGGAACAGTCTTAAAGAATCGCATAACCAACCTTAAACTCTCGCAGCTTGTACTGCGGCATATTGTACTCGGCGATGGGATCCACAACATAATACTGATAGCGTACGGAGCGCTCGTGTGGCCAATACTGGAAGCACTTCTCCTGCAAAACAGAGAGAGAGACAGAGAGCAAGTTGATTAAGAACATATCAATTAAACGAGAGCCGATTTATCGCTTACTCTGCCCATTTCCTTGAGTTTGGTCAACATGACAACTATGGTGGAGTTGTGCTCCCAGAGCATGCGCCAAAAGTCCTCGGCAGTATCCTGGACAGGTCCCTGAGCCGCAATATAAGCCGAACGATAGCGATAGCCATCGATGAAGCTGGCATTCACATAGTCGCTGCCCTCGATGCCATGGATGGGCGTCAAATAGACCCGACTCGACTCGTAGGGCAGAATATGGACTAGACGATTCTTATGCTTATTGCAGGCCAGATTAGCGGTAACAAACTTGGAAGAGTCCATCTTGACATTTGAGAGCTTTTTGAATTCCACCTCCATGCCCGAAATACTCTCGCCCGGCTCTGTTGTGAGCAGCTTCTGCAAATGGCTATGCAGATTGCGTGCCGCTACCTCTGTCAGTCCACAGATAATGGCCTCCAGGATGGCATCGTGGATGAAGATGTACTGATCCTCCGTCTGCACCATATAGTTGCGTTGGGCACGCAAGCATGTCACGTGGCCATAGATGTCGATGATCTTCTCGTGCTTCATGCGCTCCAGCATCGAGTCAATTACAATATAACAGCCAGTGCGACCCACACCCGCTGAACAGTGCACCACAACGGGCCCGGATTCGGGTGGGGTCAAGGCGCGACAGCGACGCAGGAACTGAAGAAAGGGAGCCGGATGATCGGGCACGCCGTGATCCGGCCAGGCCGTAAACTGCAGCTGCTTGATCTCGCGTCGATCGTTGAAGCCCTGACGGCACAGCTGGAACGTGCGAATGCTGTAGGTGGCCAGCTCCTGGGTTTCGGTGATGGTGACAAAGATCTGGCCGTAGGTCTCGGTGCCACGGGTGGGCCAATACTGATCGCACTTGATGCGTGTGCGCTCCTCCAGCCGGGTCATCATCACAATCGTCGCCGTCTTCAGCTCCCAGCACATGCGCCAGAAATCAGCGAAAGTCTCCTGCAGCGGTCCCTGCGTGGCCACATAGGCATTGTGCTTCCTATACCCATCACAATAGTTGGCATTGATGTAGTCCGAGCCGAGCACGCCCTCCTGGGCGGGCAGCTGGACACGCGAATGATCGTAGGCGGTGACATTGGCATAGCGATTCTTGGACTTGTTATGCTCGTAGTTCGAATTGTCCCAGGTGAATTGCTGGCCGGGCTCGATGCTCTCGTATTCCTGCGAGAATTTCTGATTGTCATTGGACTTGAGTCGCTCAATGTGATTGGCAAACTCCGAGATGGGTATGGGCGGATGTGAGATCATGCCGGGTGTCTGGAAGTTCAATCGGCGCATATCAACCGGATCGCTGGGCGTCGGACCGGCACCCAGATCAGCGGCCATCAGGGGTCGCGTTACAGCCGCTTGGTCGGGCGTCTTGCAGGGCTGGCGACGACGCCTGACCACATAGAGTACAATCAGCGTGGTGGAGACAACAAAGGCAGTTATTAGAGGTAGCACCACCCACAGTATTTCTGGTTCATCCTTGTTGCGATTGACCGAAACCTCCGGCTCTGAGGGCCAATTGGGATCCGGGCGATGGGGACGTTCGCCGGGTGGTGCTTCGCGCATATCAAGAGAGAGGAACTCGGAGAACGGGCTGGATGTATAGAGATGCTTCTGCGGAGTGTCCACCACGGCACGCACAAAGATGCGATAGCGCTTCTCTCTTTCCAGCTTGCGATTCGTGAAATTGTGATAGTCATCGCCTGAGCCCAGGTGGAAGGTGAAGGGTATGGAGCGCTGAGGAAACTTAGCAGCTATATACGGTGCATTGGGACGCTCTGGCTTATTGCGGCCGGGCAGCAAATCATCGGTGAGGAACTGATCGGGATTCTTATGCAGATTGGACTTGTCCTCGGGTACCACAACCAGATAGTAATGTGAAATAGGTCCGTACTCCTCGGATGCTTGCGGCAGTATAACTAAGATCTCCTCGCCGTTAACCACGCCATAGAAATCGGGCTTGACCATGGGCTGTGGTGCAGCCATTTGGGTGGTCACCGTTATCTTTGTCGGCGGCCTGTACGAATAGTCCGAGGGTATGGCGCTCACGTTTACATTGTAGGTGGTAAATGGACTCAGTTCGTTGATCGTGTGCGTCTTCACGAAGTGCTTTAGGATTATCTCCCGCTTTGGCACACTTTGTGTTTGAGAGAAACCCTGCGAGTCCACAAACACCTTCATCGCATCGAAGCTGATCTTGTAGTTGATCGGATTTAGTCGTATGGGCGGTGACCAGGAGAGCGTCATGGAGTGTGTGCTGACATCGTGAGCACGTAGATTGAGTGGCACATCCTCGGGCTTGATGCGGACCGTTACCTTCTCACTGAGTCGTCCCAGTCCGTTCTTAAACCTGGCCGCAATGGCTACAGCATACTGGGCAAACTTTTCTAGATTAACCAGATCAGCCGATTCGGTTAGGCCCACCGTCTTCGTTTGCCAATCATCCAGATCCTCGACGGCAGTCATGGTATAGAAGATCTTATAGCCAAGTAGTTTGCCGCGACTTGGCACTGGTTCCCACCAGATTTCTGCTGTCTGCTCGGAGGTGGCCACTGCCTGCACGGACATTGGGGCTCGTCCCATATCTCGCTCAGTAGTCACAAGCATCTTATCGCTAAATGGACCCGCGCCCTGCTTGGTGTACGCGCGGACGCGAAAGATGTACTCGGTGTTCTCCTCCAGGTTGGTAAAGACCGCCTTCCGCAGCGTCATATTCCGCTCGGACCCGAGTCCATGGTCGATCTTCTTGTGGAACTGCACATCGTAGCGTGTGATTAGCCCGTTGCGATGATCCCGCGTCGGTGGATCCCAGGTGACGCAAAGCACATCGGGTGTCTGGAAGCGTATGGTTATATTGGACGGCGAACCACCGGGTATGCCTTCAGGGGTCTGGAAGATCTTAACGGTTTCCTGGCCAATGCCAATGTGATTGCTGCCTGCCACACGAAACTCGTACTCTACGCCTCGTTCAAGATCGTTGAAACGCTTCTTCGTCATTTGCGGTCCGGAGAGCATTTCCTCCTTCAACGCCTGATCCTTGACGCCCCAACGCAGTCGATAGCCACGCAGTTCTCCGTACGTTTGCGCCGGACGTTCCCATTCTAGTTCGATGGAAACAATTGGTTCGCGTTCCATGATCTTCAGACTTACTGTCGGCCGAACGGGCACACCTCCAGGAGTTTTGACAATCACCGCAGTGCTACGATCGCCATCACCTTTGCGTGTTAGCGCAGCGACTTGAATGGAGTATTTTGTGTCGGGTTGCAGACCGGTTACACTGTACTCCAGCGTGTCGACCACATCAAACTTGAAGGGTTCGTTAAGGAAGCCCTTGCCCTGTATGGAGAATAATAGAATTTAGTTTGATATTCTTTCCCTTCCTTTCTTTTTCTCCTGCTGAACTCACCTCATCTCGCATTTCCTGCACGTGTATATGATAGCCGCGTATGATGCCATTGCGATCCTTTTCCAGGGGCGGTTTCCAGCTAACATGTATAGATGTTGAGTTTAGGGGCGTGGCTTTGACATCCTGCGGATCTCCGGGCACTAGAGACGACGACGAAGAGACAATAGATTAGCTTAGGGCAAGCACAAGTTACGCATTTCCACAGATATATTTGAATACTTAAATGTACTTAGGAGCTAACTTAGGCTATTATTGAGTAATTGTTGGATCTTGGATTTCTTAAGACTAAATTGCTTAAGCTTAAGACATAGATAAAACTAGAGACAGTAAACACTAAGTGCTAAAGTTGCCTTAGACCCTAGGAGCAATATACAAAAACCAGAACGAACTTAGCTCCAAGTCAACCAAGTCACCACATCACAGTTAGAAAAACAAAATATAGAATGTTTTAAAATTGTTCAAAATTTGTATAAAGTATCAAAGAAAGTGCTGCTTAAGTGCTATATGTAGTATAGAGTTAGAGTTATAGTTGTTGGTAGGTAGTTATATGAATAAGTAAATAAATATATAGGTTGCTCAGTATTAGAAGGTGCACAAAAAGTGAATAAGAAGTGCATTTGATACCTTGCTAAAATATATATGTAGTATGTATAATACTTATAGAGTAGCTTCAAAAAATGTACACAAAAAACTTGACAATCGAAACGAGATCGAAACAGAGCATCGAATCCTTTATTAGTTAGGCTTCAGCTCTTGTTCCACTCTTTCGACTGGGCAAAAACAAACATGTAGGCATTCAAAAAAGTTTTATTTTTTAATGTTCGTGTGCAAAACATATAGTAGAAATCAAAAAAAAATATTTTTATATATATATTAGATTGTTAGAAAAAAATTTTTTTTGGGCTCTTGGGGGAAAAATTCAAGAGCCCTATTACAAAATCCTCGCAGACTTTTTGGCTTTCAAAAATGTTTTGTTTTGAAATAGAAAAAACATGTCAAAAAACAAAAAGAGATTTGATTCTTTAGTGATTGGTCAACATTATTTTGGGGACCAGAACAAAAAAGAATAGTACAAATATTTAATTTTAAAAATATAGATATATATATGTATGTATATAGGTTGCTATAGGGCATTCTTAAACATTATAGTCAAACCATTTAAAAAATACTCACTCTTTTTCTCTAAATAGATTTAAAATGTGTTTTTTATATTTGAATTTTATTTGTTTTTATAATATTTAACCACCATCCATTAAAGGGTTGCGTTCAAAAATCAAATTTCGCAATATATGTTTTTTGTATTCACACATCAAAAAAGTTTTTAAAAATTTTTGTTTTACAGTTTTCCATTTCGAGTTTGCATTCAAAAAAAGGTGCACGAAACAGAGCAAGTAGAGTGCAAGGTGCGAGTGGCCAAGCAAAGATATATTTGGTATTTTTAGTGTGTTTTTTTGTTATATATGAAAAAAGATATAAGATATAGGCTCTTTAGTTTACAGTATACAAAAAGTATTTAGTGCATATTACAAAGGGGATTAATGGGGGTTTAAAGTGAAACGAACGAAATAAAAGAAAAAAAGAATAGCTTTTGTCGAAATAAAATTGGAAAGAGGGAATGATTAAATAGATTTATGTATAAATATTTGATACAAAATGTACATATTTGTTGGCACACCCGCTTTGATACTCTATTCCTTATGATGTGGTATTTTGTAGAGCTTAAAACGAGCCTACGACTTAAATCTAAGCTAAATGTATTATCAAGTTACACTAAATTTAAATAAATTATTTAATTTCTTATCATATGAATATATATTCCAGTTGCTTTATAGAAGTTGTTCACTTCATTAAAAATTTGTTGAGCAACTGCATAATAGAAATTATTCAAATGCAACTCGCGGCACAAATGTTAAATTATGCTTCATTAGTGTCCTCCTGCACAGTGGGGCAAGAGTAATAAAGAGCTGAGGGCAGAGCTATGTCAACTGTAGCACTTTGCATCAGCTTTGTCTCTCTCTTGTCATTTCATATGCTTTCACACACACACACACTTACTCAAACACACACACACACACAGTGAGTGCTATATAAAGTAATTAAAATGCTAGCATGTCTTCTCTATAAAGGTATATATATATGTTTTTTTTCTTTTTATGCGCAGCTGAATAGAAAGAATAAAGGTACGTGCTAGTTCCAAGTTAAGCTACAAAATTTTTGAGCTGACTTTTTTTACAGCTCTTACTTATTTGTATACCCTGCTAACATAATAGAGTTAGGGAATATGAGTTCACATGTTTTTACACATATAGCTTGTTTTTTATTATTTTTTTTTAAAATTTTTTTATAAGTTTTTAAATTCTTAAAATAGTAATATATGACATATGCCTTGGTAAACCAGGTTTATCGTAGTTAAAAATTTTTTAAAGTTAGAATTATCTTTTAGTTTTTTTATTTTAAGAAATATTTAATTCTTAATAATAATGAAATAAAATAGTCAGTTGTTAGAAACAATATATATTTAAAGTATTTTTAGATAGGGAATATCCCAACTAACAGCTCATGCAAGTTGAACACATCCCCTTAGCTCTCCTTCTTTTTTACTAATCCAAGTTTTTTCGGTATTTTTTAGTTGCCTGTGTGTATCTACTCTAGCACACACAAAAGACAAGCTGACTGCGTTAGGAACTGACACCGCGTGGGGCAGGGTATTTAAGAGAGTCGGGGGAGGAACATAGCAAGTGCCCAGCTTTGGGCCAGGTGCTATTTGCAGTTCGCATTGAAAGCGAAGCTCAGCGAAGCTAACAAGCGAAATATATATGCATAAGAAAAATTAAGAAGATAAAACATATATGTGTATATATGTATATAAATATAAAATATATGTATATATCATATGTGGTATACAAAAAACTGTAGCATACTTATGCGCTGACCCTTTGACTGTGAAATGCTGCAGCCGCAGGGATATCAATGGCAGTCACACACACACACTCACACACGCGCGCACATACACACCTTTGATTGTGCTAAATTGAGTACAATTAAAAATATATATATATATATATATATATACATATATGTATGTATTTAGTAGACGACACAGACAGAGAATAGAGAGCTGTGCAGAAGAATAATGTGCTGACTAGACACGTTGATGTGCTTGAGGTGCATTGCTCATAAGGTATAAAATAAAATATACATTCAACTCTAAAAAGTTAAATCAAAAGAATAATGTAGCCATAGTTAGTTATAGTATAGCTATATATGCATATATGGCATGTCCTTTGACCCCAACATTCTCTTTGTGCTTGGTGCAGTTGCTGTTGTGGTTTTTTTTTTTGAAGTGCTTTTCAAACATAATTTAGTGTGCTTAATGCTTAACTTAGTTGCGATTACTTGACTAGGTGCTTAACATTAACTAAAATTACAATTCATTAAACTGTGCTTAGACAGAAAACAAATCAAATTAAGTGAGTGCCAACACTTTGCCTCATCATCAACTTCTCCTTCTTCTTCTTCTTCATCTACTTTGTGTTGAAATAACTTAACAGGTACTTTGTAAATCATGATGATTAATTTAACAAGCAGTTTAATTTATCAGCTAACAAGCATAGTTCATGAAAAGCGTATGTCAACTAAATACGAAAATAATGAAAGTGGGCAAGGACTTGCAACAATGTAAAGTTAACTTAAAAACAAGTAAGAACGTTGCAGTCGGGCGCCACCGACTGCGTCAGACTCTGTTCCTGTTAAAGGTGTGTAGGCTCAATAAATTATTTTTTTTTTTTCGTAAATTTAAATTTCATGAACAGTAACCCACATGTCAAATTTTTATGCTCTACGTCTAAGACTGTAGGAGATACAGTTTTACCCTATTTGCCAAGCCCCAAATGGGCGTAGTTATATATAACATATATTTTTGGGTAGAGGTAGGATACTAGTATATATATTCCAAGTCCCAACTCTTTGACGGAAATATTGCCGAAATTATCACGGTTTTAGTAAAAGATATAGTAATTCCCGATTTGCCACGCCCCCAGAAGACGTGGATACATAACTTTTGACTTATCTTAAGAGGAGGTCAACAGTATCCCACATGCAAAATTTGGACGCTCTAGCTCCAAAACTGTAGGAGATACAGTTTTATCCGATTTGCCACGCCCTTAATGGGCGTAAATATCTATAATATATATTTTTGATTCCGAGTGATCTACTTGCACATGTATTCCAAATTTCAAGTCTCTAGCTCTTAATACGCTTCAAATATTATAAGATTTATACAAATCGCTATATATATATTCCCGATTTGGTACGCCCCCAGGGGGCGTGGGTATATAACTTTTTGATCTAACTTAAGGGAAGGTCAACAGTAACCCACATGCCAAATTTGGATGCTCTAGCTTCAAAACTGTAGAAGATATAGTTTTATCCGATTTGCCACGCCCACAATGGGGGTAGATATATAATCTATATCTTAAAACGTCCGCGTGGTGTACACGAATATATATTCTAAATCCCATTTCTTAGACTTCAATATTGACTAAAATAACAGCGTTTTAGTCTTAATAGATATAGCATTTCCCGATTTGCCACGCCCCCTGTGGGCGTATCGGAAAAATACTCAAACTTGATCTGACGCGGGTACACACGAGTATATATTCCAAATTACAAGTCTCTAGCTTCTATAGTGTCCAAATGCTGCGCGTTCATACAGACAGACGGACAGACGGACAGACGGACAGACGGACAGTCGGACAGACGGACAGACGGACAGACGGACAGACAGCAAGACGGACATTGCACAAATCCAATAGACTCTTTTTCCCTTTGGGAACAGAGTCTAATTATACCCAGCAGAAGTTGAGCTAAGCTGAGAGAAACTAAGATATATACGTTAATAAACTTTCTTGAGCTGACAAAAAACGAATAGTCAACAATGTTATATACTATATATTGTTGATGTAAGGGTTTTTTTTAATTTAAACTAAGCGTTTCTGGTTTATAAAGAGCTTTCAAGTTAGATATCATTTTGCAAGCCTAGTTACAAATGAGAATAGCAAACATCTTCAAATCTTTTCTATATGTATAGATATATTCTGATTAAGCTAAAAGGAAACCCAACCCACTTCTAAGTTTTTGCATATATAGATGCATATATTGTGGCAAATATCGTTTGATGTTTTCAGTATCCTATCCAAGTAGCATACTAGAAACAAGATTATTTACGAACTATTTACGAATTATCGCAGTTCGACTGTGACTTTAGTTAATACCTAATAATTTAATATGACGTACTCCTTATTGTTTAATAATAATAATGATATTAACTGTAATTTAAAAATAAAATCAGGTCTCTAGCATGCTTGGTTTGGGAGCAGTGGGAGTCTGTACTTAGACTTAGGGAGTGGCCTGTTCAAGTGAGGGTAATATAAATTTTTACTTATATTCTGGGAAATGACTTTTGAGCTTTTCAGTATATATATATTTATCTATTTATTCTGAATACGCTATAAAGAAAAGCTAATTAGAAGTACATACTACTAAAGTCGATACTCAAATACTATCCACAGATTAAAAATCCTTCTTTAATTCTTTTCTTCTGAAATATAACCCAAACGTCTGCAATAAGCTTCTCATCATCATATCCACCAACAATTTTTTCTAGATCTTTATATATGATATAAAGTCTATTATATGTATATGATGGTGGCCTGAAGAATTTCCGATTCATCAAAAAATATATATTATACATATAATCCCAGCTCCATTTTTTTTCTCTTACGAACGCATCTACATATCTATATATTATTTTCCTTACTGCTTATCTTGTTTTATTTTCATTTTTTTCTTATTTGGGTTCCATTCCATTCTATATAGTTAGCTTTAAGGAAACTTCTCAGTATTTTACATACTATACAATCAAATCCCGATAATACGAAATCACATTTTTTACGAATTACACAGGAACTCGATTTATCGAACAGGAATTCGAACGAATATTTTTCAAGGGGACAGCATTTTTTACGAATTATTGAGTTTTCAATTTAGCGGGGACGAATTATCAGGATTCGACTGTATATCAATAATTTGATTGATTGATTGATTTCAACATATATTTTCCCCTCTTCCCATTTTGACTTTTCAGTAAATGACATGATTTTAGATTATGATAAAAAAGTTTCCATTTAAAAATAAAACCTTTTGTATAAACTTCAGATTAATTATCTCTCACAGATGCTGATTAACTGTATATTGTTTAAATTATTGGCTCAAAAAATGTGGGCTCTATACTTAGAAAAAAATAAAAACAAACAATTAGTTGAGTAAAAAATGTGAATATATACAATTAAATAAAAGAAAAACACTTTTACATTGTTGCCTTAACAAATGGGGGATTAACAGCCCAGTGTAAACAGAAAGAGCGAGAGAGAAAGAGAGAGAGAGAGAGGGCGAAGGGGCAAACAGATGCAAATGTGTTAACTGGGCAAACATGCAGGTGATGGCAAATAAAACTTAATCAAATGTGTCAACAGAATACAAATTAAATACAAAAATCAAATAATTTTTATGCAAAAATCAATTTAAGGATTTTCGCCATGTATTCGCGCATTTGCACAGCGATAAACAACAAAAACCATATATATGTATATATATGGAGGGGGCGTGGGAATCAAAGTGCAAAATGTTTGCCCACAAATTATAAAAAGAAAATGCAAATATCAAAAAACAAAAACCAAACCCAAAAAATATTACAACGAGCTGCTGAAAAATTGTTTTAAATATGTATGCATACATGTAAATATATATATAAATATATATGTCTGTGTGTGTTGGTAAAACTATAAACAACACAAAAAATATAATGTGCGTAAATAAATAAATGTAGCGAAACGTTTTGCATTATTTGCCTTAGGTAAACCACAATAAAAGAGCTTGTGCATTGAGGGATGGGGCGGGGAGGGGTTGGGAAGCCTATTGCAGAGTATTGGGCGGGAGGTTTAGTCTTTCATTATGCATGTTTATGATATTTGTATACAACTAGGCCCTTTTTAGGCATCATTTTTTTGCTGGGGTTAGGGCTCTTGTTTACATTTATAATTGCATAAATTTAATTATGTAAATAAATCAATTTAATATTTTATGCGGCTCTTTTGGTGGTTCGTTCGCAAAAAAAAAAAAGTTTGTTTGTTTTTTAACTAAATCCACAAAAATCATAAATTGGTATTTGTTCAGATTATATTTATATTTGTTTAAGATAAGTGTTTGTGTATAAGTATTTGGTATCTGGTGCGCTTACAAACACAGAGCTCTTAACATGTTTTTTTTTTGTTTTTTTGGTGCTATACAAATTACCACAAAAAAGTTGATGCATTATATCATATATAAAAAAATGATCATATATATATTTATAATATTTATCCAATTCAGTTTTTTTGTAATCAGTTTTGAGATTCAAGTAAATAACAAAAATTCGTTCTTGCATATAGTACACAATATAGGAGTTGTGCTAAAAAAGAGTTTCTTTTTCATTTTTTTTAAAGATAGAGATACAAGTGCAAAAAAGTTGTCAAAAATTGCGCCAAAAAATATGCAATTTTATAGTACCAATAAAAATTTGTAATTTATATTTTCAATTTATAAGCAAAAAAAATAATAGAGAAACAAAAGATTTCAGTTTTAATTGGGTTTCAAATCAAAAGTTAATAAATGGACTTGATTAATAAAAAGAAATATTGTAGAAGGGAATGATATTTCAATAATAAAGAACAAAAAAAAAATTTTCAAAGGAATTTATTATGGAATATTGGGAATCTAAGACAACAATAAAATTATGTTGAATCTTGGGAATATAAGGAATCTTTATTAGAAAACAAAAATTTATTTATATTTAAGATAATTTTTCTTCAGATATAGCTTAATATGAAATTTGGGGGATTTGAGAAATCTTTATTAGAAAAGATATAAAAAATTATTTGAAAAGAAAAATCTTCAGTTTTATTAATAGATTTTCTTAAAGTATTCAAAACAATTACATATGAAATTTTGGGAATGTTAAGAACCTTTATTAGAAAATTGAAAAAAGAAACTATGATGAAGGAAAATTCTCTTCTGATATAACAATTTATTCGAAAATATTCATAAGAACGTGATCTGAAATTTTGGGCGTTTTAGAAATCTTTGTTTTAATATAGAGCTTAGTTGAGAAATTTAAAAAATGCTTCGAGTTTCAATGAAAATACTTTTAAGAAGAAGTCTGTTAAGATTGCTTTGCCTTATCTATAAATTTTTTGCTGAAGTGAAGATAAATATAAGGGAACTTCATAATGGCAGGTTAGAAAAATAAATGAAAATTTTATTGATAATTGAACAAGGATTTTCTTAAACGAAATATATAAAAACTGAATTAAAAACAACGAATGGGATTAGTGTTAATAATAATAAATTAAATACTCTACAAAGAAAGGGGGGTATCAAATACAGCTGCATTCAAAAATAGATGAATGTTTGCAGCTCTTTTTATTTATGATATGATTATGATGTATGTATGTAGCATGTGGTATTTACTGCCAGTCGCATAGCTAAAATGACTTTGGGTAAATACACACACACAAACAAACAAATTTGGTTTAACATATTTTTTTTTGCGGATCAAAAAGAAAATCAAAAACAAAACGCTCCATTGCGGCGTTTCCGGCAGCTCCTGCGTTGGGGATGCTCGTTATCAAAATTCAAAAATCGTATAAAAATTTTTAGTTTTTGATTAATTAGTTAGGTTTGATAACGTTTTTAAAATCAAAACGAAAAATATTATAAATTAAATGTAAAATATATGATTATGAAATAAACAAGTATTAAAATGAGAACCGATAAATGTGAACAAACAGAGAGAGAGAGAGAGAGTTAGAGAGACTTACGCATAGGTAAGATTGTCATTGGCATACATACCATCCTCTTGGGTGCGCGTTATGATTGGATGGGAGCGCGGACCGTCGCCTACAGAGGTGCCGGCTAGCACCCAGATCTTGTACTCGGTCCAGCGCTTGAGCTCGTCGAGCACAATCTGGGTCATGTTCAGGGTGAGAGTGGACGCCTCGTCGTCCGCCCGGCCCACCTCGACGAACAGCACCTTATAGTATATGATCCGGCCGTTGGAGCGCTCCGCGGGCGGAGGCAGCCAGCTAAGCGAGATCGTTGTCGAGCTGTTCGCAATCGCCGTGATATTGCGTGGCGGAGCACCTGGTACTAATTACACAATATAGATGGGAACGTGTGGTTGTTGTTTTTTTTTTGTGCATTGAAAATTTGATTGCGTTATTGCCAGAGAGAGATATTTTTCATAGCGTTCAGCGATTAGCGTTTAAAACCAAATGAAAATCGTTTTCAAACCAAAAAACATGTAACGAAAGAAAGCACCAAAATAATATGTTTAAATAAATGACATAATGGATAATAGGCATAAGTATATATAAGTTGGCATATAAGTTAGGTAATATATCAAAAATCATAAGTTCGAAACTCAAACACAAGACATAAAAGTTCTTTTTGATCGATCCAATGGTTTATGCAAATAATGTTGCGTTTCATTTTTTTTCTCGAGAAGTTTTGCTTCTTGCTTTAAATTAAATTGTGCATATTTTTTGGTAACGATTTTGAGCTGAAAAACTAGCTACACACTGAGAGAAATATATGGGATATATATAACTAGATAAATAAAAATAATATTTTTTTAATATTTAAAATTGCAGAAGCGTGCATTAAACGAGGTCTACATATGTTATATATCATTTAAATGAATTGTTGCAAATGTTCAAAGCTAGCTTAAACTAATTATACAGCTCACACACACACACACGCATACGAACACACTTATATATATGTACTACGAACATTAAATTTGCATAAACCATGTGGCTGTGAGTTTTTAATTTGTTTTTATTTCTTACATAAAACATGAAAACTAATAGCCAAAAACATGAAACTAGAAACTAGAAACTAGAATTTGAATAGATATATATATATATATGCATATATTCTTTATGTTATCTCAAGTGCAGAAATGATTTAAGCTTTTATGGAAATAATAGGTTTATGCTTAATTGAAATGCAATAAGTACGAATTTATATGTATAATATAGATAGAAAACGTAAATTGCAAAACCATTTCAAACAACATTCATGACAAACTGCAAGGAATAAGTCAATGTGGACCACTGAGTAATCCGCATGCCAAACTCATATCTCATTCACTCACTCACTCTGTCTCTGTCTCTCTCTGGCTGCCACAAAACAATTGTTAAGCCAGAGAACCACTGGAACCACTTAAACTTTAATTATGCTCCAAATCAAGCTAAGAGTATGCAAAACGTGCAAATATGAAACCAAAAATGATGCAATACAAATATAGAACACACACACACACACGCACACTCATACACATATATACGGTATACGGTATATAGATATATCTAGTTATACTACAGTTTGTTTGCCTTTAACATTTGTCTTGGCGCGTTTCACTATTAAAATGTATTTCAAAATCAATTACGAACTGCAAATGCAAGTAGTGCAAAAGAGTTTGAGTGAGACAGAAAGAGAGGGAGAGAGAGTGAGTGCGAGTTAGAAAGAGCATGTTGCATGTAGAACAGTTGAGTATATTGTCTAGAAATTTTGGTTTGTGGCTTTTTGAGCAGTTGCATTCAAATTTTGAGCATGCGAAAGCTGAGCAAAAGCTGCAAATACTTTTAACCGTAATTTGCATAATTCAACACTTGAAATAAAATATACACACAGCATTCTCTATTATACATTTATTTAGATATAAATATATGTATATGTATTATTTATATTATACATATTTTGAGTATAAATATCATTCGCATTCAAAATAATCTTAGAAATTAAATTTTATTAAATCGTTTTTCTGTACTGTAGTTTGTGATGTGGTGTTGTTTACAGTGTTGGCTAACGTGAGAGGTTTTTGTTTTCGAGGTTATGTTTCATCAATGGAGCGCAGATAATATTAGAGATAACTTTTAATGAATATATGTGAGTCTAGTAGAGTATAAAAATAAAAAAAAATTAAATATTATAAACAATATTTTAAAAAAAATCAAAAATAAAATTTACAAAAAATAAAAAATAAGTTACAGAAACATTAAATATAAATATAATATAAAAAATATTAAGTAATGAATAACTAATTCTTAATACTCACAAACTTTTTTATATTGTAGATATAAAAATATAAAATATTAAATGAATAATACTCACAAACTTTTTTATATTGTAGATATAAAAATATAAAATATTAAAATATTCAAGTCGATACAAATATTTTTCATTTTTTTTTTAAATTTTATTTTGTGTGTTATTTATAAATTATATTTATATTTTATTTTATTTTAATTTTTTATATTTTACTTATATGTTTTTAATATTTCCTTAATATCTCTAGAAAATATTACAAAGATATAAATAGTTAATAAAAAATTAAAAAAAATATATATAAAAAAAACATATGAATAAAACATAAAAAATATATAAGTAAAATATTAAAAAATCTGTATCAACTACGTAATTTGACGTCTATAAATTAGTTGGTGAGTATTAACAATTAGAATATATTTTCTTGAATAACATACTCAAATCACAAAAGTCCATCGTTTCGTTGATATCTGTGCATAAAAAAATTTAAGTCGTTCCTTGATCTATTGATGAAGCATATTAAATTGTCTTAAGCCCTGCCTTTGCCAACCCGGTATTAGTAGAGACTTGGGCTTATAGATAGGTGTTTGTATATATTATGAGATAGTATGCCTAACTAAGCTGTTGTATGTATGTTTTATGTATAAACTAAGCTAAGGTAAGTATGAGTAAATGTATTTAGGAGTAGTCTAGTGTATATATGTATAATGTATATAGTATGTGTATAAACTGAACTATAAGTATATGATAAATATTATATAAGCTTGCAGTTAACTAGAAACAATCACATATCATACAAATGTATAGGAAATAGTTAAGTTATATTTTGAAGGCAAAAGAGTGCAAGTCATAACACGCCTCACACACACGCACACATACACACATGTACACATACAGTTGTTACCTGTCTCCTTGTGAATGCCATAACACACAATCAAAATAAACACACACACTCACATACACACATATACGCATATTTTATCAATATAAAGTTATATAAACTCAATAACCAACTACATTTATAGGCATTGAATATGACATATAAGTAGTTATATATATATATATATTATAATTTTATAGGTATATATGGAAACGAAATTTATGTTTAGAGTTTTTGATTTTTGTTTTTTTTTTGTATTTTTGTACTTAAACTAGAGAAACTCGTACTACAGCTTAGTTGAGTTTTGTTTCAGTATCTTGATCAGTTATCGTTTTACCTAACTTAGGATTAAAGAGGCTCTGTCACTTACCATATTGCTTGGTGCGAACGGGAATGGGCGGGGTCGTTGCGCCTTCGCCACGCTGTGAGCGCGCTGCCAGCCAAATGTAGTACAGGGTATCCGGATACAAACCATCAAGCGTGTAAGACTCAGAGTTCGAGATGCGCCTGCAAAAGATTACTCGATTATGCATATCTGATGACTTTGCATATATATATGTGTATATATCTCACTTGTGATGATCCTGATTGGCGTATGTGTCATTCCAGTAGAGCTCGTAGTGGACAATGTTCTCGCTGGAATGAGTTGGCTTGGACCACTGCAATGTGACTGCGGTCTCGCCGATATCAGTTGCCCGGAAATTGCTAGGTTGTGATGGCACACCTGTACATATAACACACACACACACACATTCATGTACATGTAAATATATCAATTTGTATATGTGTGTGTTTCGCATTCACGTAGGCACATATTTGGTTTTCGGTTTTCGGTTACGGTTTTGGTTGGTTTGGTAATAATGAAACGGAAATTACGGAAATTAAATAAAATACACAAACAAATCAATGCGCCATTTAAATATATATGTATGTATGTGTATACAAGAGAAATATGCGCCCCTTCAGATATTATGATGCAGATACAGCCGAGAGATATGCAAACCATTTGGCCACATGAAAATAAAATGTAGTTCAGGCCTACAAAATTGATTGAAATATTTGCAACATTCAAATATTGAAATGCAAACGGTTTGGCTATTGCCCAAAACTGAGACCTGTCCTCATTTTTACTATATTTGCATAGGCCTAATAAAGTAATATATACCTACATATGTGTGTGCTTCTCTCATCATACCCTGTAAAAATGAATTCTCTGAAATTGAGCAGGCAGATAGTTAAGTAAAATGTGTTTTATTGCTCACTCTTATGAATCCACCTAGTGAAATATAGGTGGAAAACGAGTATCGTTCGTAGCTCAAATTTTGTTTCGAATTTAAAAGTGGACTGCACTTATCCTATTGCCTTTTGCTCCAATGATATTATCAGCTAAAGGCCAAGTAATCCCATATAAAAGCCTTATAAAATATTTACATTTTCAATTTTATCTTATTTTTAACTATCTGAAATATAAATGAATTCGCTTTGCGTTTATTTGCAGTTGAAAATCCCGACTGGTTGCCATACAAAGGACTTACGGTCAGAGAGGTTGCCCCAAACGAAGCTAAGCGCATTAGGCTGCACAACTGCAACTGCAACAAATTCAAAGTCACACCATATACTGCCACGCCCCCTTGCATAGGGTGGGTTCTGGTATCCCTCTCTGACTACCTGACTGCCGCCTGCCCGACTGATAGTCGAAGAGCTCTGAAGCCACAAAGCTGCATATCAAAGTATGGCAAATGCAATTGCTTCAGCAGTCAAATTTAATGAATATTTACAGCACACCAGGACTCACACAAACACAGGCACACGCACACGCACACGCACATATGCACATGTAAGTGGAAATAAGTAAATGTTATAAATGGGTTTGAACTGGAATCAACTTGGCATTTCAGCTAAAAGAAATCATATTTTGTTGCCAGAATTACTAGAGGAAAGCAAGTTCAAGTGGTTTCATAGAATATACATATACTAATTATGCTCTTCATAACCAGCTTTATGGCAAGAGTTGCCACAAGTTTAAAAATATTTTCAAAATAACAAAGAGCTTTGTTTAAGGTGTCATAGCATAATGAAAGCTTTTATCTGCAGGACTTGTTAGGGAATTAACTTAATGAATTTTAAGGTTATTAAATTTGTGGTATGGCAGAGTTGCCAGATAGTTAAATGGAGATTTGCTTTGATTTGTCATCACATAATACTCTTATATCTAATTCATGGCAAACTAAGTTAATTAAATAGACATAGTATATACGTATGTGTATCTGTTGCATAACTAGAGTTGCCAGATGGTTTTCAATGACTATACAAAAAACTTTATTTCCGTGTTTAAGCATAATGCTAACTTTTATCTGCCTTGGAAATTAGGTATTTAGTTAAACGAAAACAAATTTATAAAATTTGTGATATACCAGGGTTGCCAGACTGGCTTAATGTATGCTTAATTGACAGAGAATCTCTTAGAATTACGTTCACACAATACCCACTAAATCATGACAGTCACTTCAATTAGTCTAGCTAATAAACGTATATTCTTAAAGGGAGTTGCCAGATAGTTTTAAAACTAATGGCAATTATAATATCTATGTATTATCCGCCTGATAAATAAGGGATTTAGCTCAGCGAACTTTCTTTAATACTAACTTTGACTTCAGTGTAGACTTCTGGACTTCATTTAATTCACTGTAGAGCTGCCAGGCCGTTTAATTTTCCACTTAATTTTCAGAGATAAAATTTGAATAGCCTTCACATACTACTCATTCAACTTTATTATAATAATCAATGGAATTAGTTATTCAAATTAAAGTAAATGTTTGGAACGGAGTAACTTTTAACTCCCTGAAAAATAAAGGATTTAGTTCATCGAAGTTTGGTTTTATAACTGACTGCCTAAATTTTAGTAATTGTAGAGTTGCCAGACCGTTTAATTTTGCACTAAATAAACTGAGATTCACTTTGAATTGCATTCGGAAATGCTCACCTATCTTCATTATGATACTCAATAAACAAATGAACGTATATGCTTAAACGGAGTTGCCAGATAGCTTGAAATTATTAATTGTATCTATTGATTTTGAAGGCGAATTCAATAATTGGCGTCAATTTAATTGCGTATTTCGTAATTAATTGGTTACGATTTGGCCATCAATTTTGGATGTTGGCTGTAGGCTGTTGGCCGTATTCACTCACCTTGCTGTGTCTTCACCTGCACCGGCGTGGACATGGGACCGGCTCCCATCGAGGTGTACGCCTGCACACGAACTGTGTAGATGGCATGGGGTGTCAATTCCGATACGGTTGTCAATTCGCTATTGTCAATCATTTGGGAGTTCCAAGAGGCTTCCGGCTGATTCGAATTGGTCGTATAGTACACCTTGTAGCCCTATAGAGTGAGATGGAGAGAAAATTGTATAAAACGTTTACGAATCGACAGAAAGAGGAATTGATAAAATCAATTAATCAATAGAGGATTTATGTGGAGCCCTAGACTTCCCGATTTGAAACGCCCATAGTAGGCGTGGATATATAAAGTTTTGATAGGTCTTAAGAGGAAGTACTAGCCTACTTGCAACATTTTGATTTTTTAGCCCTACAAGTGTAGAATATACAGTTTTACCCGGTTTGTCACCCCCCAAAGGTTGTAGCTATATACATATATATGTGTTTTGGGAGTATATATATATGTGTTTTCGTATGAGAGTGGTATTCAGGAATATATGGTCAAAATTTCAAGTATTAGACTTGAATAGCGCCGAAATTTTCCGTGCTAAAACATTTCTTAAAACATATCTATCCCATGGGAGCTATAAAGTATAGTCGTCCCTTCTGAGTCTTTAATTCCCTAGAAGATTGTGTTGATCCAGACAGCTGAACAGACGGACATGGCTATATCAATTCAGCTCATCGTGGTGATCAAGAACATATATACTTTATATGGTCGGATATGCTTCCTTCTCTGCGTTGCAAATTTCTGACCAAAATTAACATACCTTTTTTGCAAGGGTATACGGTTTACGATTATGCCGCAAAAACTATATTCTTAAACTTTGACCCGCTCAAGCTCATTAAAAGTCGCATCTCTGGAAATCTCTTGCCTAACCATAATCTGCTAGCAATTGGCAAGGCTGATAGCCTAGAATGAAATATGGCTTGTGGTCTCAGATTTGCGTACTTTATAATTTCGGACTTGTGGCAAGCACTGTTTGCAGCTGCAGCACGACGTGCCACGAGGCACACAGCTGCAACAACAAGAACAACAACAGCAATTGAGACCGACCACAACAATTGCGGCCTAGCACTTGACTCGATCAAAGTGCACCCCGCCAGACAGACCAAGGCAAGGAGCCAAGAGCCAGGAGCCAGGATCTGGCTTGGGGCATACAAGCTACAAGCCAACTGCTGGCTAACTGGCTAACTATGTGGCTTTGATTTCATTCGCACATTTGCATTTAAACGCTTGTCTCGGTCCCCCTTGCCGTCTGCGTTTTAATGCCAAACATGGCTAACGTCATTTCGTGCCATTTCCCAGCTTCCCCAGGATCTGGCCTTTCGACGTGACAAAGTGTCGAACCCTGGCCTGCCTGGCATGGCCCTCCAGCTACGACTGTAGCTGTAGCTGTGTCTGTTCGTTCCTGTTCGCTCTGTTGTTTAATATGCATACTCAATGCCAGGTACTTACGGTCACTTGTCCATTGGGCGTCTCTGGTGGCTCCCAAGTAATAACCATCGTCGAGGAGCTCAATGGCCGCACTTGCACGTTACGTGGCGCACTTTCCATTTCTGAAAAGAAACGAACATAAACACACAAAAAAAGAGAGAGGAAGTGTGATAAAAAAGGATTATTATCATTGTTAACACATTTGAGAAAAACAAAAGCGAGAGATAGAGCTTCTCATCTAGGGTTTTGAAATGCGAAAAGGTGAGTGGAACTTCAAGATAAAGAAACTGTTAAAGAAAGATGTGTGAGACAGAGATGAAGAGATGGAGATGCAGAGAGAGATGAAGAGAGAGATATATATAGATTGAGAGATGGACACAGAGAGATGGAGAGACAGACGGATGGAGAGCGTGAGATATGGAGAGAGAGAGAGACAGAGTTTCTCATTTATGTTTTGAAAATGCCAAACCTTAGTGAAAACTTAAGAACTTTCAACTATAAAAGAAGGGAGAGAGAGGGATGTATAGATGGAGATGGAGATGAAAGATGACAGATTGAGAGATGGAGACACAGAGAGATGGGAAGCGAGAGAAGGAGAGCTTAAGATGTAGAGACAGAGATGAAAAAATATATGGAAAGAGAGAGAGACCTCAAGAACTTTTAACTATAAAAGAAAGGCGTGAGGGAGAGATGAAGACAGAGAGAGAGAGAGAGCTGGAGAGATAGAGACATGAAAGCTGAGAGACAGAGATGACAAGATATGCACAAAGAGAGAGTTAAATATCTCTGTTCTTAATATGCCAAAGACCAGTGATAGCTCAAATACTTTGAGCTATACAAAAAAGACAAGAGAAACAGAGAGAGAAGGAAACTCTCGAGCTTTGTGTACAGGGACAATTGCCTTTATACCAACTTAACTCATGTTTATTCAATATGCACAACTTATCATAATTAAGCGATACTGCAACAAATTATTCGCATGTTAACTAAAGTAATTTAGCTTTCGAATTGTTTTTAATCAGTTAGCAATGCACTTTAAATACAACTCGGCAAATGCCAGAGGCAGAGCAGACACAGACAGACAGCTCAGCGATTGATGCGTTTCTGTTAAATGAAATTTTTGGCATTTGAAGCAGGATTTGAAATCAAATGCAGAGCCAGTTCGAAAATAGACCAGAAGCAGCGAGAGAGAGAAGGAGGGAGAAGGAGAGACTGAGCAGAGTTTATTGAGCGCTCCACACAAATGTTTTGCAATGCAAACAATCATCCATCACAATTGCTGGCAATGGAGTTTTGCTAAATGCACGTCCGTCTGCAGGACGGACTCTCTCCTCTCATTGTAAACATATTTTCCACTGCTCCTGGCGCATTATAGTGCGAATTTTGCATTTATAATGTGCAACGCATTGCTGCAAAAACAGGCACAGCACAACATTTAACAAAACACACACGCATACATACATACATATATTAACTGATTTTTGATGTGCGAAATTCAATGCCGAAAGCAAATGCAGCTAGAATCAGTTGAAATGCATCCGAACTGCCTATTGGCATATTTTTGGCCAGACATTTGCTTTAGGCTTATTATAACAATACCCTAGAAATGATTATGGGGTAAGTGGGTATATGAGGGAGAGATGCGAAGCGATATATATTTTTTTGTATTGGTTTAATTTTTTACTTTTTTACAAAGGTTTCTAATTTTAAGTGCTAAGAGAAAGTTTTTTTCCTCAGATTTGTTTCTCCTTCAATGGAGTTAGCCCTACATCATTTTTGATTCGATCTTTTGATATATTCTACATTTTCTTCAGAATAACTGCTAAATTTTGGTATATTATAGGATATCTTTTTTTTAAATTTACCTCTCTCTTAAAAAACGCTGCAATATAATTATAATACAATTTTTAGAGGAGGTTAACAAATAGAAACAAGAGGATGAAGATCTTTCAAATAGCTAAAATATACTACTTTTCGGTGCATTGAATTTAAATAACTCTCGTCTGAGCCCTTAAAACTAGTCTATCAAATGGTAAAATGTCTTGCAAATTATCACAGAACGTACCGACTTATTACTTACATTTTTTGCCCACTTCTTTATAGTTATAATTACGATAATCTTTAAATACAGAAAGATGAAGTTGGTCCTCAAGCATCAAGCTCTTAAGAATCGATATGAATATTAACTAGTTATGGTCTATTTTCTTGAAATTTAATTTCATATATTTTTTAAAATAATAATAATAATTCAATCGATATATGCCTTTTACTAATAACTTTACTTTGTTTTCAGATACAATCCATTCTCCATATGTGCTGAAGTCTAAAAAATAATATTCTTTCAGGCCCAAACCTACCTTACCAGAGTTATCATTTTTAAGCTTTAAATTCTATTTAATAATTTAAGCAACAAATATTTGTATTTATCTGTATTGCATTATTTCAAGAGAAACGGTGTAAAAAACAACAATTTACATTTTTAATGAAATAAATATATTATATATTTACAAAAAACCAGTTGTTGTTCACTAAAAAGCTTATTGTTTGCAGGCAAATCGAATTAAAAGTCAATGTTCGCTAAATTTAATTTCAGTCGCCGCTAACAGAAATGAGAAGTAGAGTTGAAATAGTTAATTGCAGATTTATGTTAATTTACATTCAAATGTTAAGTAACGTATTTATCCACTGTTAACTTACATATGGCTGTTAAGCAACAGCAACAAAGAATTTTAAAGGGCTGCTGTTAAGCAGCTATTGCTGTAAAGTTTGAGTAAATTTTAAATTACTATATCTCTACTACATCTATACTATTATATATATATATACCTTTTGAATTTCTCAAAGTCTGTAGAAAAAAAAGGCAATGTTTACTTAATAAGGAGGTAGAGCTCATATAAAAAGTTTGCCTTTAGAGAAATCTTGCATATTTCTAGACCACTTTGATTTCGAATTTGACACAAATTTAATTCTTTAGGTTTAACAGGACTATATCAATGACATGGTCAACCTAATTATATGTTGATCAACTGGGAATCAAGAAGACATTTTTTTTACGCAGGTTACCCAGTATTTTATGTTTGGTATTGTATAATAAAAATTATTTGTATCAACTGGAAACCAATGTTTATTTAGTATATTATTAATGTGCTTCATTGAATCTGTTAAAAGATAATGCCATTTTTAGCTGTTTATTGGGTATACTAGTGCATAAACCGCAATCGTAAATGTTTGAAAACCATTTGCTAGGCGTGAAATTGCTAAACAACTGAAATAGCAGCCAAAATTGTGGTAGGTGTTGGCGGTAGATGCCGATACGAGGGAACAATAGCTGAAGCATGGCACTGCTAATTAGTGGGCAACTCAATTGCTGCTCCATGTTAGGGAGTGTGTGTGTCTGGTCATGTATGTGTGTGTGTGTTGCATCATTTCCTTTTCTTGTGCTCCTCAATTGGTTAATGGCCAATCAATAAATTCCAATTCTCACAATTTTACTGCAATATCTTGTACATGGGGTGCCACTGCAGCGTTTTACCCACAATTTATATCGCAGCCATCTCATCTGTTACACAAGTACGCTGCGTACACGTGTGTGTGTGTGTGTGTGTGTGTTTGTGTATGTTGCTATAGATAGAACGAGCTGCCATTGCCATTTGCCGGGTCTAGGCTAAGATTTGCATGCACAGCACATGGGGCACTCAAAAATTGCAATAGCTTCGCCTCCGCCACCTTCTCGTGGCTGACTGGCTGCCTGGCTGCCTAGTTTCCCTGGTTATCCTGGCAGCTCCTTTTGGTCCTTGTGTGTGGGAGCGTCACGTAAGCTGCATTTAAGAGCATATACATTACATACGGATACGCTCCATTAATATGTATCCCTTGCATGCCTGCTCACGCCTACTGCTCAATGCTTACAGTACATATAGCACTAAATTCTAAGCAACACACACGCACACATTGACACTGACACACATACAGAAACACACGTGCAAAGACATCGGAAACAGGCCCTATGACCTATTACATGACGAAAGGAGCTGTTAAAGAGTTGCCAACACACTTTTGTGTGAAAGTGTGCGAGTGTGTGTGTGTGTGTGTGCATTAAACTTATATGTATAAGACCATATTAGTTGTATACATTATAGCCAAATTGCAATACAAGGCAGCTTGAATGCAGACAATCGAGCATAAGATGAGATAGAGAGTAGAGGTCCTTGCGGACTTGCTGCATATATTTATAATTGATGCGAATTGAGGCAGCAACAGCTTCTAGCTTTCCGGCTAGCGTGAAAATTGTCAAGTTTCTGATATGCTCAGTTGGGAATTAATGAAAAGCATAAATTACAGATTGAAATCTATATAAAGTTAATCAAAATAGATGATAATATGGCAAAGCGGATGTGGAAAATGTGTTTGAGAAACTTGTCAAAGGCAAAGCAACATGAATTTGCATTGTTGCAGCAGCCTACTGCTATCAACAGAGTACACACAGTTGAAAAATAAGTGTATGTGTAAGTGAGTCGGCTGCAAGGCAGGCACAGTGGGCAGAAAGAGATAACTCAGCCACAGTTGCTATTCATGCTCTTGTACAAAAAAACGGGATCTGAAGTTTCGTTTGAAGTGCAAGCAGTCAAGATGATCTGAGCAGCTACAATCATATGTCCATTGCATTCACACTAATGGCGCTTGAGATTTTGAATACCTTCTGTGTGAGTGAGAGAGGTATTAATGAGAATGAAGCGCTAGCAGAATGCAGTTATAAACAAAGCGGCCATTGCTCTTTTGGAGAGACCGAGATAGCACAGTTACTTATGCATTTTGTCTTGATCGCTCGTTCTCGCTGTGCTTTAGAAGAGCAAAGAATGTGGATAATATGTAAGTGTAAGTAGATCGGCAGCAATGCAGTGTGGCCATTGTTGTACAGACTGGATATTGTGTTAGAGTATATCAGCTCTAAACCAGGGATTACAGCGCTGTTAGAAAACATTAATTAACAGAGTAGATAACGTCTAAGCTTAAATGCTCAATACGAAATGTTTGTAATGCAGTCGAGCTACGATTCAGGTATGTTCCATCTGGTGTTCGTGCCGGCTTAAGCTGTCTGCTGTTTATGGCACTCGATTGTTGCACTTGCAGGCCATAATATATTCGACCCTCTCAGCTGCTACCTAAGCTCCCATGACACGTGTCATTATCCAATGCGTGCGACCTGCTGCAGAATTCACCAAAAAATTTTACTACTTTTTCTGCATTTTCTATTTCTCTTTTTCTGGTCTGGCTGTAAATGCTGCAATCGAAATAATATTTCGAAACGATATTGGGCAAGCGATAAGCATAATTGCGGCAATAAAAGTTTTCAACTTTTATACGACAAGCTACAACAAAAATCTCTAAAAAAAATGGCAGACAGGCTAGAAGAAGAGCAGTAGCAGAGAAAAAGGCGGCAGGCAGCAGGCGGAACGCAGTTCAAGCGCTTGCTTACGCGCAATTGCCATAGCTAAAACGCATCACACACACACTCAGACACATGCATAGAAACGCATACCCACACACATATGTATATGCAAGGCACTTGCAAGCAGAGAAACGACATTGATGCGCATTCATATGAACGCATAACAATGCAAAGTTTATGCGTTGCCAACCACATTCAGTGTAGACCGAAGGGAAGAGCGAGAGGGCATTAGGCGACGTGAGCCAGCTGCCTCTTAACACACACGCATATACATCAGCAGACCAAGTGTGCGTGTGTTTGTGCTTGAGCAGCTGCGTATGCAACGGTTTTTCTTTTTTAAACATTGCAGTTACCTTTGATTTCAAGCGAATAGAAAGGAAGCGTACAAGAAGGGCAGAGGCTCAGAAAGTGAATGAGGCAGAGTTGATGGGGGGCTGAGTGCTGTAGAGGCTAATGTCATGTGAATGCCGTTCAGGAATTGTTATTGAAATTGTTTTGGCCATAAAATTTTGTTGGCATAGAAGAAGTAGCAAAGGCTAAGAATACTTACTTGTGCCACCAAATGAGAAATCGCCTGAGATGCGGAGAGCGAAAAGAGATGAAAATATATAAGAGAAAAGACATAACGGGAAACGGGTAAGTACTGTTGTTTACATAAAAATGTAACCACAAAAAAAACAACAAAAACGAAAAACTCAAAAAAAAGAAAAGAATACAAAATCAAATAACGAAAAATTGCTGAAAAATCCTGGCAGCGTTTGTTGAAAATGTTGCAAATAGACAGAAGAAGATGAAGAGAAACAGTTAGTGGGTTTATCTTTACGATTTAGGGCTTGCATGGGGCATACTCACTTGTCTCACCCGTGGTGCAAGTCGCTGGCGCCGAGGGCGGGCCACGCCCTATATTGTTAACAGCTATCACATAGAACTCGTATTCCGTATAGGGACTCAGAGCTCGCACCACATAGTACATGGTAATAATGCCGCTAATCTCACTGAAGGCCTGATTCGCATTCTTCGGCTTGTACTGGATGACGTAGTACTGCAAATCCTCGGGTCCCTTGTACGACCACTCCAGACGCACCGAAGTTGCGGTTACTTCAGAGATTTGCACATCTGTCGGTGCCGTGGGCAGTGCTAAGCAGAGGGAAAGAGAGGGAGAGAGAGGTTAATAAGGTTAGTATGTAGCGTTGTAGAGTTTTGATATATATTCCGTATTGTTAGGCCTTAGCTCAAATTAAAGTCAATAATCTGCTAAAAGATTATCCCTGCACCCATTGAAAATGGGATTTCAGGGTATAAAGGTTTTGTGAAAATGAATGTAACAAGCTAATGGAGGAGTGGTAGACCCCATAAAGTATACATTTATATTCGACGAGTTGAGTCGATTTAGAAATGTCCCTCTGTCCGTCCGTATGAAACAGCGATCTCGTAAACCACAAAAGCTAGAGATTTGAAATTTTAAATATATATTCTTGTACACCATACGCAGTACAAGTTTACTTCTTTTTTTGATAACTCATCCTATTTTATTATTATCGATCAAAATCGATATTTTGACTTCGTTTTTAAGCTAAATCTTCAAGATAGAGAGATACTAAATTTAAAATGTAGGTTTCTGTGATGAAAATACAGAATTGAAATATATAAGAGTTTGGATAACTACCCCATTACTCCGAAAATTGAAAATAAGTATTTCATATAGTAGAGACTTGAGTTTTTGATAGAGAGAAATCTCTCTTAAAGCCTAAGAATAATCGAATCACAACAAATAAATAATATTTTTACCTAGCTGCATTACAGGGCATTTGCTAGTCTATCAATTTTAATGTCTACTTCTACTTACATTGCACCTTGACCACGGACACCGCATCGATCTGGCCCAGCGAGGAGGCAGCTATGCAGGTAAAGTTCGCGCTCTCCTGTATGTTATTTAGCTGTAAAACATTTCGACCTATGGGTATATCATTCTCAGGTGTCAGATCTTGTGCACCTGCAAAGATTTATAAAAAAGAAGGATTAGCTAAGGGAGTTACGAGTGATTATAATTTCTTACCCTTCATCCATTTGACGTGCGGCATGGGTGAGCCGACGGCTACGCAGGACAGATTCAGATTGGAGCCCAGCATCACCTCGCTAATGGGCTCTGGTGGGCGGGAGAATGTGGGCGGGACGCGACGCACCTTCACATACAAATTGGTGGCCTTCGAGTGCTCCGTGCCAATGGCGTTCTCTGCCACACATTCGTATTTGCCCTGATCCTCTTCGCTGCTGTTGTTGATTTGCAAGACGCCTGGAATAGGAAAAAGGAAGAGTTAGAAAGTGGAAAATTAGAGAGTATTCAAAATATATGATAAACTTTCGAGTATATCTATTTATATCAATATTAATCTATCTATGCATATATAGCTCAGATTTATGTTATATCTAGAGTTTATCTAAGCCTTTTGCAAAAAGTTTCCTTAAGATTAGGTTAAGGTTAAGCAGGGTTTTACTCAGGTTAGGTAAAGACAAATTATTCTAGGGTACTTATATGTCATAGGATTAATATACAGCTCCTTCATATACAGGTCAAATTTGACTGCAGTTGAGGTTTCTTTTAGGGTTGTCTTATGAACTACCTTGCTACCTGTTTAGCTATAAAACACACGCCTTTCTCACAGCTCAGCTCAGTTGCTTATTGCCCAGTGAAGAGGAACTACTTGAAAATGCTTCGATTACTTTCATTCGTAATCCTCTCCAGCTGTTGGATCGTCGTCCTGGCCACCACCTACGTAACCGTTGACAGGCCTATCCAACCCGCTCTTGCCGAGCAATTGGAGATGATTGATTTACTGGACTTGGGCGATAGACCCAGACGCCTGGCCCAACCCACGGAGCTGCACAATTCAGCATCCAAGTTTCTGCTGGAGGTCTACAACGAGATCAACGAGGAACAGGAGCCGCAGGAGGTGCTGCAGCAGCGACACAAGCGTTCGCTGGACGATGACATATTGCTCACCCGAGAGGATCGCCAGGAGATGGCCAGCTGCAACAGCATCTTGACCTTCGCCTGCCGATCCCAGCTAGAGCAGTTCGATCAGGATCAGCGGGATATGCAGATCACATTCAATACGAACGATGTGCCTGTTGACCTGTTGCTGGTGCAGGCTATGCTCCGCATCTACAAGCAGCCCAGTGGGCAGGAGAGGCGTCAAAATCTGACAGTCTCTGTTTACAGAAGGATTCACAGTCATCAGCAAGGAGTGGATGCTACTCCTGTCTATCGCATTCTGCAGTCTGTCAACACCACGGCCCATTTCAAAGGTTGGCTCGAGTTCAATCTGACTCACACCTTGCGCACCTGGCTGCTTTACAGGGGTCCCCAGCGTCACGAGCTTCGCATCTCTACGCAACTAAGTACTCTGGATGCTGGTCTGGTGGCTCCTCAGGATCTGCAGTCCAATCTGCAGCCCTTCATTGTGGGCTACTTCAAGGGACCCGAGCTCCTGGTGAAGGTGCAAAAGCTGCGCTTCAAGCGGGATCTGCAAAAGCGCAAATCTTCGCAACCAGCTCCGCCCCCGCCCTCGTCGTCGGATCTCTACAAGATGCCGCAGTCCTGCGAGCGTCTCAATTTCACAGTGGACTTCAAGGAGCTGCAAATGCACAACTGGGTCATTGCGCCCAAAAAGTTCGAGGCCTACTTCTGCGGCGGCGGCTGCAATTTCCCGCTGGGCACCAAAATGAATGCCACGAATCATGCGATTGTCCAGACTCTGATGCACCTGAAGCAGCCTCACCTGCCCAAGCCTTGCTGTGTGCCCACTGTACTCGGCTCCATTACCATTCTACGTTACATCAACGAGGACATTATAGACTTGACCAAATATCAAAAGACCGTGGCCAAAGAGTGCGGATGTCATTGAAAGGATTTCAAATTGATCTAAGTTACATTAAGCTTGGCTATAAGGAACTATTGTGGTTAAGCCAGTTTGTTTAGCTTAGTTAAGATTAAAGTACTTCGAATTCGTTTAAGAAAGTAGAATAAATACATATGTAATAAAAGTCCAAGGTGAACTAGTTCAAAAACGAATAAATTTAATTCTCAACATAAATTCGAGCAATTGCACAGTGGAAAATGTTCAGCTATCAAAATGTAACTAGTTCAAAAATGAACCACGTTTTCAATGTCCAAAACTGACTATGTTATCATAGGGGAATCGAACTAGTTAAAAAAAAAAGTATTGTATGCAAAAACACCGCAGTAGAAAATATTGGTGATTAAATATTGAACTAGTTGAAAAAATTCCAATTATAAACTAAAATAGTTCTGCAGTAGAAAAACAAGCTCAAAAATGATCAAATTTCAAACTAAAGATATGCCCAAAATGACTAAAATTGCATAGAGAATATGAACCAGTTCAAAAAAGAATAAGGCATGCTATAACACTGCACCAAAAAAAAATATTCAATTATAAATTAAACTAGTTAAACAAACTACCTACCAAACAACTTCCGTTCAAAAATGAACAAATTTTAAATTAAAGATATTCTTAAACTGTTTGGGTTGGCAAAGAAAAATTGAACTAGTTAAAAAAAACTGGTAAAACCCCGCATTAAAAAATATTGGCAATTTTAAAACAAGTTACCAACCAAACTAGTTCCTCAGTAGAAAAGGTATGTTTGTTGAACTAGCTCAAAAATTATTATATTTTAAGCTGAAGATATGACAAAATAGTTTAAGCTAGTTCAGATATTGAACAAATTTCAAACTAATGATATGCCAAAACTATGTTGGAATTGAACTAGTTCAAAAACGAATCTGTCTTGAATAAAGTCCAAAACACCGCATTAGAAAATATATCGAAAAATACATTAAACTAGTTGAAAAAATGATCTATTATAAGCCAGGACAGTTACGCAGTAGAAAAGGTTGGCGAATAATTATAGAACTAGTTCAAAAATTAACAACATTTTTAAAAATTTAAAGTCGAACTAGTTCCATAAGTAACAAAGCTCAAACTTAAGTTAAGATTTAAGATTGTGTTATAAAAATTGAGCTAGTTCATAAAATCACAAATCGTAACACACCAAAGTAGATCTATATTAAAAAAAACTTGGCATATGCAAATTGAACTAGTTAAAAAAAGAACAAGTTCTGAGAACAACATATGGCAAACAACTGTAGAGAAGTTTGGGAAAAACTTATTGAACTAGTTATTGTCATTATTGAACTAGTGCCAAACCAGTTCCACAGTAGTACAGTTTTTCATATAAAAATTGGATTAACTAAGCAGAAACTAGCAGCAAATCTTGGGCTATAAAAATTGATGAATGTTTTTAGTATAAGTGTATTTCAGCTATAAAACCCGCATGCCAACATATCAACTCAGTCAAATTTCCATATAATATTAAATGTAAGCAAATTTTGAAGGTAAACACAAAGCTTTAATGATTTATAGCCCGAAAAGGGAGCGCATGTGTAAGTACTGCTTGGATCTTAGATTTATCAATAAATTTGAAAGTCAAAGTGCGGGCTTTAATGGCCGAACCCACATGATACTCATTGTAGCCATAAAATGGCCAGAATTTACCTTTTTATGAGAGGAGTACAGGGAGTTCCCCCGCTCCCCAGAGGCCCGAGCAACACATGAAAATTAACACAATTTTTATATGTATATGATTTTAAAGGCCGCATAAAAGTTATGACAGTGCAATCTGCCCAAGGGGGTCTATTAAATATCGAGCGCACTTTTCCGGCATATTAAGCTAATGTGAATGACACATATAAAGCGCCATAAACTGCGTGCGTGGGAGAGACCCTCGCATTATATTTATATGACCAATAAACAAAATAAAATATGTACGCCGAAACAAGCTAATTCCAACAGAGACATTGAATAAAACTCCCGCTCATCAGTTTGCTCTGAGTACTTAGGGAATATTTGCTTTGCTTTTTAATTGAAAAACAAGCATTAACACAATGTTCTACTCTCTACTTGATAATCAATTTAAATTGTTTGCATTCGTCTAATATCGTTTTTCAATTTACGCTTGAACCGCGCGACCCACAATTAATCAAGCGTCTTAATTTCGGATAATTTTCAATTCGAATTTATTTGCGAGTCAATTTGAGCGATATTTATGCGAAATTCGCGGATGAAATATGCATGATATATGAAAACAATTCATTTGAACACATTTTCACATTTCCACACACATATACATATATAACAAATATTTTATTTGTGTGTGAAATATTCGCAGATTTTAATCGTTTCATTATTTATAGAGCGCATTTTTATGCGATAAAAATTGTCGCATCGCTTCACTTTGTGCGTCCAGATTTTATAGCACTCTCTTTTTTAATTACTATTTTTAATATTTTTTATGTTAAAGAAGTGACGGAGCTTTCACTGATCGAAGAGGTGATACCCCGTTGTCAACTTCTACCTGCTATTTACATTTGCAAAAGCACAGTATACCCGTTTTCAAAGATTACAGGGAATAACTCAAGGAAACATCATAATATACATTGCAAGCGAATCGATTAAATTAAGTTCGATATTAAATAAGAATAAATTGCAAGCAGTGTATTGGTATTTTTCATTTACTTATTCAAAATTGTTCATATTTTGGCTAACATTTTTATTTAAATATAATATTTTCTGAAAATTGTATTCTCTATGTTGGGAACATCAAGTACTTTCATAGCAAACATTTGTTACATTGGAATTCATTGCATTGTTGTCAAAAAAATAAAATATTTAAACTTCTCTTAAATTTAATATGACTTATATAAGAATTTATTTCCTAGTCAAAATCATTCCTTTGTTCTTCGATAAATACAAGTAATTTTATAGATTATTAATTTTCTTATCGGGACCCGCGGGGATTTCGGTTTTTTTAGAATGTTCCACATCCCGCCGGATGACGAGAATTTTTTTAGGGACCCGCGGGATTCCCGGAAATACCGATTCCTACGCCAATTTCTAATCAAAACACATCAAACTATTTAACAGAAGCGACTCAGAAAATAGAAGATTAGAACTAAGTCGACTCAAAAATAAAGCAATAATCTAACGGAACTTGGTCTTCAATACTTGCACACTTAAATGCCAGTAAATTGCATAAATATATATTTCATATCTATAAAAAACATTCCTTAATGTATATACATACATACATATATACACAAAAGCTTAAATACATTCATAAATTCCATTTGCATTCCAGTTAAATTTTAAGCAAAACCTTTTAACTAACTCATAGTTGACCTTATAAACTTCTGCCATTGCAGCTTAGACATATATCTTTCTATTAATCAATAATACGTTTTTTAAATATTTTATGCATGTAAGTGAAAAGTGAATATTTTAATTTTTTATATCTTCACTAAAAATATTTTAAAGCAAAATAAATTAAATTCGTTTCTTAAATCTAAAAGCATGATCTGTCAGTTGTTGCAATTTAAATTATTCAATTATTATTGACTTGTAAAATTATGTAATTTATTAGAGTCGAAAAGGTACTGCGTTACGGTTGCGATCAAAGTAAACGTTTGAGAACGACTAAGTGCAGCAGCTAAAGTCTAGGCTCTTGCGTATTAGACAAAGCAGAGAGTGCACAAGTGAGAGTGAGACAGCTGAAAAGAAGCGAGTGCAGCAATAACGGAAAGCGATCATACAGATAGCGGCCATTGGAGATTGCATGAGATAGGCCAGTTATCTGCAGCCGCCATTAGCGCTCTTTGTTTTAATCCCGTTTCTTATTTTTGTGCTGTAGTGTGAGGAGTGCACTATATGTTTGTACTGTTAACAGAGTGGGTAGACAATGTATGTGTAAAAATGGATCTGATGTAATGCAGGGAATGCGGCGCTGGCAGAAAGCGTTTATTTACTAAGTCACCACAATCGAAACAAACTTAAGATCGAAAATGCATCAATTATTAAACAAAGAACTAAGAGAAAATACTTAGGCATGCATTCACACAAATATTTTGATTCGTGTAACCTACAATAAATAAAAAATATAAAACATTCTAATTTATCACAATGTGAATTGATCTAGTTGACTTATAAAGATTCAAGAATATGTTATTAACATAGCATAACAGTGCCCAATATGTTTGCGACAGAGACAGCAGTAGGGCAGTGATAACAGTGCTTACAGCCATTGCTGTGGACAGTATGGGAGAGTTGTCTTAAGACGCCATTATTGTTTCATATCATTGTACTGCATGTATGTAGGTTAGAGTGGGTCGGTTGCAAGGCATTGATGGAAAGGGATTATTCAGCGAGCGGCCATTGGAAGTGCACGAGGTAGTTCAGTTATCTGCAGTCGACATTAACGCTCTTTGTTTTGATCACGTTTCATATTTGTGTGTTGCAGTGCGAAGACTATAGATAATGTGCGTGTGAGTGAGTCAGCTATATGGTTGAAAGTGAAGCTATTGAAAGTGTTTATCCGAGTTAAGAAAATTATCCGCATCGGCCATTAGCGCTCTTTGTTTTGATACCGTTTCTTGCTTTTGTGCTGCAGTGGGAAGAGTGTAGATAAGGAAGGGAGTGCAGCACTAGCAGCAAGTGTCTATCCGCTGAGTGTAGCTTGGTTATCCCGCAACGTGAGTTCTCAGCTGTTAATGTTTTTATATAGAAATACCAACCAGAAGTATATCCTGTATACGATCGATTGCAATATATTCAATCGTTCTTATATTAGTAATAAATTTAACTAAACTTTTAATAAAATATTGCAATTCAATGCTAATGAATATGAGTAATAAATTAAATTTTTCAGTGCTGAGTGAATATGACAAATATTTTCACATTTCTAGCTGTCCACAACTTTCCGAATAAACTGTACAAAGTGAAAAATGTTGGATTGCAGCTAATGCAAATAAAGTATTCATAGCGCAATATTTTTCCTTCCATTTGGCTAGATAAATGTTTGTTGCCTGTTTTGATGTTGGCCAACTAATGAAAATGTGCTACATGCTTTGCCCCGCTACCAAAAAAAAAGAGAAGAAAACAGCGAAATGGAAAATCAACCACTGCGAAAGGAAATGCAACAATACGAGGCGTGGCACTCACACTCACACACACACATATAGAATACAGTTGAGTGAATCATTTTAATGACTCGTGTTGCCCTTGTTCCCCTGCCACGCCTCCACGCGCCCCTAGCAAGTGTCTGTGTGTATAAATTGTAGAAATGTCGAGCCGTGCTAAATGTTGCAAAAATTGTTCTACTACTCATGTGTATAATAGGTAAAAAGATAAAATAAAAATACAAGTACTAATAAAAGAGAGAGAGAAACAACTAAAAATGATGATGTCTGCTGTTGCTGTGCGGATGATTGCAGCGCGCTTTTATTTTGCCACACTGTGCAAAAGCTCCTTTTTTTATTTTAGTATTTTTATGCATCTGGTTGTGTGTGTGTGTGTTTGTGTGTGTACGTGTTCGCCTACATGCATCAAAGTTGATTGTTGCGAAATTTATTGCATACTTTTTGGCTGCACATTTATTACGCTTGTTGCGCTTTCCGGGCCGCACAATTGCTGCTGTTATCGTTGTTGCTGTTGTTGTTGTTGTTGTTTAGGAATCGCTGAACCATTCAAACAACCATTAAATGCCACTGCATTTTAAATATTGCCCTGTTTTTTGCATGTGTGTGTGTGTGTGACTGCACATCAACCTTTTAGACTCTCTCCTTTTCTCTCTCTCTCTCTTTGGGCATTTGCATATGCTCTGCAGGTGGAATCCTTTGCAACCCAAAAAGAAGAAATGTGATTAAAATTTATGGCAAGCAACTTTCATTAAAATTGCTCGCAAGCTGGCAAAACATTAACATAAGCCACACACACACAGGACTAGGTGTATGTGTGTGTGGCAAGGATTTTGGCTCTGCAATAAAAATTAAGCTATGGAGCAGCTGAGAGTCCTGCCTGACTGTCCCCAGTGAGTGTATGCGTGTGTGTGTATAGCTCTTATGAAAATTAAAAATTCTTTCAAGCATCGTAAAAATAAAGAAATGGCTAACCCAACGCATGCTCTGCAATATTGGCTGAAATAGCAACTGCTTAATATCAACAGCAGCAAGTTGACAACAACACAAAAAAACTGGGCCACTGACTTAAAGCGAAAAAAGTCACAGGGAATAGGTAGTTGAAGGTGTGCTTTGAAAGCAAAGGATGTATGTAACTGGAATTTTACTTTTCAACTGTGCAATAAGTTCAAGAGCAATGAGTTCAATTGAAGAACTCTTCTAAAATTGGATAATTGAGGACACTTAACCAAAGTCGATTGCTTGATGCTGTGCGGGCTATAAATTTTAGGAAATAGGGCACGCTAAAATAGATCATATTTAAAAGACTGGAGCAACAAACTTATATAATATAATTAGTTAATAATAATGCCATTGATTGAAAACCCTTGGATTGAACACTTTCTGGAGTTTATAGCCAGCACAGCAACAAACAATCGAATGTTGTTAAGTATGCTCAATTATCCAATTTTAGTAGAGTTCTTCAATTTAACAATTTATTAATTTCGAGGACTTACAGGAACCGCTAATTATAACCCTGGAGCATTATAATAGCTTGCCGCAAGAGTTACAATTTTATTTTGAGGCCAATAGGGTACTTAGTAAGCAAAAGATTGAATTTAAAATATATACAAAATTACATTTATATCTATAATTATCAATTTTTTGAATTAGTTTTAAATATTTTAAGTAATACATTTAACCTGTAAGCACATTGGTACATAGGCTTAGTAAGAAGAAGAATAAATAAATAAATAACTAGTTAAATTGAAATATTTTTTTGTAAAGAAAAACAGAAAAATAAAAATAATATTTTAATATACTAATATATTACTAAAATAAAACTATAAAAAAAATTAATTTTTATAGGTTAAACTTTAGTTAGATCTTGAAATAGTTCGCACTAAAACAAGCAAATTAATTATGAAATATAATAATATTACTTTATATATTATACGATATTCATTTATATTAAGAACTCAAATATATAAATATGGCAAAACACTTCAGTACTCCATTATAAAGTTAAAGGCTCTAGTTTAAGAGTAGTTTAATATATAATGACATCATTCATTTTAAGTTCTACCTAGATTTTTTTGATAGTCCGCACTAAAACAAGCAAGTTAAGTTAGAACAAAACCTCAAGCATTCAAATGTATTAAAATACTTTAGTATTCCATAATAACGTTAAAGGCTCTAACCCGTTAAGCTAACAATTCAAGATGTTAAGAGGACTTAAGCTAAACATATAGCAATGGTTTTTTAGTATCACTTGTAAGCAAGACTGCAAAAATCTAAATTTAGCTTAAGAGTACTTCAATTTACAAAAATCATTGCTTCAAAAGCCTTTGGCTAAAACTCTAGTTAGAAATTGAAACAGAGATACAATAATGAAACGCTGTAAATTGCTTAACAAAACTCGAAAGCTTTTAGTCTTGCCTATTGTTTTTTTTTAAATTCAACTTACTTTCAATAAGAACTGTACCTTGAATTTGAAATATCAGCCAAAGTAGTTTGAAGCAATAACTTTGTTTTAGCCAAATTTGTATAGTCAATCAGTTCTATTACTATTCGATTCGCGCTGTAAACTAAGCCAAATCGCATAATTGCCTTGTGTTCAGTTGCCATTCGAACTATTCGAAGCCACTGTGGAAAATTTCCGCTGAATGACTCTCAATCGCTGGCTGCGTAACCACTCAGACAAAGCTCGAATAGTTGGCATCATTCTATAGCTGGCGCTCAATTTGCTGGCGCTTTTAATGGCCGCAACGACTATTTAAGCCAAGTCAATCACAGAAGAAGGGGCAACGCCGACTGGTTTGTCGTCTTTTGTGGCCGTGTTGCCATTAACAACAGCCGCGAGACAATGCCGCCTGCCAATACGGACGACGAGGACCCAATGTGGCTCAGACTGTGTTTCAGGCTGCGCCCTAATCCCGCCAACAGCTGCCCCCTCCTTCGCGCCACGTTCAGCTATTGCTACATGGCACACATGTGGCATGCCACAACTGCACTTCCGCTTGCGCAGTCATTTTCATATTTTGCAACTTCCGTTGCCCAGACACACACACACACACACACACACTAGAGTTGGGGGAGGGTGGGTAAAAGTTATCGCCTGGCTGGGTCCCAAAGTCGCTAAGGCGTGTGGCACAAAGCGCGTGGCCAAATGGGATTATTAATTAAATTATGCTTTAATTTAAGTTGTCCACATCTTCAGCAACAACAGAGAGAGAGAGAGAGAGAGAGAGAGAGAGAGAGAGAGAGAGAGAGAGTTGTTGAAAACTTTTCAATTTTGTAGCTAGCGACTGATCGGTGGAAAAACTTGACTGACCCCGCCTCAAAATGGGAACATCTCAAGTGGCAAGTGGCAAGTGGCAAGTGCTCACAGTCATGCACATTTTGGGGCAATTACTGTCTCGTTTTCAACAAAACTGACTGTCAACTCAAAGGAGACGAAAGGAGTTGAGCTGAGTTGAACAAGGGGGTAAAGCTCATAATTTAAGCATTAAACTTTCTCAAATGCTTTCAAGTTGACTTGGTCTTAACTACACTTTTACAGCTCAAGTAAATAATTGCGAGCGAGCGTCCCAAAGGAGGGCGAGTGGGGGCGTGGCTTGTAATGATGGGCATAGCAATTAAAGTTATAGTCGCATGGTTATTTTTGGTTACGGGAAGGGGATCGGGGCCTCTCTCCTTTTAAAGAGGCTGCACAGCTGCGGCCAAAAGTGTTTTAGTTGAAGTTTAATAGCAACATAAAAATGCCAAAAACAATGCAGACAAGAGAGAGAGAGACTGAGGTGTGTGTGTGTGTGTGTGTGTGCGCACAACAAATGGACAGCGTGGAGAGACTGCGACAAGGTGTATTCTTTTACGACAATGGCCAAACATTAACTTTAAACTGTTCCGTAGGGAAGCTTACGATACGAGCATTACGTATTTAAGACTGAATCGAGGTAGTTAGGCTTTAAGAGTTGGCTACTTAAGAGAAAAGGTAGTTTCCTAAAATATTTATATACAAAATAAACAAAAGATTTCAATCAGTGAAAAGATCTTAATTCAATAACTAACTCAGTCTTTGTCTGGGAATAGTGTATAAAATATTTTCATTCCTGACTTTGTCTACAAATTTTACATAAGAGTTTTCACGGAAACAGTTACAAAATATAATTAATTTTTTTTTTTTTTTAACTTTTTATAAAATATTTATTAAAGTTTAATTTGCATTTGAAAAGTAATGAGTTGTAGTCCTTGCTAATTATATTTCTTGATTTATAATTTTTCAACACCTTTGAAGCTAGAGACAAATTGGAACATAGAGGTTTATAAAGTGTTAAGATTTTTTTGTTACGGCCACTGGAACGTGGCCTATCAGGAAACGCTATATATCTTAAACAACTTTGCCGGCTAAGAAGAGGCATTGGAATATATACTCATGTATTCTAGCGGTACACAAAATGATATGGTCTATAGCATCGCCCTTTGGGGGCGTGGCAAATAAGGTAAAACTGTATTTTCACAGTTTTAGAGCTAGAGCCTCAAAATTTGACATATAAGGTAATGTTTCTCTTCTCCTCAAATTGCCTAAAAGTCAATGACATACGCTTATAAGGAGCGTGAAAATCGAAAAATATATCTTCCACAACTATAACACAGAAATGACAAAATTTTGCAATTCAAATACTGTGATACTACTGATAGTCAACGCCCAAAAGGGCGTGTTAAATCCCAAAAATTAATATTCGATTAAATCTAGCTGTCTTTTCACCGTGAACGAATGCTTACTTGTTATACCCTGAACCCATGGAAAATGGTATGAAACAGGCAGGCCCATAAAGTATATATATTCTTGATCAGGACGACGAGCTGCATCGATTTAGCCCTGTCCTTCTGTCTGTCCATTCGTCTGTCCGTATGTATGAACGCGTCGATCTCAGAACTTATAAAAGCTTGTATACCACATTAAAATCGTTATCGAAATTCTTTTTCATATTTTTAGCTAGTCACCAAATTTAGATTTAGCTTTTTGTAAATAAAATACATTTTCGATTTATCTCATATTTTGGATACCGGCTCCACATCATACATAATCCATTTAATTTATATTCAGATGGCAATATAGCCAGAACTTAAATTTTTTAGGTACAACCGTATTTTTAATAAAATAAAATTAAAGAAAAAATTTTGTCAATCGGCAAAATTAGGCGACAGCAAAGCCAAGCGTGTGGCACACATACATTGAAATGCGTGCATTCTTTGTAAGGACAGAGTGTGGCGACGGTGGCTTGCAAGCGAGGAGATCCAGGTTAAAATCCCGATGCGGTATACAGTTTTTGTTGAAAAAGAAATTTTTTATACTGTTGCATTCATATCTGTCTGGATGTATGTAATAATGCATGCTCGAAAAAACGTTCAGGGGATCTCGTAGTCGGGCAGTTCCGGCTAAAGCGTTTTTACTTATTTATCGTTAAGAATTGATTACATACACATTATATAAGATTTGTTTTAAAAAATATCAGATATTCATAGGGGCATGTCCTGGCATTATTAAATAATCAAACAAAGTTTCATAAATTTTTTTCTTTAAACTTTTGTATATTCGAATATATCTCTTCATAAGCTTTTCATATTTTCCGTTAGATCTTATTAAAAATGTCTCTTTAATTTACTGGACTACCCCTAATGTACAGTACTTTGCTCAAATTCAATTTGAAGCTATGCATAAATATTTCCCAATTATTATCTTATATAAACTATTTTTTTTTCATCGCAACCCTTTGCTGTTGTTCCTGCTGTGGCATCATCCCAAGTAATTCCACTTTGTACTCCAGTTAAGGGCTCTTCAGTTGATTTTCCACTCAATTCCCTGGCTTGTCATACAAATCATTAAGTGCTTGCGACTTGCCACTTGTCGCATTCAATTCGTATAACGGTCTTGTGACAAACCCTCGGTATTACTTCCTGCTGGCAGTAAGCTCATTGCCCCATCCACGTGCTGGCCATTAAGACAATTGGCCAAGCAAAACCAATTTCTGATAAGCCTCTTTTGCTTAAAAGCCAAATTATGGCATTTGAAAAATATTCGCAATACCTTTTCCTTTCTTTGGCTTTCTCTTTTTTTTTCTTTCGCAATAAGCAGCCCAAGCCCCCCAGCCAGCAGCTCGGTTATAAAGTAATTTCCCCAGACGCATCGAACCCTTCTAAAAAAAAGAAGGAGATCCGGAACAGGAGTAGTAGCAGAACATGGTCAGTACAAGGCAGTGGAGACGACTGGCTTTCTTTTTATTATTTTTACTTCTTTATTCCTTTTTTTTTATTGAACAAATGCCCTCAGGGACTATTTGGCGGGCCATCGAAAAGAAGAAAATAAAGGTATTATGCTCAATATTATTATCGGACTTCTGTCCGACTGTCCGATTGTAGTCGAGCCTCTGCCACAGCGTGGACAAAATTAACTATCAACGGCAATGCGGCAATGCCCCGAAGTAATTTTAAATAAAATATTTATAAACGTATTTGCGCATTGAAGTGCGGCCGTTGTCATTTTGCCAGAGAGAGTAGAACTAGCAGCAAAACAAAGCAACTGCAGTTCCGTCTCACCACGAAGGCTTTTATACCCTTTTTGCAGGGCTATTTAACATATACGAGCATTGAGGGAGTTGGCTTTAAAAAACCACTTTTGAGTGCTCATCAATATAAATGACTCGCAATTGTTATAAACTTTTATATTCGATTTGAAATTATCAATCAGCGGAAACCGAAATGGCATTGAGTCTCTCTCTTTACTCCTCATGCTGCAGGAAATTATGGAACTTCTTTAGTCGTGATGGTACACTTAATCATATGATACACAACAATCGATTATTTTCTTTCAATTCACGATTTAATTGTATCGCAAAATGGTGTTCGACTAATTACGTTAATCGATTATTAGACTCGATTAATTGCTTCGTTTTTTACATATGAAAGTTGGCATAGCTATTTTAAAAGACTATGGCACCAACATGCAGCAAAATGTATAAATATTATTCCAAAATAAACTAAAAAGCAAATGCTTCAGCATTTCAAACTGAAATATACAAAGGAGTCCCTCGAGGTAATTATTTAAGATTTCGTTGATAATGAGAATTTTTTAATTTTACTATTTTTAGACCCCAACCATCTGCAATGAAGATTCTCAAGGTGAAGAGGGAAACATGTAAGTGGCCAGCACAAGCCAACATCCAAATCCAGCTTGTTGCACACTCGAGCAGCCTTGCATTATTAGGCTTCAAGCATAGTCAGATGACAGTCTATGTTTGAAATGATTGTTATGGATAATTTAACGTTTTTAGGCGTTGAATTGACTATCGATTAATTGATTGCTTTCCTTTTTATTCTTCGATTAATCGCGATTAAAATTTGTGCAGCTTAAATTAATCATATTATTCAATAATCGATGAATTCATTTCTTTTACTTCTGCTGTTTGCTGCTGGATTTGATAGAACTTTTGCCGTTTTGGAATCCATTTTCTAATACTTCACATCCGAATTTATAAATTCTCTGCGTAAAAGCCCAATTATTAATTAGCATATATTGCGAATGCATTAACCGTCTAAGAAAAGAGGATCCACAATAATCATATTAATAAGACTTAAAGCAAATGGGGCGTGACCGAAGGCGTAAAATGATTGCAACTATGACAAAGACAAACAGAGAACATGGCAACGGCAACGACCACGGCAAAGGCAGTAACAAATGAAGGCAGCCTGTGGGGTTTTATTAAAATAATAAAGTTCTAATTTAATTATGAAGCAAGCACAAAGCACAGAGACAACGAATGGGGGGGGGGGGGGGCAGGGAGAGAGAGAGCTATGTGAAGTGCGAATAGGCGGGGGAGTTACATACTATTCATTTTGATAACTCACGTACCCCTCCCGAGGGCCCTAATTAGCAGGCGACGGCCGTATAACCGAAAAATCAACGCGCCCTCAAGCTGTTCGGCTTCGGGTTTTGCGGCAGAGCGGTTTGCAAAATAAAGGACCATAAAGTGCTAATTGAATAAAACGGCACATGACTTGCATAACTTATTATCACAAAAATACATATATACACATATATATATATATATATAGACGATATTCCCGCTGGCCCATCATTTCTATGCAGGTCAGAGCTGAGCAAAAGGCGAAGCTGAAACCCAACCCGTCCGCGCCTCAAGCATAAATTTATTTCATTTTCATAAATTTAAAACGTACTTTAAGAAAAAGGTGTGGGAGCGAGAAGAGAGGATATATATGGCAGCAGAAGGCGCCGCTTAGAGAGCTTTAGGGCGCCCAAAAGGATATTTAGCTGGCGGAAATATTTTTACGTTTCGTTTAACGTGCCAAAGATGGCAACCAGGCGACCAGACGCCAGTCGACCATCCTGGCTATCTTGTAGCCAGCTCTGAATCTCCCACACCAGCTGCCATCAAAAGTCTATGGGCAAAAGTTGAGAGGCCCACGTAAAACTAATTTAACCCGCAACGTTCCACGGACACTTTTGTTCGTGTTACGCTAAATTAGTCGTCGACCTGCCGCCCGAGCCGAAACCAGAAAAAGAAAACAAAAATTAAATGAATACAAAAGCGAAAAACGAAAATTTTCTGTTTCAGCTGGAATGGAAATACGAACAACAAGGGGGCATATAGAGTCTACTAATACCATAAAAAATTATTTTACCTTGGGGAAATTTTTGCAACAGTTTTTAATTTGTAATGCGCTACGGCCACTAAAACAAAGTGGTTAGTTCTTAGTGGGTAATTGCAACTGGCCATGAATGTAGGGTATATCTATTGATATAGAAAAGTTTACACGACTTGAAGGGATTAAAGTTGAGCGAGAAACTTTAACATATTAAATATAGAGAGTTTCAAAATGGAAAATAAGACTCATTAATAAAACTGTGAAACTGGGAGAAGAAAGAGAAACGGATGGAAGTTTTCATTGAACTGAGAGAGAAACTAGATAAGTATTCGAATACGATTGGTTAATGAAGAGTGAAGAGAGAATCTCGGATACTTAGCTGACTTTAATTATATTATACTAAAGCATTGCTACAACAGAATGAAACTAAATGAGTTCCAGGGTATATATCACTAATTGTTGATAGGATCAGGAAGAGAGAAACTTTGACATATCAAATATAAAGAAAATCAATATGGAAAATAAGACTCATTAAAGAAACTGTGAAGCTGGGAGAAGAACGAGAAACTGATTGAACGGAGAGAGAAACCTGATAAGCTATCGATAAATTCAAAGATTTTTCAAAGGAAAGTAAAGAGAGAAACTGGCTTACCAACAAATCGGACTTTAATTATAAAGGTATAATTATATATCTCAGAAAGAAACTAGATAATTGTAATTTTTGTACCAAGGAATATATCACCAATTGTTGTAGGAAGATACTTGAGAGCCAGCCAAATGAATAGAATTGTGGAAACAAAAATAAAAATGATTAGGTTAATTGACAGTTTGGCCAGAAATTGGAAGAATTGAAGAAACAGAAAGAAACTAGATAAGCTGTCGAATAAATCAAGGATTGTTTAATGGAATGTAAAGGGAGAATCTCGAAATTGAATAGAAAAAATTAGAAGAATTGAGAATGAAGGGAAGTTGTATGACTACACTTGAATGTATTAAGGTATATATAAACCTACTTAGGTTTCCTAGAGAATTCTGATAAGCTACGATTAAATAACTATTGAATATAAAGTATAAGTACTGAACAGATATATATTGAACTAGATAAGCTAATTTATTATATTTTTATGCAGGTTGAGTTAGTAAGAAGGCGCTGAGAAACACAGATAGAGGTCTATTCTGATAAATTCTGATAAGGAAAGAAAAGTAATTTGTACTGGATAGAAAATTTCAAATCTAGGTTCAAGTAAGAGCTACTGCTTCTATTAACACTTGAATTTTTCTTATAGCTTAACAATTAGTATACTTATATATATACTTATACTTATACTTATTGCTTTCTACTGTAGGGTAGTCAACTGCTGTCGTGCTGGCCGTAACATTTCGCGTGTCGACGACGAGTCAATTGTTTAGTGGGTTGTCATTAAGCGAGCGTCCATTTCATTAGCATTGCGGCCAGGTTTGCCCCTGCTCCAGCTACAGCTCTTGCGATTTTTACTATGCCCAACACGTTTTGAATTGTTAAAGCGGCTGCCGCAGACCGGACCTATCCGGAGCTCGGCTTCCGGCTGTGGCGCCGTGTTGGGGGCTCGGGTCAGGGCCAACAGTTGGTCTCTGATCGGCTGGACGCGCTGTCAATAGCACTTGCAATTGAAACGCGAGGGTTAGCCACGCCCTCACGGCCTTTCGCCACCCACTCAGTCTATTCACAAATATAATCATTGTTATCGAGGCTGTCACTAGGTCTGTCGCGTCCATTGATGTCATTTTAAAGGGAGTCTTTTTAATGCATATTAATGTCAGTATTAATGTCAATATTTGCGCTTCTAATGAGCGTTCGCGCAGTCGCTGCTGTTGACAGCTTTGTTAGTTTTTCAATGCCGTTTGATGTATCTGGCCTCTTCATGGAGAGCGTAAACTGTCGTAATTAGAAATACCTGCCCAGCGAGAGACCAGCTGAAACCTGAAGCGTCGCCTGATTAAAGGACCCGGCGACATTCTGTTGACATTTGTAAAGTTTTCTACCTAATAAGATCTCAACTAGCTGGCTCATAAAACAGCCGCAGCTGCCCAGCCACTGGCTTCGTCCTTAAAGGACAAACTTTGCCATTTGTCAGGCAGTAGCTTAGTGGCAGGGGCAGGGCAGGTGCAGGACAGAGGCTCAGGTACGCAGCAGCTGGCAAAAGTCAAACGTTAACTAAGCGCCGAAAAACTTGTGACACAAAATGCGCCCAAGCATAAGTAAACTCCTAAGAAATTCAAATGAGCGTAAGCGCAAAATACTAAAAAAAAGAAGAGAAAAAGATTGGGGCAGAAGCAGAGAGTGAGTGAGATGGAAACATGCTGAAAAGGTAGCACCAGAGACTAGAATTTTAATAAATGAAGTTGCCTCGCAGCGAGAAATAGCTCGAGAAATACCCTGGCAACGGGTTCCCCTTTTCTTTTCTTTTTTGCCCAACATGTGCTCAACGCTAAAAACATCAAAGGGATGGCCGAAAAGGAAAGTGGAATGAAATGTCATAAGATATGCGAATAGTTGATATTTTATGTGAGAACTTTCAAATAGAAAAGGTTGGCACTTTATCTCGAACATAACTCATATTTAAATTGAACTGAAGAAATGCTTGGAAATTTATATTATTCTTATAAACTACAATTTTTAATTTAAAATAAATTATTTATTTTTATTTATAGATAAAGAGTGCTTCAATACTCTTTTCTATAAATTAATAGATAACTACAACTTTTAATTTATTCTTAATTCTTAATGTATGTAAAATGTAGACTTTTTAAGATTTATTGAGAAAATTTGCAGAAAATATTTAAGACAAATATTTATTATTAGTTTTATATACTGTATATAGTCATTCTATCTATAATTATACAGTCGAATCCTGATAATTCATCCCCCGCTATGCCGAAAAGCTCAATAATTTGAAAAAATACTATCCCTTTGAACAAAATTCGTTCGAATTCTTATTCGATAAATTGAATTCCAGCGAAATTCGATAAAAATGTGATCCGCTTGCCATTTTGAATTATTGGGATTCGAGTGAATTTTAAGTCCACAAAACTTCTTGAAAGTTTAAGTTATCTAAGTAAGTATATACATACATACAATTCGCAGATGTGCAGTACGTGAAAGTGCTTTTTTGAAGAGGTATTTTATGTTATTCTCATAAATCGATGGTTTTTGAAGAAAGTTGCATATAACACTTTTGGCTTTCACCAATTTGGTTGTACGTTAGGTTACACTCTTTATAATCAATTATATTGCCTTTTTCTACATCAGGTAGTGCTTTATCTGTATTTTTTTATATTTAATAGCTTGTTCATAACTTGGAGTTTTACTGAAAGTGATGAAATCACGTCTGTTCCCATTCAAGTGCTTGCGAAAAAGTACATCAATTTAAGAATACTCCAGATAAATAAAGAATAAGAATAGAGGTCTATCTGTTATCTGCAGAGGTTGCCTTTACTCTATTCAGAAAACAGCAAACTGCTTGACAGTAAAAACAGTATATTAAGAGAAGGATACAACGAAACATGGTCAAATGCTTGTCCCTAATCAAGTACATGGCAGTATACACATATAGACGGTAAATATTATATTTTGTCCTCAATTTTGACATTAGAAGTATAATTATTCTTAAAGCATTAATGATTTCATTATTGAAGTATCTTCAATTGTAAATATTACATATATAAATTCCATCTATTTTGTCTTCAAATAAAAATTTGCTTTTATGGGAAAGACAAATATCATCTCATATCATCATCAGCTGCTTGCTCTTTATATTATTGATAATTTATGTAGCTCATAACTATTTGAACTATTCAAGTCTAAACTTAGTCTAATATCTTTCAATCTGTTCAGAATCTATATAAGATTAACAATATATCTGTTACTCTTTTGGCCTAACTATTCTGATTACTTAACTAAATTATTCTCTATCAACATAATTTTGTTTAAATAGAAACAAGCTGTCAGCTATCAATTTTGTATTCCGTCCTCAACGTTTCATAACTTTTTCGATTACTTAATTCTCTATCAATCGGTGTTCTCTTCTTTTATACTCTTTGTAATCAATCTGTCCCTCAATCTGTTTCCATTTTTTCTGCAGGCTATTTAATTTATTCTCTTTCAATTTGTTCTCTAAAATCATTTGATTCTCGCAATTATGATTCCCCCCATAATGAGATTATTGAGTTGTTGGACTTACCATTGTTAATGACATATCGGGGATTGCTCATGTCCACCTTCGTCTGGTTGATGATCCAATAGATGTTGGGCGACGGATTGCCAATCGCTTTGCATTGCATTTGCACTGTGTGCCCGACCTCGATGACGCGTGTGCCCGGTCCCTGTGTTATAACCGGAAAGCCCGCGGGTGTTTTATCGCCTGCAACGGGAAAAAATACACAAAAAAATCAGAGAATGTTGTACAAAAAGAACAGAGTACCGGATTTAAAAATTATGTTGCATAGTGCAAAATAACAATAAATATGTGTGTGTGTGCGTGTGTGGCATGTGAAGAGTTTGCTAGGGCTGCGGGTGGAGTTTTTTCAAAAAAACAATATGCCACAAATATGCACGCACACACCCACACCCACACCCACACACATACACGCACACACACATATAAAGTATTGTTTTACATGAAGCTTTTATAAGCGGAAGTTGGCGTTTTTTCTTTTTTATATATATTTTTTAAAAGCTTGGCTCGTTGCTTGCCTGCCTTTGTTGCCGCTTTCTACGCCATTTTGCAAGTCAAACAATGGCGTGCACCACACACGTGCGAGTGTGTGTGTGTGTGTGTGCGGGTGTGTGTATGTGCTGCGGGGGTCAGCATTTTGCCTTGTGACAATTTCTTTTGTGGTGCACACACTTTAAGGGCTTGGCATTCGCAGTCGCAGTCGCAGTCGGAGTCGCTGCATTCGCATTCGCATTGTTTGGGCTGTGGGCGGGGCACAGTTTAAAGCAAATCCGCAACTGGCAGCCAAGTGGCGGCTGCTTCCACTGTTCTCCACTGCATCTTTCAAATGAACAAAGCTCATTTACATTTTCCAATTAAATCCAGCAGGCAGCCAGGCAGGCAAGCAGGCAGGCAGTCAACAGCGCCCAACTTCCCAGCCACGCCCACTTCGCCGCATTTAGCGACCAACTCCGGCAGCTGGCATTGCACATCTGCCGGATGCTGTTGGCGCTCCCACGTTCTGCATGTGCCCCACGGGGCACAACTGTTAGCATAGGGGTATGCCAACTATTTAATAAGCTATGTAAATCACATAAATAGCTCGAATCGATAAGAGTTATGCAAATTTTATAATATTGCGAACTGAACATCCACAAAAGTTAAAAACTAGTTGCAGAATATTTAAATATACTTCTCATATCTACAAGAAGTTTGCCTTATAAAAAGTGGAAGATGCAACACTCTAAATATAATTTTCGGCATAGAGGTATTCCAGTTTAATTTAGCTGTTTGCAATATTTTATAATATTTGAATTATAGAGAAGTTAAGAACAATTCGATATGGCTAATGTTTGTATATCGATAACCACTTTCAACTATCGATAACTATTATCAATATTGTTTTTTCTACCTTTTCAATGAATAGTTGAACATGATTTTTCTAATTATTAAATATGCCCAAGCAGAATAAATTAAAATTTTTAGGCGTAGAGGTATTCCAGCTTCCAACGACAAATGAGCTTTAGTTAGCTGTTTGTAATATTTTATAATATAGATTCGAGATATAAAGATTTTAAAAACTGCTTGATGAAGTTACTTTTTTTGTATATCGATAACAACTATCAACTATCGATAAGTATTGTCATTATTATTTTTTCCAACCTTTTCCATTAATTATAGTCAACTGAAAAGCAGTAAGAGTGAAAATCTTCAGGCATAGGGGTATTCCAGTTTTGGAGATTATCAGAAATCTTCATTTAATGCAATGATAATAATTCGAATTTTCAAGGGGATCACATTTTTTTCGAATTACACACGAATTCGATATTTTATATTTATTTACAACTTCTTAAGGCTTGCTTTGTCATTTACGTTATACAACAAGTATAAACAGATTAACTGAACTCTTGTGTGTATCGATAAGTAATTATCGATATACTTTTGACTTCCGTTTCGATTGAATATTTCGTAAATTTTTAAACCATTCTCCAATGAAAAATATATATAACTGACAAACACTTGGTACTACAGTATTTTCCTTTTACCACAATCCTGATTCTAACTCTCATCTTTATTTCTCTGTTATTATCGAACAATGCAACTTGTTAGAGTATACTCAAAATTCGCTGAGTTTCTCTTTTGTTATTATTATTTTCATTTGCGCTAAAAACATTTAACAGATGCAACATCTACAATAAACAGCACACGAGTTAGCTGTACCTCTCCACCCCCTCGATCCTGTACAGTTTCTTACCAACAGACAGATTTTCGTTGTTGTGTGTTTGTGTTTTTCAGCGTGAAATTAAAATTTAACAGAGGGACAAAAAACGCAACTGCATATGTATGCATTATAATACACACACACACACATATGCATAAAGAGGATGCAGCGCAACAATGGCAACAGCACCCACAACAAAAACAACAACAACAACTGCATTGATGTTGACATTTGACGTCGGCTCTCAGCGTTCTCTTTTATCCGTTAGAGTCTCAGCCTTTTTTCCTGCCACTCCCCCATTTGGAAGCATTTTTTTATATTTTCGGGCGCTTTATTTATTATTGCAGTGTCGCTTCTTCACAAATGCATGGCGAAAAAACAAAAACAACAACAACGAGAAACCTGACTGAAAACTGTGCCAAAATTAACAAATAAAACTTTTTATTAAACAAATGCACAAAATTGTATTCTGCTTGCTTAGCGAGTGGGCATGTGCGAGTGTGTGTGGTTGGCTATGTTGTGAGATAAAAAAGAATATGACGAAACAGACAGACAAACAAACAACATACAAAGTACAAAAGCTGAACGTAAATATGAAGTTTCGCTGCTAGAGAAACAAAAATCAGATTTTTTTTTTACCCAGGCAAAAGGGTTATAAAATTTTAGTAGAATCGTAAACCCATGTATCATACACACATATATGGTATACGTACAACATAGTTTCATCATAAAAGATATGTTTTATTATATATGTAGAAGTTTATGTGGCGCAACGAGTAGAGTAAGAGTTCAGATATTCACATTGCATATGAGGTATTTTGTGAAATATTTGCCAAGCCCGAAGGAAGGAAGAGAAAAATAGCAAAGGTTTATCAAGGGCTTAAAAATTTGGTACTGAAATGCTTTCCAGCAATTAAAAATCTAATATTTTAATTCAAATTAATCGACAAATTTTTTTTTATTTAGAATAAATTTTCCTTTAAATTAAATTGATCATTAAAAATTTCATGAAAATTTTATTTTTATTTTAAAATTTATTGAGGTTTCGGGAAGGTTTTTTCTAATGTTTAATGACCAATTGCAAATCGAATGAACGTGGTGTGGACATTCTATTCAAAGGCCCAGAAGTCCCATAAATCTTAATCTTATTAATACTCTATCAAATTAACTCTTTCTCTCGTATTTCCATGTGAATCTTCCAATATGCATGCTTAGATATTTGCAAATCAATATTTTATTTATCTCTATTTTTATATTTTCATATATTTGTATGTTTCTACATATTTTGTATTTATTAATTAATGTCGGGACGGCGCGAACGCCATTCCCGGCTACCAAAAATTACACGCACGAGTTATTCACATTAGGAATAATCGCAGAGGTCAACTTAGCCGTATTGTGCAATGGCCAAGCCTCACTCCGGAGGAACCGCCTTCGTGATCAAGGTTAACCTCTACGCCAGGTAAGTATGCTTAACTCAGCCAATCCCTAGGGTAACCTTGTGGAAAAAACTAAAACCAGTTGAGAATTATAACTTTGCTGGATGTGAACTGCCCTGTGAGGTAGGCAATACTTTTTTCACAAGACTCAATGCTCAAAGCAGGCTATGGAATGTTGGCTTGGTTCAAATAAAATTGTGAAGTGAAATGATGGAGGAGTTCCTAAATGAAGGGAATTGATAAAGATCTTCCAAAAAAATAGTGCTGTCTAAGACTTTAATTACTTTAATTATAAATAAAAGCTAAAAGAGAAAATAGTTTAAATATAATGATATAGAATTGTAAGATAATATTATATATTATACAACGTTTGCTTTAGCATAGGACTCAAGTTGTTTTTAATTATTCATAAGAGATAATCAAATGCTGAAGTATTTATATCATTAATAACGACTGCATGAGAGCTATTTACAGAAATTCAAACAGAAGCAAAACACTTGTAACATTTTGGAACTCTAACTGCTGTACCACGCCCCTATGGGTGAATCTATTTAGACAATATAGTATATTTCAAAATATATGAATGTCCATTCCGAATTCCAAGTCTGTCGCTGCAATAGCTTGGAAAATATATAGTAATTCCTGATATGCCAACCGTATAAGACGAGGATACACACGGATAGATATTCCAAATTTTTGATATAACATGTCGAAACACGTATAACAAGAAAATGTTCAAGAAAAGCTTTTTAGTATTATTCAAAACATGAAAAACATTTAATTTGATTACAGCATTTAAATGCTTAATAATAATACTTAAATACAGTCAATCCCTATAATTCGCCCCCTACTAAATCAAAAACCTCAATAATTCGTAAAAAATGCTGTTCCCTTGAGCAAAATTTGTTGGAATCCCAGTTCGATATATCGAATTCCTGTGTAATTCGTAAAAAGTGTGATCCCCTTGCCATTTCTAATTATCGGGACTCGGCTGTACTTAAATACTTAAAACAAATATAATATATATATTACCATATATATATATATATATACTATATACAATGTATATACGTATTCATATATTAAACTCTATGTTCGCTCTATTTGCGCTTCTACTTTTACCCGCTTTAAAGAATGGATTCCCTCCTTTTTTTACGCAGTTCGTTTTTAAGCACTATTCAAGCATTATGCTGGTGCAAATATTTGCTATTGTTCTAAACTAAAAATATGCAGTTTTTCAGTGGCTCTCGATGGGGGCCACGATGCAGCATAGCCAACATTGACACCATCGATAGAGAGCCAGCCACCACGAGAACAACAACTGCACCACACGCTGGTTTAACGACATTTCAGTTAAAGACTAAAGTTGTTGATTTTGTTGATGTTGTTGTTGTTGTTAGAGACTAGCCGTTGGGCACATTCTTCTTGTTGTAGTTGTTGTTGTTGTTGTTGGCTATGCGTTGCCAATTTTGAAAATGCAATGAAAAATTCTAAAAGCGAAGGACAGTGGAAAAACTCAGAGCCTGGCCCAACTAGCGAACACTTCATTTACAGCATTACGAGAAGGCATCAAGTGATGTGAGAGAAAGAGAGGTAGAGCGAGAGAGGGGGAGAGGAGAGAGGCAGAGGGAAAGGCAGACAGCAGCCAACGCATCGCTGACCAAATGCAACGCGTCAGTGCGTGGTGTGTGTGTGTGTGTGTGTGTGCTGGGTGTGCGTGTGCATTTATTATAAAGCCAAGCAGCCAAACAGTGAGCAAGTGCTAAAGAGCGAGAGCGAGAGCGAGAGCGCGAGAGGGAGACAGAGATAGCGGCTGCTGCTGTCGTTGACTGCCAAATTCATGTGGCTTTTCATGCATTTCAATTAAGCTGCTGCTGCTAGTTGCTGGTGGCTGTTGCGAAAAGTGTTGGAAAATGTGCAAACAATGTATACACATAGAGAGAGACAGAGAGAGAAAGAGTGAGGGAGACAGACAGCCAATTCTGTCGCTTTTAATGAATTAGCTAAGTCGTCTCTTGACTTGTGTCGAGTGCCTGCACCTGGTCACACGTTGCTTTCATTTCATTTTATTGGGATCAAACACACTCACATACACATACACGCACACATACACAGACCACTCAATAGACTGTGTGCTGGCAATGTCTTGGCGGCGATAAACATCATTAGGCGGCACAAAAGCGACGGCACATAAAGCGCTTTATTTGCATGTTGTCTGCTTTTAGATGCCACTGACCCCCCACAGCTCCCGCACAATAAACAGCAATGCTGGGTAGCGGGTGGGGCAGACGCAGGAGCAGGTGTACAAAGCATACGCCCAGTTGCCAGGTGTTTGCATTATTGAGTCACTTTCAAAGGCGCATTTTCACGCCGCATTTTTTTTTGTTTTTGTGTTTTGCGCTCTCTCAGCTTTACTCTGATAAATATGCTGTTTACCCAGGCTTGCCTGAAGGGGTGGGTGTATGTTGCTAATACCCTGCTTTAAGGACTACAAACATTTTGCTGGGAGAGTGTGACAGGTAGTCTATATATGAATATAAACTGATTGATTTTTGCTTTAGAGATTTAAAAATTGAGTGAAAAAAATTCGTTTTACAAATTTTGTTTTAGCAATTAGAACGTAGCATAAATTTGAATTAGTATATGGTAAAACATATATATTGAACCTTATTGAATTATTTATAAGAAATCTTGAGTACATGATGTTTTCATGTAAGGGAAATCGCTTAAGAGTTGAGTATGTTATAGTATTATATATACTATATACTATATTATACTAACACCTATACTAAATATTTAACTTTTTCAAGTAGGTCTTGAAACTGTAGATTCAAAAACATGAACTGTTAACTGTTCAAATTATATTTGCAGTAAGTTATATAATAAAGCTGAATTGTACTCCGTTGCTCAGAAGATATAATAATTTCTCTATATAATATTTGTTATAATGAATACGAATAGTAGTCCGATATTTAGAAAATGTAATAATAATTTCTTAATAATTTGTCTTATTAATATTTCTAATAACTTCAATATAACTTACAGCAGATATCATTTTTGGGTAGTTCGTATATATCATAATATAATAAACAGTTTTTCAAGTTGTTCAACAAACTGAACTACAATTCCCAATTCTAGTATAGAAGTAATATTAAAAGATATTTTATTGCATCTGGAAATTCATGTACAATTTGATATATCTTTCATCAAGTTTTAAATTTTCAAGCAGGTCAGCAGTTTTTTATGTTCAATAATTCACGGTAAGCGTCTTAATAATTAAACTTATTTCAAAAGAAACGACACAACTCTATTGTGTACTATTATATCTATTAATAGTATTTTTCTTTATAGGTATCTTCAGTCTAAGCTGTAAGAGTATTTTGTAATCGGCTTTACATATTATACGAAAGGCATTTCTTCATGTTCGAGCTGCCTTCGTTGTGTTGGCAAATATTTTACAGACGCCGAAAGGGAAAGGCAACAACAACAACACAAAAAATTGCTGTGAAGTGAGTTTAAAGAGACTTTGTGACTTTCTGACTTTGGGCTTGGGATTGAGCTTGGGTTGGGGCTCGGTCGTGGTTCTGTTCTCGAGTGAGTTCTTGGGCTGCCCGAGTTGTGCCTTTAAGGCAGCCAGCAACTGGCCACAAGTAAATTTGCATATTTTAATTATTCATGCATTTTTAAGATTGATAAGAGGCGCCTTTTTTTTCACCCCTCCAACAGAGACCAGAGCAGAGCTTGTGGCAAGGGTCGATTGCGACTTGCTGCCTTGACTCGAGGTAAGTTGCCATCCAAATGCCATTTTTCCACTAGTCAGCATCTGAGAGCATTAGCTGGGCTGTTGAGGCATTTACATCAAGTTGTTGTTATTGTTAAATTATTAAAACGGCTGAGACGACAAAAGTATGGACTTTAGTTTATAGAGAAACTCAAGTAGGGGGGAATAGAAGGAAATGTTGCCAAGGGCTAAAAGAATTGTTTAATTGTTTTTGGAGAGCAAAATATTCTCTCGATTTATTCTACCTAATAGCAAATAGATAAAACACATATTATTGTAATATACTTTTGTCTTATTTCCTGTACAGCTTCCTTAACAGCTGACAAGTGGAAACATTTTCTGTTTACACACGCTTTGTATTCACTGGAAAACTTGGTGTCAACTTTTCTTTGTGTTGATTATTCAGAAAAGTTTTGTGCGACCAGCAATTGAAAACAAATCAAAGCGAGCCAACCATTGTCGCGATGTTCAAATGTATTTATAGGCCTCGTCGCAAAACTCTTGAGCAAACACAGTTGCGGGCTGCTTAGCAAAGTTTCAAACCCCAAAGAAGTATCTCTGACAAAACCCAAACAAAACATGCTTCAAAATTGAGTGTTTATTGTGTTAAGTAGACACACACACACACACATACACAGGGCCAGAAGCTGTTGGATGGAGTGAAAAGCATGCGACGCCTGTGGCAGCAGAGTAAATAAGCAATTTTTTGCTTTTTTTCCTTCTTTTTTAGTGGCAGCAGCCGGAAAAAAGGCAACTGGTTGAAGATGTTAGACAATGCCGCAGGCACAAAAAAAAAACTGAGCATGAGAATAAGCTATAACAAAGTTGCATCCGCAAGATGTCAGACAGAATTTTGTGGGCAGTCAACACTTCCTGTTGGCTCCAGCTCCCTCTGTCTCTTAATCTGAATCCTGCTAACTGCTGTCTAGGCGTGACACCAAGCAGCCCATTGATCAGCCTAATGAAGGGCCAACGTTTGCCTAATTGCTGTCGCTTCCAACTCCTACTGTCAGACTATATATATGTATATGTATATATATGCATATAGTACGTATCGTATATCGCACTTAGAGACAGAGACTTCGCTTGCAGCACAATTGAAGAGTCCTGTGTGTTGAATGGGCTACAAGGAGTACCCAAGCAGACCCTAATGATAGCAGTTAATAGTTATGTCTGCTACCAAAATTGATTCTGAATGAGGCGATTCACAATGGATGTAGAATGAAGCACAATGTGAGCATAATTCGAGTGGCTCATCAATTGGAGTTGAGTTTCATGTCTACCGAAGGAAGCTGAACAAAGCATCGAAAAGGACACGGTATTGAGGAAACAATAGCTAAACATATTTAATTTATGATGCTTAGAGTTGATTTTGAAAGTTGACTTTAAGAAGTACATATGTTGCCATTGAAGCTAACAATCGAATAAGGCAATAAAATCGAAATCTAAATAACTGTTCATATTTAAAATATTTCATACTAAAAGTAGTTCAATCTTCAATCTGGATAAGTGAATCCTAGGACTATTTAAACATATATCAAATACGACATTTAATTTTTAAAATATTTTCAGTCTTTGTTGGGTATATATATGTATGTATATTCGATTTATTGAACAGGACTTCGAACGAATTTTTTTCAAGAGAACAGCATTTTTTATAAACTATAGAGGTTTTCGATAAAGCGTGAGATGAATTATCAGGATTCGACTGAATAATATGTATATAAAATCGCATAAGAGTAGACACAATCTAAGTCTATAAATATGATAATTAAAATCTTTAATAATAAAAGCATTAGATTTATTTATTGTTCGATCTTCGATTTAGATAAATGGATCTTAAGATTATTTAAACAGTTTTTCCATTCAATTTTTAGCATTTTCTGTCCTCTGACAAGTGTTGATTCTGAAGTATTGCTTGGTGGATATATATAATATATATAAAAAATTATATAAAAAATCTCTAAATATAAGACTTAAAATATTTCATATTCGAAGCAGTTCAATCCTCAATCTAGATAAATGGATCTTAAGATTATTTAATCATATGCTTCCATTAAATTTTAAAAGAGTTTCAGCATTTGCCAGACCTGAGGAGTGTCTTTATTCGGAAGCACGTTCACATTGCTTGGTAGATATATATATATAGATGATATATATATATTTGATGCAGTACCCACATCATGTTGTCTAATACAAAATGCAGTACAGTTGCGACCATAAAATGTTTACTGATTACAGTTATATGGCAACAACAAATTTTGCTGACTCGCTCAGCATATCGCTATCTCCCTCTGTCTGGCTGTCTGCCAGTCTACCTCTCTCGCTCTCTGTCTGATAACTGACGGGCTAGCTGACGAAAGTGGATGTATGTATGGCAATGGTTTCTGCTGCTGCTGCTACTGCACAGTTTGTCTAACTGTCAGTGCAGTCGTGATAGTTGCATGTGTACTCACTGACAGACGACATGCCGGAGAGTTAGAGAGGGAGAGTGGGCGTGAGAGTGGGAGAGCGGGAGACGGAGAGAGAGAGAGAGAGTGTGAGAAGGTGGGCTTACATCTTATTAAGTTTGCATTACGAAACGGCTGTCCGGAAGCTGGTCTGTTTCGTCTGCTTCTTAGATGCCAGAGTTTCAATTTCGTTGTCCAGGCCATGCGCCTGTCGAAGACGATTTTAACATATATAGAAATGCAGCAAACTCTCATCTTCTATTACTACCTCCTACAAACCCCCCCCTGCTCTCGCTACTCAGTACAATTTAATTTAATTTTTTTTCTCTTTTTTTTCTGCTTGTCGTAGACATTTGATAATGCTGCTGATGCTGATGCTGCTGCTGCTGCTGTTCGTCTGACTGACTGGGCAGTAAAATGTAGCAAGAGCGAACGAACTGTAGCAAATGGCATAGAGCCACGCCTACTTGCTGCCCCCACCCCTAGTTGTCTGGCGCATTTTTATAAATTTTTAAACTTATGACTCATTTTTATGCATTTCCAGTGACTGCACACTAAAACAAATGCCTGCAAGAGCTGAAGGGACGAGGTAGGCGAGAAGGCAGCTTCTTGGCCAAGTTGGCATACCCATCTAGCAATTCTTCTCACTGGCTGCTGTTGCTGCTCCTGGCAGTCCTTGCCTAATGCGTTCTAATGCAACAATAAATCATTGGAAATCCATTTATATTGTCAACACAAGCCCGCCAACTGGCGACTCGCATGCCAGGGAGCCATTAAACGCCTGATGGCATGCAATAAAAAATGAAAACAAGCAAAACAAGTTAAGACAGTGCGAGGCATAAACACCTTCGCCTTGTTGCCTGACCTTATTAATGAGCCAACAAAATAAGGCTGGAAGTTAAAGCCAAATAGAAAAACAAATGAACGCAAAAACCAAAAACAAATATTTTACGAAAAAAGAGAAACAAATTCAAGATACTCTAGAAACTAGTTAAGCAACTGCGAATTTACTATAAATAAATAATATAAAATATTGACAATCTTTCGGGTTGCATTCATATAAACTAAAAAGTTCTTAAACGTTCTTCACATGAAGGAGTAAAAGATATATCTATTAAAATAACACAGGCCAACAGAATTTAATAATCAGACATTACTTTTTTGCAGGATTTTGACAATCTATATCTAAATCTGAAACCTTTTCGAGATACTCTAAGCAAAAATACGATTGAGGTCCTGTAACATCAAAACAAATTTAAGATATGTGAAAGTACTTCTTCAAAACAGCTGCAGTAACCCAAGCCGGTAAGATTACGATAACTAATGTTAAGTGGACGAATATATCATCACTAATGTTAAGTTCATGTTGACCATCACTAGACTTTAAGTAGAAGAATAATGTAAAGAGTCGACAACAGATGAAGATATTGATTTTCAGATGACGAAGATTAAAGACAATTATACCTACTACACAGCAAAGGTCTTTATAAAGTGTATGAATATATGATCTTCTTCTCGTTAACATTTCAGTGTTGGTAATTTTATGTACCTAACATTAGTGATGGTAAGCTGATGTATTGTACATAACAGTTTGTCCTATTTCCAGCCAGCATTTAGAAGACTGTTTTAACATAAATCATTTTGATAAGTATATTTAAAGGCCTCTTGATGATTAAAAAATGTTTGATTCCGTGCGGAACTGAAAGATGATTCAAAAATGTCTCTTCCATATGCTCAAAATGTAATTTATTTAAACTACAATAACAAAATGCAAAGCAATCGACTATTGATCATGCTGGGGATTGAAATATGATAATTTTGACATTTGCTATGCAGTCATTTTTCGACCCACCTAAACGATCCGAAACGAATAGTTATCTGCTTTGTCTTATTCTAAAGGTGATGCACCAGCCGAAATTTGCAGTTTTGTACATTATTATCAGTTCAAAGGTAAGGAGCATCATCGAAAAAAAATCACTGTCTATAAATTCAATTGTAGCTATAGTTAGTGTGTACAGATTATCTCGAAGTTTTGGTTTCACATTTTCTGTTAGAAAAGTTTTCTCTGAATCTTGTTTACTGACTTATTATTGAACTTCTATTCAATATTGATTTATTAGCCTGGAGACATTTGCTGCTCTGGCTTTAAAACAAATTTTGTATTTTAGATAGATTACAATGGAATATGTACGAGATTATTTTTATGAAATTTTCTTTCATTCTTTTCTTTTCATATAATAATGATTTCTATGATTTGTTAAAATCCAATATACATACACATATATATTTTCATGCATAAATAAAACAAAAAGTAAATAGTTTCAGAAATCGCTCAAATGCAATCACACTAATTGGATTATGAAATTTTTGGTTTTAGTTTTTAATTTAATTTTATAATTTCCAAATATAATAATTCTAGTTTATAAGAAAATAAAAGACTGCATTAAGGGTTATTTAACTAAAATTAAATTTACCGATATTTTGCCAAATAAAATCTAACAAATTTACGCTAGGCTGTTGTAAGGCTTCCTAAAAATAATCTGCTTTTTGGTTATAGTATTTTGTGAAACAGAGCTGAAATATGTTTCAATGGAAGCGTAAAGTAAATAGACGCAAATATATATAAATGTATATATTCATATATACATAGAGACAGGGAGAGAGAGGGAGAGCGTGAACGAGTCAGCAATATAGGCAGACAAAACAAAACAGACGCTGAAATTAATAAATAAATTAATAAATTACAAATAATTTATCACTTAACACACGCGTATTGGCAGGCAGTTGCTCTATAGGTATTTGTGCGTGTGTGTGTGTGCATTGGTGTGTGTGTTTATGTGTTTCTTAATAAGTCTATTAGAGAAATGAAAATAAATTGCGTGCTTTCAGTCGACTGCCAGTTGCCAACTGCCTGGCTACGGGGCCCATCGATTGCCAAAGCTGCCAACTTGGACAGACAGCGTCAAAACAACAACAACGACAACAACAGCAACAAAAGCCAAATTCAATTATAAATGCGTGTAACAGGCATTGTCTCTCACTCCCTGTGTGTGTGTGTGTGCGTGTGTGTGTGTGTTTACTACTAAGTGCAAGTGATTAATTTTTGACAGGCACATTTGTTGTGCGATATTGAAAACAATCAATGCGAAATGTATGAACACGCCCTCTAAATGGCCATAGTCTACATACACACACTCACACATAAACATATACATACATACAAATAGATATATTGACTGACTTTCGCATAAAATATGTATAAATGCTGCGTGTTCTGGCCGCAAGTCAAGAAATTGATAAACAATTAGTATAAATATAGCATAAATATACACCTATGTAGCATGTATGTGTAGATAGATGTATGACAAATTGAATTTTTAGCATGTGTCTAACATAGCTGCAGGTGCAGTCAAAGCCAACAAATAACACGAGTGTGTTTGTCCTTTGGGAATAAGCATGTGCCCCAAATGACTTAAAGACGACAACTTGAAGCGTCCGGCTATTTGACTAACAATCTTTGGATTGAAACATCTCATTGAATACATTCACAAAAAAAATAAACAAGTTGAGTGAAGAGCACGAAAAGTAACATTCGTAAGATATTTCACAGTTGTGTGTAGATAAAAATCTCAAAGGAGTAGAAAAATGTTGGCAATTGCTGATTACTTAAAATGTATTAAGCAGCAGAAAAATCTGACAATTTGGCATCTTTTTATACCCTGAGCCCATTGCAAATGGATAAATGGATCGGGGTATAATGGTTTTGTGACAATGTATGTAACAGGCGGAAGGATGCTTGGCAGACCCCATAAATGATATATTTTCTTGATCAGGACGAAAAGCTGAGTCGATTTAGCCCTGTCCGTCTGTCTGTTTGTTTGTATGTATGAACTGGTCGACTTAAGAACATATCAGAGCTAGAGACTTGAAATTTTACACCAATGTCATTTTATACAGCGCGCAAGTCGAGTTTGTTTCAGATAATCGATAACTTATCCGGTTTCCATGACATCGATTGAAAATGTTATCGAGATTCAGTTTTTAGAGCATATCTTTTACATCTAAAAGCTAAAGTCACCAAATTTTGCATTTAGCTTTTTGTAAATAAAATACATTTATATTCTGGATACCGACTCCACATTATATGTTGGCAATTTAATTTAAGTTCAGTTGTAAATAAAGCTACAATTTAATTTTTTTAATTTTTCAAGTTTAACCATATTTCAAATAAAATAAAAGGATTCAAGGATGAAAATTTAAAAAAAAATCCGTTTAGTTACACAGAAGTTATTAATGAAAACATTTTGTGAATCGGCAAAAGCAAGCGGCAGCAAGCGCTTAACGCATGCCATTTCTCTGTGCGTGTAGACACATACATTTAAGTGCGAGCACTTTTTGCAATGAGAGTGTACCGTCGCGGTAGAAACGGTGGATTGCAAGCGATGAGTCGCAGGTTAGGATCAATTTTCAATGAGAACTTTTTTTGTTGCATTCATTATCTGTTTGTATATACATATATAAAATGCAAACTCCAACAAAGGTTTAGGGGATCTCGTAGTCGGGCAGTGCCGACTAGAGCGATTTTACTTAATTTTTACATTGTTGCTAACATATATTTAATCATCTGTCTGTATGTATGAAAAAATGCAAGCTCGAACTAACGTTCAGGAGATTTCGCAGTCGGGCTATTCCGACTAGAGCGTTTTTGCTTGTTTTGAGTAGGATTGTCAACTATTTTTCATTTAAGACAAATTTTGTCAGATGATAAGTTTTAACAGTAATTGACATCTTGTCTTCCATTATTGACAAGGTTTAAGTGCAGCTGCCAGTTAGCTCTCTTAGCTGTCCCTGTCAATTGGATCAAATGCATAGCTGCCTAAAATGCCTGCCAACTGGTTTCAAATAGTCTCATGTTACGACCTGAATTGCTTTCAAGTGGCCCTGCCAACTTGATTGTTAAAATTGACTTGCAACTTGTTTAAAAGGATAGCTAGAAATTTGTTTTCTCAAGTGAGACTGTGAGAATTGTCTTTACTAGAGGACTCTTTATTTGCCTGCAATATTTGAAGGGCTTGCAAATGTGTGGAAACTCTCTTAAGAAATGTTTTTACTAAGCTACTAAGTCAGTTGATGTATTTTGTAACTGCCAATTGTTTTTAAACAGTAAAATAATTTCAAGCAACTAATTTTTCAATATCAACAGAAATGCTCTTAATGAATGTAAAAGTATGTGAACTAACAGAGAGAGTTACTCTCTGTTAATCTAAACATAATCATTCTGAGCTGCTAACTTGTTTTTTGTAATGAGACATGTTAACTGGAGCTGCCAACTCGATTGAAATGCTGTCAGTTAGTGTCGAGCAGATATTTGTCATACTTTTTCGATACAGTAAAGTGTAAAAGTGTAAAAAAGTGAATAAAAAGTAAAAACATGTGAGAGCTCTGAAGGCGGGTGTAACCATCTATAATACTCGTTCACGGTCAATAAAATGCTTAATCTAATCAAATATCAACATTTTTGACTCCATCTATAGAGGAAGTCAACGGTGATTCATCTGCAAAACATAGATATTCTGGCTCTCAGGCCGTGGAACATTAATTATTTTGCCGAGTTTTCAGACGGATGGACATTGCAGAAAACCACTTTTTACTTGGAAAGCGAGCACAAAAAAAATAATTTCATTTACATCTAAAACGTGAAGCTGACATGAATTTCTGCATATATCAAAAACTTCTCAGGTAAAATATATTTTTGTATAATTACCAGAAAACAACAAAACTTTGTTATAACTTTTACAAAAGCAACACCTGCCTTAACCACAATATTTCAGCGTTTTATGTGCATTAGTATCTAGTGCTCTCATAACCCCATCATCCGGGCCAGTTTCGACGCATATCTCATAGCTGTTCACAGTGACCCGTGTCCATTGTTATTTAGGTGTTTCAGACATAAATCGTTGCATTTAATGCTCCATCCCCAATTGACGCTCCACCTACATCACATTGGCATCCATCCAGCAGCTGATTTCCGCCTTTTTTTTGTTTTTTTTTTGAACATGCAGCACGTTTTTACGAGTATCTTTCGTGGCCCAAAAAGCTGAAATGTGCGTTTTGGGTAAAATTATGCCATAAGCCACGTGCTGCGTACAAAGCAGCAGCAGCAGAAAAATACCAAAAATTATATCGCTGGGTGTGCCGAAAACAAAGCACAGTGAAGCCTCTAGAAACCGCCGCACCACGGCCATAATGCAAATTTATGATCAGAATTCAATTATGTGCTTATTGGAACGCAGCTGCTGTGCTGTGGGTCCCTTCTCTGCGCCTCCACCTGAGAGCTGGCCATGTCCTGCTGGGCGGAAGCGGCAGTTAATGCTGCGCAGTTTAACGCTTAAAGCCAAAATGCTATGATTTACACACGCACACACACACGCATACAGACAGAGACACGCAGGAGCAATTGCATTTGTGGGTTAAAGTGCGTGGCTCGCATTTTATGAGGCGCCCACACACCTCGAAGAGGCGTGGCACTGGCGTCATTAAACCAGTTAACAAATAAATACTTTGCGGCCTCTCGTCACAGCCAAGGGGAGGAAAGGAGGGCGGAAGTTAAACCCCAAAAGGCGCTGCTCTGCGACTTTACGACCTTGTAACGCTCTACAATTTTATGCCCTACACTTGGGAATGCTGATGCAGCAGAGCAGCAGAGGAAGCATATTAGCTGCGGCAGGCAATGTGTGTGTTTGCGTCACAATCACAGCGTAAGCTGAGGTAATGTCTAAGATAAAGGCAGGTAATAAATAAAAGGTAGATTGCCAGCGTAGGAGTTGGAAATTTCTCATAATTGCAGCGGAAATATCAACAGAATGTTAAAGAATATGTGGGGAAAAAGGAAGTAAAAGCAAATATCTCAGATTATAATAAGAAAGAAAAGAATACCGAGCGTTTAATAAAAAAAAATATATTTAATTGCATAGCTAATTTACGAATGCAAAGGAGAATAGAAAGAATATGTAAGTGAATACAGGAAATATAAATAAATATTTAATCCGATTCTATGCGGAAATAATCTTATAACTAGACAAGAAGAGTAAACGACTCTCCTCAATTAATGGCAAAGCTAATATGTCTTTAATAATTTTGCAAATACTATGCAAATCAGGCTAAGAAAAGTAATGCTTGAAAAAGAAAATAGTGAGAAAAGGAAATGAGCTAGAGAAATAAGGATAGAAAAGCTGAAGTAGACAAAGCAATAGGAAAAAATTGGAGCTAGGGAGAAGCTATAGTACTATATATAAAGAACCATGAAGTAGATAGCACAAGACTTCATTAAAAACACAAGACTCACTTGGCCCCGGATTCTTAGCAATTAAAATAAAGAGAAAAAAACTATAAAATATTAAGAATAAAAGCTCTAAAGTCCAAACAAAGTCGAAAGTTACCTATTGCTCGCTAGATGGCGCTGTGTTAGACATTTCTTCTAATTAAGCCAACTTAGACTTCAACTCTTTTTTCGCACGCCTCCGTTTGTAGAGCATCTAAGAGCTTAGTTACAGGAAACTGGACTTTGACTGCGACTATTCGCCAGCTTTTATTGACTGCCTTGTGTTGTGCTGTGGCGTTTTGGTCAGCCTTTAATTGAGCAGAACGCATTGTGCGAACAAGGCTTCAGGCTGTGCTAAAGTTTTCTCATAGTTGCTTTTATTTGTTAGCTCAGTTTTTACGGGGCAAGCGCGCGTTCATGTATAAATAATCTGAAATTAATTACATGTAACATGTTACTCTCTGTCTGGTCATTCGTCTGTTTGTTGTAACGTGTCGTGTTTGTCTTCTTTTTTGTTCGGGGAGTTATAAAATATATACGACTGTACACGACTGACTATACTATATGCGTTATGCGAACGCAAATGGAGAAAAACTGGCAATGCGAGTTTGAGGTTGACGACGATGACGACGACTGCTGCACACAGATTTATGGCATGCAATTAACAATGCCGGCCATTAAGAGCAAATACAACAAGAGTCTCATATTGACTCGAAACTGGCAAGGTGTCAAGGACTCACAGTTATCCTTTATACAATTTTAAAACCATTTTGAGTTCATAAACGTATGAAAGTAAAGTCAGAATATTACAGGAAATTTCGAAAATTCTGTTTAGATAAGTTTGAAAACTTGCATATGTATGTTTAGTTTAATTGCTCATAATTGTATATATATTTATATATATTTAAAAATCTATATATATTTAGAGGGAACTTTTTATTTTTTTTTGCTAGAATTATATGCTATATATATTATATATTTATTTATTATTTATTTATTTATTTATATATTATATATTTACCAAAGAACTGATGAGACTAGGGTATTATAATGTATTTTAAATATTTATGAAAACCTTTTCGATTTAATAAAAATTTGTACCTATATCTGTAAAACATTTGAAGTATTTTCATGAAATAAGCAGATATTCCATTTGCAATTTTTGTAAGTCTTTACACTTATATGCTTATGGAAGTCTTTCTTAGAAATTTACCAGCTTTTCAAGAATTCCTAAAATTATTTTATAGATTTCATCACATATTACATAGTTCCTATCAACCAACAGATCTCAGGAATCATCTTATGTGAGATAAGAGCTGTACCAAGTGTAACTCATTTGAGATACATATACATTATTCGACAGAAATGTTGTCTATATAAAATCGCATCAAATTATGTATGCTTATAGGACATTCATATATACCCTCTAATATATCATTTATATAACTCTGTATACCTCTATCTCGTATTTTACAGGGTATTAGAAGCAGTTACAGTTTACAAGAGGCAATACATTGACAACTAACGGAATGGACACGCGTCCACACACACTCAAACACGCTCAAACCCATGCGAACACACTTTATAGCATACTTTTATGGGCAACAGGAGTTTTTATGCGTTTTGCATTCGCATTGGGCTTAAATGTTTTTGAATTTAAAGTTATAATTAAAAAACTTTGGGCGCGCACGCTGTTGGCCATTTAATTGGCTCTTTGTTACGCTTGTTGTATGTCGCCTGCCCTGCCTTGCTCTTGGCTCTGCACCTCGCCTCGCCCGTCCATGTGCCCTTTGCAATTGCAATTCAATGCTGCGCTGCCATTAAATCTTTCATATGTAAATGACATGTTAAACATTCAAATAGACTTGCATAAAGTTGCATAATTGCAATTTTACGTTAAGCCCGAACCACAATTTTTGCTGGCCATATAATTAAGTGGCAGCCCTTTGCTCATTTTTGGTAGCCCTCATAACTATCTAAAAGTGTGTGTGTGCGAGTCTGTGTGTGCGTATTATTTATGGGAATTATGCTCATTAAATGTACAGCTGGCGGGCAACGCTGTAAAATGCATATCGCAACAGTCTGGCAGCTCGGCCAGCACAAAAGTATGCTATGAAATATCATTAAGCAGTGCCAAAGTAGCAGGGATTTATTTTTAAATACCGCACGTTACGCACTCTACAGACATTATTAAGTTTAAATTTTAAATAAGCAAAATTTTGATTTATAAACATAAATAAAAGAAAGCTTTTACTATGGCAGTCACATATGAATTTGAACAGTTTATTTAGCTAGCGAACGTTAGTAAACGTTTATAGTCTGATTTATTGTTATTTTTATATTGCTGCAAACATTAATTCTCTCTTTTTTAGTGTGTATTAAAGAGTCAAGAGTTGCTATTAAACATTTGCATTTACATTTGTTTATGGTTCGCATCATATTTTGGCGTTATTGTTGTTTTAATTAACCGCTGTAAGTTAAATTAAGACAGTAACATGACAACAGCAATAAAAAAGGCCAGCATTGATTCACACACATATAGAAAAGGGCATAAAACCACATACACACACACGTGGACCATAAAAAATGCCGGAAATGCCGCGGAAAAAAACTAATAACCAAACGGAAATGCAGAAATGCACAGTTACATATATTTCTCTACCTCTCTGGTTCGCTTACTCCCAGTCTCTCACTGTCTATAGCCATCTCTTTTTGAAGGTAACAACCATAAAGCTGCGACATTAAATGCATAACGCGAGCTGACAATCCGCAAAAAAATTTAATTAATTTCATATGCACGTCGAGTTTTCAGCTCCTCTCTCTCTCCCCCATCACTCACTGTCTGTCTCCCTCTATAGGTCGTAGCCCTGTCTTTTTTTTTTGTCTTTTTTAAATATATATCCAAAGAGTAATATTTTTTTGGTAGCGTTTATTTGTTATTTTGCTGTTTTGGCATGCGCTTTCGCATTCGCATTCGCATTTCAATTTGTGCTTGACATCTATTAAATTTTTACTTTTTTATCATTCAATGTTCAGCTGCTCTCCCCTCTCCCTCCCCTGTTTACTCGCTCGTTCTTTCTTTTTTATAGTCTCACATTTACATAATTAAATTTATAAACATTATTGGTCGCATGCTTTTAGCTTTATTAATTTTTGTGCCCCATATGTCAGCATTAGGGGCGCACTTTTCCTGCTTTCCCCATTTAGTTACTCGATATGTCGTTGTATTCTATGTTAATTACATTTCCTGCTAGTTCATTTGATTAATATACTATACTTTATGACAGGCAGCAGGCAACAACGGAATCAATAGGGAATTTCGTTAGTTGTCGATCAGATTTGAAGACCTCCACATTTGCCCATTCTTTGAATCTATAAAATTTTATTAATGCATTTGCTAATGTAACTTTTTTCGTAGTTGTTTTATATTAACTTCGATTTTAGAAATGACAAAGGTCAACTTTTTTGCTTTGTCTAAATTTGAACCGAAAAAGAATTACATAGTTTTTTATTAGCTTCAACTTGAATTTTTAAATTTTCTTTTATATTTTTTAAATGTGCCAGCGATGCTTTAATTAAAGCCTCAAAATATAATTTTAATAAACATGCAGTTTGCTAAGTTTTTGAGTTATGATTCTAAAGCATCTCTGCCGGTATAATTATCTACCAAAAATTTCTTTAAAATATATTATGTCTTATAAGCCCATATACTACTTTTAAGCTGCTTAGCCCAAAAAATTATAGAGTTATGATAAAAAAGTTTTATCTAAATTTAAATAAACCAAAATTTTTTATAACCATTTGAGTTCAAACTGAACTTTACAAAATATTTTAAATTACTTTTAAAAAGACTTAAATTTATTATTATTTTCTTTAAAACAAGAGAAGATTCTTTTTTTCCCATTTGAACTCGAGCTTTATAATGTTGTAATTTGCTATTAAACTATTTAAAATCATATATTTAAACAATTTTTCGGCATTATTTCTACAAAGTTTAAAACCTCTCATTGAACTTTTCATAAATTTCGAGCACTTTTGAAGGAGGCTCTTTAAATATTATCTCACAAGCGTTTTTACCCTACTTATATACCCTGAACCCATTGAAAACGGGAAATCAGGGTATGATGGTTTTGCAAAAAGTATGTAACAGGCAGAAGGAGGCATGGGAGACCCTATATACTTTATATATTCTTGGTCAGAGCGACGAGCTGAGTCGAGTTAGCCCTGTACGTCTGTCCGTCCGTCGGCATGTCCGTCCGTATGTATGAACGCGTCGATCTCAGAACCTATAAGAACTAGAGACATGAAATTTTGCACGAAGATCCTTGTATACAGCGCGCATACACATACATTCAAATCTACTACGTAGTGTATGTATGTGCGCGTGTATGTGAGCGCAGAGGGTAATATGTATAGATAAAAAATATCAGCTAGGTTATTTAAAACATCACCACAGACTTTGTTCAGGGTATCACGTAGTCAGGTACATCCGACTAGAGCATTCTTACTTGCTTTTTTATAGATTTTCAGATTAACCGACGCAACACTTGAAAATAAATATGAATTAAAAAATTGCATTCATGCTGTGCACTTTAAAGTGTGCCACAGTGGGCGGTGGTCAGTATGGGCCAGTAAGGGGGCGGGCCAGTTGCCTACTTATAAACTTCCACTTCAAACGCTGATTTGCGATTAAATGCGCTTTTTTTACTGCTGCTGCTGCTGCTGCTGAGCAACTTGGCAAGTGGCATACAATTAATTGAAAACGTGGGTGGCTTGGTGGTGCAAGTGGGTGTGGGTATGGCGTAGATATGACAACAACATTAAGCTCTTGGCACAACAAATGCTAAGCAATCAAAGCGAGTTGTGAAATTTCTTTTGCTTGGAAAATTTATTTTTGTTTTTTGTTTTGAGCGCATTTTTTTTTTGTTTTTTATTAATTATAGACTAATTAACAAAATGCTTGCTCAACGACGTCCAGTCGTGCATGTGTGCGTGTCTATTGCAGTGACAGCTGCACAGCAGCAGCAGAAGAAGAAGCGAGAGTCACTCACTGAGTGCATATTTAATTGCTTGCTTTTGGCGAGCGAAGGCAAAGTTGTTTGGATTGCTGTTCCAATTGTTCCTGTTGTTGTGTTGTTGTTGTGTTGTTGTTGTTTGTGATATGAACATCGAGCGAATGCGCAAATAAATGCTAAGAAAACTTTATAATTATGCTAATTGTGACCACAAAGACTAAGGCGGCCGAGTTTGATGTTTGGCAAAAAGCTGCTCTTGTTTTTGGGCAACAGCTGCGACACGGCCCCACCCACACCTTATGCCGCTCTAACTGTTATACTCCATGCTGTGTAGGTCTGTCGCACTTGGGCCATAGATATGCAAATGTAATTAGTTGCATGCCACAGCGGACGCACCGGACATGCAGGCGGTTACACGGCTCCAGCTACACGCTCCAGCGAAACAATTTATAGTGAAAATAGAATTAAAACCACAAAAGCAAAACATGCTAAACAAAACAAGACAACAGCGCAGAAAACAACAAACAGAGTGCAAGAAGAAAGCGATAGAAAAATGTATAAAACTGAAGAAAAATGCAAACTGCCAGACTAGGCAGAAGCAGTGCGCAGAGAGGAGCGTCGTCGGTCGGCTAAACCAAGATTTATATGCAACAAAAGAATTAACTTAAACAATGTTCGTAGTTCTTGCATAAGCGGCTCACAGATACCCTCTCAATAGTCTAGAGGCTTAAGTGTGGGCATTAAATAGTAAGACTTTGACTGGTTAAGGATAAGTTTTAAGAGGCGCCATCTAGCGGTCAGTGGATTATTGAATTTTTGATATGCTTAAGTAGTTGAAGCAACACTTTCGCAAACTTTAATTACTATTCATTTTAAAGTGCAAAAATCGGTTTTTTTTATAATTCAATAAAGTCTTTAAATTGTCAGTTTGCTTAATAAACTATTAGTAAAAACACGCCATCTAGCGATCAGTAGATTATAGAACTGCAAAATATGATTTGAATTGAATCAAACGCTGATAAAGTTTTACTTTCTATATCACAGTTTGTGTTAAATAGCTGAATATTTTACTTTCTCTTTATTTTAATTAAGCATAAATTCTAAAAATTATTATAAATTTATTTTATATATTAGTAAGAATGTTACTCCATTTTTATTGTCTACTATAACAACATACTCAACAAGCACGCAGTCTCTCATATACCACACATGCATAGCATACAGGATATATTGAAAAAAAAGGCCAACATAATAAAGACGAAGTGAAAGAGAGTCACAAGCAGAAGGGCAAGCGGCTAAAAAAAATGTGCATAGATTTGGCCACAATACCAGGCACACGACAGGAACCAGCTCGAACAACGTGCCCAACAACAGCAACAACAACAACAGCAACAGCAACAAATATTTCAACAAAGAGCGCTGGCCATGCACGACGCGTATAAATTTGTAATTCTTGATGCAACCGCAACGTTTATTAATTTAAAATTCAATTTAAAATGGTCAAGACTCCGCCCCCTCAAAAGGACGTGAGAGGCAAATAGAGAGAGAGAGAGAGAGTATGTGTGTGGGAGTGTGTGTTTGTGGGCGGAATCAATAGATTAATGCAATAGCAATTAGTGTGATCGAGCGTCTAATTGTTTTTGCCACGGCAAAAGAAATTTAAATTGTTTGCCCACGCTAAGGTCCAGGAATTATTAATCTAATGCCAGCCACAGCCACAGACAGGACCATAAAAAGTAGCAAACAGCAGCAGCAGCAGTAAAAAAGGACTTGCCATCAACTGCAGCGGACACATCCAAGTAGGGAGCACAAGTGAAAAACTCATGATAAGAATGATAGTAGCTGTAGACGATGATATAGGGACAAGCACTTGATTGTGTTTACGAGCTCATAGAGTGGAGAAGGAGCTAAGGCGAGGCGTCAACTGAGATACATATATAAGTTAACATTAACTGAAGCTTGGTTAACTTCAAATTAAAAGACAGACAGAAGCTGAACAGAAATATAAATTATAGTGATATAAATTAATGATATATATGATATTTGTATGTATTACTTTATGTGACTTTCTTATAAAAAATTATATAAAGAATTGATATATTATACTGATATAAATATTTATTATTAGGCACATCATATGATTTATACATTTATTACTATATATGCATTACATTCAGTTTATATAAATGTTCTTTAATTTTTTTTTTATTTAAATTTAATTTTTCTTGCTTTTTGGAATCTGATTTGTCAAGAGCTTGAAGCTAAAGCCAACTTTATCTGTAAATGTTGGACAAATTCCCACCTAATAAAATTATATACATAAAGCTTAACAATAATTGGAATTGTTGGCTAGAAATTATTTTATATTGATAAAAATTATTTTTTTCTCTTTTTGTTTGAATGAAATCTGAAAATTATTTTGCAATATAGAAACAATATTTCGGCTAAATAAAATATTAGTGAAAAGATAAGACTTAACTATTCTGCACCACAGTTGATAATAAATAACTGTATATTTTACTTTCTCTATAGCTTGGCTAGATAAAATACAAAAATTTATTATTTTAAAAATTCTAATATATCAGTATAAAAAATGTACTTTTTATTGTAAACTTATCTATCTTTCATTTTGACATTGAGATTTATTTATGTTTTCATACAACTCTTGAAAAAAAATATATTATATGGTTATCTGTAGAAGAATTTTCAGAAATATAGTTTTACATTGAAGACTCTATAGCCCTTTAATACAATATAGAGGCATGTCACAGACTTTTAAGACTTATGAATGCTTGAGCTTAAAATCGGAGCCTTAGATTAAATTTTATATATTTATATACTTAATGAGAAATAAGAAGTATGTTCTTTGAAAGGAAAACTATAAAAATATATATAACTTAACATTAATATATATAATTCTACATATATTAAGCAATCAGAGATTTATGACGACATTTGCAAGGCTATTATAGAAAAGAGATTATAGAATCGATAATACTAATTATTAAATATATGAGTTATGGAATCGAAGATTGTTGTTCTTCGAAATATCGAAATATAGGCATATATATGAATATAGTTTAGATATCTAGAAGGCGCTTAAAAGCTCTCTGCTTGAAATCAATTTCTTATAAAGACGATGATTGTAAGCCATAAAACTTAACGACATGTCAGCTAACCAATTTTAACTGAAACTTCTTTTGAACATATTCAATGATAAAAAAGCTTAACAAAGCTTTTATAGCTTCGACAGGACATTAACAACTGGATATAAAGTAAGGCTCATCTGGCTTTATCTCATAGCAGTTGATCTAAAACGCACTCACAACAATTTCGATAATGTGCTGCCCCAACTCTATTTTTTTTGGCTAGGGGAAAAACTGCAGAAAGAATGAAGAGAAAGCTAAATAAAAAAAACTTGCAACAAGGACGAGAAGAAGAAGAAGCATGCAACGGGCTGCACATTAAACACAACTGACAGCTGCAACATACGTCACGTGGCGTCGTCGTAAAGTTGCAGCGAGACGAACCCCTGCAGGGGACAATGCAAAGAAGAAGAAAATGTTGCTAGCACAGTGTGTGGCAAACACACACAAACACACTTGCACACACACACACACACACACACTTGCACACACACAGGACACATCGATGACTGTGGGGCATTTTTAATGGAAACTCATTTTTGAGGTTAATTGTAAGCAAAAGATGGGCGGCAAGAATGTGAGGAAGGGAGAAAGGGCAGGGCGTTGCCAGCGACAGTTGCACAAGGCAGGCTAGGGCGTTGGTAGGGGGGCGTGGCTGGTCTCTGCAGCTGGCTCAAGGCTAGAGCCACCGTTCATTGTACGAAAAATATGAAAAGCACAACGTGTGGCAAAAGTTGCATGGTGCCCCGGCTGGCTGCTTGGCTGGCTGCATGCCACACTCCAGCCTGCTGCTGTGGGGCAACTGCGTGGCATGCAACAGCAGCAGATGAGGTTGATGTGCGGCACTGCGTTTTATAATGAGCGGAAGGTTTTAAAGCGGCTTGCGTTTTGTTCCTCATGTTGTTGTTGCTGCTGCTCAGTTGGCCGGGCAAAACGCTTGGCATAAGTTGGGCTCCATATAATCGGCAAAGTATGGTAATGTAGAGCACTCAAACTGTGCGCCGAGCCAAACTCGAGTTGAATATAAAAGGGAATCTAGCGGTATTTACTTCACATTTTCTCTCTCTGCTTTTTTTTTTGTTTTTTGCTGGATGTTGAAAAAGTTAAAAGCTAGCTTAAGCTGTGAAAAATAATTGTTACTTAATGCCACAAAGGGGCAGAGCCGACAGAGCTGAAATGCTTAAATGTGGTATACAAATCAAATGTGGCTTAGGTGTTGAATGAGTATTTCATATTTAATGATAGACTAGCTTAAAATTGTAACTCAGTGAAAGGGAGAGAAGGTGAGGGAGAAAGAAAGAGATTCAAGTGTTGTGTTCTTGGTATTTACAGAATACAGAATACAGCCAGTTAAACGTTTGAGAATACGAAACAAAGAGAAAATGGAAGATGTTGAATCTTCCAATAGAATAATCATAAAAGATTACTTGAACTATACGAAATATTGAAAAATTTTAAACAGTTAAACATTTGCGACTGCAGCACAAAGAAGGGACGAAATAGTAAGCAAATTTCTCTAAAGAATAAATGTCAGACAAAAACTCAAACGTGAATTGAGCGATCAACGTTTGTCAAAAAAAGAATTTCAGCCGATTAGCCAGTAAAACGTTTGCGAATGCGACACAAAGGAAAAACGGAAGATAATGTTATTCGCTTAAAATAATAAGCCCAAACTTGAACTACAATAAACATTGAAGAATTTAAACAGACAAGTCAGTTAAACAATTGCGAAAGAAGCACTAAGAAGGAATGAAAATTTATACAACTCAAATATGGATTAAAATAGGAACTATCAACGTTTGTCACAAAAAATAAAATCAACATATCAGTCAGTTAAACGTTTGCGTACACGACACAAAGAGAAAATGGAAAAGAATGTTAATCGCTCAGAAGAAAAAGCACAAATGAGCACTTAAAGTACACGAAACATCGAATTGTTAAGTCAGTAAGATATTTGCGAATGCATCACAAAGAAGAATTGGAAATTAAAGCAGCTCTTTGTTTTATGAATTAATGTCAGAGAGAAAGTCATATGTAAATTAAGCCAGAAGTATCAAGTGTGGTCAACTAAATAATCCACATAAGAAAATCAACAGATTAGCCAGTAAAACGTTAAAGTATGCAATACAAAGAGGAGAACGGTTAGCAGTATAGATGAGTTAGAGACTTATTTAAACATAACGAAAGGGATATCAAAAGTTGTAGCATAATTAACAAAGTAGAACAGATTATGCAATACATAGATAGCGTTCAGTCAGTAAAACGCTTAAGTATGCAGCACAAAAAGAAGTCTGAAAAAATAAGCCTAAGCACAAGAGTTCTGTGTCAAGAGTCCTCTTATCTCTACCAGCTGTAGGCTTTGAGAGATGAAAAGCGCTTACCGATATATATATAAATTAGAATTATGAATTAAAAATCAATTAAGCTCGTTAGGTAAAAAATCAATGTTTATTTCTAGCGCTCATACAATTGAGCGGGTTGTTTCTCGCCCTTTGAAATGGAATGTGAATGATTACCTTTTCATGAATAACACTCATTAGCTGCGGCACACTCAAACGACATTCAAAGGGGCTGCGAATGCTCACTGCTGACGGGGCCAAAAGCATAAACCTCTTTGGCCCTCCTACTCGGCAATCATTATCATCATCATTATCATTATCATCAGAGCTTGAAGTTTTGCCTTTAAGCGGCTTTAATTAGCTTCAAAGAGCGCAAGAATTCAAGTTCAGGCCAAAAGTTAGCTGACTTTGGCTGGCAAGTGCTCAACATTTTTGTGCTGCCAGCGCATAAATGGCTTAATTGCTGGCTTAATGACAAACTACAACAACAATAGTTAACAACAGCAACAGCAACAACAACTCGAGGGAGCAACTACAAAAGCTGAAATTCCTTTTTGCCAGCTGCGCAATTACTTTAATTGTGCCTCGCATTTCTCTTGGTGTTGGAAATTGCAAATATTTATTGGTATTTATAAGCGCACTACCAACACACACACAGACACACACACACACATACACAGCTGGGCCTTTGCTTTGTTGTCGTTTATGACAATGCGTAGAGCGCAAAATTGTTGACATTTTTGTCATTTGTTTTTAGATTCTAGTGGCAATGACACACTGCCAGAGTTGTCGCTGTTCTTGTCACACGCTCACACACACACACATTCACACACATACACACACTCGTGCATTGCCATATGGCAAATGTTATTTATAAAAATGACAGACACTTCTATTTCGCCACATGCCACATTGCAGGTCCTTGTCATTGTGGCCCCTACCCTCACCTACCGCTACCCTCCTGCCATTCACAACCCCCTTACATCTCCTTTAGCCTTCTCAGTCTCTTTTAAGCCATATGCAGAACGGAATGCTGGTGAAAAATGGCAACTGTGTCACGTCGCATGCACATCGTGAGTTTGTCACACATACCACACTAGATTAAATTATAATCGAGCTGCAGGATATACTTATGCATATATATGTGAGTATGTGGGGGTTATAGGACCAGACCGTGACAGAGAATGATAGACTGGCAGTTGCCCTGTTTTAACAGTTGACATATTTGCCATAAAGCAAGATTCCGACATCTTAATATTATTCTTTTTTCGTGTGTGAAAGGTATTTTAAAGGTGTGTAAGGGTATTTAATATATACGATAATCAGCATGGGAAATAATTTATTTTTAGCTCTTAAGCGAAGATATAGAGACAAAAAAGAGACTTGACAAAACGCTGATCTATGAGTAGGATAGTGAGAGAATGAAAGTGGAAGGAAAACATATTTAAAAAATATTCTGAACCTATTGAAAATGGGATATACAGTCGAGTTTGAGTATAGTGAATACCACGATATAATGAACATTAAAATTTTCCTTGGAGTCTTCTAAATAGGCTCAATAGTTATTTTGTGAACGCAAGAAGCAAACGCCATTTTGCAAATTCTTTGAATAAGCATGAATTCATATTTTCTCACCAATTTATTTTAATGATCTTTTGAATTTATATACACAAAGTGTATTTTGAGCAAAGAAAACAAGTTCTTAACTAAACATTTTAGATGGTAAACAACATCAATACTGTGAGCTGCAATTGACTGTAATGACTGTATATTAAAAAATTCCATTGCACATTATATATATATATTGAAGACCTGTTTCTAATGGATTAACGGTGTCACAAGAATTTTTGAATTTATTAGTGTTTGTCCATCTCGTCTTTATTTAAAATCTGTGCTAATTGCGAAAAATTAGCTTTAAAATATTTTTAATTTTTAGACTATATACATTGAGTTTGTTGCCTCATGCCGTTAATGATCTCTCAGCTATTGTTTTCTTACAATCCACTTTCACAACTTATTACTACATACCCCATATGAAACCCAATAGATACAGGGTATACAAAAAGCTCTAGCAGTTGCCACTCCCCCCGCTTATAGAGTCTCTGTTCTTTTAGCCATTTTGCATCTACAGCTGCGTCTGAGATTTGCGCAATTGACTGTGTAAGTGTTGGCATAGCTGTGTCTCCTGCTCCCTCTTTCTCTGCCTCTTTCGCTTTCTCATTCTTTTCTCTTTTTTTGGCATTTCGTTTATGTACATATATATTTTTTTTATTTTAATGAAATGTCAGCCAAGCATTTGAGTCATTTTTCATCTGGCAGCAGCAACAACAACAACTGATTAACTTTTAACAGCCGCCGCTTCGTTTCGCTTTGTGCATTGCATTACATTAAAAAATATGTGGGAAAAAAATGTAGCATACTTTTGTGCGTCGACATTTTTTTCCTCCTTTTTGATAGACCATCGTAAATCATGCAAGGGCAGGCCGCGCCCCTCGCACGACACCCCGCTGATGCGCTGTCAACCCTTTTGACATTTGCGCCACGAATGCAAGTTTGACATTTTGCTTTATTTTATGCGATATTTCATACGTGATAAGGGACAACAACAACAACAACAACAACAGCAACAACGACAACTAGCTGACATTTGCCTTTTGTTGTCCGTTTTATGTTCTTGTTGTCCAGTGTTGGTCAGCGCGTGTTGTACCTTTTTTCACAGCTCATTTAACACTCTGTTTAATCAGGCAAACGCATCAGTCGTAAATATATCTATCTATAAATACGCTGAACTAAGCAACTGATAAATTGAAACATTTCTTGGCATAAAGCGCAGCAAATTTTACTCTCACTGATAATTTTTTTTTCTGTGCAATTTTATTTTTTTTTTGGCAAATTCAGCAAGATAAATGCATTTTTTCTTATCAAGAAAGCGAAAGTTGCAGAAGACATTTAGTTGAGAATGGGGAAAGAGCAAAGAGAAAGGCAAAGGCATTTTAGAAACTTTCCTCTCTCAAGAGATTCACTGATGGATACGACTTTTAGACTTTTCTAACGATTTGATTAAAGACAAAGTAAAAATGGGGTACCATAGAGCGAAAGAAAGAGAGAATATAATAAAACAGTTTTAGGCTATTTATACAACTGATTTGAGATGTCTTAAAAAAAGATATAAATTAAATTCTTTGTATTTTTTTGATCAGAGATGTGAAATTTGGACTGCCTTAAAGACTAGCTTTAAAAAGAAAATCTTTTTGAGAGTTAATCTTTTTTAAATAATTTACTTTTGCAATTTATATAAATCAACTTCAAGGCATAATAATTCATATAACTATATATATGAAATAATAAATAATAGTAATAAATATATATAAAATTTCGCTTCATATTTATATTGAATCCCATTTCAATGACAAATATTAAAATATTTTTCATTCAAAGGCAAGTCAATCTTATATTTTACATCAATTCTCAAATATGTTATAATATTTTATTGTATAATGCTGTACGATTGGCAACGCCTTTTTTCATTCAAAGGCAAGTCAATCTTATATTTTACATCAATTCTCAAATATGTTATAATATTTTATTGTATAATGCTGTACGATTGGCAACGCCTTTCGAATTTGTTATGCCACATGTCAACTGGTTGACAAGGATGACCCCGCATAGCCCCAAGGCACAACCCTTAACACACACACAGAGAGAGAGAGAGAGTGAGATAAGTAAAAACTCAAATAAACCAAAATGATAAAAAAGAAACATATATAGATGTGACTTTTTTAATGCGTGAGACACAAAGCTCAAAGCAAATGCAAAACTTTGTTACACGTGTAATGAAAAAAATAAATAAATAAATAAACAACCACAATATGTGTGCGAGATATCATGTGACGAACCCCCAATCTTAACCCCCACACCAGCCAATCCCCCTGTTGAGTGAATTGCTCCGATTTACAATGCGACGCCTGTCGCTAAGCCGAGCGCGCGCCCAAGTTGAGATATCAAAAGGCAAACAGAAAGACGAAACAAATAAACAAATAAGCAAACAGCAAAGAAAACAAAAGCACAAACAACACAACAAATGTTGAGAGTATGAAACAAAGACATATTTCTCAAGTGGCATCGTATGTCAGGGCAACTGCTGGCATGTCAAGTGCATGAGGTGTGGGTAGGTAAACCAACTCAACCTTCAGCAAACCCACAAGCCTCCACTCTGAACCTCCTCAACCCACAGCCATCCGTCAATCTAATTTGGCTGTGAGGCAGCGTAGCGTGTGTGGCATGCAACAATGGTAATATCTTTGATAAACTTGTAGACATTTCCGACATCATCTCCCTCTCTTTCTCTCTTCCTCTCTGACTGCTAAAATTGCAAAATATATATCAAACATTTCCCCCAACACACGGCGTATACTTAATTTTAAACTCTGCTGCGTCGAGCATTTATTATTTAGAAATCGGAAAATAAGCGCAGAAATCTCGAAGCCTGCTGCTGCTGTGGCATTGTGTGTGTGTTGTGTGTTGCATAACAACAAAGGCCACTCGGCAATGCAGTTGGCAAACAAAACGTCCAAAAATGAGTGAGGGCAAAGCCAAAGCCAAAGCACAAGCTAAAGCCAAACAATAGAAGGCGCTCACAAAAGTATGCTTTAAGAATTTGTCCAAAAGAAAACACGACGCACCATATACAAAGCATATGTGTGTGTGTGTATGTGTGTTTGCGTTTGTTTATATGTGTTTATGCCTGAGCTGACATTGTATGCACAATGAGAAGCGCCTTCTGCATTAGCATAGACTTTTGCTATCAGCTCAAAAGTCCTAGGCAGAGCGCATTGGGATTTAGCTTAAAAGACGTACGCAAAATATTAGATCAAAGTATTACAGGGTATGCGCTGGAATACTCTAACACCTCAAATAGCAACATTTTCGTACTCTTGACATAGAGCGTGTATTTCAATTTTAACATTATCTGAAGTACGCAAAGTAGCCTGGATATCAAGAATTATATAAGCAACTGAAGAACCAAAGAAACAGAAGCTGTTTATAGTCGACTTTATAACAACAACAAATAGGACAGGAGTCGTCAAAATCGAATAATATTCTTCCCTTGAATCAAGTCCGACAGTTGAGCTAAGCATTAAACCTTATCTTTGGATATCTGTTATATATATGGATGATAGCATTTCGACCTCAGTCCTTAAACACGTGCACGCTTGTTATCAAACAGCAGAATTAATTTTTTTTCTAGTTTCAATTTGAATTTTTACGTTTTATCCTAATTTAAAACGAAATATTTTTGTTTTATAAATACTTGCATATGATATTATAATATTACTTCTTTTGCACTGTTTTTTGTAAAACAGGTAAAGTGTTTTCATGTTTTTAAAAATTTTGATCCATTTTTTAAAGTTTGGGATCCCCAAATCTACCATATTTCGCATGTTTTTTCTTACACGATTATCAACTCGTTTCTAAGGAATGTATCGAATTTGTAAAATCAGATTTTGGTTTATGCTGCTAATAATTCTAAGGAACTAAGAGTAAGAAGCAGTTGTTGCAATATTATTCAAAACTTAATTAAGTCCTTCATTTGTCTAGCTTCTAAGCTATGAAATATTAATTTAAGTCTTGGGATAATTCTGATATACTAATATACTCTGATTATACTCTGCTACGTTCTGATATATACTAAGAGAAGTCATACAATATATTTTATTATGATATAAATATTAAGAATTAACTCTAAGCTATCTGCATATCGCAGCTAATTAAGAGCCCGCTCTACACTAACTAAGCCTACAGCTCTGGCTCGCATGCAGAAGACGGCCTAGGTCAAAGTCCAAAGTGCAGCCATAAGGTCGCATATATAACAGTTGTTCGCCTAGTCCTAAATTGTTTCAATTTATTGTTAAGCCCATGGATCAACTCTAATTCTTAATGCCAACTATTTAGCAGCAAATGCAATGCGGCTCTCACGCTTCATTCTCTCTGTTTCACTATCACGCTCTTCGTCTATCTCTTTCCCTCAGCATGTGTGTGTGTGTGTGACGGCCCTAGTCGTATCTAAATGCCCGGGCATAGACATCAAATCCATTTTGGTGGCCACACTGCAATGCGTCAAAAACGTTTCTCATGCGAGTTTCGTGGCTGCACTTGCAGCGCATCGTTTGCTGTTATGATGATGGACTCCATTCAAAAGGGGGCGAGCTAACAAAGGGAGGCGGTGAGGGGAGTAGAGGGGGCTATGAAATATTGCATGTGGCAAATGTAAAACATGGCTCATGACTCCTTAAGCTATGCACATGCAAGCTAGATACTAGAGAGTGAAAGAGAGAGAGAGAGAGAGAAAGAGGCAGAGCGAGAGCGAGGGAGAAAAATGTAATTTCACTTTTTTGGAAGCCAATATAAGTTCAATTTTTTGAAGTCGCTTCCAATTTTATTTAACGTCGTTACATTTGAAACTTTAATACCGAAAAGAAAACTTTGCCAGGTCATAGTTGGGTAGAACAAGATAAAGAGTGGGGGGACGCGGGGCTCTGTTACAAGGGGTTGGTATATTGAGTGTCTATTGAAGGGCAGGCGGCTGTCATATGGAGTAATTGGGGCTACGTTGAATATGAAATGCTCTCTACTCAAGCTGAAGGTACAAAAATTGATCAAGATAAAATAAATTTCACAAAATTTATAAGATTGGATTTCCTGTGAGGCTCGAGCTCAATTTCCCATAAATATTTTATGTATATATACATATATTTTATAAAATAGAAATACTTTATTGCCATAAGAGCTTATCTAACGCTTCTCTCTGCATTTAATTATTTGGGCTAAAGTTCAATTACAATTTTCAATTTTTTGATTCGTTTCAATTTGTTTCCCATGGCAGGGCATTCGTTACATCTTGTGCATGTTCAAGCTGCTATCAATTTTTCAATTTAGCTTGCAACAATTTTCTGGCCAAGTTTCTCACTTCCTCTCGCCCTTTCTCAGGTCTCTGTTGCATTATATTTCTATGGCAGCGACTACGATGTTACTCAATTTAAGACGTTGGCTGGCGACGAAGTCGCTTTGATATAGTTACGTGTGGCTACACACGCGAGACAGCCAACCACCCTTCCCACCGTCTCAACCCACCCAACCACATGCCAGCAAGTCAGAGCTTAGTTATTGCTACACTCATATTATACGTAGCTACAGCTACAATTTGGACGATATATATTTGACATTTATATATGTTTCCTTTGCCTGGCACTTGAATTTCTGTTAGCACAAGGCAAATGAAATTTAAGCGAGCACCTAATGAATTTCGCATTACGCATAATATATGAACTGTTGAATAGTAATTCACTTTTATGGCATATAAAAGCTTTGCTTTTTGATATATACCAAAACTTTAGAGAAATTGCCTTAATTATCTGTAGGAAAGTGTTGCACAAAATTTGAGCACATTTCTAAGATGTTTACATAGTTTAATGAGTTTTTTAAATGAGGGTAAACAGCTCTTTAACTATACAAATATAAGCCATAGTTAAATATGTGATAGTTGAAATGGTATTTTGATTTCTATTGCCAACTTTAAGTAGCAAGAATATGTATATGGTATATACATGTATATATAATAAAAAAAACTATTAACTGATATTATTTATCCAAGACAAAGATTGTCCACAATTTTCAGTTAAATTCTATGTCATTTACGTAAAGTTAAGCTATTTAAATGGGGCTCACTGGCTTTAAAGTGATGATTATTGGAATGTCTTGAACTTTGAGTGTTATTTCGAGAATATTTCTAGTTGTCAGCCTTAAATTGTGCTTTGAATGCAACAAATTTGCAACAAATTCCCAGGTCGTTATCATAATGTTGTTCGACTCGTAAGAGGCATATATATGTATATATATATATATATATTATTAGCATAACTTTGTTTAACTTCATGTTGCAGGCTTTACTTTAAGTTTAACAGCGTTTCTGTCCCCGCCGCTTGGCCCGCTCTATGGGCTCTATATCATATATATAAGGCGCAAAGCGCTCTAAGCCCAATAACTTCATGCACACACACACTTTATTCTACAGAATCTCTATGCCATCTCTGTCTCTCTCTTTCTCTCTTTCTGTCGCTTGTTGGGCCAGGACTGCATTGCTGCAGGGCTGGACTCTGCAGCGTACTTGCCTGCAATATTTCCCATTTAAACTTTTCGCTACTGTACAATTTTCATTATTAATATGACTTTTTGGGGCTGCCCGCAAACGGCAAACGGCAAACGGCGCCAAGTGGCTGCCAGGACTGGGTCCAGGATTTGGCCAGCCCGTTGGCCAGTTAAACGCGCCCAATGTATTGTCAATGTTTGTCTGTGACCAAGCGAGCCTCGCAACGGGCGGTCCACAGCAAATGCCAAGGATAAAGTTTTTCGCTTGGCTCCTAACTGAGAGACTTTGCCCGTTTGACTTTGCAACAAGTGCAGCAGGCAGAGAATTAGGGAGAGCGACAGCAAACGCAATAGCAACAGCAGCCGTGTCCAGGCGGCCTTTTTAATCAAGCCCAACTAATGGCCGGGCACCTAACCCACCTAACCCACCCAAAAACCAAAACCCCAACCTAACCGTAACCACCAAAGCCGCTTATTACTATAAAGTGAGATTAATGAATCTCAGGGAAGATGTCGAAGCGCACGGCCTGCTTTGCTTTTCATATTATATTATTATTATTTTGGCTGGCAATTAATGAGATTTATTTGCCATATTGTTGCTGCTGGTTGCGGTTATGCGCTGTGTGGTGCGGTCGGGTGGTGCAGCCTTTGTACGCAAATTTAAAAGCAAATTGTTTGGCTTTTATGGCCAAGACGCAGATTGGCGCAAATGTTGCAATTTACGACCAACAATTGGTGGGCTGTCTAGACTGGTTTATCGTCTTGATTTTAAATGATTTCCTATTGATAAAAGTTAAGAAATTCTTGTAAAACTTGACTCAAATGAGCAGATCCTTGGTTAGAACTTAGTTGTGTGAAAAAATGTTGAAAAAATACAAAAACACTCTAGTCGGGACTGCTGACTAGGAGATAAACGAAGTTTGAGGTGATGTATAAAAATGAAGTCAAAATATCGATTGTTATCGATAATAGAGATAAGAGGATTGATGAGTTATAGAAAGAAAATATATAAATTTGTACTGCGTATGGTATACAAGTATTTGTATTCAATATTTCAAATCTCTAGCTTTTGTAGTTTACGAGATCGTTGACTTCAGTCGGAAGGACAGACGGATGGACGGGAGGACGTACAGTCGGACGGAAGGTCGTACAGCTCTCCTTCCTCATGAAGAATATATATCTTGCCACGCCTCCTTCTAGCTGTTATATACATTATCATAAAACAATTCTTCAATTTTCAACGGGTTCAAGGTATAATAATAGTTAAAAAAAAAAATGTTTATTGAACATTTTTTTTAGTGCAGGTTCTGGATGTATAGTATATAGTAGATTGTTTTCTGCAATGTATCAATATAAATAAACTACAAATATATCTTCATAGATGTGCTAAGAATATTAGGAGGTGAACAATGGGCACTTGCATATCTTAGTTGACGAGGACTAGAAAAGAAGCTTTATAGTCTTTATAGCTTAAATACCCCATACTAAATGTAATAACTGCAATAAGAGAGAAGAGAGCTCAATATGGAATTTATATAATATTTAAAGCATTTAAATATAATAATAATTTCTCTAAATTTGTAACAAAGTCATCAAGAAAGTAGCTTTCTCTCCTAGATCTTTGTGAAAGCCCATTTCCAAGATTCCGAATACTTTCTTTTCTCATCATAATTGTTTCTTAGAGGCAACATGATTATGCTGCTGCTTCAGACCACAAACCGTTTCGTTTTTACCTTTGCCGTTTGACATTTGAACATTTTACCATTTTAACAAAGGTAACTTAACTTTACCTGCCTCATCTCAACCCTTTCCGTTATTTTATGTACTTAATTAAAATTTTAAATCAAAAATGTTGTCTAGCATAAAGAGTTGAGCAGGGTCCACAGTTCACGTACATATTGCCAAGCTGTATTTCGCTTATATAGTGGTAATACGAATATAATAATGCTGCACGGCTGGCATTATAATAAATACGCAACGAGAGGGAGAGATGGAGAGAGAGAGCGAGAGGTTGGGTTAGGGGTAAAAAAAAATAAATATAACATGCAATAAATTTAGCAAAGCGCAAGCAATCAGCCAACAAATTGTAAACAGTAAATTTTGTGCTAGACAAGAGAAAGGGAGGCGGAGCCTGTAGGAGGTGCGAGCAAGAGTTAAGAGTAGGAGCGATTCCACATTAGCACTAAATCGCAGCGACTAAACGCCGCCAGTTAGTTAAACGTTTCTCACATAAATACACAAAAAACCCACACACACACACATGCAGGGCGTGGGCAGTGCCACGCCCACAAAAGAAATTTATCTGCCGTGTAGCGGAGCTGGCATGCGAAAAATCCTTTTGCGCCCTGCAACGATGTGCGGACTAATCTTTATTTCGATATTTGCATAAAGCACGAGAGGAAAAAAAAGAATACAAACATGTCAAAAAATTTGCAAAACGTCGTCGTTGGCTTGGTGGTTTTGTCTAGATACCCTGTACAAATGGGTGACAGCTAGCATATGGGGCAGATAAGCAAAATTTGGCAGCAGCAACTGACTATTCATGGAATTCATGGAAGCAGACTTTAATCAAGTTTTATTTTGAGTGCATTTTCTTGATAGCCATAAAAAATATCTAAAAGAGCTCTCTGAGTCTTCAGAAAAAATCTTAAAAATACTGTTTTATTTTTGTTGCCAATTTGTTGCATTCAAAGCACAATTCAAGGCTGAAATCTAAAAAAAATTCTCGAAATAACACTTAAAGTTCAAGACATTCAAATATACATCAATTTAAAGCCAGTTAGCTCCATTTAAATGGTTTAACTTTACTTAAATGACATAGAATTTAACTGAAAATTTTGGACAAGTCTTGTCTTAGATAAATAAAGTAATTTTCTTTCAGTTTTGCCATATATCAATTTATAGTTATATAATTATATGCATATATATAGATATACTAAATATTTTCTTGCACCTTAAAGTTGGCAATGGAAACAGATCAAAATACCATTTCAACTTTCACATATTAAACTATGGCTATTTGTCGAGCTTAAGAGCTATTGTAGCTTACAGGGCATCTTCTAAGTCAGTCAATATATTTAACTAAAATGCTTATTTGTTTTATTTATTTTTTTTTTGGTTTATTTTTTCGGGTAGTGCATAAAATTGCCAGGCAAAGGATTTACTGCAGCTGCCACGCCCACAGCGGCAGCCAGAGATATTGCCGAGCTACCGAACTGCCGGAGTCACGTTATTTGCAGGTGTTGCAATCTATCCGACAACTCCGACGTCTCCAGGTGTGTCTGTGCGCTCACAAGGTGGCAATGGCGGCTTTGTGGTGAGTTGTAATAAGAGCAGTAACACACGCACAAACACACACCTGTACACACACACACACACACAGACACACTTCTGGCTGCAAGTGGTTTTGATCTCGCGCTGCTTTAGCCTGTTGGGAATTTTGATTAAAAATGCTTCCACGTGAAGCTCAAACGTGCTTGGCGCCGCGTCGCCGGATCTGGCAACTCTTTGCACTCTCTCTCTCTCTCTCTTTTTCTGACCTCCCTCTCTCTCTCTCTCTCTCTCTTTTTCCCTGTCTGCACACATGGTTGGATGGGCGTTGGTGGGCGTGTCAGTGCGCCTTTATTGGCATTGGCGCGTTTATTTTAACGCGTTGCTGCTTGCCGTGTGTGGGTGTGCTACCGTGTGTGTGTGTGAAATTGTGTGCGTATGTGTGTGTTTGCAAATTTTTACATTGAGATTTATCACACCAAAAACTTTAACCCAACGAGCGAAAGCGTAAAAAGAAAAGTGCAAAGAGCAAAAGTTGGAGTCAGAAACGTCGAAGTCTGAATACCCTTACAAAAATATGTTTTAAAGAAATCGAGGAAACATAGTAAAGCAAAGATTCTTCATCAAAAAGAATAAATAATATCTAATGTAGAATATTATATATAATATAAAAAGTAATATATATATTAAATATAATTTATGTATGTATAAGAAGAATAATATAATATAGAATGAATAATATATATTATGAATATATTTAAAATTTTTGAAAGAAGTTTAAGTGATGTCATTTTATTTCATAAGTAAACTTCGTTAAGAAAGAAAGTAAGTGGTATTTAAATGGGTTTTTTGAGTAGTTAGACTACAAAAACAATTTTATCTTTCTTTACTTTTTACTTTTACTCTTTTACTCCTCAAAAAATATTTCAAGCAAAGACAACAGAAAGTTAAGTCAAGTAATTTAATCAGAAGATAAAGACCATTATTTGCCCATTCGCTTTTTTGCCAACCTTCATTACTTAGTTCTTATACCCTTTGTCTTAGTGTATAAAGATGATGTAAATATCACAATATGCCGCAGCCTTTTGCAACAGCAACATAAAGCAATTAATTGTTAAGGCTGCTGGCGCTTGTGCAGCTGCAGGTGAGTTATACGAGATATATACATTATGCTACACATATATATGTATATACCTAGATGATGGATATACACGAGGCTAAATGCGGGCCCTAGCAAAATGTATAAAAACCGGAAACTTTGTGATGATATATTTGTGGCAATAAACGAAGCGAATTGCATAAAATTTAAAACAAAATAAGATGCGATGTTGTAATATATACAAAATATATACATATGATGGATATATTTTTGTCCGAGCATACGTGTGTGTTAACTAAAAATTTGGTGTCTAAAATGGTGTCTGCTTGGGGCACATGACAAACGAGCGGCGTGTTAATTCCAACTTTTACCATCAAAAGGCTCGGCTTGTAGTCCCCGCTAAACTACACTAATTACTTCCCCTCGTTCCGTGTGGGCTGTGCCAAAAGCTCCATAGTGCCCACAGGCCCTACGAGACGATTTGGAGCTCCATCAAGGAGCGTTACAAGCGGCCACAAATCAAATGCACACCAATTACCTGGCGCCAGGGCGCACAAAGCATAATCAACTGGCATAATTAACAGCTAAAAATGCAAAAGAGAGTCTACGAGTGTATGTGTGTGTGTGTGTGTGTGGGTGTATCAACAAAAATATGTTTTTACACCTGGCCCTGTGCAATTTTCACACATTTTGCGGTGCTACCTAGCCACAAAGAACCCTTTGCCATTCCCTGCCTCTAGGATCTCCCCCTCGCTATAAACAACAACAATAACAACAAACAACAAGTCGCAAACAACCCGTAGACAGTGGTAAATTATAAGTTGCAGAGTCTGGCCATAAAGTACAGCACATTACTCATACGCCACGTGCATAAATTTCTACCTTTTTACCTTGCCTGATAATTATTTTCCGTTTACAAAATGACTGCCATATCGAAAACAGGCAAAAGCCACTGATAAAAAGTGGAACAAAAAAAATCGGTAAATATAATATGTAAAGTTTGTGGTGCAAAAATTTGGGAAATATTTTAGTATATAAATTTGAGAAATATGTTGTATAAAAATTTGTGAAATATTTAGGTATAAAATTTGGAAAAAATGTTCAGTATAGAAAGGTTAAATGAAGAAATTATTGAAGTTATTAAGTCAATATCGTATGAGCGTTAGCTTTTCATACAATAAACTCGTATATACCAAATTTCAAAGTGTTATAGGAGCATTTATCATATACAATAAGGATGCTCATGGGAATCTAACAAAAATTGGGATAACAAACTTTTTTCCATAAAGAATATTTAAGTTCTAGGAAAGAGCTGTAAGGCACACAAATTTCTTAAGCTGTTGAAGTACATAGAACTGCTATAACTGACTAACTGATTGATGTTGAACGCTAAGAACAGATCGTTGAAGCTTGAAATTGTAACAGATTTATTTTAATGATGATGTAAGGGAATGTTGGGGGTTTTTAGGATCCGCTTGAGCAATTGTAAATCAAGGTTTAAAACACCTTATATTATATATATATATTATCAATGCATTATTTAATCAAGGCTGAAAACATTTTCTTATATTTATATTTATTTATTATATATATGATATTGCACAAAATTACAATAATATACTCTATTCCTTTCGTACACGAGTATAACAAGTGAAGAATTAAAGAAACTTTTCCAAAAATCTAAAAACAATTAGACAAAAGCTTTAAATGCAAACCCAAATGTTCGTTTTCTTAAAAGAGAAATCCAGAAATTGTCTCAAAATGCATTTTGAATTAATACAAAAAATAAATACTAAAAAAGAGACTTTTGCAGGTAAAGCCGTGTGTTAACTACCCACTATCAATATTTGGCCAATACTTCATATATTTATAAACAATTCGTCAAAACAGCCCTGTCTAAATAAATCTAATTTTATATCTCTGCGTTAACTCCGTTTACGGCTCAATAAATATATTTATATAGCACTTAACAAGCCCGCGCCCTAACTTTTACCTTACAACTATAACTTTATCATAACTTTGATAAACTTTGGCTCGATGCACAATAAATACAAGTTGATGTTTAATCAAATTTGAGTAGAGCTGCAAGGATTTTCCTTACTTTTTTCACAATTTCTTGTTTCGAGTAAATTATATAAGTTTTATGATGCACTAAATTTGTTTAGCAATAAATCCACAACTCAATCAATATACTACCTATACACAATATATATATATATGTATATATATAAACTTTCTAACTTTGCTTATTCTGAGTTTTGGGCGATTAATTTTTATGGCTTTTGCCGCACACTTAATTAGACGCAGCCTGCTTAAAGCTCATTAAAAATTTACCAGAGTCTAAGGCAAAAGTTATGACCTGCCCTTCACACTTCCCTCCTCGACTCGTGGTTATTGATTTGCGTAGAGAGCGATACAAAACGGAACTTTTAGCTGTTTATAATTTAGTGTAAAATTATAAATACTTTTCGGGCGGTCGGTTTAAGCAAATTAGTTCAATTGCCGGAGTAAAAGTAAAGGAGCAGCCGCCCCCTCCCTCAATAGTCCTGCTGTGCACAGACTTGATTAGGCTTAGGCCAAAAAACTTTATCCTCAGCACAGTTGTAAATAAGCAAAAGTAAATTTTTGGCAAGTAATTTAAGCCACACAAACAAGCTGGCAAACAACTTTAGAGCCGGCGCCACTCCCTGCCAGGGGTAGGGGGTACAGTGCAGAGAGTTTCGGATTTGCTTCTGGTTTTCCATCTCGTTCCCGATGCTCGGTTGCTATTACGCCAAAGCATGTAAAGTTCTTTAACCAGTTTTAATTCAAAATCAATGTATGAACTTTGCTTACATTACGCCAAAACTTTGCTGTAAGCCCCCTCCCTCCCACGCCTCTCCAACTGCAGCTTCAATTAGGGCTATATACGGATGGTTTTCTCGCACTCACCTTCGTAGATGGTTAAAGTTGCATCTGCGGATACGGCATCGCCCACGCCGTTCTCGGCGACACATTCGTAGGGCGCATCGTCTCGTCCCGCTCGCACCGGCTCGATGCGCAATATGGAGACGCCGCCCGGCTGCTCCAGCACCGTATAACGGGATTGAGTGCCTGTGTTGAGTAGCGGTTGAATACGGAATTAGACGATTGGCTGCCTTAAGTGTTGGCTAATGCTAATGCTAATGCTGCTGCTCCACTTACCCGACACTTTTTTGCCGTTCTTGCGCCACACTATGGAGGGCGGCGGATCGCCGCGTGCCGCACAGTAGAAGCTAGCCACGCCTCCAACGCGCACGCCCTGGTTCTGCGGCTTCTTGATGATCTCCGGTGGATCTGTGAAGGTGTAAAAGAACAGCAAATGGGAATTATTATCGATTTCTAATTAAAAACTTAATAAAAGAGGTTTGAATAGTGGGGCAAAGGAGTTGCTTGTGCGTTTGCCTTTACTTAAAGCCAGTAAGAGACTTTGGCCAAATAAAATCCATTTAAGTTGGCAGTTGCTGAATGGGATTAGATTGCTTTACTTTATGTCGACAATTTGGAAGTTATTTTGTTAGATTTGAATACTTATTTATATGACTATCCCATTTACATTGGCTAGGCAATATGCAAGCCGAATGGCTTGAAAAAAAATCCATTTTGTAAAAAACCAAATGAACAATTTGGAAAAAAGAAGTAAATTCTTTTGCATGGCAAAGCTGAATTCGTTAAGTGATGAAAAATATTTTGTTACAACAAAATAAAAGTATTTTTAATATTGCCAATGTGCCGTTCATAGGAAAGACTTAACTTTTTATTCAATATGAACGATGTCTTTCAGAAGGAAAGCAACAAACATGATATAAATGCAATACGGCTGACAATAAGGAACAAGTAGTGAAAGAAATGCATTTAAATAAAGCGAAGCTTTTTGCCATATCAAGGCAGATATGCTGTAATTGTTGTCCTCACAACAGCAACTGTTGCTATATCCCTTTTTTTCGTTGTTGTTTGTATCTTTTATTTTTAAAGTCCTTTGCCTTTTGCTTTAGCAGCGAATTCGATTTATTTTTGCGTTTGTGTGTTTTGCACACATTCTCTCTTCTTTTTTTTTTACATATTTGTCACAATATGCTGTCAATACAAACGACGCATGTTGTTTGTGACAGAGAGAGAGGAAGAAAGAGAGAGATGGCTGCGTACGTGCTGCACACATAGCAAGAGATACAAACAGGAACCAGGCACAGCTTGCCTCTGTCTGTGTGTGGCATTAAAAATCTGGCAAAAATCACGAAACGTTAAACAAGCAGCAATAATATTGTCATGTGCATCGTTTGTGCAGCTCCATGTTGCCCCATCCACTTTGCCCCTCCTCCTCCTCCGCCTCTTCAATTGTCCTGTAAAGTAGTTTACCCAACATATCAATTCGATTTATGCATTCTACTTAAATTAAATGTTCAATTCTCTTATATGCATACATGTATATATCTTTTGCATTATGTTAACTGCGCTTTGCCGCAGCACGCACAAAACTTACGTGTCAGATATTGTATATAGGGAAAATCCGAAAAATTTGCATCTGGAAATTTGATGTGGAGGTTAATATTAACCGTTTATTGAAACGCGACGAAGCGAAACGAATTTTAAATCGATTTTGATTAACGCGATTTATTTTGAGATTATTATAATAATTAATATTTATAATCAAATTGATATATTTTAAGATATTATAATTTTTTGTTGTATAGTAATTTAAGATTAGAGCTAACCTTTAAAATTTATACATAAATAACTGAAATACCATATAGGTTTTACAGATACTTAAATACTTAATTTAATATGTAGAATTTGAAAATCAAATTTAAATCTTAGGATAATATAAGTTTTCTATTTTCAATATAACATAAATAAAAATATATATTTAAAAAGATTGAATTAAAAATTTAGATACACTTAACTCTGTTTTTACATGGTAGATACATTCCTTAAAAAACATATGGTAAATTTGAGGATATGCTTCACAGCTTTAAAATATCGTGTATAAAAGACCGTGTAAAAAGAGAGTTGTGCATGAGAGTTGAGACAGTGTGCATTACAAATATCAGCAATGTAACTCAAGTATATTTCGAGTTACAATTCCAAAATCTTTGAAGAAGCAAATCTAATTTGAACAGAGCCTAAAAAATACAAATTTTAAATCATTATAAGGAATCAAGCGAATTAGTTGGTAATTGATAATATTTTTGATAACTAGAAATGTCGAATTCAAAAAAATATTGCAATAAATAAGTAAATGTAAATAAATATGTTAAAATATTCAAAGATAAAAATGTAATTTATTAAAGATATATTTTCTATAAGAATGGCATTCCTTCTGTCTCTCTCTCTCTCTCTCTCTCTCTCTCTGTCAGCTCTGAACTGTGAGCATTAAAACTTTTTGGCTTTCTGTGCAGATTTTGAAATTCTGTTATAAACTCGTCGTCCAAGCGGCAATCGGAAACAAGCAAAAGCAAATGCCGCAGGTTGGATAAGTAAATATTTATATAAAAAAAATGTGTATAGAAATAATATTCTCAGCAGAGATAGAGAAAAAATATAAAAGAGAGCGAGAGAGAGAAAGAGGGGGTGTGAGTGAACTGCATTGTTGTCTTGGACACGAATCTGAGGACTTTGTGATAATGTACAAGTATTGTAAATAATTTAAAGTTTGCCACAAGGCGTTCACAGCCAAAAACATGCAGACCATTTGGTTGGTAATGCGTTGCCATTGAGCCAGCTGCCATTGTTGTTGCTGTTCAAGTTGTTGTGTTGTGTTGTTACGAATACTTGATATCATTTGGCAAGTTTTGCGTTAAACTTTTGCCTCGACAAGTTTGCTGGCCAGAGTTTTGCGTGTAGAAAATACTGCACAAACAAACAAGCAAACAGCAAATAAAAAAGTAGAAGAATCTCACACTATGTGTGGCATGCCACACTCGAACTCAGAGACTAACAGCTGGTGGCCAGGCCAATTGCCCATGTCTACCTCAAATTTCACAAAAATTCATAAAATTATTTCAAATTTGACACTCGAATACTCGAAGTGTGGTCACCAAATTAACTCGAAAGCAAAGCAGAAAGCATATCTGCATGTTATATGCTATCAAATTCTGAATAGCAAAGCGAATGTGCTGCGAATGTGAATAATGCATGCATTCAATTTTAGTTAATTAAAAGTCAAACTTGCATTCGAAAACAAACTTATGTGAATATGCTTTAAATTTGATTTATAATAGAAACTCGATTTCTGTACATCTTTAACTCATTTGGCATTTTCTAAACTTTTTATAGTCTATTAACTTTTGAATATGATAAGATATTTAAGTTTAGTTTGCAGTTTGAACTTTAATTATCTTCAGCTTTCTTGAATTTGAACAAAAAATTATTAGCAGAAACAATGTGAAATACAATTATTTATGTGCCTAGAAAATAAATATTTTAAAGACATTTCAAATTTCTCATTTGACGAATTATAAAAGAAACTGTTTTCTGAGCAGATTTACTCATCAAAGAAAAATTTTTCTTTGTCATTAATAGTCTATAAACAACATAAAATCTCACATACAATTATTTGCGGTTCTCTTGAATTTGAAATTGAATTTTCAATTCTTGTTAGAAACGTTTCCTGGAACAATTTTCAATGCAATTATTTTATATCTAGAGAAATAATACAAATATTTTAAAGACATAAATTGGTTATTGTATGAATTATAAGAGAAATGGTTTTAGAAAAGCTTTATTCATCAAAGTAACATTTTTCTTTGTTTTTAATAATCTATAAACAACATAAAACACGAGTCAACAGTTTGAATTCTCACATACAATTATCTCTTGAATTTGAATTTTTAATTCGTGTTAGAAACATTTCCTGGAACAATTTTCAATGCAATTATTTTATATCTAGAGAAATAATACAAATATTTTAAAGACGTAAATTGGTTATTGTATGAATTATGAGAGAAATGGTTTTCTGAAAAGCTTTTTTCATCAAAGTAACATTTTTCTTTGTTTTTAATAATCTATAAACAACATAAAACACGAGTCAACAGTTCGAATTCTCACATACAATTATCGGCGGTTCACTTGAATTTGAATTTTCAATTCATGTTAGAAACGTTTCCTGGAACAATTTTCAATGCAACTAAATTTCGTATTGCTCATTATAAAACGTCCACCCACTCCTTCATCTGTCTCTCTCTCTCTCTCTCTCTGTTTTTCCCTTCTTAGAGGCATGGCTCTCGCTCACTTCCTTAGACATGCGAAACGTCGTCGTTGGATTTGCGAAGCACTTGAAAGCATTTTACGCTTACGTTAACAGTTTTTATAGCCCGAGCAGCAATAAGCATATTGGTTTGTGGCTGTAATGAGCTACAGCATCCGCCAACACCTCCCTCTCCTAGCTCGCAAGATGGCAAAAGCAAATTTCCAGCGATTTTTTCTCTTTTTTATATAGATATATATCTTCTTCTTCTTTTTCGCCTTCGCTGGGCGCATTTGTAAAGTTTTATGTTTGCTTAAACAATTTGATTGCGTGCAGAGAATGAGACAGAGACAGAGATATATAGAAAGAGAGAGAGAGAGAGAGAGACGATAGAGTGTCTGGCGTGACGAGTCATAAAAATCGTATCATTATAGCCATAAAACTGGGATTTCTGTTTATTTGCGGATTTTGCCAACATTTTTGCTTGTTGCTTGGTTTCGACTAAAAATTTAAATAAATTTAATTATGTTTGCGCGGGGGTAATGGAAGCGAGAGAGGGAGCCTGTTACAAAGATTAAAGGCATACGTAATGAAATTTGTTGATGCCGCAGAAGATAGCACACAGTGCGAGATCTCGTTGAATTGGATTGGTTTGTGCTGGGATTGTGTGGGTTTTACACAGTTTAAACTGCAGCCAAGGTTTTGCTTTGCGTGCAGCACAGCTCCTACCTGCCGACACTCCTTACCCCTTGCCCACACTCTCTTTAGCCGTTCACTCCCCGCTGATTTTTCATTTCACACGTTTGACTGGCGCTGGGGATTAGATGAGACATGAGAGAGGCAGAGGGAGAGGGAGAGGGAGGGAGTATCGGGCGGGTTGTAGGCGGAGCTTCATAGAGCGAACAATTTCGTTGTTGATATGTGCAAATTGATTTCAACGTTTTAAATGTACAGTTATAGATACACACACACACACCCACACACAGCAATAGGATTACCAACACAGGCAGTTGGCCAATTTATATGGAAATTAATACTAACATTTTTACTATAACGTAAAAAAAGTAAGAAATAAAAATATATATATATATATATTTTTATATAACATATCGAATTGATTTTCCAAAATGTATGCGGAAAATGTTGGCATTAGGCAGTGCCGCAGTTTGAAAACTTGAAGAAAGGGGGTAGCCAAAGGGAAACGAAAATATATTGTTTGTAGAAAATGTTAAGCAAAAGTTCAAAAATGTTGTGGATTTTTATAAAATTTTTTAAGCAATCCTTAGAAAGTTTTTTTAAGGTAATGTACTTAACTTTGCTTAGCGTCTTTAGTTTGAAAAAGGCTCAAGAACTTGTGTAGTTTGTATTTAGATTAATATTTATATTATTTTTAAGTATTACTAAACTACGCGATGCAAATCTATATTCTATATATTTTTTATATTTTTAATTTTTATTTCAGATTCGTTTTCTCTTAACTTTCTAAAAAGAACTATATACATATACAGTATTATTGGAAATTTTCAAGAAAAAGGGCGAAGAGTACATCAATTTTTTTATAGATACGATTCCTCTTCAGTTTTATCATTTTAAAGAAAGAAAAACTTATTTATATTTTATGTAGACCAGTTTAAATAATCTCTAAAATCAACTTTAGCTTCTATAATAGAGTACTTTGAACACTCTCTAAAATAAACTTTAGATTTTACAATACTTATCATTTTCCCAATTCCAATCTATATACACAAATATATTCCACTTAATTTACCTTCACTCTCAACTTTCGCTCTCAATTGAACTTTCTAACATTTCAAATAGACAAGAGCCCCTCTCGCAAAAAACTCCCCCTGCCCAATGCAGCCTCTGCTTTTGAAACATTGTTCAAATATGCCCATAACTTTTGGCCTTGTTTTTCAATATGCCAAAATGCTCATAAAAATTGACCCCGTGTGGCAGAAGGCATTGGCGAAGGTAAGAGCGGGGGTGAGATTTGGGGCATATAAAATCAGCATATGCTCAGCGCCGTAAAGTATGCAGCTGTTTTTTATGGCCCTAACCCTAGTTCGAGAAAGTTAGGCCTCCAAATGCTGGGCCTGGCAATTTATGGTTCCCTTCCCTGCACCGCCCATCCCCTTACCAACCACTTGCTAACAAGGTTTTTCTATTTCATCTGTACGAGTTTTTAATAAGTGCAAAGTGCGGGCGGAAGTTTCTGCAAAAATTTCAGCATTTAAGGGTTATTGTGAAAGGGGGGTGTGGTGGGCAGGGGCTGAATTGTAAGGGGTTTTTCGTTTGCTGCTGATGTTGCCAAACTCTCTCTGTGTGTGTGTGTGTATATGTGTGAGTGTGTCTGTGTTGAGGACAAATCATTTGCCAGCAAAAACTAGCTACGAACAAGATATGAACGAAATGAAGCAGCAGAGGAATATCCTTTGCCTGTATAGAAACCCCATTGATCCGCCCCCTCCCACTCTCCTTGGCTCTGCTCAACTGCTGACTGACAGCTGCAATTCACCTGTCAGCAGCAGCACTAGCAGCAGCACATTTCGTTTTACTGAATTGCATTGAAATACGATGCTAAATTTAACGATTCATTGCATTTGCCGTTATCCAACACTTGCCCCAGCAAATTGCAACTCTGTTGAAAGGCCCCGCCCCCTTTTGGACTGCAGCGGCGCGTTGTGTATTTTTAATGCAGCAACTTTGGCATAGAATTGCTAAATCTGCTGAGTCTAAGAAACAGAACGCCTCGACTCTGGCTATGGCTCTGGTTCTGGTTCCGTTTTCTGTGAAACTCTGCAAATAAAATATAAAGTGCAGCATAGTTTTACGCTAGGGTTTTTATAGCCAGCGTCGAGCAGCTAAATTTTAATGTTACTTCAAAGGGTAATAAAAGTAAACTTTACGCAAGTTGCGAACAAGCTGCGATGATGCTCTTCCCCGTAACAAAAGAGCCCCCGTGATTATATCCCCTGGCCGAATGCAACTATGCAATGTACAATTTTAATTAAATTGCACAGCACGATAAAATGATGGAAGTCGAGACGCTGTTGCAGATAAAGAAAAACAAGTGAAGAAAATATGGCTCAGGTTTCATTTGCAAATTGTCCTCAAAACAAAAAGTGTCAACGAAATCCCATTAAACAATTCATCAAATAAGCAAATCGATCGATGAATGTGCCTGCTCCGAAAGTTTTTGGACAGGACGACAGGCGACAGTGGGGCAGTGGGGCAGTGGAGCATATAAATGATGTGGGCATCCCACTCAGACAGCCATTAATCAAAATTAAAAGTGTGACCACAGCTGCTCCTCTCACTTTCACTTAAAGAAGCTAAGCTCCCTTTAAAGCACAATTGCGGGCCCCATATTTGGGCCCGAACAGCTGCGCTCCTGATTCCCTCTAGCCACTGACCCTTCACATTTGCCATTCTGGCTAAATGAACCGATAAAAAGGTAAACCATTAAGTCAAGCTACGTCCCATTTTACAGATCTCTCAATCAGCTGTCAACTGTCGAGTATAACAAATGCCAATTTTAAACAGCAACAATCTGCAAGTCAATAGAAATCATTGAAGGCCAAATAGGGTTTATTCTGTGCATTCGACTAAAAATTTGTCATTAATTATGCAAGAGCTTTGCCGGAGTAGGGTTAAAAGATTTGTTGAGGTATTCTACGTTAAATTTTAATTACAAATTTATTTGGCAATCGGAAATTTTTGAAATATCTTGTAGACTAATATGTAAATGGGTTGGTTTTTTTGGTGTTAATATACGTGGAAGCAGAATTTTTATTGGATTTTTATTTGTAGGCTAGTTTTCCTTTAAATATTTGTTTCTTTTAGGCTTATTTATAAAACAGAAACTGGAACTGCCTTTCTGGCTTCGCAGTATTTAATCCTATATTTTCCTTTAAGTTATCAGTAAACTTTCTTACATTTCTATTTTCTTTTCTTTTACTAGAAATTTAACCAAAATTTTTAAAATATATTTAAATAATGAAAAGGCGGCTGAGCAGCTATCTTATGAAATATTATCTAAGTATCTTAGGAAAAATTAAAATATAGTTTTCCGCAATATACATGGATAACAACAAAACATTTTTACAGAAATGCTTTAATATATTACAGTCGAGTCCTGATAGTTCGTTCCCCCGCTAGTTGAAAAACCTAGTTCGTAAAAAATGCTGTCTCCTTGAAAAGCATTCGTTCGAATTTCTATGTAATACGTTAAAAAAATGTAGTCCCTTTGCCATTTCTAATTATAGGGATTCGACTGTATAATCAAAACTAACTAAACGGCTAAGCTGTATAATAAAATAATAACTCAAGAAATTTAAGTTCTTATAACTACAGTTTTCTAGTTGTCCTCAATATCCAAGAGAAACAACAAAAAATTATAGCTTTAAATATAATATTTGATGTATACCATATTTTTTCGGACAATCTATTTATATTTCATTGAAATTATCTTTTAATATTATACTTGATATTCTCTTAAGTCCTAATGTTGATATAGTAAAGTCTTCTTTAAGCATATTATGTGATATATTCTGAATTTGTTATTATTTTGGAACACTTCGTTCTTGAATAGATTTAAATAGTTCACAAGTGTGGGTGGTTAACATGATAATTTAAAAGCACATGATAATTTAAAAGTTAATTTGTTGTAAATTAAGACAATTTTTCTAAAAAAATTAAAAATTTGTTATGTTCTGAATTTCATATTATATATGTATATATTATATATAAGCAATCTTTATATAATCTTTCAGTTAACTTTTTCTCACACAATATATAATATGTCTTATTCTCCCAGTTCCTAACGGACATAATTTATAATTACAATTTGAAGCCTAATTTTAATTTTCTCTTAATTTCTTTTTTTTTTTGCATATTATAAACTCTAATACAATATCATTTTATATATATATATATACATAATTTAATATACTTCAAATCAAATTCCAAAGTAACTCTGACCCATTTAGCCTTTTGCAGCCAAAAAGTAATTTTTGTGCAGCTCATCAACATAAATTTCTTGCAATTCTGTAAAACTAGTTCAAAGCTCAGTTGGCACGAAAACTCGACTTGGCAGAGTCAGCGTTAAATGGACCCAATATTCAGCACACACACACACAGATATATACTATACACTTTAGTGTTGTTAACCAACACAGTGACAACTATTTCTGACCGTTGCCAACACACGAAAATTTTACATGACATTTTAATATAATTAGTTTTTGCTCCGGGCATAATGTAAAGTGCGGCCAAAAAATGTCAGCACTTGCCACAGCGGGGCAGGAGGCGGGAGGAGCAGGAGCTAGCTGGTAGCTCAAGTTGCCTTAAGGACAGCAAAGTTGACTTCACTGCGGTTGCTAGAGCAGGAGAGGTCGGGGATTTGATGGCAGGGGGTGTGGGGCCTAAAACTATTTGAGTTTGCGGTCGGTTGGCAGCATTTTATAAGCCGCAGCATATTTTTGCACAAATTTCAAGCTCACGCCTGTTCTATTAAATGGGGATTTGCCACACACACACACACACACACACACACACAGACACAGCCTACCTAGCAATCTATCTATATGTAGCTGAGCATCTATCTATCTGGCTGTTTTTTTACACAAAGACGTCTCAGGCCAGAGGCCACATTCATTATTTCTCTATGCGGGATTACTAAGTAAGCCGGGCTACGGCTTAAAATGCCGCAAACTTTATGAGACGCAACACACGTGTCCTGTCCACGAGCCCCTCCTCCTGCCCTTTTGTCTTGTCCTTTGACTAGGCCTGTTCTGCAATTTATGATTGCTTCTGTTGTACTCAGAGAGAGAGAGAGAAACAGTGAGAGAAAGATCTTGTAGACAACCTGGCAATTTCATAAACTGTGCAGACACTTGCCAAATTGGCAAGAACACGCCTTACTCCCTCTCTTTTTCCCTGGATTTTGCTTTTGTCTTTCATTTTACGCACGTAAAGGCGGCTGTAAGCAGGCTTTGATATTTTATTGAGCTTGTCATAATATTTATGATATATACATATATATATATTTGATGCGTGTAGCCCAGTGGAAACAGCACAGCCTGCTGCAGGATTTGCCAGCCCTCTCTTTCACTCATTCGCCCTCCCTCTCTTACACTCTGCGAGACAATGCAAAAACTTTGGCCAACAGTTTGAAAAAAGTTTTATTATTATTAGCATTAAGAGGCTCGAGCCATGTTTTTCTTTTTTTCCCCTCTCTGCAGACTTTTATTAGTTTCAACTTTTGACAGAAATTATATCGAGTTTATACACATACCAATATATATATATATATACTGAATGCTGAATTTATATATTGATGATGCTGATGAAGAGAAAAAACTTTTAGCTCGCATCAAAGTTTCATTTTTCTTGAGCTGCTTTTCTTTTCTAGGGCTTGTAGCGATGTTTTGTTTAATTTGTGTTATTTAGAAGTTTGCGGAGCAAAAGATTTGTTCGAAATACCAAAAGGAAAGCAAGATTAAAGAAGTTAAACATTATGTATATGACGAATTGCTGCTTTTGAATATATCAGTCAATAAGTGGTGGGAAGAGACACATAGATGGTTCCAATAATAACAAAAGTATACCTGGACTTTGCTTTATAGGAAATATATGTTAAGAGGTGGTAAGTTTAGTTTGATTGCTGAATCTGCTATAGACTACACTTCGAATTGCTGCCCCATCTACAGTATTCTCCAATACAGGCTCTTGGAGGCTACTAAATCTTTGCGGACTTAAATAAGTAAGAACGTTGCAGTCGAGCGTAACCGATTGCATATACTCGTTCACAGTTAGTTGGGAGATAAACCCCCAGGGGCACATCACATAATTTATGTGACTATCAGTACCACGGTTCCAGTATTTTTGTCCGCCTGCGGGAGATGTCAAAGAATTGGCTGTACAATAATCTCTTCATATGAATCGCTTAGTTCAATATCACTTTGACCAGTAATATTAATTTCAATGTTGTTGTCTTCTGTGGGTAAAGAGCTGTCTACTTTTAAAAAATCTTCAAAATGGTATTTTCCAAATTCTTAAATTAAACATAATTATGATCTTTTAAAAAGTGTTTTTTGTCCGCATGCGAGAGAAGTTTTGTATAAAAATTTAAAAAAAAAATCGTGTCCGCTTCCGGCAGCTTCCGCTTCCGGGGCGTCCGTCCACGGGAATGGATTTTGTATGAAAATCATGCTTAAAATCTTGGGACTGTAAAATTCGTATGGCTACGGGAGATGTCCGCCTGCGGGAGCTGTCCGCGACTAGAGCTTTCACTATATATATATTTAACATATACATAGATACATATATATTTATAAATTTAAGTATCAACGTCTATATCGCAAATGTGTGCTTAAAAGCTTTACACATTATGCGATAATAATAAAATACCCTTTTGAAAAGGATAGACAAAAAGCTTGCCTAAGCACTTGGACAATACACATAGAGCAGACAGTCGACAATGGCAGTGGCAATGGCAATGGGTAAAAGCGCACAAAGGTAAACAGGCAACACTTAACGCAGCAAAAACAATGCAAGAAACAGCCAAACAGTCAACAGCTAACAGGCAAGAGCCAACAAAGGTAGCTAAGTCCCCGGGCAATTAGAAAGTGGGAGTTAAAATGTGCTAGTTGTTGTGGCTGGAGTCGTCTTTAAGTGCGCTTAATACAACAACAACAACAAGAGGTAACAACAACAACACCAACAACAACTGCAAAGTTTTCTAAGAGATTTCAAACAGTTTGAAACGTGTTGGCATTTTAGAGACACCTTTCAAATCCGCATTGTCATAGCTTGATAAATAGCTAAAATTACTTGCAGACAATCTGGCAACGCTCTGCCAAAAGCATTCAACATAGACACCAAAGCGAACAAATACTTTGCTCGAGTGAACAAAGCGACGGCTAAAAGAACTGTTGAAATAAATGGAAGAAGAAAACTGTTGAAAAGAAGTCACAAAATGCTGCAGCACAAAGCTGCGGCTTAGCGACACAAAAAGTGGCAAGCAGCGTTGCCAGACTGTTGCATTTTGTGCTAAAAATGCTTGAAGAAAAGTTTGAGCAGCGTGAAAGACTTAGCGTGAAAGAAGAACGTGTATAAATGCTTAACAAATTGTTAAGAGAGATATGGCAACGCTCTCGATGACAAGTGGCAAGGCTATTGGTCTCTAATTCTTTTAAGTATTCCAGTTTGTTTATTTTTGTTTTATTTTTTATTTATTAGGCGTTTCGTGAGATATATTTTGAAAGTACAGATAAAAATGGAAGCTCTACGATTAGTATATTTATTAGGAGAGATATTAGAACACATATTTTATAGGAATTAAGAAAAAGTGATTCCGAAATTAAGTTCTTTATATTGATGCTAAATCCTTAAAGTATATTTCTTTCATCCGTTTTTCTTTTAACTCATTATCTATGCATTCTTTTGAAATATATAGCATACACTAATAAAATTCTAGCAATAAAAACTTCAGCTAATCGGAATGCATAGAATTTCAGTCTCAATCAAACTATTCATGTCAAACTCAAACCCCTCGGCGCTTTTGTTTGAGTTATGCGACAAAGCTCCAACAGTTTTTTATAGAAATATCTTTTATTCGTTTTTTTTTTACTTCAATCCATTCTATACAGCTCAACTTTAATTATAGCAAACACATATGCAAAATTTGATTAATTAAATCGTCAGCCAATCGGAATGCAAAGAATTTCAATCTGAGCTAAACTTTTCATGCATACCCCTTAGCGCTTTTGTTGAAGTTAGTTATGCGACATGCGTTTTGTGTGTGACTCTCGTGAAATTCCCGAACTCCAACAGATATTCAGAGACAAATCAATCGTGACAAGCAGCATAACAAAAACTTTCATCAAATCTGTGTAAAACGCAACTCAAACCCACAGAACGTATGCAGGCATTAACATGTAGCCCCTCCCTACGCCCACACACAAACTGCTCCCTCTATCTGCTCCTCTTTAAGAAACTAAAAGACAAGCTCTACTCACTCTCTGCACAATCCAGAAAAAATTGTTTAGACGCTCGGCGACAGGCTAAAAGGAACAGCCATAAAGTATGCAATGCCTTTTGCCTTTTGCCTTTGACTCCCACGTAGTAGGCTCTGTCTGGGGGCCTATGGGGGCGGGGCCTTGGCTCTTTGTTTTATTGTTTCTCAAATCGCTGTCGCTGCTGCTGTCTGGAGCTTTGACTTTGCCTCTTTATTATTATGCAGCATGCGTCGCGGCTCGACCAGATTATAAAGGTCGGGCCAGCGCGAAGCGAGGCCAGGGGCCTGACATTTGCACAACTTTGTCACGTGGTGCGGCACGCATTACTTTTAAAGATGAAAACACTGTGCGGGCGGACGGGTGAGAGAAATATTTAGAGCCACATTTACAGTTTGATAAATGTGCCAAGAGCCTCGAGGCTCTGGGCCTGCTCTGCTGCTATATTTACATTATATTTTGGTTTGGGCTTATGGAAATGCGTTGCGAGTCAACGCCGCAGGTTGTCCAGGAGGCTGTGAGTGAGTGCTTAGAGTGTCCAAAATGCTGCCAGAGACAACTGTTGCAATTATGAGAGGGGCGTGGCTGATCGGAGGTATACAGCTATAAGTAGTGTATAAAAAAAGACAAGTAAAAGGGAAAAACAGTTGTGGACACATTAAAGCAAAGGCATTGAGCGAGCCAGACGATTAAGACGATAATAACAAGTGACAAGTTTATTGCCCGCACACACATATACACACACATACACGCGCACTCACTCACTCACCCACAAAGTAGAGCCACAAAAACTCTTGCCGGACAGACAGCCAGACGAAAGCCTAAGCTTTTGTGGCCTGAAACCTAATGTGCCAACAGCAGCAGCAGCTACAAAAGTGCCACAAAACGGGGGGTGGGTGTTCGGGTTGCGGGGGCGTGGCAAACATTGCCCACATTATTGGCATGCGGGCCACACAACATTTGCCGCCTTAAAAGCCAGTTCCACTAATGCCAACAGCTGGCCACATAAATATCAGCAGAGGGAGAGAGCGAGAGAGAGAGAAGGGGCATGTAACGGGACTGTCTATAAATGTTTTTGTTGCCAAGTGTTGTGGCGCTGGCCGCGCGAGCACTAAAACCACTAAGTAAGATAAGTGAGGTCAAGCAAAAGGGGTCATGTGCGCGCATTGTTACGTATACGCAACGTGCGGCCAACAGGGGAAATAAAAGGAGCTCCGGGAACAGCCAAAGGGATAAAGAGAGAGTGGGGGGGGAAGAGGGGTAACTGTAACTGGACACCAAACAGCAGCAAGTGAAAGCACAGCTCAGCTCAGCTCAGCTTAGTTCAGTGTGAGAGATAGTAAAGACATTTGGCGACCAGCCCCCCACCCCCACCCACACAACAAAAAAGCAGTAGCAGTAAAGCAAGACAAACCAAATTATGAGAGCTGCCCCAGCTGGCTGGCAGCTAGAAATGAGAGTTGAACCAGGGGCTGGTTATCATCTATGTAGATATCTTCCGCTCTTAAGAGCTCTCTCAAGTGTTGCAAGTTAGAGGAAAATAACAGTGGTAACGTTTCCTATAAACAAACTGTTGGGAATGGTAAAGCGTTTTATTTCACTGTCAGATTAATGATATTTCATTTGCAAAACTTAAATTGTTTCTGTTTAATACTGAGTAATGTTTATATGAAGAATCAAAATATTAAAATTGTGTCGATTATGAAAAACGATTAAGTTTTGATGGACTTTGCAAAGTCTAAGTAGAGATCTGGGAATATGGAAAACTTTACAAATACATTTTTATAATGTTTCTTATCTTGAAAACTTCTTTTTACATTCACAATTCTTAAAATTTCAAGTTAGTATTTTTTACAGTTAATTTTTTTAAAGATAAGATATACGAAACTAGGAACTTGCAAAGTTTTATAATCAAAATTTTTTGACTGGAAATATTATTCAACATTTTAAAGCACTTTGAATCAATTTTGATGTCAATTTTCGTAGTAAATTCAGAAGTCGACTAAAATTAAAACTTCAAGATTTTTGCCAAAATGTCTTTTTTTTTTGCCAAATTTTAAAGAATATTTAATTCAGAAATAAATAAAATATAAATAAATAATAAAAAAGCAAGACAGAGAAAAAGGTTCTCACCTAAGCAGCTTGGCTCACCCCTGCTTGCCCCAGAAAAAAGCTCGGTCAAGACCTGCTGGACCGCGTGTTAAACTGAACTTGTACTAAAATAATAATTAAATAGCTTAAAACCTGCAAAAAACACAGACTTTATTAAGTTGCCCAAGATTGGTAACAGAATACTACTCGTAATTGTTTATATGTAAATCAATAAATATATAAACATTTTTTTTAAATTTCAAATTTCTATACTTACATTTACTGTAGGTATAATATATGAACTGGATCTTGATAACTTTTATAGTGAAAATCTTTTTAATTAACACAAGAAACTGTTCAGAAATGGATAAAAAATAAAACTTAAAGATTTTCACGCTTGACAAAATAGTTTTTCCCAAAATTTTAAAGAATTTATAATTCAGAAACCAATAAAAAGCATGACAAATGGTGCCCATCACAAAAATCGGTTGTTTTTATAGGTATATCTCATTTTAATTTATGCAACAACGCATTTCCATCTGAGAACAGAAAAACCGCAGTCTTAGCATAAAATGAGTTTTTGTGTGTATAAGGAATACAGAGGGCTTCAGACAGCAGCTCCACGCAAACGCTTCTTCTACTCTAAATTGTGTTATATATTTTTTTTAAGATTTCCCATTTTCCGACAGCATTTTTGCTTTTAAGCAAGCGCCTAAGCTGTTTTCATGGCATCTTGGGCTTATTGTGGCATATTTTGTTGTTGTTCGCTATAAATTAATTAGTTAAGCTTTGTTGTCATATTGCAGATTCATTAATTAAAGCCAAGCCCCAAAGAGCCAGATTTACGCCCAGGCAGAGATAATGAAAAAAAGCGAGAGAAGAGCAAAAAGTAGATAGTCATTGCGTTGAGATTACGGGGCCAAGGCAAATCTATGGGGGAAAGCCGTGCGATTGGCAGTGCCAGCATTTTGTCAAAAAGTTAAGTTGCGACCAGCTTTTTGGCCAATAAGGAAATTATTTTACATGATTCAGCATATCAAAAGGCAAAGCAATTATATCCAAACACGCGCTATCATTGCGAACAGCGTGAAAATGTTATCATGAGAAGACAAAATGCGTGAACGCAAAATCAGTGCACTGACAGCCTACAGTGGGTGCGAATAGAATATGGATTGAGCTATGAGTTTTCAAATGAAATACAATTAGTTGGGAGTTTCACTGGGGAATGTGGGCAGAGGCATGCATGAAATATCAGCTCTTAACTACTTTAAAATGAATCGATTATCGTTTGAAGTTATAGCAGCTCGACAAACAAATTTCTGCTGCAACCTCATTTGAAAATCAATCAAAGACAAAATATTCCATTTACCACAAATCCCACAACGAACTATAAAACATGTAGAGAAAAGAGGAAGTTACGCAAATTGAAAAATTATGTTTGCCAGCTGCACTGAGAGTCGAATGCAGAAGCAGAAGCAGAAGTCAAGCCAAGTCAAGTCAAGTCAAGTTTCTTCCTGCTAATGTTTTGTAAAGCACAAAGCGGAAAAATAAAAAAAATACCAAAAATACTCGTATGCAAAACGAATTTCAGGAACGGTGTAAGAGATATATGGTATGCATATGATGCGTGTGCTTATGCGTGTGTGTGTGTGTATCGATAGATTGATGTTAAATTGATGCCATGCCGAGTGGGTTATTGTCTGGCCCGCATATAAACAAGCAAAACAAAAGCAAAGAGACCAAGAAGAAGTAAAAATTTCAATAATGCTAAAGCATTTTGTATTCCAACTTAAGAGAGAGAGAGAGAGGGAGACAGGGAGAGGGGGGAGAGAGAGGGCAAGAGATGAAGGCGACAGGCAGTTAGCCAGTAGCAAAGGAAGTTGAGAGGCTACTTCTGGCAATTTATGGCATATGTTACCCGCACACACACACACACACACATATACACGCCCTCATATGTAAATGCCAAAATAATACATGTGCGTATGGCATAAAAATTGATATGCCAACGTTTTTTCATGTGTGCGTAATTCACAAGTAAAATTTATAAAGTTTTTAAATAAAAATATAATATATGCTTAAAGACATTAGAGATTATGCCAGATGTGACTCTTTAGATTCCCTGTATTTTGAATAAAACTAAACACTTTAGGAATAATATCTCAGAAAAATGTCTTATGCAATAATATAATAATTGCATTTACATAATATTTTTTTTAAAGAAAATTCTGTTTAAATATTTAAAAACAAAATTTGAAATTTGAGTAGGGATATTACCTGTTTTTATTTTTTTTTAAATTGAATACAATTAATCACATAAAATATTTTCATCAAAGATTATTAAGAATTGTAATATAAATGCCTCATTATGGTTATTCCCTTTTCATTATATTCTTTTTAAAATTTTCATTATTTAGTTCAAAGTGTTACAAAAATGTAAATAAATTAGAGATAAAATTAGAGAGAATTGAGATTGCAATATAAATGCTTTATATTGGGTATTGCCTTTAAATTGTATTATTTTTAAGATTTTTATAAATCCATTCAAGGTATTAAAAAAATTAAATTAAATTATGTAGAATAAATTAATACACAATTTTTGTACAATACTTAAGTTATTTGTTAGGAGCATTCCCGTACTAAAACTTATCATCCTTTGATTCTTAACATGCATCAAAATTAACTACAAAACTTTAACTGAAATTTTAAAATTTGTTTATCACTCTGAAATTCATTTCTGTTCCTAACCATCCCCACCACTCATTTTTAATTTACAGGGCATCTATTTCTGCAGCAACTATGTGCTAAAATAATGTCACACAATAAATTGAACTTTTCATAAATTTTTGCTAGCTGGAATTGGCAAGGGTCGTCGTCGTTGTGCCTCGGCCTCGGCCTCGGCCTGGGCTGCTTCCTTTTCTACTTGTCCATTCCCTTTACAGGCCAGCCTGGCATTGTCAACGTCTTTGCCACGCCTCCCCCGCTACCCGCCTTCTGTCGCTGCATCAAAGTGCTCGATAGCAGCAGCTCAGAATTTATGGTTGGCAGCTTTTAGGCTTTGTTTTGCTGCTTATTATTGTTATTGGCACCAACAGTGACATATTAGGAGCGCCTACTCCGCACGCCTGTCGAAGCTCATTTGCTGGCTGAAGCTGTGACAGCCACGCCCCTTTATACGCCTGCACCTCGCCTCTCGCGTAGTATAGCTTGTATATAGTATATAGAGAGATTGCGAGTTTTTGGCCGTTGCGTACGCCGGATTATTAATATTAGAAAAAGGAAATATATTTTCTAGTGACCGGCTGCTGTTTTCGATTATTGTCCCTGGCCAACAACACAAGAGTGTCCTGCGTCCTTTTTGCCGTAAATTGTTATTGACAACGGAAGCAGCAGTGCGGCACAAATTGGGCGTTGAATTTTCGGCTTGGTTTTTCGTTTAGCTGCCTTAGCTTTTCTTTTCTTTTCTTTTCTTTTTTTTCAATTTTTTTTCTTCTGCTTTCTTTCTTTCTTTTCTGGTTTTTTTGTCCATCCATTTGTTGTGGTTATTATTATGGTTGATTTAGTGGCCACAAATTGAATGAATTGTCTTACTTAAGCGAAAAAAGCAATATTCGATTTGCACACATATATACACACACACATATATATAAATATATATATATCGCATTTATATACAAGTTTAAATTCAATAATGCCTAAGTGCGTGCTCAAATCAGATTAAAAGACGACGCCGGCAACTGCGGAAATGACAGGGCCGGAATTGAATTAATTAATGCCAGTTGAGCAGTGGGCACAAATCTGAGACGTAGTCGAGCGAGCAGCAGAGGACAGCAAGCAACTGGCTGAGCAAATGAAGTTGACAAATGCTGACAGCGGGCGCCAGGGCGCACGAAAATATTAAAATAAAGCTGTAATTAAACGCATCGCATAACTTGCGAAATGCGCGCACAACGCACGAATCTAACCCAACTAAAGTCTATCCTTCAAGAGCACCATATAATTCACACACACACACTTTCACACACACATGTGTTGCAAACTTGAGCAACAGTTGAATAGATGAAAATCACTCACAAGATGCCACACCACGAATGGGTTGAGTCTAACAGTGTGTCTGTGAGTGTGTGGAAAAAATATGTGAATACCACACGCACACATAACTTTGACAATTAGAAAATTAAAATTACACTGGGAGAAACGTTTGCCTGTGTTTTCAGTTGAAGTTATGCACTTAGCTAAAGAAAATATTTTAAATAAATTTAAATTCTAATTCGCTTCTTTCTCATTAAAGTATTATTTCCAATTGGATTTTTTCTTCGGCTAAATGTTTTTCATATGAAAATTATTTGTTATAAAAATAACAATTTAAATAAAGTTTTAGAGTTTTAAATTACAAATGAATAATTATGAGAAATATTATTGGATACTTAGTATAAATTTTTTTAGGTGGAAGTAATATATTTCCAAAATATATATATAAATTGCTTGAAAATGCAAATATTATGAGAAAATATGAATAAAAATTAATTTTGCATAACAGATATTGCAATTCGATCTTAGCCTTAAGTCAGTTTAATCTACTCGTTGACTTTTTCTAGCCAGAATTCCTTTCAACTTGCCGCACGACCAAATTATTTTCTGTACAGATAGTTCATATGGCAAAATTATAATATTTATATATATAATTCAGATTTATATAGCATAGAGTTATACTTAAGCAAGCCCAATTTCACCAAATATTCGAGAGTCATTAGAGAATTTAGAATTTTCTTAATGAATACTCTATTTATTCGTAGCTACACTCTTTTATATCATACCATTCGACTCTATCGTCAGTTTACTTTGTCGTAGCTCTACTCTATTTAAATTTTACTTTATCATAGCTATTCTACACTATCGTAGCTCTTCTCTATTGTTGTAGCTCTGCTGTATCGTAGATCTATTTAATCGTCTTTTTGTTATATCGTAATTATATTCTACCGGCATTCAAATCAATCGTTGGATTACTTTATCGTAGCTGTACTCTATTTCAATTTTACTTTATCGTAGCTCTTCGCTAATGTAGCTCTACTCTATCGTAGCAATATCTTATCATATTTTATATTGCTTTACGTTATCGTAGCTCTACTCTAAAATGTTTTTATTGTATCGTAAATTTTCTTTAACGACTATCTACTATATATCGTTACTTTACGTAGCTCTACCTAGCACTACGTTTTCGTCCTTCTATATTTCGTAACTGTACCATAACGTTATTCTACTTTATCGTTGCTTCACTCTATCATTATTCAACTTCATGAAATATCGCTGAAATATCTTTTCCCTTAACTCCTCTTACTTAAGTTGTGCTCAGTTTTAACAAGACCTTGGAGCACTGCAAACTCTGCTCGCTGCCAAGTTGCACTTCCAGTCAACTTAAGAGCTCTAAGACTACATTTATCTCTTGACTTTATGGCCAGCAAATTAGTTTACGACAAACTCAACTTTTGGCGAAAATCTTACAAACAATTGTTTGTTTGCAGTGTATAACCAAAAAATAAATAAATTTAACGCAGCAACTGCGACACAATGGCAATAATTTTGTTTGCCAGATAGAGAGGAGCGTGAGAGAGAGAGATAGAGAGACAGCTGGCAATTTCCAACCACTGTCGCCATCATTACGACCACCAGCGCCACTTACAGTGGAGCCTGTCTTTGGGCGTCAGCTGCTTGCCACCGCAGACACCGAAAAACCAAAAAACCCAAAATGAGAAATGCAAACGAAGGTGTGCAGAAGAGAGGGAGAGAGTGAAAGAGAGAGGGAGGGAGAGGGGACACACGCGCAAGCATATTAAAATATTTAATTACCATGTAAACTTACGACTTTTGTTTTTGTTATTGTTTTAATTGTGACAACAACTGTCATAATAATGAATATGATGATGTTTTGCGAGGCAGCCGAGGGAGGCTGAGTGTGTGTGGCCACACAACACAGGCAAACGCAATATGCGACGCTTTTTGGCCCGGAAAAGTATGCTACATGCGGCCAAAGTTTGCAATGGATGCCAGCCAAAGCTTTATTACATTTGCTATACAAGTGTGTGTGCGCGTGTGTGTAATATATGTCTTTGGTGTGTGTGTGTGTTTTTGGCGGTTTTTCTTAGAATTGTGAAGTACTTTTGTCGCCTTGCATGCTATTTGAATTTAAATTGCAGTTCTCCTCTCATTGCACACATTTTCGTGCCTGGATTTGTTTTATTGTCTTCGTCTAACCAAACCTCCCACTACACCCTACTCCCGCTCCCAGATTTAATTAAAAATGCTTGTCTTCCGCTTCTGCTACTTCTTCTTCATCTGCTACTGTCGTTGGTGCATCCCAGGTGCTTGCTTGCTTCTGTTTGCTCATTGGAACTAATTAGTTTTATTTAGCCCCACTTATTGACTTGCTCGCCAAACATTTTCAATTGACATTGTCAGGACAGCACGTGCCTCTCCTCTTTCTCGTCTCCCTCGTCTGCCCACAGTCTAACTGCTGTTTAGTATGCAGCACACAATACACATAAAACATTAATAAAGCTTGTTGTCCTTTTTGGCTGGCTGCGTTTGAGCTCGTGCTCCTCGCCCCGCCGTCGTCCTGCAGCTTAGTTGAGGTTCTTGTCATTACCAAGCATCATCCCCGAAGTCTGGCCTGGCATATGCTTAGCATAATTTTAGACCTATTCTCTGGCATATAGCGTGGGCTTTGATTTCTGTTTCTACCAGGCTGTAAGCGCTTGACTTAATTAAAAAAAAAATAAGGTATACCTTAGAATTTTTGGGTTTCAAGTCAAATGTGATTGATTTAGTGATACCCTAGCCTAGGAGAATTTTATAATTTATTAGATCTTACGTTTACATTGATACATTTCTTATAGCAGTTTTTATGAAACCTTTCTTCTTCGAATTAGTTTTATGAAATCTTAAATATTTTTGATAAATTTTAAAGTTTTCTTGTGAAATTCACTAAATCAACATGGTATCTAAAAAGATGCCAGAGATTTTTAGAACATAGGTGACTGTCAAATAGAATCTGAGATGATATGGACGATCCTGATGTAATATAAGTATTCTTATATATGAAATCTAGAAAGACGCCAGAGATTTTTATGGTATAGCTGACTCTCAACTATAATCTGAGTTAAGGAGAGATCTTTATAGATGATTTCGAAGATTCTGGTGTAGTATAAATATTCTTATATACCCAATACATAAACTCCCAATACATAAACTTAAGTAATAATATGAGCTCTCTTTCATAAACTAACTTGTATTATAGAATCGTTCTATTTGTAAAACTTGATTTTTATGATCAACCTTAAGCAACTCTAAGATATCTCAAACTCTGGCTAAGACTCTCACTTCATGCCCTTGCTCTACCTGTAGGGTACTCAAAAATCAACTTGAAAACGTTTAAAGTTTTTTTTTTGGAAATTATGAAGCCAACTGGCCGCTGGCTGGACCTGGTGGACTCTTCACTGCAAACGTGGTTGCTGGCGCCTGGCCTCCGGGCCACGGTTCATATCATAATTCAGTCATATAAAATTTGTCTAGCGTAAAATTAGAAATGCCGCAAAATACAACAGCGGCTAACAAGAGAGCCGGCAACAGACGACTTTGTAATTAAAATTCGAGAGCATAAAAAAAAGAAAATAAAATAAAATTACAACAACAAAACACACTAAGCGAAGAAGCAGAAGGAAATCACAGGCATCCATTGATATGCTGATGAGCATAGCTGTCTTTCGCTCCTGTCCTTCTCTCCCCTCCTCTTAGCTGAAGCTTGACATTCAAGTGACTGCGTGAGTGGCTCAGGAAATTGTGTGTATGTGTTGGTGTGTGCGTACAAGTGGGTGTATGGGGCTGTGCGGGAGCAAGTCACCAAGTTGTTTACATAAAAATTTAAAGGCAAACACTCGCTGATTTTTATGCTTATCAACACAGCGAAAATTGAAAATGAAGCTCGGGCAAAAGCTAAACATAAACGGAGCTGCCACAAAATGTTGCACATTGGTGTGAAATTGCCAATGGAATTATAGGAAATTGTTGAAATTCGATTTAAAACATAAATATTTGATTAGAAAAAAAGAACTTGCTTAAAATAAATTTGAAAAATTATCCTTGAGGAAAACAATTTTTTTAAATTGATTTTAAATATTTTTTTTAAATTTTAAAACCATAATATTAAATACATTTTTTTTTAAATATGGAATCCACTTTGAGCTTTAGAAATACTGTTCCCTTCCTGTGTCGCCTATTTATCACTTTCTTTGTTTGAGACTTAAAGATAAAGCAATGTGCCAATTGCTTATAAAGCTCACAAATACTTTAACTAATTTATATTATTTTATTTAAACAATCAAATCTTGTATTTAGCACTACATTACTACTTTAATACTAAATTTCTATTCAAGCCGAAGGCCTCAGCAGCTAGTGAAAGGTTAAACTATCATTAAGTTTCTTGGGGTCTTCGACTCGCATATAAATACAGTTGACTTCCGATGATTCGTGCCCCGCTATATCAAAAACCATAATAGTTTGTAAAAAAGCAGTCCCATTGAAAAGAATTAGTTCGAATTCCTGTTCGATAATTCGAACTCCTGTGTAATTCGTAAAAAATATGAATAATCGGGATTCGACTGTATATTAAAATTTAATTAAAAGAACCAAGTTAATGCTAGAGAACTGGATGTTTCTCACTTAGCAATTTTATTTTTATATAGATTTTTATATTAATATATATATATAAAAAAATATTGTATTCCTATTTATTAAATTTGTATTGTATTGAAAATATATAAAATTCAGTCCCATTTTGGGTATACCATTAGACTCTACTTCAAACTCTTTAATCTGCTATTGTAACAGTCTTTCTGTCTCTCTCTCCTTTTCATTTGCTTTTACTAAAATTATAGTGAAATATTTATAAAATGCAGCTAAGCTACTAAAGTTTTATCTCTCTCACTTTCTGTTGTTCTTATTTAAATTGTAATACTTTACAAACATATTCTTATTTTCTTAAGCAACCTCATTCAATTGTCAATAAGCCCCGACTTACACATGCTGTACCTATATCAATTATTTGGCTAGAAGAGATTCGATTAGTTTTGTTGGGCCAGGCAAAAAGTTTAAATGAAAAATCAATTGGAAAACAAACACAAGGCTAAGCAAAACTCAATCTGATGACAACAATTTTTGTCTATCTACAAAATTGAAAATGCAGCCCCAGCTTCCAATTTCGAACCCCCCCCCCCCTCAAACACACACACACCCGCGATTTGTAACCCATGTCAAGTTGGCATTTCTCAATCAGCTGCAGCCCACTGTGCGCCTTTTATTAAATTTCAGAACGCCAAATAAACAAATGTGTGTGTGTGCGTGTGTGTGTGCAAACATGTGTGTGTGCGTTGATTTTCAATCGAAGCTAAGGCCGAATTTCCTTTTTCTTGTGGCAAGAAGAAAACTTGTTTGCCAACTTTGCGGTTTTTGAGGTTGACATGTTGGCTGTTGATGTGACCCAAACAAGTGGAGCAGCAGCTGATGCTTGATTATGATGATGGCTACTGCTGCTACCCCAGAATAAAAAGGGGATAACAACAGGCAGCAGGGCAGGGGGCGTGGCAAGCAGGCTTAACAAATTGAGCAAACCTGACGTTACAAATTTGCGCCAAAAAGCTGTCGAAAAGTTGGCTTTTTTTTGTGTGTTAGACTTAGCCTTGTTTGTCTACTGTTTGGAGGTGGGGTAATGTAGAAGAAGGGGAACTAGGATATGCATTTCCTGCCAGGTAATTACCTGGTGATGGGCAACAAACAAGCCGCTGACTGCGAGTCGTCAGCAATTCAAGCAGCGCTCTAATTAAAGATACGAATCAAAACATGCAAACACCGTAAACGGACAACGAACTCCGTACTCACACATACACACTCTCTCTCTGTGTGTGTGTTTATAGTTGTTGAGTGCTAGCTGTAATTGATTTGCCGGCAGTTTGTCTTTCATTGTTGTTGTTGCCTGTTTGCCTAGCTACAGAGCCGCCAGCGAATTTAATAAATATGAAAAACATCAAATTATTTCAAATGCTCCACTGTTTGTCTGTTTGCCTGCCAGCCGCCATCCGCCAGCCGACTGTCCGCCCGACTGTCTGTCCGCCTAACAAACGCTCGCCGCGCACGAGAAAATATGCTAGTGCATAGATGGAGCGAGGGGGCTTGTGGTGGGTGTGGCGCTGCATAATTTTGCAATTGCTCCACAACAAATCGCAGTTGATTGTTTTACGTTCCAGTACATACATAACTGTAGTCTAGGGGGAGCGCTGGCAGCGGCAGCGGCAGTGGCAGTGGGAGGGATGGTTCCAAAAGAGCCTTAAAATATGCAACGAAACTTTGCTCAAAGCATAAAATCAACTCGCAGCACAGCAATGCAATGCCACTTGCCACTGGCAAAAGGAGTTGCTGCTCCTGCTCCTGCTGCTGTTGCTGCAACGAGCGAGGCAAATAGGAAATCACAGCAACAACAACAACAACTGAAACGGAAATGCAAGGCATTCTTATGCATATCCTCTAAACAACTGCATACACACACATACACAGAGACAAACGAACAGCTAGAGAAAAAACAAGGATAGCTGCGGAAGCTTTAAAGTAAGAAGAGTGATAGCCGAGCAGATGCTCTAGGATTTGGGTTAGGCGATATTTATCGATATTTTAATAATTTAAAATATTAAAAAAAGGAACAAAATTTTTTTAAATAATATAAAAACTCGAAATAAATATAATAAAAATGTAGAAAATTATCAATATTTTTCGAACCATAAACTTAGAACAAAAATTTTAAATATTTATCAATATTTTCAGAATTATATATTTAAAACAACCTAATTAAATTCTAGATGTTTCGTTTTTGTGAATTAGAAACTTTAAATAAATATAATAAAAATATTGAGATTTATCTATAGTTTCAGGATTACAATTTAATATAAATAATATTAAAACTTAGAATATTAGCAATATTTTGGGTATCAAAAATTTTAAATAAATAAAACTCCAATTTAGATAATTATCAATATTTTCAAAGGTCAAAATTATAAAATAAATAAATAAAATTCAAATTTAGATAGTTGTATTTTGAGGAATTAAAAATTAAGATAAAAATGTAGAAAGTTATTAATATTTTGAGACTTTAAAATTGTAAGTTAATAAAATTAGAATTTAGATAAATATCGGTTTTTTTAATTATAAAAAATTGTAAATTGTAATTAAGAATATTTTAATGAATTTCGAGGTTTTTATACCCACGATATATAAAAAATTCTAATAATTTAGAAGAAGTTAACATTAGGGAAAATTATATAAATCTATTTACATTTTTATTTATTATTTTTCTCCTCATTTACAGATATTGCTTATGACATCAATCGAGTCTTGTATATAGAATTGATCGTATTATCACGAACTGAAGTCAGTAGGGTTCGAACCCTTTATATGATGACTTGTGTGTCAATGCGTACTCTACTGGTCTACGAAGACTGCAATGTAAATTTAAATGTCTTTAAAATTCCAAGTTCCTAGATCCTTGGATTCTGCGTAGGCAGATTGATTCAACTGTTTCAATGTTGTATTATATTATTAAATATTTCCTTCACTGTACACATTCTCACAAATTCATTATACCCCAAATTAATATAATGCCATATGTAGAGGGTATAGCAAGAACAACAACAACTAGAGCAAATGGCAGTTAGAGCTTGACTCGCATTCAGGACTCGACTTGTTTGGGGAATTGTGTTGCTTCTGCTGCTGCTGTTGCTGTTGCTTCTCGCAAAGCTGGAATTTTTTCATACGCAAATTAAATCTACATCCCGTAGCACTTGGTCTCAGCTATGTGCCACGCCCACGCCGAGACAGAGAGACAGTGGCAGGGACCGAGGCAGTCGCATGCCTTGGCAAATATTCATTACATAATAATAAACTAAACTCAACGAAAAGTGCGGCGGCACAGCCAAAATCAAATTGCACATAAAAAGCGAGAATGTTAGCAATGCGTGGCATGCCACACAGACTGTTGTGAGGCAGGAGCCCAATATATTTAATTTACGTATCTGCAAATGTGTGTGTGATTGTGTTTGTGTTTGTGGCAAATCAATGACATGTAAAAACTCTAATTAAACGCACGTTTCTGGCGCGCTATATTTCCGCAAATAGCAAACCATAAAAAGGGAAACACACACATAAATACAACCCTAACAGAGCACGAGAAAGGAAGAGAGTGTGTGTGAAAGAGAGAGAGAGAAAACGTTCTTGCCCCACTGTAATTGGTTTGCCAGGCAAATAAACGTAATTGAAGGGCTCCTGGCATATGATATATGACCAAAGACTAAATAAATTTCATTGTGTGTAGAATCAAAGCGAAGCTATAATTCAGTAGAGCCAGTTGCACAGGTAAGCTGTTTCTATAAGAAATAATAACTACATTTGAATTTAGGAGAAGTTGCAGTAATAGAAAAAGAATTCTTAAACATTTTTGGAGTTTCCTATGAGAATATAGAGAACAAGAATAGCAAATGTTCCAAAAGGGAAGGTACAGAAAACATAAAGAAATATGTATGAAATATATTTAAAAAATTGCATTACTCATGAATGTAAGCTAAATTGTTTAAACAATCATGTTTGGGTATAGTGAACACCTACCTTAGTGAACACATATATACATATAGATATAGTGAACATCAACATTTTTACATTGAATAGATTCAAAAGACTTAATGAACGCAAGATAAGCATAAATTTATGTTTTCCTAATAATTTATTTGATTGATCTCTTGAATTTATATGTATTTTGAGTAAATAAAATGAGTTCTTGACTAAAACTTTAAGCCTTGATGATGATGATTCACTATGAACAACCTCAATACTGTGAACAGGCCTTAATTAGTTCAGGGCAATAATTAGTTCAATATATCCAGACACGACTTCATATTCTTATACGATTTCTTACGATTGTTCAATGGCAATTAACAGGAACAGAATTTATATGAAAAGGACAACTATAATACTTTAAAAATATATCTGTTTCTTAAGGAAAAATACTGAAGAGCTTAAAGCTTTAAATTTTTAAGTTTTAACCAATAAATATAGAAAGAAAATAAATATATATTTGAGCTAGAGTTTAATTATGTTTTACTTTTATATATACTTTTTGTTGTTGACAACTCGCATAAGCTAAATCTTTTCAGCATTTGTACAAATTCCTAAGCAGCCGATTCATTTTGTATAAATGTAACATACTCTTGTTATTATACTTCTGCCATAAGTCTAAAAAGTTTTTTGGTATTTTTTAAAGATATCAATAATTTATATATAATTTTTAAACACAACTTTAATTTCTTTCAGGAACTGCTCTAATTAAAAAATAATCCAACTACCTGCTATTAAATTCTTAAAATACTTTCTCACATGCATTTATTAATAATTGATGGTAATAAATAAATATAAAGACAAGTTAAATTGAAATCAAATCTTCAAGTACTTTAAGTAAGTACTCAAATTTCTATATCAATTCATTTAGTAATTAGTTAAGAGACATATAATGTTTCATAAATTAAGCTTTTTTTGATTAACCCTCTAAGGGAATATATATTTTTGACAGCTGAACATAAATATCCGACATGCTTTTGTTTTGGCCAATTTGCATTTGATGTTATTAACTCAACCCTTTTAGCTAGTTCTCATAGCACAACGAAATGTGCGCTATATTTATCATCATTAACAGCGAACTGGCCTCAGACCGAAAAAAAAATTCCATTTGCATAGTTACTCTAATACCCTAACAAAATAACAACAACATACAACCCATTAACCACAACAACTCAGTTAGTTCATTGTGTGTTTGTTGTTTGTAGCGTTGCCAACTTAACTGGCCAACAGTTAGCCCTTTAGCTGGAACCTCCTACTCCTCTCTCTCTCTCTCTCTCTCTCTCTCTCTCTCTCTGGCAGACCTAACCCATAATACAAATTATATTGCTTTCGTATTTATGGCATGTGTTTCATTTCATTTCATTTCATTTTTTCTTTTAACAGCTTTTTAACATGTAAATTCGATTTTTAGTATGTACTGCCACACACTCTCGCTCGCACACACACACACCTTAATTAAATTTCTAATTATTGTAATTAACCACATTAATATGACCTCATGCGCACCCTAATTTGCTAAAATTCCTAGCCAAACACCCCTCGCCCCCGACGCAGCGTAAAATTGTGTAGAAAATTGTCGGTAAACATTTTTACAGTTTATTTGCAAAGCGTGGCGACCGCGACGCAGACGACGCCCCAACCACCCCCACACCTTCTTATCCTACCCTTACCTGCCTTAGCCGTAACCACGTTTCTGCACTGCCCTCGCAGCTGCCCAATGGTTGGCGGCTTTGGCTATATGTGTGGTCCCTGCTTGTTGCCTTTTATTATATGGCCTCGGCATTGTTCGTGATATAATACCCTGTAAATTATGGTGCATGGAGTATGCTAGGCGTATAGAGGTTAGGTAACACTGGGTGAATCTAGTTTCTAATTGTTAAATTAATAAATTTATACTAGTTTCAAGCTGAATTTCTGCTTCCTCTTGAATTCTTACTAAAGAAATCTTTTCTTTATACAAGAAAGTGGAAAAAATGTATGAAATATTTCTATAATTTGCTATTTGCCTTTAAATAAATCATGCTTATATGTATTAACTAATTCTTTACAAAGTCCATAGACATAAAAATATCATAGCATAATATCAGATGGAAATCATATTTAATAGAATATTTTTTGTATATTCAAGTTCCTAACACTATTTAATGCCATACAAGCTTTAATAGATATTCTGACATTTCTCATTTGTGTTTAGAGCAATCTGAGAGATCTTGAAAATAAAAATAAATTCACATTGATCTGTACTTTTGATTGTTAATGATCTGTACTTTATTCTTGTCTACTACAATTAACTTATCTTTTATTGTGCTTCTTCTTATCATATAGTGATGATACATATTCCACTTAACATTAGGGATGGTACATTTGTTTGTTTATATATTTAATCTAAACAATCTTTTTGCTTTTGTAGCTGCTTTATTTCCTAGCCCAACATATTTATTTTCTATTTGCAGGGTAAATGCCCTCCATTCTTTACGTTCTCTTTTTTATATACCAACCCAATTCTCTTTGTTTTTCTTTTAGCATCTCTTTTTTATTAAATTTCCAGAGTATCTGGCCGCACTTCACTTTTGACTCTTCATATTCTAACTTATTTCTGATTGTTGTTCTGCTGTTCGTTGTTGGCCAGCGGTTGGCCTTAATGAGGTCATGTGTGTGAATGTGTGTTGGCTGTGCGACGCTGGTGATTATGATGCCATGAAATTAACATTTAATTTGAGCTGAACTGGAGCGCCATCTAGCGGCGGCGGCAGCGGCAGCGGCAGCGGCGATTGCGACTGCTGTACGAACGTGTGCATGTTTATATGTATTTGTGCTTTCGGCTAATTTATGCCGCGCTCTCTCTCTATCTCTCTTTGTCGTCTCTGGGCCCATAGACGTCTGAATGTGGCATCATTAGAGGCAACTTTGTGGCCCGGACGCGCGCCATTGGACAATGGCATGTAATTTATGTTTGTCTTAGCAGCTGGCTTGTGTGAATTGCTGTTGCCAACGCCGCACCACCACCCGGCACCACTCTGCACCACCGCCACCACTGGCACTGGCTGGGCAACAAGTATGGCCACCAACCAGTTAAAAGTTTTGCGGCCAGAAAGTTTTGCTTGTCTGCGTTTAAGCAGCGACCAGACCAAAAACCAGATCCCACGGCCAAGTTGTCCAAAAAAAAACAAATTTCTATAGTCTCCCTTCTCCCTCGCTCTCTCTCTCTCTCTCTCTGGGGATTTTTGCAGGCTAGCAAAACTTTCGTTGGCTTATCAATGACAGCAAAGAAGAAAAAACTGCAGCCAGCAAAAATTATTGAAAATATAAAGGCAACTCGAATATTGGCAAAAATCGAGCGCGCGTCAGCAGCAAAACTCGGCTTCTAGAAGTTCCTAGCGATTCCGTTGACTTTCCTTTTCTTTGCTTTACGCATTCGCATTCGCATTCGCAGTCGTAGTCGCAGTCGCCTTGCCTTACATTTCATTTCATAATATGCCCGTCATTATTTATTAATGAGGCTTAAGCAGCGTCTAACATTTCAAAGCTTTGCCAACCGCCGCCTGGGACCCTCCTTCTCCCATCGAGTAGAGGAAGTCACGGAAGTCGGGGTTTGGGTAAAAGTACAAAATAATAAAAATGTGCCCGCATTAAATATTAATTTCCATTTGGACTGATAAGTGCGCAGCTCTATGAGCTCTAACCTAGAAATTTGTTAGCTTGGCGCTGTCAAAGGTCAGGAAAAGTCGCGAAAAGCGTTAGACTAAAGCTTTAAAATTTTGGCAAACTTCGCGCTGTGATTAATGTTGAGTTAAATGAATGGGAAACATGATTATTGTTCTAGATTAAAGTCAATGAAGCAGCTAGACAACTGCTTTTGCATGACTTGTTAAAGATTTCAAAGATCTGGAACAGATTATAGTAGAAATCTGTCAATTGATTTGATTTGATTTTAAAAGCAGATTGGTATAAGCTGAATACAAAAATCGTTCTAGATTAAAGACAATAGCAATAAAAGTTTTCAACTTTGGTCAAAACTTTCAAGTTCTTTTTAAGTTCTTGAGAATTGGAGAAAGATATATTATATTTAAATTCTTTGACATAACTGAAACTAAACTTAAAAATTAGATGCATTTGGAAGCATTAAATATATCAAATTTATCGCTTAAGCTTCAAAGAAACGACAATTATTCAGCAAAACAGAGAAAGCATTTTGGAATACGAGACAAATTGAATTATATTTTTGTTACTCATAAATTCAAAATATTTTATATATTTTTTTAACGAACGCTATAAAATTCCTCTTAAATGTATAACGTTAAGTTTTTTCTAAGTTTTTGCAAAGATTGAATCAAGAAAAATTTGATTTTTCCTTAGAAAAATAAAATATTAAAATATTCTTCAATATGAAGAGTTTGAAGTGCTTCAGAATTGCAGAAAAATATATAATATTTAAATTCACTAACTGGATTGCATTATTGGATGCTTTAGTAAATAGTATTTATACCAAATTTCCAGATAAGCTTCAAGGGATAGACAATTATACAGCAAAACAGAGAAAGCCTTTTGCAGATAGCTGAAAAAATTGGATTGCATTCTTTTGCTCATGATTTCAAAAATGAGCCTTAGATCAGTGGGGTATAATTTTACACACAAGACATCGGATATAGGGTTCTAACCCTACTAAGTTCAGTTCGTAATAATAGTATTAATTCTATAGCCGAAATATTCGCTTGATGTCATAAACGACAGTTGCAGACTAAGAGAAAAAAGCAACAAAAAAATAAATAAATAAAAAAAAATAAGTTCAGTATTTTTTTTTTGAGAGTCTTAAATTCTTCAAATGAAAGTAAGCTAATATGTTGCTTTAGGAAACATTGAATGTATCAAATTTTTACTTAACTTTAACTTTTAATTTACTTTTGTTACCGAAATATACGAAAAAATATTGAATTATATTTTTTTTCTACATAATTTAAATTATTTTATATATTTTTCCAGCATAAGCTATAAAATTGCTGTGAAACGTATAATGTATTATCTTTTTTCTAAGTAAACATTTCCGTTAACACTCTACGGTTCAGCACACTTTAAGCAGAGCCATTTCTAGGGTCCCCTTTTTGTTCGTCATTGACCCAAAACAACAGAAAATGGTGTCAAGCATATTGCCAAAAAAAGGGGGAAAAAGGAAAGAGTATAGGATAAGCAGTCGAAAAACGACAGACAAATTCCATGAACAAAATGAAATGTCAACAGTAAATTTACCTAACACTTTTTGGCTATTGTCATTTGCTTTTGGTTGTTTGGCTGTTGGTTTTTGGGCTGATTATTTTCTTTTCTAATGCACCGAAAGCTCATTTTTCTTATTTCGGGTAAAAATTCTCTTAATGGGATTTACAAAACGAAAAAAAGAAGAAGAAGAATGCCTATAGAGTAAAGCTAACGGGCCGAATTGGGTTCTGTGTGTAAAATGGCGCATAAATATGTTGAAAATGGACTTGAGAATTTATTTACATAAAAAAGGATTTTACAAATGGAGCACAGGACGCAACAAATATAAATATACAGAGATTTGTAGCCATCGTCGTTATTGTTGTTGTTGTTGGTGTCTTTTGTCATTATTATAAGCGGCTGAACGATCCCTTTTTTTGCGTTTGCTTCCTGCTACTTGAAAGCCAATGTTGCCGTGGTGACAGCAAGCGAGGAGATATTGATAGAGAGAAAGTGTGGCAGGGAGTGAGTTTCTTTTATTGAGAGCTCTATATCTGTTACACACATTGGGCCGGGCCAATGACCATAAATCTGTAGACAACCAACAAATAAGAGAAAAATTTGGAATAACATTTGCTGACACTCAATTGAAATGCTACTCAGTTTTGCGCAAAGTTCATTTAAAATTGTTGTCAAGGGTTGTGAGCAGGGGGAAAAGGTATCGAGCAGGGATGCGACGGTCGAGGGGGTGGAGAGACAAAGTCGCGCGCACTAAGCAGCAAATCCTTTCATCCGATTTAAGTAAATGCAAACAAAATAAGTAAATAGCAAGAAGCAACAAACCAGCCCCCACACTGCCTTCCCCCTCTTGGAGCTTAGCGCCTTGCAGGCGAGCCTTCAGGCAATATCACCCCCTCGAAGTCCCCGCTCTGACATCAGCTCTCTCGACAGACACTTGGGCAAGGAGCTTGTTAAAACTTTAAGCCCGTTTTACTTAACTTGGCTCCTTCAGCTGACAGTTGTAACTGTTTCTGCTTTGCTATACTTGCTGACTTTCTGTCTCTCTCTCTATCTCTCCCTCTCTCTCTTTAAGTTAGTTAATTTTTAAATGTTTTGTTTAAAGGCTTTAACTATTTAACACACTCCGCTCTCTTTCTATGCGCTTTTCTATTTTTTCCCGTTACATTTCTGTCATTGACAGCGTCTCTAATTGACTTGCTTTGTTTCCATATCCATCTGTCTGTCCTTGTCACGCTCTCTCCTGCCATCCCTTTTACTCGTGGTAGGAAACCTTTGTAATTAGTCAACTCGCTTAGGCACTTTTGCTATTGACACTTGGCCAAAACGTTGAGATTGAAGTTTGGTTTTTTAATGAACAGCTCATTTTTTAATTAACCCGGTTTAGCTTTTTTCCGGGCTTACTTTATGCTAGTAACTAAGAGAGGCAATTTGACACTCGATTTTGTTGTTGTTATGACCCCTGTATAGTACGGCTTGGTAAATATGAATTCGAAGAGTTTTACTATGAAGTAATCTGATTTGTTTGAGAAATGAGTTTTAAAAAGATATATAGTAAATATGTTCGCTCAAAAGATCAGAGAAACTTCAAAAACTATATTTGTGTGCCTAAGCAAAAAGATTATATCCTAGAACAGTACGAATCCCGATAATTCATCCCCCGATAAATCGATAAGTTCAATACTTCGTAAAAAAATACTGTCCTCTTGAAAAAAATTGGTTCGGATTCCTGTTCGATAAAGCGAATTCCTGTGTAATTCGTAAAAACTGTAATCCCCTTGCCTTTCGAATTGTACAGATTTGACTGTATATAATAATTATATTATATGAATATAGAAATAACTTTAAAATCTTAAGAGAATTTTAGGAACTGCAGTCGTGTCTGTGTATAATAAACACCTCGATACAGTGAACACTCAAATTTTTACATGTAGTGCTCTAAATAGGTTATAAAGTCACTTTGCGAAAACAAGAACCAAATGTCAATCCCGAATTCTTTCAATAAGCAAACATTTATGTTTTCCTTTAAATGTATTTTATTGATCTCATGAATTTCTATACTTTGAGTGTATTTTGAGCAAATAAAACGAGCTTTTGAGCAACACATAACTTTTATATAGTGAAGATACTCAGTACTGTAAACAGGCTTTGCAAAAATAAGTTCACTATAGCCAGACACGACTGTATATACATAATTTAAACAAAACTAAGAACTGACTTGAAAATTCTTAGAATTGTATATATCACCCACACTTAAAGCAATATATACTATAAATTATCTAAATAAACTTTAATTAGTTTACACAAACATGATTTTAAGATGTATTTCTATTAGTAATCCCTATTCTCTTATGACCTCCTTCTGCAATTGTTTTCAACTCAACTAAACTCAGACTAATTGAAAGACAAATTGACAGCAGCTGAAATACACACAATACAGCACACATGCACACATACACACACACCCACCCTTAGTCACCACAATTACTCATCTCAAAAGTCTCTGCAAAGAGCTCTCAGAAAGCCTGCATTATTAAAGGCTTTAAGCTACCCCAAATGAAGGCTAGCTAACTACAACTCGGCTCAAGCCCCACTCATGCTTGGCCAAAAAAAAATCCCTGAGAAGAAACAGAAAATTTGGTATACTGTGCGATATTTTGCTCATAGCTCGGCATAATTTCAAATTAGTGCACTCAATGGCAAATGGTTTTCAGGTTTTGCAGGTTTTGCAGCTTTTCAGGTTTTCTAGTTTCCATAGTTTTGCAGGTTCTGCTGCATTTTGGCCGGCATATATTTACATAGTCGACGCATGCTTTCGGCCAAAATGCAAAAATGCCACGAAATGCAGAGCGGGGGCGTGGCACAACTCTTCCTCGGACTGTAGAACCGAAAAACCCATAGCATCAATTTCTGCAAATGCAGCTCAAAACAATTCGAAATGCGGCATGGGAATGATTTTTTTTTTCACTTTTGATTTCTGATTCGACAGCGAGATGCCCTCGAGCTAGTAAAATTTTAATTATTATAATATATATATATTATAATATTTAATAAAATATGCAGATAAATTGGGTCTGACTATGAGAAAAGTGAACTCTTGAAATGTGTTTAAGCAAATTTCAGTTTGTCTTAGTCAAGCCCATCATTCAATTTACTGGGTATAGCAATGGCAGTGTTAGCGGAGCAGCTGTGCTGCATGCAACTGAATGCGTGTTTTGCGGCTTAACAGCAACTGCAACGGTCAGCAGTTGGCAGTTGAAAGTCTGCCCAGCTTTTGAGCAACGAGCTTTAAAGTGCTGCATAAGCTGAGGCGCAAGCACGCCTCGCTGCATAATAGGTAAAAATTCTGTCAAAAAAGAAAACAGAATGTTGAAAAGAAAAAATATATGTGAAATTGCTTTGACATTTTAACATTGTAGTCGCAAGTTGCGGCGCCTGGCCGTCAACTTTGTTGCTCCTGCTTCTGCTGCTGCCTGCTGCCTGCCCCTGAAATGGCGAGGGCGTAAAATTGCCGTAACATGACAGCGAACAACTTTTGGCGAAGGTAACTCAAAACGCGCTGCGAACACGCAAGCCAGCCCGAAACCATCCGAACCACCCAGGCATAGCCGAAAAAAAAAATTGACCCACTAAACCGCCAACACCCTCAACGCAAAAACCCACTCGGGCGAACTGAAAATCATTTTCAAAGTATTTGCCTAATGTACTCGCTGCTTGGCTGCTCGCTTGTTGGTGTTGACTTAGACACACACACACACCCACGCACTCAAGGTTAGGGTGTGTGTGTGTGTGCAACGTTTATCAGTGCGCGCTAGTAGAAAGTTTTTCATAATGTGTGGAAAAGAACTTGCGCTAGTCAAAAAAAAATAACAGAAAAGAAAAACTGTCAACTTGACACAGGCGGTGTCCTTTTCTTTCCGGCTTACCCTATAGAATATATATATATATATATATATATATATATGACTTATAGGGTATATTAGCTGTGTAGTTAAGCTTAACAAGTCAAGAATGTATAAGAAGTTATAACAAATCTTTTAAATTATAAATATATATATATATCTATGAGAAGAATGATAATAAATATTTAACTTAGTCAAATTCATCTATGATCAACAAATGACTTAACTCTATGTTAGAATGTTCAAATGTTTATTGAATATACTTAAGGGTAAAAATATAGCAGAAAGCTAAGAAGTGAGAGCAAACTATATTTAAGTATACTAAATTTAAGTTCAATATTATGTGAGTCCTAAAATTATTGACATTTGAATGCTTTTTTTATAAATATATAGAATTTTCGTTTGTGCTTAGAATTCTCAACATGTTTAGGCGACGAATATATAAGTAAGCTAAGAAAACATCACAAAAGCTTTTCTTCATTTTTCTTTTCAGCGCTTCTCTTCTCGTGTGTTTTGTTGCTTCCAACCTATTTTCTCTACTTTTCTATTCTCTTCCATTAATTTGCAATCTCTTCCTGTTTTTTTCTTTTCTTTTTTATTCTACTCGATTTTCTTTTGTATTGTCTTCTTTTTTTCCTACGCTATTCTTCTTTTCTTTTCCATTATCTTCTGCTTTTCCTTTCTATTCTCTTCTTTTTTTCTTTTCTATTTTCTTTCACATTATTCTTCTTTTTTCTATTCTGTGCTGTTCTTCTTTTCCTTTCCATTCTCTATCTGCATTCCACTAATCCCTTGTTATCTTTTCTAATCTTCTCTCTTCTAATCGCTTCTTATATTTATCTCTTTTATTTCTTTGTCTTCCTTTCCGTCTCCTTTGCATTATTTCCCTTTCCTTATCTTTTCCCTCTTTTTACTTCCCTTCCCATGCCTTTTTCTTCTGTTTTCGCCTCTTCTAAGCTCTTTATTCATTTTTTTCTCGTCTCTCGTAATCTCTTTTCTTCCCTTTCATTCCTTTCTTGTTCTCCTCGTTCCATTTCTTTCTCTCACTTCACTTCCCTTCTCTTCCCATTCCTATTCCTTATCTCCTCTTCTCATCATTTGAATAAAAGTTACTATTGTTATTTTATAATTCTCAGCTAGTTTCAGCTAGTTTCAGCTGCTACAGCTGAAGTAGCATGTAGACCTTTATTTGGAGAGCATTAAATATTCGTTATTGTAGACAATTTGCCAGCTCATATTTCTTGTTGTTCTCATTCTTTTTATCTTTTTTCTTGTATTTTCCTTCTTTTTGCTTATGCTCGCAGCCTTTCTTCACCCTGCCTACATTATTTATGCATTTTTCTTTCGGCTGCTGCTGATGCTGCTGCTTCTGCTGCTTCTGCTGTTGGCTTTTAATAGTTGTGTCTGCGGCAATGTGCTAGTATGTGCAGCGGTGTGTGTGTGCGTGTGCGCGTGTTTACCACATTGAAAAGTTTTCTTTGCAAAGTGCTTGGTACATGCGAGCGCGCAAATATGCCAAAAAATATGCTACACAAAAATCGCTCAAGTGCAAAGTTTTAACAATTGGAAAGTTTGCATCCTGGGCGCAGTCTGTCGAAGAAAAACCAGAAGCTGAGGTGGCAGCTCCCACAGCTCCAATCCACAAACAACCCTTTCTCCAGCCCCCTAACCCCTAGTTCCCATCTTCATTCAAGTACTTAGTTAGAGCGTCAAACGCAAAATGCAAACCAAGAACACGAAGACTGGGAGTAGGGAGAAGGGGATCAACGTGTGCTTTAAGTGCTGGTCACATGACTGCGAAGTGAAGCTGACAAAAAATAAACTTGTCCTCAATTTCAAAGTATGTGTGTGTGGGTGAGTGTGTGTGTGTGTGTTCGACAACAAGTGAAATATGAAGTTGAGCGAAAATATATATATATCTACCTAAAATGCACAATGTGTAAAGCAAAAGTTGTCTTTAGATAGTTTATTAGTTGAAAATAAACAGCGAAGGTTTAAGAAACTTTTCAATTGAAATTTTAGTGGAAAATATTTGTACAGGTTTTTAGGTATATACAGGCATAAATATTTGTGGTGGAATCTATAATAATTATCTATATCTATATATGTATATATTGTAGAAGGTATAACTAGTGATGGTGACGGTTAATCATATGATACACAAAAATCGATTATTTTCTATCAATTCACGATTTAAATATTTTATTAACTTCTATTAATTGTTTTGCTCCTAACATACGAAAGTTAGCAGAGCGATTTTTAAAGACTTTGGTACCAACATGCAGCAAAATGTGCAAAAATTCCATAACAAACGAAAAAGAAGTGCGGACTGTGTTAAAAGCAACTGAGGTATTGAAAAATTACAACGAATATTCTTCACCATTTGAAACTGAAACATACAAGTCTCTTTGAGTATTTATTTCAGATTGCATAAGATGGCTCCAAGCATAGCCAGATGACAAAGTCTATTTTTACAATGATTGTTATAGATCATTTTCATATGTAGAATTGTTATTCGAATTTATCGACAAATTTCTATTTTATACTTCGATTAATTTCGATTAATAAAGGCGTAGCTTAATTTAATTAAATGATTCAATAATCGATTAACGCATTTTTTGCCATCACTAGGTATAACTCTCTTTAATTCTCGTCCGTTTGCATCAACGGCCGCGCTCTGAGTTTAATATCTTCATCTGCTTCGTCTAGTGAGGGTCAACTCGAACTTAACATAAGTTATGATACATTCGTCCACTTAACATAACTTATCGTAATCTTATGTTATGTGTATCGGCTTGGCCTACTACAATACATACATATTCTTCTCTGTCTATTGGTATTAAGTAGTTCAACCTACATTTATAAGAAATATTACTTATTTAAAACAAAGATTTTTTGTAAAGATTTATGAAACATATGTACTTAAATTGACTTTAAAAAAAAGCTGCAAAATAGCATTAGGATTGTTTGCATTAAGTAAGTATACACAAAACAAAAGGCCATAAATAAATAAAATTCAATCAAAAATATATTTTATTAAAATTCATGAAATTTCATAATTTCCAACATTTTTCTTCATAAATCTCTTTAAACATCACTTAAATTTCACACTTATAAATCAAACTCTACCGCAATTATTTAGTTAAGCTAAATTATTTCCTTGAATAGAAATTATTTCAGGAATTATAAATTATTTTCAATTAATGCCTTTATTGAGTGTTAGCCTAAATTTTTTTTTCTCTCTCTCTCTGTCATTTTCACTTGCTCTACAAAATGTTATTTTATTGGCAGCCAAAGTGTTGAACTTTACTTCAAAGTGCTTGCCACGAATAAATCAAGTAAAATAAATATAAATGCATATTGGCTTTAAACAGTTGACTCTGCCTAGCTCAAAGTTCGAGTTGGAGCCAAAGCAAATATGCCAGCAAAGACATATTAAATGGAGTTAGAAAGGAAGGTGAAGAAAGAGAGAGGGAAGGGAGAGAAAGGTAGAATGTAGTAAAAGCAAACTTTTGATTTGCAAGTGGCAAAGTGGCGCCACCTGGCGACCCAATGAGGTGTGAAGATGAACAGTCGCATGTATCTAAAGGCGTTATTGTTGCACACACACACACACACACATACTCAACCTAAGCAAATACCAAGCAAAAAGCAAATCAAATGCGCTGCAATCTGTGTATGTGTGTGTGTGTGCGAGAGAGTGTGAGTGTGTTTCGAGTGTGTTTTTGTGGTCGTTTCTTCGCCTAGCAGCTGCTGTCCCCTCTTCTAGCGCCGTCTCTCTCTCTCTCTCTCTCTCTGTCGACTGCCTGTTGCCTGGCTGGTCTACACCTTTGTGGAAATCCAACAATGTCAACTATGCAACACAAAAGCGACAATGCCGTCGCTTTGTCTGACTGCTAAAGTGCAGAGAGGCAGCTGAGAGGGGAGGGGCGGTGGCAGAGACTGTGGCTCTTGTTGCAGTTGTTTATTTTTTGTCCTTTCTTTTGCTGTTTTCTTTTCCTTTTCGCCATACAAAAATAGCTCACTTTGCGGACGGCATTTCTCGTTCTCAGTCTCGTTTCACGCTATTCTCTCGGTGTGGCAGCAAACCCTGCCTCCTCCTGCCTCTTCAGCTCCGTTTCACGTTGCTTTTTACGCTCGCAATTTGCATTGCCCGCTTTGTCGACGTCTTTTGCACTTTTGCTTTTTCTTCAGCTCAAGTTGAGAGAAAAATAAAGCTAAGGAAACATACACATATATACACAAAAAATAATGACATTAAAATGCGCATTATATTAAAACCCGATGCCCGATTTGCCATGCCCCAAGAGGCGGGCAGAGGGGGCCAGGCAGGAGCACGTGCCGCTTGAACCTTAACCCCTTGGCGTGTGCTCTCCACACGACATGCAAACGGAAACGAACAACAACCAACAACCAGCTACAACAACAACAGCAACAACAACGCGTCTGTTGACTGGCAAACTACTTCAGTTTTATGAGGCTACCCGCTGCTAGGCCAGCTAGCCCCGCCCCTGCCGCTGCCGCCGCCACCGCTCTTCTCAGCCATCAATTGACAATTATGAGGCCACGCCCATTGCCGTGCTCATAAATTTTGTAATTATTCCCCTGCGTGCTCCCCAAAACAACAACAAAAGCCACGAGAAGAAAACAAAAAAGAACGAACACACACGCATCATGCAAAGGAGCATAGGCTGAACGAAAGCGAGAGAGAGAGGGAGAGTGAGAGAAATTTTTGGAAATAAGCATATGTTTTATATGGATGATGGCATATGTGAGATATGGCATATGGCGTGATGAAAGTAAAAACAATTTAAAGAGTTCATATTTTTGAGCAGAAAAGTGAGAGAGCGAGAGGAAGACATTACAATAAAACGTGTATATACCTTATAGAAGATTTTTGGTAAGAGAAAATCAGAACTTAGGAGAGCTGTTTATATATAAGCTTAAGGCATTTTGACGGTTATTCATAGACATATAGAATATTTCTTGAAAGAGTGAAGTGAAATGAAAGAAGAGAAGATAGAGAGGGGAAGACATTATAATAAAATATGTATATACCTTATAGAAGATGTTTGGTAAGAGAAAAGCATAACTTTATAGAGCTGTTTTATATACCTATAAGCTTAAGGCATTTTGACCGATATAAATAGACATAAAGAAGATTTATTGAAAGAGTGAAGAAAGAAGAGAAGATTAATATACCTTATAGAAAATTTTTGGTAAGAGAAAACCAAAGCTTAACAGAGCTATTCATATTTCGGATTAAGGCTTTTCGGACATTTAGAAGATTTCTTGTAAGATTGAAGTTAAGAAAAGAGAAGAAGAAACGAGAGACAGAGAGGAAGATATACAACATGTTTATACTACGAGAAGAAGATTTTTGGTAAGAGATAAGGAGAACTTATCAGAGTTTCTTATATATATGAATGAAGTAAACATAAGAGTCGAGAAAAGAGAGATGGGACGACATTACAATTATTTAATTATTTGATTGCATATTTTAAGCTATATTATGATCAATCTCTACTTACTTTCAAATTGAATATTCATAGAAAATAGTAGTTAAAAAATTGATTTATTTTTAATATTGCAAGTTAAAAACCAAGAAAAAAAATTATATTTTACAAAAATTAGACTTCAATCTTTTTAGGCAAACAAAATCTGTATTATTTTAAACAAAACCCAAACTTTAATTCAAAATTTCCTGACATCCAGTTAGTTAGCAATTACCTAAGCCACTCCCCAACAAAGCCCCGAAATGCTATAAAACTGAAAGGAGAATTATGTACAGCTCTGTACAATTGCCCAATCTCCCAAAAAAAACAGAAACCGCGCCCCTTTAACCTCTGCCGCCAGCAACGGAAATTAAATGAAGTTTATTGTCACGCACACGTCTAAAAAAAATGAGAGAAAAGGAGAAATTTGTGTCTGGGCTGTTCGTAAGGGAATGCAATTAAAATTTCATGTACTTATTGCTGCCTGCGCACCTTAATTGATTAATACAAGAAACACCCCCGACCCCTTATCAAAATGTATATAAAAATAAAAACGAATTTTGTGGCAAAAGGGCCAAACAAATTAATTAAAAAATGCGTTGTCTGCCTTTTAGGCGGGCGTCTTGAACGAGCCCCGTCTTAGCCATAACGCAGTCCGCTCTGTCCGCTAGCCAAAAATATATAAATTGTACTTAAAGGGGCTTCCGAGTCGCCGCAGAGCAGTGTGCAGCCATAAACATTAATTAAAACTTTTGACCCTTGCCTGGACAGACGAAGAGCAACAGAGAGGGAGAGCGAGAGAGAGGGAGCAGAGATGGAGGCAACTGCTGTTGAGGGGCTGCTCATCAGCTGCAATATTCATGTGTAGCTCGGCAACAACTGCAACCTACAAACTAGTACAATAAAATGCACTCCAAATTTCTGCCTCAAGTGAGAGAGGGGGGCGTGGCAGGCTCTACGCTAAACGGCGGCCGGTGCGGCCTCAATGGCCTTATTTGCACGTACCGCTCGAAAAATTACGAGTTAAGCAATTTTTGCCCACGGCACAACACCAACACACACACACGCTTACATATGTGAGTCATGAATCATTTAGCACTCACACACACACAGACACAGAGTGAGAGCGGCTCGCTTTTCAAATGAAAAACTGTGCGAGAATTTCCCACTGTCCCCTGTAAAACGATTAAAGGGCATGCAAAAGTCTACAAATTGTTGACCAACACGAAATTAAATAAATTCACAATTTGCAGTGAAACCCCCTATTAAAGTAGACAAATGAAGTCAATAAAAGAAATTAAAAGAACTGCATCAGCTTGATTTTATTTTATAAATCACAATTTTTATTTCCGATTTTAATCATATTTAGTCACTTCTTAGTTAAGAACTTGGAAAGTGAAGTTTTATTGAGAATTATGCTACTTATTTGTGCTGAATCTTAATATATTTCTTAATAATATTATCATGTTACATTTTTAGTCTAAAATAACTCAAATGAACCAGTTCAATGCTGTTAAATATTTTCATTCATATATTTATCGGAGACAGAATTGGGTTCTTCTAATATATTGAAGTTTGTGCCTAGTTCTTAAGGCAAATTGAGCAGTGTTGTGTAATGCATAGCCTGAGTGAAGTTGTACAATAGTAAAACAACAATAAGGAAAATGTGGTTGTTGTAGATGAACGTCTAGGAAATAGTACAGTTAGATGCAAAATGTCGACAGAGAAACACGCTGAGACTCGCTGCAAATATTAATGACAATATGGAAGAAAATACAATAGTCGACACTTCACAACTTTAGAATGTCATTAACTCGAATATATAATTATAGATAAAATATGTACATATATTAATAAATATGGATTGCGTTCACTAAAGCTCAAAGCATCCGGTTATTTTAATTTTTAGCTATTCAATTTGTTTATTGTCAGTATAAGACAGATTGCAAAACAACACAAAAGAATAAAAAAGAATTTTTTATTTCTTTTTATTATATTTTAATTTCATTTCATTTATATATATTTCAACAATTCCTATATATACTTTATGTTTACTTTATTAAATATATTTAAATTGATATTCATTTCAACAAGTTTTCTATGCCATAATGCTGTAGTTCTTATATCCAGTGTTTTATAAAAATAAGTCAGTTTATTTATGAAATTTTTGTAGAATTCAAAAATTTATAGCATACTTTTTAGCGCAATATTACTCACACGCCATGAACATAGGGTATTTGAAAACTACATTTACTCATACAAGCCCGAAGGTTTTTTTTGCACCTTTTTTGGTGGCCATTGTCGAAATTTGCTCGCTACAAGCAAAATATGACACGGACATATACCAGGCTGCCCAGCACTTTGTGTGTGTGTGTGAGAGAATTTGGCATACTTTTTGGGCGTCAGCTCGGTTAGATGGAAACAAACAAATAGACAAAAGTGGCAAGGAGAGAGAACTACACAAACACACTTACACACACACACACACATTCAACTGAACTGGCAAGGAAACTCAATTGAAGAGAAAACCCGGCGAACCAGCGAAGCATTAAATTAACATTTTTTCTAATTAAACTGGCAGCAAGTGGTAAAAAACAATGTGTATAAAAATATATGCAGCACAATGCGTTGCCACAATTTGTGGCACTTAAAAGTGAAGCAGGAAAGATTTGCATAATGTCATTTCGTCTGCGGCGCTCAGATAAGTGAGACTTGAAGCTTTTTGCGATTTAAGCAGAAAATTTAAATGTTTGACAACGAAAAAGAGTTTCAAAAACGAAAAAGCAACTGATTTTTTAACTAAACTAAGACTAAGTCTAAAACACCTTAAGCCTAAGTGTTCTATTTACGAATTTATTTAATAGTTAAAATGCATTCAATTAAGCCTTTGGATAGATAATCTGTATAAAGTATAACATAACAACTTGGCATATGCGATTTGGATCGGAATGGAATTGGAACCCAGTTTATATCATATTTAGGCATATTTTGCATTAGGGAATGTGTGCATTGGAACAGAGTGGAATTGAAACACGCATTACGCATTACGATCCATAAGAGAAGTTGGCGACTTATAGATTGATATGAAAACTTATATGAAATGGAGCTGAAAACAGAAGCAAAAACTGAACTGTATTATAGTTAATAAAACTTGTGTGGAACAAAATAAAACTGAAACACATTTAAGACGCAATTCGTAACTTTTGATTGACATACAAATTTAAATGGCATGGAATTGAAAGTAGATAAAAAAAACTGTACTGCATATTTTGCATATATTAAATAAAACTCTTGTGGAATAAAATGGAATTGAAACACAATTCGAAACTTTTGATTGATATAAAAATTTAATTGACATGGAACTGAACGCAGATAGAAAAACTGTTCTGTATATTATATGTAAAATAAAACTTGTGTGGAACAAAATGGAATCGAACTCACATTCCAGACACAATTCGAAATTTTTGATATGAAAATGTAAAACTCTTGCATAATCGAAGTCTCCATATACAGACATACATGCTTAAGACCAAATGACAAACAATTTACATAATATATCTGTCATCTAAAAAACTAACAGCAGTTGGAACGAAATAGAACTTTTTATAATGAGCATTTTACATTTGAACAGGATTCATTGATTGCCTCCGAGCCTTGAAGACAGTTAGGCAAATGGGGCAGGCAAATGCGAATGCGTTTTATTAATGCCATCATATCATTAGATCAGCAAACATGCCCATATAAGAAGTACTTGAACACGCTCCTAACTGCCCTCCTCCCTGCTCAAATGCTCAGCAATAATAATGCTTCGGCATTTATCACACTTTTTTTTGTTGTATTTTATTTATTTTTTTTTGTTGCCTCTTTGTGGCAAAGTGACCAAGCAAAGTGGCTCTAAAATTTCAGCGGCAAACAACGAGAGAAGAAAGGAAAAAGGAAAAAAGCGAAAGCGCAGATAAATAAATGTGGCAACAACAATAAAGAGCAAAGCGCCATAAATCTAAATAACAAATTTTTACGAGAAACGAGACCATAAATAAGATGTTACTGCGAGACGGGCCTAGCCAGAAAATAATAGTGGAAACAGCCCGCATTCCCAGTTCCCATTTCGTCCCCCTCCCTCTCCGGCTGGCTTCAATTCCTGAGAGTTCTGTTAATTTAATATTATTACTTTTCATTACAACTGGCCCCTCTATCTCTCTATGAGTGTGATGCTGCTCTCTCTTTTTTCGTCTTCTTTTTTTGCTGATGGGCTACAGCAAAAAGCTGTTAGTTTTCGTCTTTTTGTGGTTGTTGTTGCTGTTCCATTTCCATTCGCGAGAGGTCCCAAATGTCAACACATTAATGTCGCAAGACCTGGGCCGAGGCCAGGGTCATATAAATCAACATTTATCTGCAGCATCTGCAGCCATCGCCGACAATTGAAAATGACAGGCGTAGCGAAACGCAACGACCGCATAAATAAATACTTTCATCTCTTATTTTTCGCTAATTACGTAACGCCTCCTTTCAACAAAAAAAAAAAACAATCACAAATATCTCTTAATATTCACGTAATTTCCCTAAAAGTTGGCTACATAATATAGCACTCTATAGCTGCTCGCACAATGGGCAAAAGGCAATGGAACAATCTTCAAGTTTTAAGTGCAGAATTAAGCGAGTTGTCAACTCACGTTAAGAAAGGTAAAGCTCAAGAAAATTATTTAAGATTTAGCAAAACTTTTGACAGCTTCAAGATAGCAAAATATCTTCAACTGAAAGGAATACAGTTATAAGATGTAATGTTTATAATTTGTTGTTTGATTTTCGACTGACTTTTAACTGCTTAACTTTTTTTTTAAGGTTTTCATACTTTTGACACTTGATTTAAATAGAGAAATGTTATGTTATGTTAAGGGTTAACATGATGTCAATGAATTAGTTTCAATTAATAATAATATATATGTTTATTTTGAAAGAAAAAAAGAAAAATCTATTTTAATCATTATTATTAAGTTTTTCTTTTGGCAAAAAAAAAATGATTAAGATCTCTCTCAAAAATAGTAATATAGTAACATAATATATATGCTATCATAATGATTATCATTGAAGAATAGCGTAAAAGATCAGAAATTTATATATCATGATGGAAATGCAGAGATTAATCAATATACTATTTATTGATGATACACATATTGGTGGTTATCATTTTTTGTCTAGATACATTATAAGTGTATGATTGTTATACCCTGAACCCACTGAAAATGGGAAATCAGGGTATGTTTTTTTAAATTAAATCATCATCATATCATCATTATCATATCATCATCATCATATTATCATATGACATATTATAACTAGTTTCCCAAAGTTCCCAAAGCTTAATTTTTGTTTTTGCAACTCGTCTAATGAAAATATTAATAAACCTTGATTTGCCCAAGAAAATCTCTTCGAATTTAATTTTTTCATAAAAACATTTTTTTAAACTATGTTTACAAATAAGATCTAATATTAATAAAACTAAAAAATAAATAAATCAATAACAAAATTAAATTTCTTACAGCAAACGCTTTCCCGTAGTTAGCTTGATTTTCCTTCTTTTTAGTAGATGAAGATTCGCCAACGAAAACCACTCAATAACAAAGCCTTTTTCAATAACATGTTTTCTATTATCTCTAAGATATATAAAAAAAATCCTTATAAAGAAACTAATCCCTAACAAAATACTTTAATATTGCTCAACTCTCATAAAGTCTAGAATACGTGAAAAATCCAAAAAGTCAAATGTTCAAAATTGGGGCTGCATGAAAGCTAGGCGCTAGAACGCCTAGCAATATGTATAGATAGATATATATATATATATTTATCTCTATTTTTTTTTGGAATGAAAGCTGTTGTTCTTTGGCCTCACCTTTCGCACGGCTGCTTCATTGCATGAGGCTAATAAACAAGTGGCAGGACATTGCACAAAAACGAATACGAAATGGCAGCAGGAGTTGCAGCAGCAGCAGCAGCAGCAGCAGCAGCAGCAGCAACAAAGGCAAATGTTGCACATCCTGTTGGCAAGAGGACTTTTTGTTGTACAGTTTTGTCGCACCTCCTTTTTTTGCCATATATGTATATATGTGTGTGTGTGTTGTACTCGTATGAACCATTAAATTGAAATTTATGCGGCACTTTGCCGCGTGAAATGTTTGTACAACTCGTTGCGGGCTGCGGCTTTTCAGCAGGACATGCCCCCCTCACTCTCGTAGTATCTATTTTGCAGCGGGCCCTGGGCGTTGACAGAGCGACAAACCGTTAGACAACAACATTTGTCGACTGCAGTGCGAGGGGGGGGGGGGGAGTAGCGAGTTGTAGAGCCTTGTTTAAAAACATATGCAAAACTGTTTGCTGTATGCCGTGTGTATTGCATGTAAATGGTTCTTCGAGAGATGTTTCCCTCACCCCTTCCCCTTTTAAGGCCTGCCACGCCTCTTTTTTGGGCACATACACATACGGAAACGTTTGCCGGCTAATTTGTCGTTTGTTAGAAATTATGACACAAAAGCGGCTCAACGCCTGCCACTTGTCTGGCTTTAGCCCCCCCTGCAGTACAGTGGGCCACACAGCACAAATATCAGCCACATATTTTTGGTATATTTTTTTTCGCTCTGTTTTTTCTGCAACAAGTTTTAATTAATTTGCCGCAACTCCAGCCCAATCTCAACAGCAGCCCCGCTATAATTCTGCGTGCCCTCTCCCTCTCTCTCTCTTTACCTTTCTCCCACTGTGTGATGAGCGGGACGCACAAAAAGTTGATGCTACGATAATTTGAAAAGTTTTCGCTTAGACAGCGACAGCGAAGTAGGTAGAAAATATCCCCTCCAGCCAAAGCCAAGCACCATTTCCCCCTCTCTCTCTCTCTCTGTCTCACTCTAACCCCAATGAGAAACCGAGAAACTGGCAACTGGCAAACTATATGAATACGACATGCTATATTAAGCCTCAAATAAATGCAGCGCCATAATTAACATATAGCAAAAGTTTTTGCTACACTCTAAGCTATAAGCTGCCGAAAATCTAGTACACGCCACGCCCCCACGCCCACTCTTTTTGCTGCCATAAGCAAATAGCATTCACGCTGACTGATGAAATATGACTTCACAAAACTAGTTTCTCTCAGTGTGTGTGCGGAGGGGGGAGGGTAAAAGCAATTTGAAATTTACAACTTGCGCTTGATTGAGCCAAAAAAGAAAAAGAGATTGAGAGAGGTAAGTAAAGTATTTGAAAGGAAGATAAACGTGGCTTCAATCGCCAATTAGTTGCCAGCGCATAAGTTTCGCATTAATTGCCAAAACATGAGCTGTATAATAACCCTAAATCAAAACTTACAAGTTTAATATAGTCCATCTCTTTCTACACACATAAAAAGCAAAGGCAACTAGTAAGAGATAGGGTTTACAATTGACAAGAAATATATTGTAAGGCGCTTGGACGAATTAGCTAGTGAACACAGATCTTAGTTAATCATCAACAAGAAAATCCCTCTATATAAGCTTTGCTTTGTAAGCTACTAATATTTATAAGAATGACTTTTTGTGTCGATATTTATCGAAAGCATATATCAAATATCAATTTAAGGTATTTTTAAGATGATATATTAATATATTTAATATTTTAAATATTCCAGGAAAAATTAACTTTATCAATAAGACTTTGTTAATCATAAAATAAAATGGTATCATTAATCGATAAATACATATTGATCACAAACAGATTCAGAACCGAACGTAGGAAAAATATCAATTCAAGCTATTTTAAATGTGATTGACATATAAATATATTCAATATTTTACATATTCCAGAAAAAATCAGCTTTATCAATAGCACTTTGTTAATTCTTAAATGAATCGATAACATTTATCGATGATTACAAATTAAACATAATCAGATTCAGAATTAAACCTAAAAAATAGTCAATTTAAGGTAGTTTTTAAATGAATGTATTCAAAAATATGTAATATTAAAGCTTTGCTGGAAAAACTCAATTTTATTAAAGAATTTAACATTAAATTATATATATATATCAAATTATGCTGATATGCTTTTAAAAGAAAGATATGTATGTGTTCTGTAGATAAGACTTTAAAGTGGTTTCCCTTTTTAACAGAAAAAAATTTTAAATAAATAATACATAATTTAAATTTTTGAGAATTCCAAAAACAAGTATATTTATGTTTCATTTATATTATTTTTCTATCGTATTATAAATAATAAAAAAATTGAATAACTTTGAAGTTATAGCTGTCGATACTTATATGAATTTATATATCTCTTATATCTAATCTAACAAAAATATAAAAAATATTAGCCTCTTCAACAATAAATATTTTTGAAAAATTCGTATTTCCTTAAGTCTATATTTATATTATATTAATCAATTCAAAAATAAATTTTTTTAGTAGATATAGTTTTAGTATTTTATTTTAGTTGTACTCACGGACTGCATCGACGGTCGCTGGTGTCCAGATAAGCAACAGGGCTGCAAATAAGTGGGCTGCAACAACAGTGGCTGCCACCTGCATACCCATTATATATGTATACCAAGGAGTGTGAGTGAGTGAGAGAGTGGATCGTGCGTGCTTGTTGTTGGTCGTGGGGAGTATGTGACTGTTAAACAGTTAAGGTCTGATATGCTCGCTCTCTCTCTTTCTCTCTTTTTCGATCAGACTTACTCTCTTTGCTGATATGCGCTCTCACTCTCGCTCTCAAACGTTTCTGTCGACGTCAAAGCGACGCTGCACGCGCTGATTGTGTGACAGAGACAGAGAGTAGAAGTGCGGTGACAGTGTTGGGTAGTGTTGTTGTAAAAGAGTGTTTAGCGTAACGTGTAACGTGTTACGTAAGTACGTGTGTGTATGTGGTATGTTTTGTGCGTGTGTATTGGTATTTTTTTATAGCATTTAGTTTTATGAACGTTTTATGGTTTTTCAATCGTTTGTCAAATACATTTGCCCAAGCCGAAAATCATCGGATATAACAAGATGTGTTAGCAAATGCGATGTCATCATCATTATTGGCATAATATGGCGGCATTTGTTTAATAAAATACAAAACAATATTCAAGCGCGTTCAGCCCATGTGTCACGCCCATCGTTCCATTTGTATTTGTTGTTGTTGCAGTTGTTGTAGTTGTTGTTGCCGTTTTCGTGTTTCACGCATTGTTGTTATCATTATTATGCGTTGGCGTTTGGTTCATTTGACAAGGTGTTTAACATCAGGATAATCGTTGCCATGTGGAGGGAAGCTGTTGTTACTATACGACAAAATTTACCTGCTTACAAGTTGTACTAAAGACTTAAAATGTTGAACTCTTAAAAAATATAAAGATATGCAGTTTTATATTCTTCTCATTTACTTATAATTTTTTATTGATTTATAGATATTTTTGTATTATTTTATTTATTCGTTGTTGTTTTTGGTTTGGCCTGCAAAAATAGAGAGATATTTTGTAAGCGCAAATCTTTGCACATCCCTGTTAAAGGAAGTTGAATGAACAGACCTTTGTGTGTGTTTGTTGCGGTTTTTATGCAAATGCAAAGCTATCAAAGCAATTTAATACAACAAATGAACAACATATTTTCTGATTTAAGACATTTAAGTGAATGCTGAAACTATTTGAGGTAACTTTTAGGGAGAACAAAATGTTGAAATTACTTTTTATTTAAAAGCTTTTTAAACGACTGTAGAAGCAGCTAAATATATTTTATTTGCTAAGTCAGCTTTTCAGGCTCTGTTAACTTGTGAATTTAAGTGGTCAAACCTTGATTTTTTAAAAACAACCTTACACTGTCTTTAAATATTAGAAATTTTAGCATACGATAAAAACGGCATAAAAGGAATAGAGATTCAGCTGCTGCTAGCACAAATGCTAAATGACTGCTGTTTCCCAGAAAAAACTATAAAATAAGCTAAAATAAATCGAAAAAAAGAATGATAAACATGTAAGAACGTTGCAGTCGGGCGCTACCGACTGCATATATACTCGTTCACGGTGAAAAAACTTCCTAACTTAATCAAATATTATCAGTAGAGGGGATCAACAGTAATCCAACTGTAAAAGAGTGTTACTCCAGTTGTGCAAGATATTTGCCAAGCCCCCAAGAGGCGTATGTCAATGATTTTAAGTCAATGTAAGGAGGAGGGAAACAGCAACTTATATATCAAATTTTGGGGGTCTAGCTCTAAAACTGTGGGAGATACAGTTTACCCGATTTGCCACGCCCACAGTGGACGTAGATATATACACAATATCTTTTTGTGTCGGGGTGGTATGCAGTATATATAGTATATATTCGAAATCCTAGTTCCTAGCCTGAAATATTGGCGAAAATGACATCGTTTTAGTTTTAATAGATACAGCATTTCCCGATTTGCCACGCCCCCTGACGCGGGTACACATGCCTATATAATCTAAATTTGAAGTCTCCAGCTTCAAAAGCTCCCAAATGCTGTGTGTTCACACAGACAGACGGACATTGCACAAAACCAATATAAACTTTTCAGTTCGTGAACTAGTTTAAAAATGATTATATATAAAATAATCTATTATATATAATCATATCAATCCAAATATCAGTGAATGTACGAAATCTTCATAAATTTACACAAACTTCTGGCAAAATTTACTGAAAGTTTTCAATTTTTTTATAACTTTTTTGTATAATATTTTTGAAGCATACAAAAACTATTAAAAATAAATATTTTCATTTGATAAACAATTTTTTTTCCTTTATTTTTTTACTCCTGTTTTTAAGTATACATAACTATAAGTTCTAAAAAATGTTAACTGACCAATTTGCACTCTACTTGCAGCTAATTAAGCGCAAGTGGCATGCCACATGGGCGCTGGCTAGCCAAGGCCTATTATTAGAGAGCTTGGTATAAAAAAGACTTCAACAACAACAACAATATATAATTGCAACAACTGTTGGCAATTAAATTCAGCTTAAAATGTCTTCAAACAGTGCAAAACTTCTCGAACTTCCAGACACGACTTTCAGACAGACTCTCGAGAGGTTGGCAGGCACCGCCAAAAGGTAAATACAAAGTCGCTGCGCAATTGCATGAGCTTTGCTACTTTTGATTTCTCTTTCTTTCAGCTGGCTTTTTCGCTTTTCTTTCGTTTTTTTCTTTTACTTGTTCATGTAGTAATAAGAGAGTATATTGGTTTTCTGAATTTCCGTTAAGAATTTCGCTGCATTTTAAGCTAGGGACTTGGCATCGAAAATACGTTCGAATCTTAATAATTCGTCTGCTAAATCGCCTGCTAAATCGAAAACCTCAATAATTCGTAAAAATGCTATCCCCTTGAAAAGAATTCATTCGAATTTCTGTTCTATATAGCGAATTCCTGTGTAATTGGTAAGAAATATGATCCACTTGGCATTTCGAATTATCGTATATACAAAATACATAGTTCAGATAGCTATGCATTTTGGTAATTTACTTTCTTTATAGATTGAAATAAAATCATATGTATATATTACATATACTTCTTGAGCTCGAATCTTCTAGAGTTTTAGATTTAGGCTCTCAAATATAATATAATATAATATAATATATATATTATACGCTTCTTAAGTTCGTTTCTGTTCTTATCAATTTTAGCGTTAGAATCTCAAAGTTGGCTCATTGTAAGCTTTCTCTGCAGATAGACCTGTAAACTATATAAAATATTCGTTTTTCGAGCATAAACGAGTATTATGCAGTCAGTAATGCCCCACTGCAATGTTCCCACTTGACTTTTGCCCCTCACTATGCTTACGAGCAGAAAAAAACAGTTGAACTAGAGCTCTATAGCTGCGGTAGTCTAGGTAAAATACATATATATATATATATATTTATATATTTATATATATATATACATATGTATATATCAGCTTTATGCCCTATATGCACTTGTAAAAATCAATTAAACTTTTCAAGTGAAGTTATAATGGCTGCCAACTCGTCGGTGTTGTTGCTTTTCTTATTGTTTTCATAGTCCTTGCATTGTTGCCCGTGCAGGCGTTGTTGTTGTTGTTGTTGTTGTTGTTGTTGTTGTTGTTGTTGTTGCAGTTGTCAAAAGTTTTAAAATAATTGGATTTTTTTTTTGCTCAGTGCCCTGGCACTTTTGCTGTAAGCACAGCGGCACACGAAGCCCTCGAAAAAAACAAAAAAAAGCCATAAAAATTAAAATTTTCTTTTGTTACTGACAGCCCAGGTATAGAAAGCACGAAAGAGCGAAAGAGAGCGAGCTAGCGAAGGAGAGAGTGGGAGAGGGCAACACTTAATGCTGACTGCAGTCGTCGTCATTCTCGTTGAGCTTTACCCAATTTTCACAACTGAAGTTTTCAACACCAATTGCAAACGTCAACAACAACAATCAGCCGATGCGATAAGAAGAAGCACAACAAACAGCTGTGTGGGCGTGGCCGATCAGACGCCTACATGGGACGGGCATGTATGTGGCAGGGGGTGAGTTGAAGGCTAGAGGTAGGGTCTGAAGTGCCAGTTGATTTAATGGGTTTTATGCCACACGGCCTGTCATTATCCTCGAAAGATAAAGACAAGGGCCGCAAATGCACTCGTATATATACTATATATAGTATATATATAGTATATATATGTATACATATGCCTTTATAGGTTACATTCACAATAAAGCTTTCAGCACATGGAGATCAACGATTAGCTGTGCTTAGCAATTGCTCAATTGAAATTTATAATAGAGAAAAATAGATTGAAAGATAGTTAGGTGCAATTTATGCAGGGTTTACTGTATGGTTGTAACAAATTATTTAAATGAAATTGATTGAAGATAGAGGAAAGGTCATAGTAGGGAGACTATAGGAGAACATTACTTGATTTTTAATCTGATTCCACAGAATAATGTTGATAGTTGGTAGCATTTATAGGAAGGTAACACTGTACCTATATATTTTCAGATTTATGCAATATATTATATAAGAGTGCTACAAAAGCATAAGCATTGGAGAGCTAATATATATATTTTTACTATGCATTGCTCACATAATAGAATATTTATGCAAGTACAGTAAATGCTCGATAAATATGCCTTGCAACAGGAATACGCAATGCATTTCAATGCTTTTAGAAGAATTTTAGATTAAGCTCATATTGCTTAAGAAAGTTTCAACTCCATTTTACTCTAGAGAAACTCGAATAGTTACACCGTCCATGATTTAATAACTAAGAATTACACTTTGAAGATTTCTTGACCCGAAGAACCATAAAACATTACAAAAAACTGTATAAATATATAAATTAAAGTAATATTATATATTTATAAAGCTGAAAAATGTATGGGAATACTATATAAAGTATATAAAACTGTTAAAATATATAATTTTTTATTAAAGTAATACTATAAAGTTTTTTTTATACTTTTATAATATTATAATATTATTTTAATTTATATATAAAATAAAAATAATATATATATAATCATATGATTTAAAGTAGTATTATATATTTATATAGTTTTGCATACTTATATAATATTATAATATTACTCTAATTTATATTATATATTTATATAGTTTTTTATACCTTATATTGTTCCCACTAGTCTAAAATCCAAGCCCTCTTCAAACAGCAGCCGCATTCGGCATCACTTGGAATACAATAGAAGTTTCATTTCAATTATGAAAGCAAACAAAAGTGTTTTTCCTTTCGACAGCTGCCAATCTTAATAAGTGCTTAACACTTTCAATTGATTAATAACTCTTTTAACTATATTTTATTTCCACACACAAAAGTCGATGCAAATACGAAAGGCAAACAGATACTTTCTTATCTGTCGTTCTATTTATTTTTCTCTCTCATTATTTACACGCTGAAAACTTGCTGACTCTACTTCTACTTCTTCCTCTTCTTCTGTAGCTTTTTTTAGTCAATTAGGCTAATGACATCCGATAAAGCAGCAGATATATACATATATATAGATGTAGATGTACATTTAGTATATAATGCCATAAAACAAAGGAAACAAATGTCTGCAAATGGTTAAAGTTGACAGCAAGCAGAACTTGAGCTGTCACACACGTCGTATGCGTGTTGAGTGTCTACAAAATGAATTTCAAATGGAAATAAAACAAAGAACATTAAGTTGTCGAAGAGTGCGGGACTAGCAGATACCCTGCAGATAGTTTTTTATCTGTGGATATGGCAGGTGATGCAATTTTTTATGAACATTTTGTTGACTTTGTGATACCCGTCTTCACATTTCCATTATTTCCAGGGTATTTAAATCTGCGTGCGCTGTCGCAAAACTTCATTTAAATATTGCTTTGATAGTGCGCCGGCAAAAAGAAATAAGAAAATAAGAAAACGCAACAGCTTTTATGAACCTTAGAAAAAACAGCACGCAGGTAAAAATAGGCGCAGCAGGCGAAGTTGGGGGCGTGGCAGCAGCTGTCGACTACAGTAGCTGTAATATTTTCCATATTCATTTTACCACATATTTTCCACATTTTCCTTATTTTCATTTTCTTTTTTTTGCCCCTGCGTCGGGTCTAATAAAAACACTTGACACCGAAACGAGAAAAGTTGCTTAAACAAAGTGCTCGAAATGCGAAGAAGAATGTGGGAATGTGAAAGACGAAAGAATGACAGCAAAAAGAGCAGGACAAAAAGCAGCTTTAAGTGTGCCTCAGCTTTAAGGTGAGCGCAAGAAAGAGAGAGCGAGAGGGAGAGAGAGAGAGCGAAGCGTCTTATCAAAAATGTTGAATTCGCGTTAACAACTGTAAAACTGTGTAAGACTGTGTGTGATACTACTTCATCAGGCGCTTAAGAGTTGATGTCCTTTGCCTTTTGTTAGCCAACTAACAATGTAAAACAACATAACTGAGCTGCTTGTGCTTGGCTTAACTGCAAATTATCTCTATGGCAAACAATCGAATGCTGCAAAGTAGCTACAAAAAAAGACAGGGAAAAAGGACAACAGTTGGCCCAAAGGATGCGACGCCATAAAAAGCAGCACAAAAGTATGCTACAAAGTAGCAGCAGCAGCAGTTGTCAAAGGACATGAAAAAGGACCAAATGCGAGCATTTGCAGTTTTAATGCGCCAACTAAATGTTTTTTTCATTTTTCTTTCCTTTTTTTTTTTTTTTTCTTTGCTGTAAAATTTTTGCCCCCAACTGTTCTGAGAGTTGATTACAAATCCAATGCTTGGCTGCGATTTGTTGCCTTTGATGCGATTCATAAGAGTTCGAATATTAGAAGCTCAAAGGCAGGAACTGAAAAAAAAAACAAAAAAGTTGCAAAAAAACTGTTGCCTACTTAGCAGCGCATTCGCTAGAGAAAGTCTTAAGAGGAGGAGGAAGCTCATGCAATATTAAAGTGTGCGAAAGGATTGAAGAGCTATCGGATGAAGACTATAAGAAGATAAAGTTGTATAGCTGTTTTTACAATTTTTAATTTTCAGTTTATATTATTCGAGAAAGAGAATGAGTCAAGTTATTGTCTTTAGTTTGCTTTTGTTTTAGAGAATATTATCCATAAGAACAGGCTAGCCAGGCCTCTCACCTCAGAACCCTCCAATCAATATCTGAACTTTTGAATTCAAAACTATGTCAAAATATTAATAAACCAATAATTGAATGTATAAAATGATTAACATAAAGACTTAGCGTGGCTATCAATCTAGTTAATAAATGATCCTGTTATAGTGTATTCGCATACGGATCAACTTTTAAAAGTTTAGTATGAATTTAAGGAGTTTATCTATAGAGACATCTTTAACATTAGAGTTTGTTAGATATTTAACTGATTTTTCATATATTTTCTTTGGTTGGCTTTAGAAGAAAAGTCAATAATTTGGCTATGGTCAGTTGAAATGCTTGAGCTTATAGAAGAGAGTTATACTCTAGAGATTTTATATTTGATTTGTATCTGTTCACTTTAGTAGCTGAACTTCGATTGAATATATAATTCTGTTCTTGTTAATATTTCAAGGTCTGTTCTTGTTAAAGCTTAACTGTGGATACATACTATGAACTTTGACAAGCCTATTAGAATTCGTGATGTTGAATCTTAAGCTTATCAACCTGGCCTACTTCAAATTTAAAAATAGAATTGGGCAAGGCATCTTCTATGAATAGATACATAGTAATATTATCTCTTTATCTATGCTTCGTTTTTTATTTATCTTTTATATTTCTTATATTTTATTGGAGAGTTTATTCTCAACTTCTTATTCTACTGAATAAAATCTGTTAAAAGAATAGCTAGAGAAATATTGCTATGCAGCACTGTATTAAGCCATAAATAGTATTTATAACATTTCTTAACAGAGCAATACAATTGCAATTATAATATGTATAATATATAAAAAATTCAAGGTTTTGGTAAATGCTTTCTCTTAATCGTTTATTTTTTTTTTTGTAATTTAATTTTTATTGCAGATTTTGTAGTTAACTTTATAGCACTTGTTTATGCAAGTAAACCTTGACTGGAATGACTAATTGCCTTTGTTATTACAACGCTTAATTGTTTGGTTTAATTTCTAAGATCTAGTGGATGCAGTCTTTTCAGTCTTCTGTTAGTTGTATTTGTAACTAAACCGGCTGCAACATATTCAAACAAATATATAATATTAAAACAAAAATTATTTTTCAGTTGCTAAGATAAATGTATCTCATTTCTGTATTTTTTCATATGCGCTGGTATCAAGCAATTTTCTGCATATTTTTCTTTGGCAATAAAGCAAACAATTGAATTAATTAAATTATATATCAAATATATATGCAATTAGTCAGCTAAATAAGCTTTTTTGAATCTAATTTTTAACATTATTTGCATTTGATTATATCTTTTGTTTTTTTATTATTTATATGTAGACAGTAGTTTTTAAAGTAATAGAAACACGTCTGTTTATTCCATTTATAAAAGTTCTTTTTACGTCTGACTTTTTTTTTAATTTTTTATTGTTAAGAATCAGGGCTAAAATAGCTCTGTAAGAGAACACTTATCTTCATTTAAAGAATCGAAATCATACTTATTTCTCTAACTTCACATGAATAAACTGACATGTTATTCTTTATATAAATTATGTTCTAATTTATATATATAAATCAAAACCGCATCAACTTAGTTTTATAAATTGCAATCGACACTCAATTTTCGGGCCACAGCAATCTATCAAAAATGCCTTTGTCCGCTTTTACAGTTACTGTTACAGTTACAATTCACTGCCTGGAAATTCACTTACTGCCGACAAACAAAAAATCTATAACGAAGATGAGAAGAAGAAGAAAAACCCTAACTGTGTCAATTTCTGGCGCATCCTTTTCTCGCTGGCTTCTGTGCCACAGAACTTGAGGACAATGTCCAGAGCAAACATTTCAATGCCTTTTGCACAGTCAACAACAACAAAAAAGACAAAAAGGCAGCAAAAAATCACAAATGTGCGCCCAAAAACGATTTAGGCCGCCACCAAACACAAACACATATAGAGAGGGAGAAGAAGAGTGGACACCAGTCGCAGCAAATTGTTTGCCACGCCTCCCTTGGCCTAACTGCAAAACGGTTAACGCTTGCTTTAAGCTCGAGCGTCCCGCTCGTAAAAGCCAAAAATGAAAATAGATAAAAAATAAAACGCACACACACACACACACGCACACAACTTCATTTTGTAAATCAATTGAATTTTCAATTGTGAGAGAAGAAAAAAAAGGCGAAGAAGGTAACATAAAAGTCAATGCGGGCACAAATAAAGGAAACGACACTATTACCCAGGACCAAACAGCAGTGGCAGCAGCTACTCAGCCAGGACAATGACACAGGACAACAACAAGCACAACAGATTTTGATTTTGGGTTAGTTTCCTAGTTGTTCCCCTTTCATCTGCCCCACGTCCCTGGCCTGACCCTTGCCCCTTGTCAATTGCTGTGGAAATCGTTTCATTTTGTGTAGCTACTTCTTTTTTTTTTATCGAAATTTTACGCATTGCATAAGCTCCACACACACACACACACACAGAGCTCTGTTTGTTATTTTAAAAATCAAATTTTTACCAGTTATTCTTGCGCTTCTAGCCTCAACTTTAATTAGCTCTCGCCGCACAGTGGGGCCAAAAATCATAAAAAAAAAGAAATGGTAGCAAACAAAATAAGAACCGTTAACCGGCACGCGGTAAACACGACGCGACGCGCTGCTTGCGGGGTGTTTGGGGGGGGTTTGACGAACATAAACCGAGGCAAAGCCGAAGATGTTAACGTTTTGCAATACGAAACTTTTAAACAAAAAACAAACTTGACAACACACCAAATATATTTTTATTTTCTTTTTTTTAATTTCTAGTATTTAACTTATATTTTTTAAACTTTTATTTTGTAATTTTTGTTGTACTTTGTTGTTGGGTTTATTTAATTTTCCTTTTATTTATTATATTTTGTTCACACACCGCGCGCTCAGTTTCTTACAGGCTGGTTACATCCTGCCAAATCCCGAAATTGTACTAAATACGTACAAAACTTTTACGATTGGCCAAGGCTCAGCACCAGCCGCACCGACCAGATGGTGTGTGTGTGTGTGCGCGTGTGTGTGTGTGACTGTGTGTGAGCGTGTACTCGGCTGCCGAGCCGCAACGAGCAGCGTGAGCGAATAAACGCATTCGGCTAGCGACTGTGGTGAGTTTCGAGCGAGCTACCGAAGTGCCAAACGAAGCGACAGAGAAAGCAGCTCAAAAGCTATACAAAACGAAGAGCGGGAGCTGTTATAGAAAATCTACTCACTGGCGATTGACACTCAAGTGAGCTAAAGAGAACGGTGGCTATGGCGCCAACTTAGCCACTCAATGCAGCAATGCAGCAGATATGCAAGAGTACCGTATGACCCAAACGGTGCAATTGAGAGAAAAGAGCGTTGAGTGTCACAAAACGGCGCAAAAAACTCAATTTTCGAACTAACTCAATGTTAACCAACTGCATTTAAATAAAATTATTCAAAAAATTTTAATAGTAATTTATAATATTTTTTAAACTGATTTTTCTTATTAAATAAAAAAAAGTATTAATTTTAAGAGTTTTCTTAAAATTTTTTCTTATAAAATTTATTTATAAAAAACTTAAAAGCTAAACTTAAACTCAAGATGTTCACTCAATATAGTTGCTTCAAAAACCTACCAACTAGAGTAATTTATAACACTCAAACTAACTAACTTAAGCTACTCAAGTATAAACTCACTATAGCTAAGAGCAACTTAAGGTTAACTCAGTTGAAGGGATATATTAAAAACCCTCAAGAGCTAAATGACTCGCGCCTCACATAAATAAAAATAGCTCAACTCAATGCAAGTTAAGTGAATTGAAGGCTCAGCAACTCTTTGAGCTGCTTGCAGAGTAAAGAGCGTCTAAAAATAGCGCTCAAAGCAAGCAAAACATAACTCAACTCAATGGTGCGCGTTGGAGTTGCTTAAGCTGAGTGCATAGTAAAGAGAATGGAGTGCAACAAGAACTCAAATGGTCTGCTCAGCGACTCTTTGAGCAGCTGTTAAAACTCAACAAACAAGCAAAGCAAGCAACAGACTCTTTGAGCAGCTTAAACAGTTGAGCGGAGCTCGAAAATAAAACTCAACACGCAAACAGACTCTTTGAGCGGAATGAAACGTAAATCACAGATCTAAAAGTAACTCAACAGACACTCAAAACAGAGCATCGAAGCAACTGCAGTCAAACTCAACTCAACTCAACACAACACAGCGAAAAGCTCTTCGGCAATGCGCTCGGTTTCAGCGCTCGTGTCGCTGGGCTTCGTGCATGGGTGAATTTTTAACGAAGCTGGCCAATTCGCACGGCTTATGAAGTGCTGCTGCTTCAGTCTTCAGTGGAGCGGCGTGCAGTGTGCTAAAAGCGGCAGGTGGAAAAGGAAAGGCAGCCATTGGTGCTGCTGCTGCTGCTGCTGTGACGAGCTAATTTGTGTTGCCTACTTTTTGGCGCGCGCGTTAAAGCTGAGTTTATGTGAAATGTGACAGACGCAGAGAAAGACTCGAAATACAAAACAAGACAGTTGCAAAGCCAAAGCAGACGCTTTTTACAGTTGTGCGTTGTTGTTGTTAGTGTGTGTATATGTGTATGTGTGTGTCCTGCCCCAGGAGACATTTAACATAATAAAAACGAACGTGTGCGGCATTCGTTGCTGTTTTTGCCAAGTTTTTGTAACTGTCTGTGTTGTTTTTGTTTAATGCTAATAACACACAGATACAACACACACACACACAAACGCAAACGCACACTTAGCAGAAACAATATTGTAAATGTGTGCGGCAAAGCAGTTGGCAAAAGTGTCGTAAATCGTTTAGACGGCAAACGTGGCAAGCGCCCAGGACACGGACACAGGACACACGCACAAGCACACACACCGACACACACACGCACAACCAGCACGATATGTAAACGACAATTCCAGCGTGGGAAAAAACATTTTATATGTATATATTTATATATACACATATATATGTATATAAACACCGCAGGATGCTGCCTACTGATAGCGACTGCTCCTTTCCTTACTTCATGTGAGTATAAATCCACACACACACGCACAACAACAACTGAATGAACTTCATAACGGCACTTTCACTTTTCTTTCCGTTTTTTTTTGGCCCGCACTTTTTATGAGGTTTTAACGTAAATTCGAATGTTTGAATTAGGAGGCGAGTCCTTTGCTCCTTGCCACAGTTGGAGGCGTGATAAATTTTTATGTGTGTGCAGACACACATACACACACACACAGTCATCGTTAGGGCCAATTAAAGTGCGAGTGTCGCAATCGAAACTGATTAATTTGTGCGCATTTTCTGTTTTTTTGCAGCAAATGATTTTTACCTTTGATTTATTGTTCACGTTAAAGTGGAAAAACTGATTATGAAAATTTTGAAAAATAATGAGGTAGTGCAAAGGTAAAGAATATCCTGTGATAATAATTGTCGATTTTTGTGTGTAGAACATTTTATGAGAAGATTGTGATGATTTTTTGTGTTGCATAAAAAGGTTTTTTTTTAATATTTTTTTTTTTGTTGATTCTTCGGATATTCAAAAATATCCAAAATGTTTTATTAATAATATTATTTTACTTTTGCATTTTCGTATATTCAAAAATATTAGAATATCCAAAGTTTAGCCCAATAACTCGAACAGATTCGGAGATCTAGATTGTGGTGTTTTTTTTTTTAAATAAATAAATATGTGAAGATTTAAACAAAGACATTGTCAAGCAAATAAAGAAGTTGGTCTATGCAAAAATACAGATAAAGCATTTCTAACACAAAATGTTTAATTAAATTATATTTATATAAATTTTATATTTTATATTATAAAAAAAAAGTGACATATTTTGTTTCCTCCAAAGATAACAGAAAACTTGTTTATACCAAATATACAGATTTTTATTAAAAAAAAAAAATAAAATAAAATATATTTTGTTTGTAATTTTTCATTACTTTTTCTAAGAACGTGTTGAAATTACCAAAACTATTCTCATTTCTTCATGTTGTCATTCAGTTTAAATTTCAACACACAGATTATTTTATATTTTCAAGCTCTTTGGAGGGCAGAAAAAATAATTTCAGTTATCAGAACGATCTGTTTGAAAACAAAAAAAAAATAATTTTAATTTTACCGCAGATCAAACGTAACCGAGAAATTCGCATTTTTCTTCAGTAGATTAGCAATCAACTGATAGAAATATTCAACTTTTAGATTCATCTTTAACACGTCAGAAACCTTGCGAAAAAAAAACACTAATTTTTTCCATTACTAAATTTGATCAAATTTTATTAGTTTGAGTAAATACTATTTATTAATGAAAAGATAGGATTTTTTCTTTTTTTAAAAAAAGAGCATTTAAATTTGAAAAAATCATTTTTAAAAAAAAACTAAAACTTTAAAATAAGCTTTGGCCTTTAGCTAAGGCGAATTAATTATATCACAATATTTCAGAAATTCTTCAGCTTTTATTTATTTTATAACAATTGAATTTTGTTTCCTCATGCTGAGTTTAGGTTTTATAAATAAGATTTATATTAATTATAATAATTTATTAATAAGATTTATAGGTTGTTATAGAGAAATACTTATAGGCATATAATTAACTATATACAAATTAAAAGCTTTGCCTTTCGAGCATAATAAGAAAAGTATAGAGCATCTATAAACAAACATAATTTCTATCTGGATCTGCTCAAATTCCTCTCTGATAACAACCCATAAATCTAGAGGGTATTTAAGACTAAATGGATCATGCAAATAAAACTTTCCATTCGATTTGAATTAGAAAATAAATATATTTATACATATCTATATATACATGTCTATACGTTTGCATATATGATTTGGCAAATTGGATGCGTTCAGGTTTTCAAGCACATTTTCCATATTTTCGTCCCGATTTAAAAGCCAAAAATGCAAATGTCAAAAAATGTTCTCATTCAGTGCGCAAAATGAAAAGCCAAACATGGAAAATTAGCAAAAACAAAAAGCTGACACAAATGCAGCTCGACAAAATATTTGCAGAGAATTGTTGAATATTTCTCTTTTGGGGGTTCAAAAATAAAGATGGCTTATGATAATATGTTTTATATACATATAAATTGAATATTGAAATTGAAAATACAAACAAAATAAATGCCTCTAAAATAAACAAAAAGAGAAAATACAAATTCTTGTGAACTTCAGCCACAATTCAATTAGAGTTTTCTGACTTATTTTCACTCTCTCGTGTTTTTTTCTTCTATTTTTAGACAAACCAAATGAGACTGAAAATTCACAGAAAAATGCGAGAAATTGATCAAGAAAAGAGGCTGCATATATATATACATATATAACAAACAATAAATGGTAAGTTTTCTTTTAAGAATTTTTTCGAAAACATTTAGTGTAAAATGTCAGAAAATAAACATTTATTTCATTTATTAAATAAAAATAAATTGAATTAAAAAAAAAATTTTATTTTTATTTTACAGTTTTCAGTTTTCTATAAAATCCCAAAGTAAAATAATTTTGTGAAAAGTTTTAGTTAAAATTTCTCTAAAGATATATAACAAAGGCTTAAAAGCGTTCTTATTTGAGCTAGATTTTATAGTATTTGTTGAGCATTATATTATTATCTTTGTAAGTGTTATAGCTAAAGAAATACAGCTATGATTAGGCAGATTATTCTGTACGTTTAAGTTTAAACTTCTAATGCAGCTGGTCAGGTTATGTACATTATTTATGTAATTTCCTGATTATCATTTGAGGTTAGATCGTAAAAAATCAGCAAAGAAAAAAAAAATAAAAATATATATGTTAAATTAAAATTTTATCATATTCATTTAACATTATTTTATCTCAATGTAACTGACTTTCCTTAGGCTAAAAAACACCAAGAAAGTTTTTTAAAGTAAAATGCTTTATTGTTTTAATTGTTTATGTACAGCAATATCTTACATGCATATTATGTTTTACCTCAATTTGTAAAAAAAAGTAATTTAAATAAATTAAAGTTTTAGAAAGAAAGCTTTAGCATCGTGATATAAGCAGGCAGACAACTAAATATTGGATGATATTTGATATACAGTCGACTCCCGATAATTCGAAATGGCAAGGGGAGATCACATTTTTTGGGAATTACACAGGAATTCGATTTATCGTACAGGAATTCGAACGAATTGTTTTCAAGGGGACAGCTTTTTTGACAAATTATTCAGGTTTTCGATTTAGCGGGGTACGAATTATTGGTATTGGACTGTATACATATGTTTCAAAATATTTTTTTTATATATTTTTATGTCATAAAATATATGTTTAAATATATTTAGTATTCGCTGCAAATGGTTTATGCTCTAGAATTAATAATAAAAATTCTGTTTGTCTGATTGAAGTTTAACTATTTTGTAATAAGAATCATTTTCCATTCAAGACTCAATTTGATTTCGACTACCAAAAGGGCGATTGTTACCAATTATCAATTTTTTGACTTTCTTTACAGAAAAAATTGTATATTTATATTATACATTGTTTATACTGCTTAGCTGATATTATCAGAATTTCTTTTCTTTTTTTTTCATCACTAAGGCTTACTTAAATGCTAAGAAATATTTCAAAAGAAAAGATAAAAAAACGAGTAAAATATTTATATATATACATAATATTAATTTCTCAGTTCCAAGTATATATTACATTCATATTTCATTTGAGCATTTGCCATAAGAAAAAACCTTTTTGCCTTTCACATACGCACATTCTTTAAATACACCTTCAAAATGTTAACCGTGTATATGAATCATACTTTAAAATTCGGAAAACTTCAGGCAGCTTTTTCGAGTTAACAAAAAAAAACCTCGTAATATCTCAGACAGAGCACTGGGCGAAAAAAACAGGGAAGCTCGTAAAACCCGCTCCCATTATGTCTGCGTTTTTATGTGCTTAATCCTTTTTGACTACCCTTTCAACCTTCAACAATCTGTCACTTTGTGACCATAATGAAAACTTTCGCACATGAGTACAAAAATATATAAATTTGCCGAGTTGAATCGTAAAACTGCGTAGTCAACGCCAAGCGCAACAAGCAAATGCACTCAAAAAAAAAAAAAGTAAAACAGGGGGGAAAACATTCTGTAAATGCAAACAAATCTATAAAAGAGAAAAATAAAGAGACAACAAAACGTGTCAAGTGATAAGCAGACGCAGCCCCCAAAATGTGTCCCATGCAACATGCAGCTGCAACTTTACGACCCAAAACGGGGGCAAAAAGAAAACAAGGTGCCCTCACATTTTGTGCAGTGTCATAAAAGCTGGTGGCACGTCGCCTGGGCCATTTGATGTTGCATACTTTTGCGCGTCTGTTAGTATTAATTTGCTGAGGTAACGGTTACCTGCCCGCATGCCCAAAAAGATATGGGCGTGGCGGCAGGAGGGAAGGGCCGAAGCTCAAGGAGCTGCTCCTGCAGCTCATTATGCATGCTTGTCCGCACGTTTCTGCTTTGAGGCACACACACAGAGAGGGGGAGGGAGGGAGGGAGGCGAGTTATCGGAGTCAGGGGCGGAGCAAGAACTTGGCAAGTTTTAGCAATTTCATTTTCAATTGACTGGCGACCAGGACACGCAGCCAGTGTTGGCTAACCAACAGCAATTGAGCGTATGAAATGCCGCAAAAGCAGAAGCCCACACAAAAGTTCAGCACACACACCCACACAAACTCACACACGAACACGTTCACAAAGACACTAGAATCCTTTGCTTTCAATTCGTTTCCTTTCTATTGCAGCTACTTATTTTATTTCAAGTGTGCGTGTGTGGTTGTGTGTGTGTGGGTGTATTTGCCTAGCTATTGGGTTATCCCCAACATTTTACAACATATTAAGACTTAAGGCTGAAATAGCAAGCTACACTCAGAGAAAAAAATATAGTTGGTTGTGCTTAAGTTGGGAATCAAACTTCAGAGCAATATATTTTAGTTAAAAACTTAATTTTAGTTTTATAATTTACTAATACACATATAACATTTTTTAAGAAGTATCTTGCGTATTTGACCAAAAATTGTTTCTTTAAATTCTCTTTCTTATAACAAAGCATTTCAAATAATTTCATATAAAACTTAATCAAATATCTGAAGAAGAATTTTTCAATAAAAAAAAATAGCATCTTAGCTTCTGAAAAACATCTAAAACAAAATAAGACTCCTACTTGGAAAAGATCCTTTGAGTAATAAATTTCGAAGTAAAATAAAAAATATATAAATTTATACTATATTCAAAAAAAACTATTATAATATATCAAAAATTCTATCAATTATTTGCTATAAATTTTTTATAAAAGATCAAATAAAGAATTTTTACATTTAACAAATTTGTTAGTATGAAAAACTTCTCGAAAAAGGAAGAAGATTTTAGTTTCAAATTTCAAAGTAAAAAATGATATATATAAATACCATATCCAAAAATGTACTGTGCTTGTTCCAATAAAGAAAAATAGTATTTGACAGTTCGCTTTTAAAATAGTTTCAACAATATTTAATTTATTTTTATTTTTTATTAATTAATAAAATTCATTTTTAGCTAAATTAATTATTTTTAAGTTTAAATTAAATAACGAAAAATTTGCTAAAATTTGAAGAATTAAATGGGGATTCTTATTAGTCTGACACAGTTGTACAAAAGTTTTCTAATCACAATTTATAAAAAATCTTAAACTGAATCTTAAAACAAATTTGTAAATGAAGTTCTCTTTATATTTATTTTAAGAAAACTAAAAACATATTGCAGATATATAGTTATATTTGCTAATTTTCGCTCAGTGTATGTATCTATTGCAAACTTTTCTAGCAAAATTACGCAGCACAGACACGCACAATTCATTTGCAAATAGAACAGTTTAATTTGTTGCCTTTTGTGCCAGCTGATATCCTTGATATCCTCCACACATGTCCGGGCCTCGAACAAAAGTTACAATAGAAAAGGCTAAAGGTGCCGCTGAAGGGGGACAATGGAGAAAAAGGTGGGGCAAGGAGCAGCTGCTTAAAGCCCGCATTTTACACAAACACACACATTGAAAAGATTTCTTTATGAGCAGAGCAGTAGAGAGAGAGCTTTATGGCTGGCAAATGTAGGCGCTGCCCATAAAACAGAAGCTGTTCAATACGCTGCCCAGTAATTGCAAGCCCCTCTCTCAATATGCCGCCCTCCACGGCCGATGAGCTGTATTTGCACTGAATTCGTACCAAAAGAGTCTAGACAGTTGGTAAAATCCGACTCGATTTTACATTGGCACGTAGCTTTGCTTTGCTTTGTGCCTTCCTTCCTTTTGCCTAATGGCCAAATTATACGTTCAGCTGGCAGCGATTTGATGGCCTTCAGTTATGTGTGGCCAAAGATCTGGCACCACTTGACAAATGAGACCACACAGCCCAATCCCAAAAACCCAACTAGAAATGCGATATGCAAAATCTGCTGCGGCTCATTGGCGCACAACAACAACAACAACAGCAACAACAACTACGTAGCATTTTGATTTATCGCCAGATTGGAATATGAATGGAAAGCGTTGCGGAACGTCAGTTCTTAGATAATTGCAAATTAGTGGGTATTGAGAGGGTTTTATATTAAAACAGAACAACTTCTAGTAGTTGATTGATCGAGTGAATGATTTACCTTATCAAATTTGCATGCTTAAACACTTTGGGAATTATAAGCATATTTTCTATATCTTTTTCACTCTCACGCTATATGCAATATAAGTGGCATTGTAACATTAATTACATTTAATTACAATTGATTAATATGAAAAAAGAATTTTTGTTAAAATAAAATATATCAACTTATATATCCCAAGTCTTGATTATATCAAATGAACGCTTAAGTCCTTAGGATAAGGGAAGTTTGAGGACTTACTGCAATATTGCTCTAACACTCTTTCTCTCTTTTACAGCAAATGTAATTCTCACATAAAGAAGAAATTCAAATTAGCCAAAAAGATGTATGACAAAATATATAAGGTAACTCTAGCAAGGATATTATTGCAATCTGAAGATTTTTACGAAGAATGTGAGAAATATTCCCATTCCCATTCACAGCAGTTTTCCATTTATAATAATTGTTCTTTAACAAACATCTGAGAAAACTGAAAAAAAACGTACAGTCGGATACCGACAAATTCGAAATGGCAAAGGGATCACATTTTTTGCGAATTATACAGGAATTCGATTTATCGTACAGGAATTCGCATATTTTACGAATTATTGAGGTTTTCGATTTAGCGGGAGACGAATTTTCGGGATTCTACTGTAGGGTCATATTACTTTGCTAGATTAAGTTTCTACGGTTTTAGCATAAGTTAAAATACAAATTACAAATAACAGTTAAAGATTTGACGCAGCCAACTTAATAAGGACAATACACTCTTTTGGAGCTGCCAGATTGTTCAAAATATGCATAAAAGTAGTATTGTCAGAGAATTAAAAACACTTTCCAATCGTTTATTAAAAGTTGAATCAAAATACCAACTCATAGACTTACTCATGGTATATCATATATTTGCCCTTTATATACCTTTTATGGATTTATATTTTTTTCATTAAAAGAATTTTCATATATTTATAGCATCTTAGTAGTAATTTTAATTTTTTATATATATTTTTATTATTTATAAAAACTGCATATCTTTATAAAATCTTTTTTTGTTTCATTAAAAAAGAGTATTTCAAGTATTTAGTCAAACCATAAAAGAAACACACGCTACTCACGTTATTAAATATCGCCATTATTTTGCACCTTTTTTGTTCTCGTTTCACTCATCTAAAGTCTGTGGCAGTTGAAGCGTTTCGATCAGCACATTTGTAGCTATAAGAAAGAGATAAAAAAGATAAGGATATTTGATTAGTCTTAAGTCTTTCGCAAATAAACTCGAGGCTAACAATAAATTTTCTTTATATTCCACAGCTTTCACCGTAGCTCCTGCTGGAGGACTTTTTGGAAATCTCTTTGCGAGGCCTTTTCAGCATATTATTATTTATTTCTTTTTCTTTTTTGAGAATATATGAAAATGTTTTATGTGGCGCAACAATAAATATAAAAATATTGCTATAAATAAACCAATTTTCCATCAGTCAATAAAAACAAAATTTAAGAGACTTTCTTATGGTTGGGCTTCTAGCAGAGGGGAGAGGCGTGGCAGGTGAGCCCTGGGACCTGCTGCAGCCGCATTTATGTGGGCACAAAATGATTGTTATTATACCTTCATATTATTATTATTATTATTGTTATCAAAGCCAATGTCAAGCCCCAACGGAGTAGAAACAAAAAAAAGCCGCCACAAGTCAGCAGCCGAAACAGGAAACGGCGACAGCTAAGAAACGTGCCAGGCATAAGCAGAGACGCGCCACAGGACATACGCCGAATGAGGAGAGTGTGTGTGTGTGTGTGTGCAAAAATTTATGCTTTGTTTGTTTATTTGTTTATATGCTGCAGTGCTTTGTGAACTGTTTTCTACACACACCCGCACACACACACTCGCATCGCAGTAGCTCATGCAAATTTATATACACCCGCCCGGACGCCATCATAAATATTCGCCAAAAATATCTCATTTCAGCGCCTTTTGTCTACCTGGAGCCCGTTGCGCTCGCTTGTCACGTGTCGACATCATTACCGCACGTAGCGCCGTTATTTATACAAAATGTATATCGTTTATAGCGACAAAACCCACCCACACCAAGCTGCACCCAAACTCTAAGCAGTCCCCACACAAATACATGAGATGGCTATGCATATAATTATTTGTGGTATGACGAACGTTAGATACTCTATAACCCAACATAACTTTTCTGTTATGATAAGATATGAAAATACTCTATTGTCTACTAGAATTGAAATGTTGAATGTTTTGTATATGAAACTATGAAAATTGTTCCATTAGCTAAAGTAAATCGTGTTGAAATATGAAAAAAAAACTAGTTTCCACTTTTCCATCTATTTTCCAGCTGAATTGATATGAAACATATGAGTCAAGCTATTCCTAATAAAATATTTCTTGCAGCCTTCATAGACCAGTTGGGCTATGCGTTGACTTACAATTATTAGATATAGAGTTCGAACGCTACTGAGTTCGGTTCATAATTATTCGATCAATTCTTTAACCTAAAAATACTTTTTATGTTTGCAACGAAAAGTAAAACTAAAAAAATAATAAAAAATTATTTAAAAAAAAAAGGAAAACCGTTTCATAAACCCTTTTCCATCTTTTGTCCCCCAGCCAATTATATTTGATTTATTTTTTAAATAAAATGATATAGACAAAAATAGTTTATGAAATATATTTTAAACAAAAGTTTTACAATGTCTATAAAGCGGAAAAATTAGATAAAAGAAGAAGAAAAAGAAGATATATATTAATAAATTATTTGACTAAAAATAAATAAAGTTTTAGATAATAATTTTTCAACAACTTTTCTACTTCTTAGGGGAAAGTTTTTTTCATAAACTCCTTCCTAATTTCTTCTACAACTCAAAAGCCAAACTCTGTAAGATTTTCAGTCACTCAGTCAATCCTTGCTTTAAATACTCCCCTATCAAAACATTACACACTTCAACAAAATTATAATACCATCAGGCAAGTGTATAATAAAAGTTGAGAAGAAAAGAAATTTAAATCATCTGGCAGTTTATTTTTTTCTGCTTTTCTTCTGGAGCAATTTTGCTAATTGTTCAATTCATGCAGAGCTGTGGCAGCTGCTGCTGTCGCTTTGTTGTTGCTACGTCGGGGCTGTGTCGCTTTGTCGGTTTGTCGCTTTAGCAGCTCCTTTGGGGCATGCAATTTACGACACATGTGCACGGCCGAGCCGAGAACATGGCCAAAATGTAGAGGCAGCTCAGTGGAGCAGCAGCTCAGAGCGTTACAGTTAATTTGTTGACAGCTTAGTTGTCCAACACTGAACCAAATGGAACGAAACGGCATGGAATGGGACGCTCAACTCCAAACTGGACTCCTTGGGGGCTACAAGATGTCCACATACAGCAACTGTGCCCAGCCAAAGGCCGAGACAGCGCGCAATTGTAATTAGAGAGTATGGTAAATAGTTTCGGAGAGGAGCACGAAACTTACGGACAGATAGGGGGTGTATACAAAGTTCTTGCGGAAATTAGATGGTATTTAATGAAAATAGAGATGGGCAAAGGGCATTTACATGTGCTTAAATGCAAAGCACATATTCAAATGCCAGCTTGTTTGCTTAAATGGTAAAAGTTGAAAAAGATTTAAAGAAGTCAAAAAGGAGTAGGGAAAATAAGAGAAAAAGGAGAGATAACGATATAGCTTCGAAGAATAGTTTAAAAACTTAATAAACATATTTGATTCTTTTTAAAATCTCTTAGTTTCCTTCCAAATAACCTAAAGAGCACATCACTTTCTTCTATATCTCTTAGTTCCCTTAAGGACAATAAAGAATCCATTGTAATCCTTCATTTTATAAACATATAACTCGAAAACTTTGAGAGCTAGAGACTAAATTTTCGAATGGATGTTCTCTGTTACATATTCAATTCTATATTTCTTTTTACTTAACAATTAAAATTCGATATAAAATTTTACACATAACAAGATTTTCAAACAATCTAGAAGACATATCCTAAAGAAACATATGCAACATTTTTGCAAAAATTGGTTATGTCTCGACAAAATTATGGAAGCTTAACGGTTGTTTTTATGAAACTTTAATAGTTACTAGAGCTGGAGAACCATCGTTAGTGGACTTACTCGATAGGATTACCATCTTTGGTTTAAACCATCTATATTATCGATCGTTCCAACGAAAGTTTTTGCTATTTATAAAAGATTTTTAGAAAGCAAAATACAGATATTTTAATATTGAAGTCCAAAAAAATTCATCAAAAAAAAACAAATTTACATGTTAAATGTTGTATAAAAGAAAACGACTAGATTTCTGACGTACACAGTATTAGTTCTTTCATTTATATTAAAATATCGATATATCGAAGGGAGTTTCTAGATGTGCGTGCGTTGGTATTCCAGCTCTATTAGTAACTATACATAGGGTATACCGAACACAGGGTATTTCATAGTCAAGCACTCGCACTTGCTTATCATTGGTATATTACATTTCATGGTACAATACCTGTGTATTTAGCTATCTATCAGGTTTGCTCTATTCAATTCGCCAGTTACTAACAAGCGACTTCATTATTACGACAACAGTTTTTCACTTCACGTCAATTTTGCTCGTTGTCCTGCCAACTCATTCTTGGATACCCTTAGGCCTTACACATACACTCACACACATCAGTGAAGATATAGCCAACCACATTTTTTTCCGTTAGATTTGATTATCAATTGTCCAGCAGAAGATAAACTTAAAACTCAAAGATATATAAATATATATATATATATATATATATATTACATAATACATATAGATATATATTGATATTTCCCCCAAGTCATTTCGTTATAAATACAATTTGGATTTCAATTTTCAATTGCTGATGCTGCTGCTGCTTCTTCGGCAGCAAAGATGTCAAATTTCAACGACAACGTTGTCGTCAACTAATTGGGTTTCAGAGCTCGTCAAAGAGAGCAAAAAGGAAAAAAAAAAAGAATAAAATGTGTGGAATAATATTTTGCCAGCAGGTGGAGAAATGTGTAAAAGAAAAAGATTAAATTTCCTTGTTACCGACTTACGACTGAGCACAAAATGAGAAAAAGCGACAAAAGTGAAAATAAATATTGAATTATTGATATACAATACATATTTAATATATATACAAGGATATGTGCACACACACACATACACTTAGAGACTTCGAGCTGACAAAGTTGTATTTACTTATCAAAGGGTTTTGCTTTTTCTTCGACGCGAACTCATTTGAAATGCAGCTGACAATTTGCGTTCGGCAGCTAAAAACATACATTTTTCATACAAGCCGCTCAAAATGCGTTGATGTATTGAAATATAAATAATACAAAAAAGGAAAGAAGCAAACAAACAAACAGACACGCAGCAGCTTTGCGCCTTTCTATGCGCTTCACAGCACGCTGAGTTCATTCGATTAAGGCTGAGAGTGTTCCAGAAGCACATTTCTCTCGCAACATATTTATATAAAAGTATATTTTTACATTGTGTGTGTTTCGAAGCTTTTAAGATTTATATACATTTTTAGAGTATTACGGGAAATCAAATTTGATTGAATATATTTGTAATGAAAGAACAGTATAATAATAATGAATAAAGGATTATCTTAACATAAATAAAATCTATGCATTTACTGCATAGTTATATATATATCATATATTTAAGGTATCCATATATCTTATTTAATTTTTTATCAAAAGTAATCAAATGACCAATTTGTATTAAGACTTTTTGATAACAGAACTTAAATGCAACATCTTTAATATTTGGAGATATAACTTGACCTTTGAATCAGATTTAAATTTCTTATCATTTTATAAGAATATTTTTAAAAAATAAAATAAGAAAGTATATATATGTCTATATCCAGCTAATAATAATCTAATATATAATACATACATAATAATATATAATACATACATAATACATATATAATACAATATAATACAAGATATTGTGTGTTTTTGCATAAATATTATTTTTCTAGTATTTGTAACTGTAGTTTATGACATGAATTAAAATGTTTAGTTATATTTCTGATCTTATTATTACTAACTGAACTCAGTAGGCTTCGAACCCTATACCTGATGACTAGTATGACACCGTATTCCCCACAGATCTTCGAAGGCGACATTCTATGTAAATGTTCCTTAAAGGACCTTTATAAAACTCCCCAAATTTTTTTTTTAATGAAATTGTAAAATCACAAAAATAGCTGAAACGTTGTCGAATTTGAGGCGATTTTATCTGTTGGAACAGTCGTGTACTGTATTTAATTCCCTTATTTTTTGAGCTCCGCTCAGCTTATTGTCAGCGCAAATATTTGTTTGTTTGTCTTTTGACGTAAGACTCAGCCACCCAACCACATCACACAGATATATAGCTATACAGATGCACAGTCAGCCAACCGCTAGGCGGCTCAGCAGGGAAGGTGGGCGAGCGAGCAGGTAGGCGGGGCTTGGCTTATTTCGTTTAACGAGTACGCCGCTTTGGGCCCAGAAGCAGGCAATATTTTGCATGTTTGCATACAAAATATCATATTTGCTGAGATTGTTTCATTAAAAAAAACCTAGGAGAATGGTGGTGCAGATGGCGGTACAGGTGGCGCTGCCTGGAGCTAAGCAGCAACTACCTTTGGGCATGCCAGTACGTGTTAAGCTTTAGCACCTACACACACACTCGCACACACACGCACACCACATGCATGGACCATAAAATGGTCATATTACCAAAAAAAAGAAAAAGAAAAAAAAAGCGCTGAGAAAATTGGTTTTGCCACGCACCATGCCAACAGAAATAATATAATATCTGTGAACAGGCGAAGAAGCAGAGGAAAAACCACTTGACTGCCAACTGAGAGAAAAACTAGTTCTGCATGCCAAACAGGTGGACCGCTGTCGTGGCCATAAAATGTACTCGCAACACATGTATTGAAAATACATAAAGCCTAAAAGCAGCCAAAAAGAGTTTTTTTCGCTTTTCAAATAAAATGCCAAAAATCTCTAGCAACCAAAACAGAAGCTATAAAAAAAAAACTTGGTTGTAATCCACAAACTTGATGGGTTTAGGCGCATATATGAAATAAGCTGCATCATTCGATTACTTTTTGCATATTCTCTTATACAAAGCACTTCTATAAAGCTATAATTCGATTACTAAAGATATAGTAAAAATTACAAATAGATTTCATTTCCATGTAACAAACTGTGTGGCTTTTCGTATATTCAAATTAAGAAAGAATAACTTTCGTAGATTTTCTTTTTCCCAAAAAATTACTCATTGAAATTTAAAAGTTCAAGAAATCTGACTTAAACTCATACAGATAAGAGTTATATTATAGAAATTTGCATATACCAAAAGATTTCTTAGAATTCCTTCTTAAGTCTTTTATTTAAAAGAGTAAAACAGAGTTCTTTACATTTTTTTCTATTACAAACAAATTGATTGACAATAGCTATTGAAACCCAGATACTTTTAGCTTCAATGAACTCTATCCATATACATTACACATCCATATAAATTACACAGGAATTCGATTTATCGAACAAGAATTCGAACTAATTTTTTTTCAAGGGAACAACATATTTGACGAATTATTGAGGTTTTCGATTTAGTAGGAGACGAATTATTTGGATACGCCAGTACATACATATTTACATATTAATTATATGATAATATAATATTATTAACTGCCAATTTGTTAATCTACATGGCAGTTTAAGGACGTGAAATCTATTTTAGTCGCCAAACATTGTCATGGACAGGTAGCCTATTTATATATCTCCCTTTATTTTGTCTTTCACGTAGTTTAAGATCTTTATGGAAATCGTATTTGGACATATACCAAAGAGCACCTGTATTGATTCTAATAGTCATATTCTGGAATTATTGCGCTATACGTCTACCTTCTTTAGAACTGTTTTCTAGTAAAAAAAAACTAATTGCTTTTCCTTAAGTCATCTTTTTGTAACTTACCTTCCGAATCTTACTTATGTTTTAATCTAAATGGATTTTTGATTGTCTCAAAAGACAAACATTAGCTGACAATATTCTCAAAGATGAAATATCTTTAAAGCAATGATATCCTAGAAAAGTCTTAAAGTTCATTTCTATTTCCCAAAAGACATATTGAATACAATCGCTGTTAAATCTTGAAAACCATCTTCAATAAATACTTAACTCTATAATTAGCACAAAAACAACTCTTTGAAATTCATTCTTTATATATGTATATATATTTTCACTTTCTATGTGCTGTTGATTGAAAAGCTTTTGCTTTTAACTTTTTACCTTTTGGCACAAAACATGAAATAGAGCTACAACATCAAAATAGAGATTTACAACCCACCTCTATCTCCTTTCAACCCCCACTGCACATAAAAATGGAATAAACATTAACTTTCCATTTCAGTCAAGCTGTCAGCAGCCCAAATGTCCAAAAACAACCAGCCCTTCCCCTTTCTCTTGTCCTCATCCTACATTTTCCATTCACTATTCATGTGCCATGTGCCTGCACTTTGTTGCCTTTTCTTTCTATCCGGCTGACACACACACCTACACACACATACACACCTACACCACAGAGTTACTCAATTATTTCGTTGACATTAAGCACATAAAGATACAAATAGATGACACCCAGCTACAACAACAACAGAACACAAAAAAAGGGACCACAACGAGTTCTTATAATGGTCAAACCCGCCCCCGCTTTCCGCCACGCCCCCCCTCTGCCGTGGGCCAGACAGCGATTTGTCTGCAGCTACCTTTTTTGCCTAGGCCAAAAGGACGCCCGTCTTTATCGCAGATTAAGTGCGACATCGTCATCTAACGTCCTTTTCAGGACCCTCCTCCTAGCCTGCGCTAGTTATAGCAAGTATTGTGCTGAAATGTGCTTACAGCACATTAATTTCTTGCACCTGGCATTAAGATAATTGTCGGCCTTTGTTTAGAGATACAAGATACAAGATAATCGACTGAGCCCAAACAAAAAAAAAATTACCTCAAAGGGAATGAAAGCGGAAATCGAAAGAGAAAAAAAAAACAAGAAAAAAAGAAACGTGCTGCTCTTTAATACTACTCTAAGATAGTTAAATATATATATCTGTCTGTTTTTAAATCAAATAAGGAAGAGTAAATGAAAAGTACATAGTTTTCTTTTATTGAAATATTTTATAAGGCCAGCTGTTTTATTCTTGACTTTTAGCTATATATATTAAGGATTATTTCGTTTCTTTAGGCGAAAAGCTGAGAGAGATCACTGGGGCTCCTTACATTATGAGAACCAGGAATACCGAGCACGAACTCAAGGTGCCCAAAATCGGGGAAAGAATCCAGGAGGTTGCAAAAAATGTATTTTGATTGACAGGATTCCCACCCAAACAGCATGATTAGGCGTCTAGATATTTTAGTTTTAAGAATTGCTAGCCTCCAAAACAGAACCAGAAGAAGACTCAGACGTCACCACCCTAAAAATATACTGCTCCGGATCTTGACTTACACCTGTTCTAATAAAAAAATACCAAGTATATTCCCTTACTTTACATCGTACAATCCTCGTATTCAGTAAATTATGTAGTCTAAGTTATTATCCATATAATCAAAATTATATCAAGTTTTCCTAAAAGTTAACAGGACCCTACTCTTAACTTGTAAATATGTAAATAAATATATTTCGATATAATAATTCAAGCTATTTGGCAATTTACAAACATTTTTATTAAAATATATTGAATACATAAATAGTTCTTATATCAAATTCTTTCTTTTAGGAGCTGCCTAATTTCCATTAAATGTTAATCCCTTATAAACACTTTAACCAAGTCACTTTACAACACTTAATCACATTTTAATTCCAGATTAATCAACTTCCAGGTAATATAAATCAAAATACAAAAAATTAAACACGCTGTCAACGACTTAAATGCATTGCGTAGCAAAATTAATGGTAGAAGAAGAAAAAATGGAGGAAAATTTCATAAAATGAAATCAACTTTTAATGGGATTGTGGAATGAGAATGCGGCTGCAGATGGAGCAGTTGGAGGTTAGGCATTCACTTTGAACTCGGCTTGAGTCATAAAAATCAACCGCACACACACGGAAGCCAAAGGCAATTGCGTGTAATTTAATAACAAAATAATAGGAAGCAATGACTAAAAAATAGAGAAGAGGGGGAAAGCGAGAGAGAGAAAGAGAGAGAGACAGCTAAAGCGCAACAAGGTAGAAAAACAAAAAGGCAAAAGACAGCCAACTCTCAGTGTGTGTAGTCATAAAATGTAATCATAAATTATATGCTCGGCCATTTGGCATTTGTGTAAGAGTGGGAGTATGCGTGTGTTTCTGTGTGTGTGTGTGGGTGCTTGGCTAGAACCAAAGTGCGTTGCGGCCTGCTGGTGGGCGTGGCTGCGTTGTCAACGCTCGCAATTTCGCAATCTTTCTTCTTTTTTCTTTCTGCACTCTGCTTGTTTTTTTTTGTTTTTCAAAAATACTCGACGCCTAAAAGCCGCTTAGTAATTGCTTATGAAATATGCAAAGGTCTACGCCTTGGACTACGCAATCCCCTCGACCTACCCTTCTGCAGTCACTTACTCAGCGGCTCTCTTAGGCCAAGGCACGCACCCTTTTTAGCCGGAAATCTTCATTGGCTTTTGCGGTTGGGCTGCACAGTGGGCCTAGCCTAGCATGACATTGGCACTTAGCGGCTACATTAATGCCAGCGCCAAATGGCCCTGCCCCCCGCCCTCTTCGTCTTCCTTCTGCTCCTGCTCCCAAACACTTCACAAACTGAGCGTGTAACGGCAAATAAACTAATACAAGCGAAGCGGCATAAAAACCGTAGCATACTTTTCTGCTGCGTATGAAGATGTAAGGTTATGTCTGCTCCTCTTATCTTCCTCTTCCTACCTAACTGTTACATGAATATTTAATGCTGACATGAACAAAGTATACAACATATATATACATGTACAGCTAGACATGTGCACGTCTGTATATATAATATATTTAACATGTATATCCATATATATTTAGTTCCGAAAACATCTGCGTTAAACAAATGACAAGAAAAATTGCACATGTTATCTGAAAGTTTCTTAGATAATTTGTTGCCTGCCAGCTGAACGGAGGGAGGGGAGGAATGAAACTGCGCAACAGTTTGTTTTTATTTTCTCTCTTTAGCTATATATATTGTATATATATATTTATTATTTTATTTTATTTTCATGCAAACAATTTGTAGTTTTTCTCCTATAGGAATATAATTGAGTTTAACTCTCTAGAGTATGGTAGAATAATTTTTTGTTAAATCGAATTGCATGTGAAATTGAAATTGAAATTGTGAATTTGTAATTAAAATCAATTTACACAAAATAAAAGACAATATACAATGCACAACAATAAAAGAAAAGTGAAATATATGTAAATTATTTATTTAACAACTGCATTCAGCATTAAAATGAATAGAAAACCGATTTTATGCACTGTTATCGAAAGCGAAATGCAAACAATTTTATCAATTTCAAATTTTTAAATTGATTTAACATAGATTTAAAAGATATTCATAAAAATTACTATGGTTTTTGTGATTAGCAAGTTAAGATAAAATTGGTAATTTGTGAAAAAATGTCTGTTTTAGTTAAAATATAACCTAAATTTTAGTATATGCAATTAATTAGTTCCTTAATATATCAATGATAGGCATCAAATAATGAGCCTAACCATTTTGAATGACATATCTTAAATCGAATGGAAAAAAAGAGCTCTTAGCTAATCAACTTGATATTCGTCTGTCAATAAGCACTCGAACAATTTCGTAAAGCTGAAATACAAGTGAAATGGGAACAAACATCAGCTGTAATCCCTTGACACTCTATTGTGATCCAGTGAAACGTCCCCCCCCCCCAACTTCAAAACTGCAAAACCTTAATGTTCAAATCATTTAAACGTGCAACCCCCAAACGAACCCTCAGCTAACTCAGCGGGAAACAAGCGGCCCTCATCATCTCGGCGAAAACAACAAAACAATTTAACGCTTTAATGATAATGATGTATGAACAACTAAAGACAACAAACAAAAGTTGTTGTTGCCGTTGTAGAAGGGGAGCGTAGTTGGGGGTTGGGGTGTTTGGCAGGCCCATCAACAATGGCCAACGCTTAACAAGCTAATGTGCTTTTAATGGTCCCCATGTCCAGCTGATTATATCATATGACTGAAAGAACGCGGAGGGGGGCTGCGCGCAGGTTTACAGATCGCAGGGAGGGAGGGCGAACTAAGGCGTGGCCCAAGTAAAATACACAAATAATTAAAATTAATTATCTTGCAATTAGTTTACGATTTACTCATTAGGCAGAACGCTCGCGCAGGCCCGCAAAAGTATGCAATGTATGCACACACACACACACACATGTGTGACCCACAACTCAAACCTAATTACGATCAAGCTAATTAACGCGATGATGAAGTTAGGAGTCGGTCGTGTATATGACAATATAATTATGATATTATTGCGTCTAGCATTTCAATTGAGTTGTTTGCTTGATTTATGTGCAATTGCACAAAGCAAATACACACACTCACACACACACACATGCACACATCTAAGGCACACAGAAGGGGGTAATTTGTCATTTATTATGCATACACCGCGTGGACTTTGACATTTAAACAGCGTGTAGTTTTTGGAGCCCAGCGTACATTTTATTGACACTTAACACACTCGTGAACATATTTTAAGTTAGTCTCCACCCACACCTCTATTTACCTAGCCTCAATTCGGTCTTCGACTGTGAACACTTCATTGCTTAATTGGCAAAGTTTCAAGTTGTTCAGTTTTCAATTTGCACAGCTAAAAGTTGGCAAAGTATTAAGTAAAATTCTGTAAAAGAGGTTGATTAGCAGTAAAAGCTCAAAAAAATGGTGTATAAATATTTTTATTAATAATTCGAGAATTATTGCCATTAACATAGCTCTTTATACGACTACATTTATCATCGGTATATACAGATTTTTCTTTCAAAGTTATATCTAGATCTATAGATATATATATATATTTATATAAAAAATGAAGTATGAAAGCTTTTATGTATCTAAGATAAATCAATCATATATATACCTATATATATATATACAAATTCATATAGATAGTCCCATGCAAACATTTCCATCATTTACAGAGCATCATTTAATACAAAATTATTTAAAAACTATATAAAACTGTTCGTAAAACGTAGTAACCTCTGCTGCTTCGCCTTGCGTCTTCTTCTTGCTGTGAGAACGTTGCCAGGCAAAGTACTTAACTGTCTGCTTATTATTAAAAGCCAGCTTAAGTGCCAGAGTCAAGCTAATTGAATTAACTTTTCAACCCCGGTGCGTGGTGCGTGAAAAGGCTAAAATAACATACAACAACAACGGAAAAAAAGAACACAACAACAACAGCCACAACGTTAAGCAAAATGCAAAAACAAGTTGCGCTAATGTTGATAAAGTGCCGCCAACTCAAAAAGATTTTACAATATTTTTTTTCAACCCCAAACTCTAAAAACCTTAACCTCTCTCTAAAACCTTAAAAAGATATACAACAAGCAACAAAGGGAGGCAAAAATGATTAAAACTTTCGGCTAGCAAGAGTTGCAGCAATGAGCTAAGCAAGATATTTGTAAAGAAGACAAAGTAAATTATGAATATTAAAAGCAAATATGGAATGACAATTGAAAAACAATCAAAAAGCATCTCAATAGTTTCAACTATCAATTTCTATAGTAAAATATTATTTGGAGTCGTAGTAGTAATCTACTAAAATGAAAACTATAAATCACAAGAATTTTAAAACTTATTTAAAAATTTGGTATAAGTAGAAAACAACAATTTAAAAAAAAAAATATACATATAATATATAAATTTGGATTAAGTGTAAATATATATGTATATAACTTCAACATAAAATATTGTAATTTTTTTAAAAATCTTTTTTAAATTAATTTATTATTTAATTTAATTTAAACATCTAACCGCTAAGCTAATGGTAATAATACCACTAATATTATTCATTTTAAGTTGAGGGCCCTAGCAGCTAGTGCTCATTCACTGTCATTAACCTTAGTATTAAATACTAGATTTAATTTGTTAAATAAAAATATAAAATATTAATTTTCATTCTTTTTCTTTTCTTTTAAATATATTAAATATATACAAATATAATATTTGTAAGCTTTTATATTTTTCAATTTATTTGTAACTTGTCTATTAATATAGAACACAATTCCAAGAGTGTATGTTATTTTGAAATTGGGCATAGAACTTTAGTTCCTATAACATTTGAAATATACTATATGAACTTCTTCAATATGACTTTTTAGATGTTAAGTATGTAAATATAAAGATTTTTGATTTTAAAAATATTTTAATAATAAATAGTTAAATATTTAATATTTAAATTTAATAATTTTTAATGTATAATTTACTTTTTAAAATTTAAATATTAAAGTTTTTAATATTTAAATATAAAAATGCTTATATAAAATTGATTAATATATCAAAATTATATCAAAATGTTCCACAATAACTTTTAATTTGTATTATTTATTTTTAAATTAAAGTCAAAGCTCTATTAATATTTTCGTTAAGAATTGTCTATATATTTTAACATTAAAATTCAAATTCTCTGCACATTTTTTTCTACGAAAGTTTAATTTTAAAAAAATTAAGTTCTCTAGTTTTTCAACAATTTCAAAAGCTGATTTTTAACTCTTAATTTCCTTTTAGTTTTCTTATCGATTCCATCAAACATTGTCAGCTTCTTTGAGCCACGCCCACTAAAAAAAAAACTTTCCAATACATGTTAAAATTTATCCTCTCCATTGATAGTAATAAGGTTTCTACGAAAGTTTGACGTTTTCAAGCGATTTAACTTAAGCACCGGCCAAGTCTCTGACGGTACGCGGCATGCCCAGTGTTGTGTAGCGCTTAAAATGGGTTTCATTTACCGCCCCTTTCAGCCACCTTCCTGCGTCGAGTGTCCTGCTGCTGTGTTGTACACTACGCGCTATGCTTCGTTAAGTGCATTCTGAATTTTTAATGCATAGCCTGCACAAAGCACTCTACGAAAGAGAGAGAGAGAGAGAGAGGGAGAGAAGCATGGGGCTTTTTTTTATTAGCCAGTGTTGTAAGGTGACTCGAAGCGCAGCGACTTAACGCGACGCTGCCTGATTAATTCGCTTAATTAAAAAACCATACAGCTAGAAGGAAACGCGGAACACTTTTTAGGCATTTGACGAGCAAAGCAGCTGCTGCTGCGCAAACAGAAATAATCAACACAAATTACGCAAAAGTTATTCTCGTAATACCCCCTTTCGCTGAATCTCCCTCAAACCCAAGGCAATTAATTTTTAATCTTCGCTAAGCATTGCAACAAATTGTGAACTAACCCGGCAAACCAAAGCGCGCAAAGCTTTTGGCATATGTTCCACACCCACATATTTATCTTAATTATATGTTGGTTAGTTGTTGTTGTTGCTGTTCTTTTTTCTCATTTAGCCTATAAAAATGTTTAAAAAAAAAGGGTAACATAAAGTTGTGCCCAGTGCAGGGTAATAAAGAAGGCATGATCGACTAGATTTTGAGTTGACTTTTTATTTTAAATATAGCTTTATATATAATAGCTTAAGATATAACATATCTTAAATATTATGTATATTTTGTTCAAATTAGGATTCATTCATCTTGTAATTGCCAAAAAAGTTAAAAAAAAAAAATATAATAAATATATATAAAAATAAATATATATAAATATAAAATACTAAAAATGCAGAACAGCATACATTTTTTTAAATTATTATATTATTAAAACTTTTTTTTGTTTGTAAATTTATTATTATTGTTTTTTTTATTTTTTTTTTATAATTTTTTTATAAATTTTTTGTTTTAAATAAATTTTTATATTTTTTTTAAATTTTGTTTATCATATTTTTTATTAATTATTATATTTTTTTATATTACATTTTTTTTCAATTTTTTTTAGTGTTATTTTTTTTTATTATTAAATATTTTTTATCATATTTTGTTACTATCATATCATAATTTTTTAATATTATATATTATATATTATTATATATTATATTTTTTTAGTATCATATTTATTTGCATTACAATATTTGAAATTATTAAAATAATAAAGAAATAATATTTAAAATAATATGCTACATAAAAATGCTTTGACTAGAAAATTAACTATGTTTCATATTTCATAAAGCTAGATCAAATATCTCCAAGGAAACAATTCTATACTCAATAAGTATTTTTCTAACTTTGAGCTATCAGAAGTTCATAAAAACGAACTTAGTTTTCGAATACGTATGTATATATAAGACTTCTATAGATATAACTCTGCAGATATATCACAAAAAGATCTTCGAGGTGCTGACAGGGTGTTTAGCTAGTCGTTCGCTTTATAGTTGCCGATGCGTGTTGCTATTATTTTAGCACTTGCGCTTGTTGGGTTTCTTTTTCATGATTTGCAAAAGTGCCAACAGCAGTGTAAAGGATCTTAGCCCAAGCCAAGGGGATTAATAAAAGGATTACGCAGCGGAAAATACCAGCTGCGTTGTTGGCACTGCCAATGCGGATGCGGATGCGGATGCGAATGCGGTTGAGGATGTGAATGCGAATGTGGATGCTGCTGCTACTGCTGCTGTTGGAAATTTGTAGAGCGTAGGCGGAGCTGGAACGGGAGCGAGGCCAATTGCTGCAGGGGCTAATTGCGTTTCGCCTTGGCAGCCGTCGGAGTCGGCTCTACGCCCGCAATCTGCCTGCCTGCAGTTTTCGGGGCCAACTCTGGCCAAACTCTGTATGCATGGTCATATATTAAAAATAATCCATTCGATATCTGTTTTAATACTTCAAATTTATAGCAGAAGCTCACAGCAGCAACAGCAACAGCAACAGCAGCAGCAGCAACAGAAAACAACAACAACTCGCTGTCATTTTGAAGGGCTTTTAGCTTGATATTTTATTGCTTAAAGGATGTGCTGGGCAACGTCAGTAAACAGCGTGGGTCCATACAAAAGTTAAACAAAAATTAAAACCTTTTTTCAATTTTTGGAAATTTAAAGCGAAATTCAAATTTTAAATTGTAAATTAAAAAATAAATTCTTATAAAATCAAAGAGACAGTATCAAAAAGTATATAAAAGTTAAGCACAGTTTGAATTTTTTTTTAAAGAAATATTACAATGTTTAGAGATTTTAATGGAGATTTACTGAGCTGTATTACAAATAACTGTATTTATAATCACTGTATTTATATTCAAAAAATATACAAAAGCCTAAACTTTATTTATTTGTTTATATTATTGTAGTTATGAGAACAATTCAGCATACAGAAATAAGTTTTACATTATATTTTTATTGCTTTTTAGGTAAATCCATGAAAATAAATTTTTTTATATTTATGTAGGCTTAAATATCAGTTGCCTATATTATATGCATTTCATTCATATTATTACTTAGCTATGCACCAAACATGCTTACAGGTTACTGAATATATTCCTTAAACTACTTAATATTAACGCGAACAAAAAGAGGAAAAGAAAACAGGAAAAGAAAATATTAGGCAATTTTATGCCTAAAATGAACCCGATTAGCCCCGAAATAAAAAAAAATCATAAAAAGTCCTTGATATTGCTAGGGAAAATGGATCTATTGATAGGAGCAATCCAACATTTATTTACTAGTATTTTTATTTATTAAAAATATTGAATTTAAATAAAATATATTGATTTTATTTACAAATTATATATTCCTTATATATATATAATTTATATATATATAATTTATAATATAACTAATAATTTATATTGCATTTTTTTTATGTGTTAATTCTTTTTTTATTAATAAACCATATTATTTTAATCCCATTTTTATTATAAATCTTACTGTTGAAAAATTGTTTCTGGTTGACTTAAAAAGTAGATTTTTATTATAGAATTTTAAAGAAATATTTCTATATATTTGTAAATTTATATATCTATCTCTTTTTTAAAGAATTTAAATTGCATTTCTAGCCATATATGTTTTATATGATTTTATTTATATGAATTGTAATAATTTATATATCTTCAAACTTCTTATATTTTTGTCTACGCCTCGTTTCTTACAAACGATCATAACAGCCCTCGAATAAACGCGTTTTTGCCATTGTGTTTTTTTTTTCTTTTTGTTATATACGCGTTTGGCCATTTTAATAATAACATTTGTCTTCGGCTGCGGTTTTTTTATGGGCCTCGGCGCTGATTTGCTTACAATTGACATAACGTTGGGGATCATATGAGTTATGTTGTTATATATAGCTCGTCGAGGGCTTTGCCACGAGCTGAGCTCGACATCGTTTACTTCCAGATAAGCCCCACTCAATCAGCATAAAAATATGCTATGCAAAATGTGGATGGTAGAGAGAGAGAGAGAGAGAGGGCGTGTACACGAAGTAGTATCTAAAGCCAGATCCAAAGCAGATGCCGTTAATCAGAAACTGCAACAGAAGCAGCAACAACAACTGAGGAAAATAACAGCAGAGAATTCTAAATTGGGACTTGCCTGCACACGCACGCATTTAATTAAAGTAAAAGCTTTGGTTTTTCTCTATTTCCCTATCTCTACTTATTCACCCACATTTTTTGCTAAAAAAAATATATATAAAAAAAAGTAAAAATAGAAGAGAATTGTGGCCGTCAAGGGATGCGTCCGTCCGTTGCAGTTGCAAGGATAATAACGTGCAATTTATATGCGTGCCATTTTTTAAGCCAAAGCCTCGGCTTCGCCTTTCAGCGGTTGCATGTGGCATTTGGGCTAAGACACATTCGACTCATTAGTTTATGCTGCATGCAGCAAAGCTAGCCAAAAGGGCATAAACGAGGGGAAGATTCACTACAACTGAGTGAAAAGTGCAATGGGGTAATTTGAGCTGTTTCTACACAGCTAGGGGTTGTTTTTCCTTTAGAAGGGGTTGTTATTATTCGCGTGTTATAAAAGGAATTTCTGTTTATATAAGGTTCAAGTATTGGCTAAGCACTTTTATAGCGAAGGGGAGAATTTTGTATAAGATGTAATATGTATTTTATAAGAGTTAAATATAATGGTATAATTATAAGTTAAAAGTTGTAAACAGTTATACAACTCTTATATGCTACTTTAGTATAACATATATGTAGTATATGCATATGTCAGATATAACAAACTGTTTACTTGGACAATTTTCATTTTTGTCCGCAGTAAACTGTTATAAGGATTTATACAACGGTATTGTTTTACTTTGGTATATCAAAAACTAGTATACAAATATTTCTAATATAACTTGTAGGGAAATTTCATACCTAATATGAAAAACTGTTATACAAATCATATATGTGCGTGTTATAATATGACAAAAGACTGTCATATGCAGCAATAACTAATCGCAAAGTAAAAACATTAAACTCTGAGCTGTTTTTATTCGATTTTTAATTACAATGTGTTTCCTAAACTTGTAATAAATACAGACTTGAAAACATAGTTATTATTATTTTACAAAATTTAAGAAAAAAATTTAATTTAAATTTAGAGTTTTACATTTACTTTTATACAAAGGAGCCTTAGTTTAGGCTAAAGAGGAACTGTGGACATTTGTTATAGTACAGTTTGTTTACAATAACCAATCTAAGTTTTAGCAAAGTTTATAACCGTTCCACTTTCATCACCAAGCACCTTCTGCTCTAAGGGTTGAAATATGTATGTCATGTTATAACACTAATGAAAATTAAACAGTTTGCTACTGTTCTATTTCTAAAACAGCTTTAAATTGGGCCATAGCATAGTTCGCAACTGTTCTAATAATTGCTTTTGCTGTAAGGGTAGCTTCAGTTTACTAATACACAAAAAGGTTGAACAGTTTTCTACTGTTATATTACTGTTGTAATAACTCAACAGATGTTATACATATATGCTAAAAGCTAGTGCAGTAAGGGTTGCTTTACTAAAAAGAGCTTTTAGACCTAAAAAAGCTGTCTGCAGGTAAGTCTACACAGAATAAAGCTGACTAAAAGCTTAATATGCTATAAAATTTAAGGCTTTAAAATATTTATAGATTTACATGGTAGCTTAAAAAACATAGAATTGACGTGCTATAAATATAAGTAAAATTATAACGAATAGGAGAGTAACCTAGAAGCAAGTTTTTTAAGGGAAAGACAATATTTTTAGATATTTGTTAAAAAAATATTTAATAATTAAAAAAAACTTTCTAGATTTTATTTTATATAAAAATATAAAGATATCTAATAAGAAACTAGTGGGTTTTCGATGTAAGAAGCCTCTTAAGATAGAAAAACATATTTAAGATAAAAGGGAATATACTTCTTTAGAAATATATATAAATATATACGTATATATGTCAACTATGCAGGGGAATTTGTAGAGAAAGACCTTAAGTTCTCTTATTATATGTGAATTTAAAACTTTTTGTCAATAATCTCGTTTATAAGTAAGAATCGATAGTAACCAAAATTACTTAAACTACTATAATTAAATTAGTTAACCTAAAATATAAATTACTACATTTCAAGATTAAGCCTTGAAGAAGCATTATCATTAATAAACCGCCTCTTAAGCACCTCACAACATTTTTAGATATATGTTTAACATTTCTTAAGAAATACACAATCTTAGTATAACTTATTTTCTACTAATCCAATGAAACTCCTCTATACAATTCATAAAACTTAAAATATGTAGTCTATGATATTCATACATCGGAAATTGGAAGTTAACACAAAATAGAATCAGTTCTAAAGCAAAAAAAGTTCTTCGACAAACAAAGAGCTTTTCAAATTCCCACAATCTGTTTCCGTATAAGCATCAACATGCTCCTTTTTTCCCACAACTCAAATGCACTTAAAGTCAAAGAACTGTTAGAAAAACAAGTAAGAATAGCACAGGAAGAGAGAGAGAGAAAATGTCAAAGCCTGCCAAAAGTTGGCCAAGGCTTATCAATATGATGTGCCTTAAGTATGCGAATGCGTATGTCGAGTGGCTTATTTAGGGCTTAGGCGTGGGCGCTGGTAAAAGTCCAACTAAGCCAAACGATTGAAACACATTGATAACAAAAGTGGACAACTCTGTTGGCCAAGTTAAAAGCGCGTGGGATTTGCAAAAGGCCTTCCAACTTATAAAATAACTGATATGGAACCAGAACTACGAACTATTGCAATAAAAGAACGCTTCGATGATGGATGGCAGAGCAAATAGACTTTTCAATAGCGATAAGGCGAACAGTGACAAATGAGATTAAGTCAATGAGATAAGCAGAAGAGAACATAAGAAATTACTCACAGAATTTAAGATTAATCGCAATAGAATGAATAAAGATAAAGCTTAAAAAAAAATTTGTGAGATAAAGAAAAGAAAAGTAAAGATAAAGAAAGTGAAAGCTAAAGTTATAAAAGATTGTAAGAGATTAATTTAAGTTAAGTATTTAAAAACGATTCGGTTCGCATTAATAAAAAATGTTCGGTACTTTTTAATATTTTTATAATTTCTATTTTATAAAAATATATTAAAGATACACACAATAACTGAAAATAGAACTATACCCTAAATTTCCATTTCCCATGGGTTCAGGGTAGAGATGGGCTTCGCGACTTGAAAATGGCCAGAAACTATTTTCGGGCTGGTTGGGAAAGATTCTAAAAAAGTCCGGGATGGTCGGATAAGTCGGATAACCCGCGAGATAACGAAAATCGTTTCGGGACAATTTCCGATCCAGAAAATATCGATCCCGACGCCCATCTCTAGTTCAGGGTATGAATAATAGATAATAAAATTGAAATTAGAAAACTCTTACTTCTTAATATTATAATTTTCTTTTTTTTTAACTGTTTAAAAACATTTAACTGACTTTGTTAAAGCATGTTCGTGCTAGAAAGTGTGTGTGGACAGGATATAATATAGATATATACTATATAGATGCATATGCATAAACATTTTCTACACTAGTCACAATTTAAACTCCTTAGGGAAACAATTTCAATTTCAATCTATAAATTTTATTGTTATTATACCCTGAACCCATTGAAAATGGGAATTCAGGGTATAATGGTTTTGTGACAATGTATGTAACAGGCAGAAGGAGGCGTGGCAGACCCCATAAAGTATATATATTCTTGATCAGGACGACGAGCTGAGTCGATCTAGCCATGTCCGTCTGTCCGTCTGTCCGTCCGTCCGTCTGTCCGTCTGTCCGTCTGTCCGTCTGTCCGTCTGTCCGTCCGTATGAACGCAGTGATCTCGTAAACCACAAAAGCTAGAGACTTGAGATTTTAGATATATATTCTTGTATACCATACGCAGTACAAGTTTATTTTTTTTTTTCGATAACTCATCCCATTTCCTTATTATCGATAACAATCGATATTTTGACTTTGTTTTTAAGCTATAACTTATAGACCATGATAGCTAGAGATACCAAATTGACTACGTAAGTTGCTGTGATGTAAATATAGATAATAATTTTTTTAAATTTTGGATACCTCCCCCCATTAGCCCCATAAGTGGAAAAAACGTATTTCAAATACTAGAGAGTTGGGATTTTGTATATATACACCTCTAGATGTCAATATTATGTCCTGAAAATTTCATTAAGAAAGTAGGTCTAGAACCGAAGTTATCTAACAATGAATTTCTCATAATGCTGCCCAGAATGCAGCTCAAGCGCAGCCGCTAAATTATGTACGCAGTAAGCGGCGCGCTTGCTTGTGTATGTATATGTGTGCGTGTGTGTGTGCGCGCAGTGGGTAATTTGTACCGGTAAAAGATGTAAGCTAGATTGTTTAAAACACCGTCTCGGACTTGGTTCAGGGGATCTCGTAGTCGGGCAGACCCGACTAGAGCATTCTTACTTGTATTATTATTATTATTACTTCCCAATCTAAACAATATTACAGCAATAACTGAGAACTTTTTAAGAAGAATCAAGTCCTAATACATTACATAAACAATCATTACTTTTACTCAAATTAAGTATTAATCATCGTTCTTTAATATCAAATACTTCTTAGGATCAATGGAGTCTATATAAACATATATTTGTTTCCCATTTACATATTTCGCATAAGATACAATGGATTCTTTATATAAATATCAATGTATGTCGTATATAGTAAACTTCAGGGCTCTTTATATGCATACAGTAAAATCTCTGTTAAGGGACAGCCCCCATATATGGACTTAAGTCTTACTAATGACTTACTAATTTCATAAACATCGAAAACATTCTAGTAAACTGCAAAACTGAAACATGAAAAGCCATATCAAGGATTCGACACATTGTAACCTAAGAGTCCAGATAATTTTTTATAAAAATTATGACTGGCTCTGAAAGTACTAGTCAACCCTCCAAAACTCTTTTTAAAATTTAAAAAAATATTTGTTGGTCAACAAGATATTGTCCATTAAATTTTCTAAATAGATGACCTAAATCTTCTTATTCCCTGTCTCTTTTTCATTCTCACTCTCTCTCTCTCTCTTTCGGTTTTTTCTAAGAGTCAAAAAACGATTTTTGATCAATAAAATTTTATCAAATTCTGTTGGCCTATGATATTATTGAAGAGGAAGTTGAAAGAAAACAATCTTACATCATTTCGGGAAGTGTCAACAATTTGTGAGAAATTTGAATATTAATACCATTTCGAAAGATAAAATATGTGGGGAATCTCGGTATATAGTTAAAATTGAACTAATACGCATTTATACTCGACTTTCCCAGCCAAATTGGACATCAACTTTGACTGGATAACTCTATCGGATTCTTAGTTTTTCGAATAGTTTATACTAGTTTACGATTAAATTTATATGCCATCATCAAAGGAAACTTTAGGTATAAAACTTTTTATAAATACTACATTTATTCTAGATACCTTTTTAGCTTATTAACTTTTCATTGCTTACAGCATTAACGTTTATATTATAATTGACCATCTACAACTTTTTTAAAACTGTCCAGCCTTTAATGAAAACGTGTGAAAGAAACTTATTCCCTAACCCATCTGTCATAATGTTTGACTTTCATAAAGTAAACTTTCTTATCGGAATAGAAATCAAATTGAATAGAGTATATTTCAATAGATTTTCATTTCCGCAGCAAAATCAATGAAATGTCATGCTTAAAACCCCCCGAACGCTTTATCATAACTCAATTTAATTTCCCAATTGCTTTGACATACTTATTTATAAATGGAATAGCTTCCATTCCCCAGCAACAGTTTAAATATGGATGCAGGACAACATGTCCCTTCGTCCTCCCATTCACAATTAATAGGAAGTAGAAGCTGACCCTAGTCAAGGAAAACGAGCTGCAACCCTTGATGCCTGTTCCAGGCGGGACAAAGAAAATGCATCCATATGCGAGACCCAAATCAAATTCAATCTCAAAAATATCCCAAAATGCGAACTAATTAAAGTGCATAGCAACCTCCCTTATTCCTTGCTGCCTCCCTCCTCCCTTGAGCAAATGAAAAGTAATCTGTAGCCATTGAAGGAAATGAGCACCAGAAATGCTCGCAGAGCTTATTGATTCCGGCTTCAATTAGGGGCCGAGCAGGAGCAAGGATTAGGGCTTAGGCTTGTAGCGAAGCAATTTCAATAAGGAAATTCTTAGTTTTTGACAGCCGCCCTAACTAATGAGACAGCCAGAAGAAAGGGCATGCAGAATTTTAATTTAAAAATAAAGAAAATGAGGGTGGGGCAAAGACGGGAAGCGCTAACAAAACGCTTTTTAAAACTTTGCCAGCTGATAAAAAATAGTTGAAGGCGACAGTTTGTTAAAGTTCTTTTTTCTCCGTTTCAGCTCCATCGAAGGTGGGCGGAGGGAGGTGGGGGCAATTAACTAGCCGCACATTAAATGATAACAAAAAGGGGGCGGGCCTAGGGGGCGTGTAGGTGTGCTGTTGCTTTACGTCCAATAAACTTTGGACAAAAGAAGACAACAACAAAAACAAAGTTCTAAAGGGCATTGCAATTTGGGTCAAGCCAAAAGGATAATGCGGTTCGCGGCTAACAGAAGTTGCACAAAACAAAAGGGATGCTCGACTGCTAAATACTCTGTAAGAGCTAAACAAAAACAAGAGTGGGATAAGCAGAAGTATATAAGATGTTGGAAACAGTTTTAAGAGTTTGTGTTCAAGTGACTCTCAAACTGTGAGAGACAGTCGCTCTCAAACTTTAACTACACTTAAACCATTTGAGTAGAGTTGCTGGCCTGACTCTTAGGCTATAATAGACAGTGCAGCTCAAACAGTTTCTTTGCTTGTTTACATGATTCTAAAACTGTAAATATCGAATTTTGATCGATCAGCAAATATATATATGTATAGCTTACCTGCAGAAGTCAACTCCAAATCTGTCTATTTTTGTCAAATTTCTGCATTAACGCCTTTTAGTGGGCATGGTCAGTGTATTTCTTATATATTTGTTAACAGTTTCCAATTGAAACACTTTGCAGCAGAAAAAACAATATGCCTTTATTTCACTTTACAAACTGTGCTTAAAACACACACACACAGACACTCGCACACACATACATAGATAGCTAGTACCGCTAAGTCACAAAACTTTGCTTGTTGCTGCTGCGTCTTCTTCTGCTGCTGCTCTGCTGCTGCAGTTTTTGGTTATTGTGGTTAACGGTCTGTGGGCGAGTGGGGTGGGGGGATTAACAGCGTTGCATAGGACAGAGTCCAATTAGAATGCGCTGTTGCTTCAACTTTTCGACTGGCGCGCGCTGTTAAATGGTTGTTGTTGTTGTTGTAGTTGTAGTCGTTCGTTGTTGTTGTTAAAACATATAAACTGGCTGGTGTTCAGGCCCGCCTACGCAGACGCTGGACCCGTTCGGCAACAACAGCAACAACAGCCGCAGCCGCGGTAGCAGCAAGACCAATAACAACAACAGCTAGGCAGCACATGTTAGGCTGAGCTGCTGACGCTGACGCCGACGCTGACCGAGCATAGCAATATAATTGTTTAAATGCACAATTAGAGTCGAAAATTACGAGCAAATCGATTTTTTTCAAACACAAACACACTCACACACACTTAAACACACTCGCACACTTATACGCGCGTGTATGTGCGTAAAAAACAAGTGAAAAACGCCGACTGCGACGCTTACAGCAGCGGTCTGTATAACACTGTTCAAACAAACGCAACACGTTTATTTTAGTGTTTGTCACTTAAATTAATTACAAGCTAAGTTGCCCGCTGGAATTCGCGTTAAATATTTCGTACTTTTCACACAATTTGCGCTCTGCGTGCAGCGCGACGCGTTTTGTTTTTTTTTATTTCACTTTTATGTTAATGTTGATTTAACAGTATTTTAACTCGCAATGGCACTGTTAGGACACTCAAAATGGTCGTGTTAAAGAGCAGAGGACCAGGGCTGCGGCATTAAGCAGCTGCTGCTAAAATTTGTTTAAATAAATTTACACGCTTTTATTATTTACTTGCGTTTTGTTTGTTGTTTATATAAAATTGCATTTCATATGCTTTTATTAAATTCGACTGCTGCAACAACTACTTTATTTAGGTTTATGTGCGGCTTTTTGTTTGATTTTTGCTTTAAATTTTACTTTGTTTAACTTGATTTTCTGCTTTAATTAATAATATTTAAGAAATTCTGTTTTGATTATTATTTATTTGCTATATATGCTTAAGATGACTGCTATTTAGTTAAAGCTTTTTAAACCACTTTGTTTTCATTGGCGAGAAATCGATTTTTTTTTTGATTTTCCGCTCGCTGCACAAAAAAAGTTTTTTTATTATATTCTAAGCACTTCAATTAATACACATTTAATTAATGTTAGCATGCGATTAAATGCAACATTTAATTTGCTTTAATTACAGTTTTGTGTTTTCGTTAGTTTTCGGTTCTTGACCAATTTAAATAACTTCGCAGCCGTTGCAATCACGAGGAAGCGCACGCTGTCAACTGAACTAAATTCCTTTATAAAGGATATTGCCCAAATGGCTATGCCCCCTAAAATATATATATATACATATATATAAGAAAAGAACTCCACATTCACGTACACTCGCAGGCAAACACACACACACATACATACATACGGATGGGGTTGGCTGTGCGCCCGCCTCACGAATTGGACATGCGCAGTGCATAAATCAGATTCAAATAAGCGCGCCCAACTGGAATCTAATAGGAATTCGTCATTGCTGACTAGAATTTGCTATTTAAGGCTCATCCAGTTGGGATCTAATAGGAATACGAATTGAATTGAATTCCAATATGAAAATAGATGTTAGCTGGTCAGGATTAGCTCCGGCTGTTAGTTCGACTCTGATTTTATGATTTTAAGTTTTCTTCACGATTCTTGCATTACATATTAATAAGCGCGTCCAATTGGAATCTAATAGGAAATTGTAATTGCTGCTGCTGTTCACGATTCTTGATTTACATATAAATAAGCGCACCCAATTGGATTTTAGTAAGCAAGCATTTACTTAGACTCCGCCTGGGCAGGATTAGCTGTTGCCTCTGGCTCCAAGGCGTAACTGTTAATGTTTTTGCTCATATCTAATAAGAAAATATTTGATTGGATTCCGCCTGTTCCACAGGCAAAATGCTTGCGCTGCCATCGCTGGCGAGGATTAACTGCTGCTCCGGCTTCATGATGTGACTGTAAATGTTCTCTATGGCGGGTATGGCAGATGCAGATGCAGAACTCACTGCTCCAGCTGCAGGATTAGCCGCTGCTGCTCCTCCTTTCTTGGGCTTCTTGCCAAAGGCAAAGCAGCCGCTCTGCTTGGTGGCCACCGGCGACAGATTGTCCTTGTTCTTGGTGCTATAGGTGAAGAGGAATTTATATAGTTTATAGATATTAAGTACATCTTAGCCAAATCCTTGGCTCTACCCACAAAGCTTTGAGCGCCTCCAGCTTGGGTATATTTCGATTGTAGCTCTTGCCCCCTCCTGCCGCCTCCTGTGCAGCCAGCTCCTCGGGATGTGACTTCTTCTTGTGGGTGCGACAATTGGAGCCGTTGGCAAAGGTGCGCTCGCAGAAATCGCAGGAATACGGCTTCAGTCCCGTATGTAAAATGAGATGATTCTTGAGAGCTTTCGCGCGCTTGAATTCCCTGCCGCAATAGTCGCATTTGTGCTGCATCTGGTCCGTGTGCACGAGCCGATGGCGATTGAGAGTGGGTCGCGAGTTCAGCTGCATGCCACACTCGGGGCAGATGTATTTGTGAGGATCATGCGTCTCCTTGTGATGCTTCAGGCGGCTGATGCTCTTGAAGCACTTCTTGCACACGTCGCACTCGAAGGGCGCGTAGTCCGTGTGGCTCAGCAGATGCTCCTTGAGGGCATGCAGCGAGTGCACCGCCACTCCACATTGCTCGCAGATCACAGGACGTGGTCGCTGCTCCTCCTGGTGGGCATATTGCGCATGCGACTGAGCCGAAGCGTTCGTTGTGAACTTCTTTCCGCAGCTGGGGCAGGGGTAACGCTTCCTCTTGGGCATGGGCAGATGCTGCTGCATGTGCTTCTGCAGCTGGTAGCGGGAGCGAAAGCTCTTCTCACACTGCTCACAGGACAGCTTGTTGATGGGCTGATCTGCTCCTGCTGCTTCCTTTTCGTGATCCTGTCGCATGTGCCGCTGCAACGTTTGTGGAAGTGCATAGATACGCGGGCATTCGCTGCATGGAAAGGACTTCCCTTTCCTCGCTTTCGTTGGCTTAGACTGGGCGGAGCAGGAGTTGGAGCTCTCTGCCTCATCGCAGAGGTTTAACAGCAGCTCCTCGCTTGCAGCTACATCGTCCCTTTCCTGCTCCTCTTGCTCTTCATCTTCAGCAGCTGATTCTGCTTCTGCTTCCATCAGCTGGTGATCTTCCTCCTCGTCCTCCTCCAGCTGATCCCCCTCTTCTTGATCTTCATCGTGTTGAGCAGCTGCTGCTTCTGTTCCTGGCTCATCTGCCTTTCTCTCCACTTTCTGTCCACTCGGCGTGAGCGGATTTTCCAACTCTAACGCCGTTTCCTCCAGCTCAGTCAACTTGGGCTTCTCCTCCACATAGTGCACTTCAGTTAGCGTCTGCTGCTCCTGCTCCCCCTCCTCCAGCAATCCAAATCTTTTGCGCAGCTCTTGCATATTAACCGATTCCTTTGGCCTGCTCTGCAATATGCAATAAAGCTTCTGGACACGTGTTATGCGCTCCGAGAAGTTCACCAGCGAGGTCACCAGCGACAAGCACTCACTGCAGATCATCTCCGGAAGCTCCTCGCCGCGAGTTATCTAGAAAAGAATTGCATTTATCTAAATAGAGATTATATTTGATAGACAGCCACTTACGTTCACCCAAAAGTATTTGCCTATGGCAGTGGCCAGTGCCATGTCACTGACTGCATCATGATTTTCGCTTAGCCTCTCACTCAGCCTTTGTTCACTTTTTAAAAACACATTTATATTTCCTTGGAGATCTTCCTTGGCGCACAGGCGACACCAAAGCAGCCAATCATTCGATTGTGTGACAGCCATTTGCAAAATTTTAGTAATTCTGCAACTGCATTAGCGTTTTAAAAATTGCATTAACATTGCATTATAATAAATTATATTCAAGTTTTCTAATTGGGCATTTGCCAACACAAAATGTTTTTGTGATTATTATTTTTAACAGCTGTTGCAACAGATTTCGATTGCCTGCTGTTATCGCAAGTGGCGGCGGGCGATACACACTGAAATTTGAAATTATTAGTAAACTACACTCTGATATTATGCAAATGCCATGAGAATTATTTCTGCTTGCATCCATATCACACACATACTTTATTTTAATATAATATTATTTTTTAACTTTAAGCCAGTTTAACATCGAAACATAGACAGTGGCGGCGGGCGATAGACATAACAATACCTTAATATTTCACAATCTAGCCATTTGCTTACCCTCTGATTTTTAATATATTTTGAATTTGAGTGATATTATATCTGTCAGTACGTTTTTATCCATTTAATTTATTTAATTTCTGTTTTATTAAGCTTCACACGTTAACATACCTTAAACATAGAAAGTGGCGGTAGTCGATAAATTGTTTCCATATATTTCTTAGTGTATATACATTTACAGTCATCGGCTTTGTTGACAATTATAAAAGCGGGTATACTAAGTGAATAAGTCCCCCTTTATTTTATTTCAAATATTTTATGACTTATATGATATTCTACTGGGAATAGAGTTGATTTATGTATTATAATGCTTAAACTAGACACTTATCTTTTTATTAAGTTTGAGCTTTCATTAACACCCCCCAAAAGCTAGATTCAACATTTTACAGGGCATTTCATAGTTCATATCAACAAACGCTCTCTATTAATTGTATCTAAGAAAAGTTATGAAATTCAATACTAAATTTCAAACATGTTTGAAGCACGCCTGTCCAGCACGTTAGTGTTAAAAAAGATTATAGATGCGCTTAGAGAGATATTAAGTCAGAGCACATTGGACTGCAGCGATACGGGCATACAGGTGAGCCTCCAACCTTGAACAGGTAAACAATAACAAATCCCCTTACAGTTGCAGGCCATGGACAATTCTCATGTGTCGCTGGTTTCCATGTGCTTGCGCAGCGATTGTTTTGAGAAATACAAATGCAGTCGCAACATTTCTCTCGGCATGGATCTAAAGTCCCTGATGAAGGTGCTTAAATGCGCAAATGGAGATGATGCAGTGACAATCAAGGCTGCGGATAAGGGAGATAAAGTGGAACTCAGCTTCGAGTCGGCGGGCAAAGAGCGCACTGCAGACTACGAGCTACGCCTGCTCAATCTGGATCAGGAGCACCTGGCCATACCCGAAACCGAATACACCTGCGTTGTCCATATGCCAGCTACGGAGTTCGCTCGCATCTGCCGGGACATGGCCATGTTTAGTGAATCGGTGGTTATTGCGTGTTCCAAGAAGGGCATCAAGTTCTCGGCTAGCGGAGAGATGGGTTCAGCGAACATACAACTGAGTGAGACGAGCAAGGGTGATGTTACCCTACAGGTGGATGAGCCTGTTACGCTCTCCTTTGCCGGTCGCTATTTGAGCACGTTTACACGGGCCACGCCCCTGGCGGAGAAGGTGAAGATTGGCATGGCGGTTGATGTGCCGTTACTGGTGGAATATCCCATCGAAGATTATGGCTACATACGATACTATCTGGCGCCCAAAGTGGACGATCCAGATGCCTGAGTGCAATGAGCAACTTAATGTGCAATATTACCATATAAAAATATAATCATCATATAATTTTTAAGCTATTGTATAAATAAATTCGTTTTCAACTCTTTCTAAATTTCGTGTTAATTTGTATTGCGACTGCTTTTATTTCAGCTCTAATAAATTGTGGAGGATGACGATTAATATCCCACAAAAAGGAAAAATTTAAAACTTATGTCCAGTATTTGGTAAATCTTCGTTTTAGCTACCGTAGGTAAAGAACTTTTTATTTAAGTAAATCGTAAAAATATATTCTTAATAATTTATTTTGCCAATGCACTTTGATGTTTAGACTGTATAAAATATAAATATTCTGATATATTTGTTCTCCCAAACTCATGAATAATATAAAATGATTCATTTCAATATATTAAAAATGTAACTTAATACTAAATAAACTTTTTGTACATATAAATATTTTACATTTATATATTAGAATATTTTATTATAAATTTTGCATATGATATATTGCAATTAAGTGTATTTTGTTATGATGGCTTTTAAATAAAATATACTAAATGCGCCAAAAAAAAATACTGGAATCTGAATTATTTTCATCGATTAAGAACATCTGTTATTCGCTCATCTCGAAGAGTTGACGATAGTCCAAATCCAACAAAAATTCATCGTAAAGTGGTATCGAAGCTGCACGACTGTTCGTAATCGTGCCGCCAGTCGGTTATCGGCAACTTTAAATTGCTTATATTTAATAAAATACACAAAAATGTTAACCTCCGCCGCCGGAAATGGAGTCCTCGTAAAAAACTAAGTGAAAAAAACACCACCCCCAAGTGATTCGGACGATCTTTACCTACGGTAGCTAAAACGAAGATTAACCCATTTTCAGCCAATAAATTGTGGCGGCTGTCGATTAATTAAAAACAGCTGTCTCACAAAATTCGGCCGCAAATCGGAACAAAATTTTTAATCAATATATTAGATAATAAAGCTAAATTAAACAATGCTAAAATATTTGACACAACCGCTGCTGAGGACAACGCGGATTGCGACACGTTCGCTCTGCAACAGCAAGCTTAACGGCAGCAGCGCAAAAACAACAGCAGCGACAACACCATCTCCAACCAGAGGTCCCTTGATCGACGTTCAAGAGGCGCTCGTCGGATGGGGAGATAAATTAAAGGAAGCGGGCGTTAATGACGTGGATTTCAATCTGAAGTGCATTGTTTCGCATGTGCTGCAGCGCAAATTTGTAAGTATTACAATGGGTAATCGATTAGCATACCATTGTTAAAACCTTGCTCAATTAGAACACCGTGCCGGATAGCTTTGCCAAGCTGAAATTCAACTCAGAGCAGCTGGCTGACTTTGAACGTTTTCTAGAAGCGCGGTGCGCCCGCATGCCGCTGCAGCACATAATCGGCGAATGGGACTTTATGGACATCACGCTCAAGACAGCTCCCACTGTCTTCATACCACGCCCCGAAACGGAGGAATTTGTCCGTCTGGTCATCGAGAACTACCGAAAGGTTGAGCATGTGAATATGCTGGAAGTAGGCTGCGGCTCGGGGGCAATGTCCCTGTCTATGTTGCACGCTTTGCCACAAGTCGATGCCACGGCCATTGAGCGCAGCAAGGCGGCCACAAAGCTGGCCTGGGAGAATGCCAAGCTGCTCGGACTCCATCAGCGTTTCGAGGTCCACAATCACACCATGGAGACGGACAAATATATGCCCGTCGAACTGCAGGACAAGCAATACGATTTGATCATCTCCAATCCACCCTATGTGAAGACCGAGGAGTTTCAGTTTCTGCACCCCGAGGTGGTTGTGTAAGTAACAAAGCTAGCTTAAACTGATTGATTGATTGATTGAACTAACTGATTGACTGAGAAGAGAAGTGTGAAAAGTCGGTGAAAAACGTTTTTTTTTACGAAAGAATCAGCTATTTTTGATCAAAAATTACCTTTTATTGCGAATGATTGATTGAGTGACTGACCGACTGATTTTCTAACAGATTGGTAACTATAAAAGTAGGAATTGAATAACTTTTTTGTTATTTAAGTTGTTAGCTTTAAACTACTTTTGATAGATTTTTTTTGCCTGACTGACTGATTGACTGAGAAGAAAACCAAAGTATGGAAAGTCAGAGAAATACGTTTTGTCACTTCAACCGATACGCATAATAGTTATTCTGATAGATTTTCATGAAAGAATCAGATATTTGTTGTCAAAAATTAACTTTTATTACGACTGATTGATTGAATGACTGACAGATTTTCTAACAGATTGATTGATAACTCTAAGAAGAAAGAGTAGAAATTGTTTAGTTTTTGGTTCCTTAATGGGTTTAAGCTTCTTCTTTTGATAGATCTTTGAATGATTGATTGATTGATGGATTGAGAAATACACTGCAATACAATGTTAATGGAAATCGTTTTTGTTCTCCATAGCTTTAGTAAGAAACTCATTATCTAACATTATCTAAAATATACATTTCCTCTCTCCACAGCTACGAGAACCTAAATGCTTTGGATGGCGGCTCGGATGGATTGCGCGTGGCTCGTTTGGTCTTCGAGCTGGCCTGTCGACATTTGCGACCTGGTGGCAAATTGTGGTTGGAACTGGGCAACGAGCACCCGCCTCTGGTCAAGACAATTATGAATCTACAGTACCAGGGACGTCTGAAATTTGTGCAGAGTTACGAGGATCAGTATAAACGTGAACGTTTCGTCGAATTGGAAAAGGTCTAAAGGCTCGAAGGCTTGGAAACCAATTTTAATTAATTGAACATGATTAATGCAATTAGAATTAGTCGCAAAATGCATTTATCTGTGATTTGACCTACATAGATACCCAAATACAAATTGCCTGAGAGGCTCTCACATATACACATACATATGTATATCAATATATATTTATATAGCTAGATATGTTCATAATACGAATTGCATTAAGTATTTCGCTTCGGGCCTTTGCAAACAAATTCGCATTTCGAAGCTAAAGCTGAACAACAACAAAGGGCATTTCGCATTAATGCACTTAATTTTATTGGTTTACATTATTCATGCTTATAAGCAACCAAATAAATCTGTAATAGACACTAAAACAAGAACAGCAACTATTTAATCGAGCTGCATAGTGGGTTGAAAACGTTGAACAACTAACTTGAGTTATTTGAAATATAAAATAGAGGCTTTTTAAAAATATATAGAAAATACAAAATATTAAAAAAAAATAATCAAAGATCCATAGATCAATAGCCAAGTCTCTCATTTTTGATTTAGTTACAAAAGGGATTGAGAGCAATGTGAATTATACGTAAAGAAAGAGTTAAACTTTTAAATTATTTATAAAAAGATATAAAATTTTAAATAATTTCTTAAAAAGCTTAAGACCTTTTCTTTGCTGTCTCTCACTTTTTAGGTCGTTTCATTTTTTTTGAATAATAGAACTTATAGAATTAAAATCTATTCTGATGTAACCGTAATTCAAATCTTTATTGAACTTTAGAGATATATAACAAAATATTATTAGAAACTCTGCCTTAAAAAACAAATACTGTCGAGTCCCGTTAATTTTGCTTCCCCCGCTAAATGGAAAACCTCAATAATTCTCAAAAAATGCTAACCTGAAAAAATTCGTTAATAATTCGATCTCTACAAATCGAATTCCTGTGTAACTCGTAAAAAATGTGATCCCTTTGCCATTTCGAATTATCGAGATTCGACTGTAGTTCGAAACTTGTATTAAAGCTTAGAAAAATCCCAGAAAAAATTATGGTGGACATAAAAAATATAATTGTGAAGATTGATTACCATGTAAAACTTACCAATTGGCCTAATATTTGAAAGTACGTTATCGGTATTAAAAATATATAAAATATGTAGCTAGACTTTGAAATTCTATAAAATTCTTCAAGAATGAAAACTCGACTTTAAACAATCTTTATAAATCAATTTACTTCAAAAGTTGCGCGAAATTTTAAAGGAATGAAAATATGATATTTAATAATAACATACATATATGAATCAACGTAGCTCAATAAAAAAAATTATTAAAATAAATTTAAATAAAGTTTTAAATTCATTTTATTTTCAGTTTTTTTGCGATACCTTGTACCACTGTGCATCAGCTCAAAGACAGCTTTCCCGTTACTTGGGCTTTTACGATTTTACCGTTATCAATCGGGGCAGCTGTTGGTCAGCTCAAAAATATTAGACACTCATTAACAAGCGTGTCTTTGCTAGGGTAAGAGAGAGAGAGTGAGAGAGGGGGTTAGGTGCCCTGCTCAATACTCTTTTTTTTGGCATTTACTTTTTGGACGCGCGCACATGTTGAGCGCGCTGCAGCAGCAGCAGCAGCAGCAGCCTGGGCACACTTGTCGCTCATTAATAAAAGTTTGCCAAAGCAGCGAGCGCCATTATTTTTGCAGGTATAGAGACATTGACCAGCAGCATCCCACGCGCTGCAAGCGTCGCTGCCGGCGTCGCTGCTCTGCTCAACTGTAAACATTCCAGTGGAGAGCGCAGCTTTCACTCAAAAATTGAGCCACAGCATACACAAGACTTGAGTTGCGCTCTCTCTTTATCTCGCTCTCTCTCTCTCTCACTCTTTGTATCTTTCGCTCTGTCGTGGATGCTTGGAAGGCGCTTGGCTATTCCTGGCGCTCTGCTCCGGTCCATGGTCGTGCGAAAAGCTGCGTTGAGCGCATTAAGTCGTTAGGGTACAACCAGACAGGACGCAATCTACTCGCAGAGCTGCCCGCGTTTGCTTCGACGTTCGTCAAGCGTCTCTCAACAGCGCCCAACAGTTTGTGCAAAAACTGAAAGAGCAAAAAAAATAAATAAACATAAATTAAATTAAAGCTAAATTAAATAAAATTTAAATAAATTTAAATTTAAAATTAATTAAAAAAATATATTAAGAACTAAAGAAATATATATAGAAACGCTTTTAAAAAATAGCTCAAGTGTCGCGCTGCGCTTCGACAGCTGCCCTCGCACAACAACAGCAACAACAACAACAATAAACTTCTCTATTGCCTTTTTGGCGTCGCCCGCGCGCGCGTTTGTGTGTGTGTGTGTGCGTGGTGTATGCGTGTGTGCGTGCGAGTGTGTGTTTGTGCGACAAAACTTCAACTCAAGTGTGTTCACAACAGCCAAAAATAAATATAGCTAAATTTAAACAATTTGCAGCCAAAGCAATTAAAATGCATTCTTAACATCATTTAAAGGTAAACAATTGCAATTTACTTTACAACACATTCCCCCAAACTCTTTCCTTTCCCCAACCACTACTTTTAACAAGTGTATTTTGCTGAACTTTGTGCAACAGCTTAAAAGTATGCTATGATTTTTTCACACTCTCTCTCTTAAAATACATAATTGTTGCGCCTTGTCCGTGGGATAAAGTGAATTGGGCAGTGAAATGTGAAAGGTAAAAAGCACTTGGCAACATTTCACTATGTTATTTAATATTTATTAAATTTACATAAATTTAAATGTTTTTAATTCAATTAAACGCGCAACTAAAAACAGCAGAAACAAATTTATTTTCCATTGCAATTATTTATGCAATGCAATTAAAGTGACTGAAAAAGCCAGTGAAAAGTGCGTGAAAGTGGAACTAGAGCATATTTCACCTGGTTTTTTTTGTGTCTTTATGCAAATTACAAAAATATGTGAAATTATTTCCATTTGATATAACAAAATTTTTAAAAGAAAAAACTGTTTATTTTTATTGAAGAAATCATTGGCTGTTTTCTAATGTTTTTATAAAACAAAATTTTGAAAAAGTCAAATCAGCAAAAAAGTAATTAAATAGTTTTGCATATTATTTGTTACATTTATTTATTATTTATTATTAGTTGGAAATAAAATTCCCTTGCAATTCCTGTTTGCAATAAAATTTTGATTTTTGTTGCGGTTTTCACGATTTGTGGTCTATGTTTTACAAAAATAAACAAGTCTAGCTTATTGTTGAGAGTGCATTAATTGAATACCCTTGAGAATTTGTAAATTGGTTAGCTGTACATGATAAATGTATGTATCTATAGCAGATACAGAAGCTGGTGGAAAATGCTAGATTATTTGTGATAGTTGAAATATAAATATCAAAAAAAAATATATATTATTATTAAATTGACGTTAGTTAAAGCCCAATATAATGCAAACATTTCTGAGAAAGTGTAATATGTTTAAAAAATATTTCGTGTTTTATGTGTGTAAAAATTGAATTTGTTATATGCAGCTTGAAGGCAAATATATGTCAAGTTTTCTCCTAAAATTTCTTAAATCTAAGAAGTCTATAGACAACCAGACATGTCTATATCAACTCTACTAATAAAACTGCTTCAAAAGATTTGATTTTAAATTTTGTGTTAAAATATATAGCAAAAAAAAATTATTAAAATAATTAAAATTCTTATAAACCCAAATCGTAAGGTAAAAAAGAAAATTAGAAAAGGAAGAAATTTAAGTATTTGGAGCTTTACTAATTAATAAAAAATTAGTATTTATACCTTTACATTCTTATAAATTTCTTTTTATTTTAAAAATGTTTTCTTACTCAAAGATTTGTCTTTTCAAGACAGCATAATATTTAAAATTGAAAGCATATTTAAAAAAAAAAATGTATATATTTTAGCAACAATTAGTGTTCAGACCTTCACTAATTAGCAAAAATTTGGTAGTTATATCTATAATAATTTTTATTTCTTTTCTATAAATTTCTTTTTATTTTAAAAATGTTTCCTTACTAAAAGATTTGTCTTTTTAAGAAATCAGAATATTTTCAATTTAAATAAGTCTTAAACAAAACCATATTATTTGTATAATTTAGCTAAAAAAGTATTTAGACCTTTACTAATTAATAAAAAATTAGTATATACACCTTTACTAACTTTTCTTTCTTGTTTTATAAATTTCTTTTTATTTTAAAAATGAATTCTACATACAAAAAATCTAGATTTTAAAATGTTTTTCCAGTTTTATATACTATGTTTCTTGAAAAGACAAATCTAAGAAAAAGAAAATATTTTTAATTTTTTTTCATATTTTTACATTAATTTAATTTACGTTTTCTTATGCAGTTTTAAATTTAAAAGTCAATGGAAGTTTAAATTTTTTAAAAAATATTTAAATAAAATAATTTTATATAAAAAATAAATTTAGCCTGAAATTCACTTTGTTTTGATTTAAATGACTTTTAGTTTTTAATAAACATTAATTTTATTGATGTTTAGTTTTAACTTGCTTAAAATTTTATCTAATTCATTGTATTGTTGTTAAAATTGATTTAATTTAAAATTTATTTTATTTTTTAATTAGTTTGCTATTTTGTGTTTTGTATTGAATTTCATTTTCCAATTAATTTTATTTACAATTGAACTAGTTTGCAACTGTTATTCCATGGCTTGCTATCTGTCAGTTATTTGTCTCATAACTGTTGCGCCTGTCAGTGCTAACTGACCCTGGCGAACCAACTGGCCAACTGCCAAGCGCATAAAGCGAGAATTGTCTGCAATTTGCTGCAGCTGTTCACACGTCGTATGCGCAATATTTTATGTATTGCTACTTATTTTTCATAATTTATAACATAGTTTGTTTAAATTTATCGATAGATAAATTAAATTTGATTTTTTCTTTCACTTTTTTCGCTGCCGCTGTGTTAATTACATTTTAATTATAAACAACTTTAAATTGCAATTTGCATTGTGTCCAGATTTTCAATGTTCGCAGCGCATAAATTGCATTTTTGTGGTTTCTGTTCCCCAAGGGAGAGAGGGAGTTGAAATTTTACTGTGTTCCACATGCAATTAACTTTTGCACTGCAATCAATCAGTGCGAGAAACTTTTTATGCTGGCCACGCCCCATCTACGCCCCCGTCGACAAGTGCCACCTTATCATTCAATTTAGCCAAAAAAAAAAAAAATTGGCAAAGAAAACTTTTGCGCCAACTAACAACTGACCAAGGCGTGGCACATATGTGTGTGTGTGTTTCTTTGATTGGCAAGTTGTGTACACACACACACATACTCACTTATATACACACGCCGATTTGCCATCAATCATTTGGCCTCGTTCATAGTTTTAAAGCTCCAAGTGTGAGAGAAATTGTTGCTGCTGTCATCTAATTGGATTTATCCCAAACTATTCCCCAACTTTTGCCCAACTGCAGAAAGTTTTATGAAATTTAATGAAAAACATTTTTAAAGTGAACAAAAAAGCAAACATTTCCAAATTAATATTAAGAGAAGTGACATGTAAATTTAAAAAAAAATTTAAAGAAAAATTTACATAAAATTTATTTTATTTCATCTTTTCTTTCAAGGAATATCAATTAATATTTATATAAAAACTACAGCTGTCAAATTAAGCTGCCGATTCATGTGCTTTTTCATGCACATATTCAAGTGTTTCCACTTGCCAATGATGATTTATATACTTATAAATTTATTGTTCTCAAATTATACTTGCAATAAATTGCAAAAAATCAATAAATTTACATTTTTCAAGCTGAAATTTCGAATTTCAATTTAATGCACTCGTTTAACATAGTTTCAAGGGCTTCCACGAATATATATATATATATGTACATACATGCATATTGCTTCCGCTTAATGCTTTCTCTCGCAATCACAATTTCTGGGAAAAGCCTCTGAGCATTTTCCTGCAACTTTTTTGTGGCTGGGCTTCGAGAAAAAAGAGGGTATTTAGTGCGACCTTTATTTCTTTTTTTGTTTTATCGATTCAAATCTCAGAATTTTTGTCCAAGCGTTAGACCTATGAATATTTCATATTCTAGAGTGTTACAAATTATAGATCTAGTTCTAGTTTAACTTAGCATACTGTATAGGTTTGGCTTTATTCTTTCCGACTGGAAATTAAGAAAAGTGGAAATGGAAAAGGTACTTGTAAGTACAGTAGTAACTGGCTAACAAGAATGCTGCGGTGGAAAAGTTCTAATTTTAGTTTAAAAATCTTATTTTTGTAGCATTCATTTTTCAACGTAGTAAATTTAATTGAATAATATTAAAAATATTTTTTTTTCTCTTTATTTGCAATATTTGTTTATGACAAAAGTTGTATTTTTTACTTATAGAATTGATATTATTATTGCGAACTAAGCTCAAAAGGGGTGCGAAGTTCACCTCACCTGTCTACGAAGGCTGCATATAAAATATAATGTGACACAATGTGTCTATATATATATATATTTAAATGAATGTTTGTCTGTATGTCATCGATGAACTCAAAAACTACTGGACCAATTATTATGAAAATTGGTATTTATATGTATTTTTCCACAGAGAAGGCTTGCATGATATGCTCATTGATGCCACTCGCCACCAGGTGGCGCTGCAGAGTACCAACTTCTGCCCCGTTCTACCGATTGCCATAAAATGGTTTTACGAACGATGGTTTTACTGGAAGGGTTATATTTCCTCAGTCGCGACTAGAGAAATAAAATATGGTGGAAAGAAGTTAGCCGGGTCAGCCATCTATATATAAATAAAAATGAATCGCCAAATGTATTGCTGAGCACCAAAATCGAGAACGGCTCGACCAAATCGGCTAATTATTTTTGTCATATTTATGTAAAGGTACAAAGAAGGTTCTAATGGAGATAGAAAATGAACAGTTTTCTTTTCCCACACAAACCAGTTTGACGGGTCAATAACTTTTGACAGAACGAAGTCTGTCGGGGAAGCTAGGACAATATAAAATTCAATGATTTCAATAGTTTCCATAGCCGATAAATAGATTTTTCAATGCAAAACCTTTTTAAGAAGACATTTTCTGAGATAAGACTTAGTTAAGTTATCTTTTTTTTTGTTTTCTTCAAAATAAATAAATATCTTCTTATGCGTGTTTCCATTAGTAAAATATATGTTAACTGAACTTAAATATTAATTTCATAAATATATTTTCCCTTCATATAACATTTTTTTGTGTGCCCATTTCTTGCCTTCATTATGTCATAAAGTATTTTATTATATTAGTTTTAAAAACTATATGTTATTTTTCCTTTAAAGTAAAGTTTTATAAAAAAAAATATTTGATTATACTATTTTTTTAACAATTTATATTTTCTTTCTTTAATATAAAGTTTTATAGTCCTTTTCTATAAACTTAAATTGTTGCCTTTCTCAATATGTCACGCCCCCAATCTTTTGGCCTACCCTCTATTGATTAGTTCACCTTAATATTATCTTATTTTGATTCAAATTGATTGCTTTCAATAGATTGCAGCTGGTTGCAGCTGTTTGCCATTAGAGTTCCAATTTCGTCTGCCTCTTTCATCTTGAGCTAAAATCAGCTTCTTCTTCTTCAACTACAGCTTGTCAGTGTCATCTATCAGTGTCCACTGTTTAGTTGGGCCTGCGGCGTTTCACCTGCTGCCTAGCAAACAGCACACACACACACACACCCACACCCACACACACATTCTGCCCCAGTTGTCATTCAGCTTAAGCTATCTTCATTAAAATCAGCCCGCTTCGAAGTTATTACCAAACATAGCTCACTGTTGTCTTCTTTTTGTTGTTGTTGCCGCCTGATAAGCGACAGTGTAGACATCATAAAAACACATATATCTATATATATGTATGTATATTCGAGTGTGTGTGTGTGTGTGTACCTAACGCACCTAAATGCTAAAACACAAATTGAAAGCACAGAAAGAAAGAACACCAATACACATCAAGCCGTCTAAATTGCTCCACTTTATATATGTATGTATGTGTGTATATATATATGTGTGCACGTGTGCGTGTGTGTGTGTGCCGCCCTCGCATTCTGTGTATACCCCAAACACTTAAACATAAACACGTTGTCTGTGCGTCTGACTCGAAGCGCGCGCGTTTCTCTGTGCTCGTCCATTTTATTTTCTTCTTTTTTTGCTTCTTCTTCCTCTTCCATGTGCGTCTACGCACAATATGTTTCGTCTTTAACCCAGCCAAAAAAGCTTCAACCCCGCATAAGCCCCCCTTTTTCAACTCTCACTCAGTTTTCACGAGCTCTCGAATGGAAGTTTTAATGTGATTTCTCGTATTAATTTCGACCTCGTCATCGTATTGCGCGCTCGTCCTTTTCGTCCTGCTCCTGCTCCTGGCTCCAGTTCCGTTTTTCGGCATTTTCTATTTTGTCTTTACGCACTTTTACTGCTCGTTCGCTCTTGCGTCTGCGTTTCTTTGCTTTTCTATTTGATTTTGTAGCACGTCGCCGGCATCGAATTTTCTTTTATTTTCTTGCATATTTTCTTCTTTTTTTTCCGTATTTCTTGTTGAGCTTGGTGCTTTTTGCTGGGTGGCAAACCCAACTTTAACCTTTTCTGCTGCTTTGTGTCCTTTCTCTATCAGTTTCCACCCTGCCCCAACCTCATTCCTTTGCTGCTCAAGTTTTCTGCTTACTCGTTTATGTTCATCATATGAAACGCGACTTTGTTGCACTAAACGTAAGTTGGAAGATTTACAACTTTTCGGTTACCCACAAATAGGAAAAAGCAGATAGGGGAAGAGAACTACGGGAGTGGGGGCTTTACTCTACTATTTCACATTTGATAGCCAGGTAAACACACACACACACACGCACACGCACTCACTCAGATATTAAGATAGTTTCTACCCTCAAATACAAATCTCAAGTGGGAAGTTTTTGTTGTTGGATCAGAGTTGTCTGCTTAAAAAAAAAGGCATTTACCAACTGAAGTGCTTCGTTTATGCCAATACAAAGTACATCAATTCTATGAGAAAAAAAACAACTTCTTTGCATCAATTGAGCAAATTTTACAAATATTTATTTATTAAGAAAAAAAAAGAATTTTCTTTGGTTAAAGAAAACATTTATTGAAAGTTGCTATGATACTGGCAAATGATGTATGTGATGAAAGATAGTTGTCTTCATATATAGTTAAGCAGAGGAAAATTATTTGCTTAAGCTGCTTACAATTGAAATATAAATGTGAATCACCTCTTACAACTTTGTGAAGGAAAATTTCAAGGAAATTTTAAGAAGGCAAAAAAGGAATTCAAAGTAAATATGGACTACTTTATTTACTGCTGAATTTTAATAGAATCTTGGGCATATAGAAAAAATTCTAATGAATAAAACAATAATAGTAATTGAAGAAATTAATATCGATTGAGATTGTTCTTAAAGTAATTTATAAATAAAAATTCTAGAAAAAATTAATATTTGTGGAACATAAACTATTTTAGTAATATTATTATATAGATATTTTATTTTGATTGCTTTTACATTTAATTTCTTTTTCGATTCAATAAAGTCGAGATCAAAAATAGTTATTTTAGGACTTTTGGGGTATGGAATTAACGTAAAATAAGAGTATTCTTCAACCAGAGATATTTTTTAAATACTATAATATATATTTTACTTTTATGCCTTTCACGTTCAATTTCTTTTCCCATTCAATAATTATTTAAAGACTATATTTACGATTGTGCAGATATTCAAAATCGGTTTCAATTGTTGGGTGTGGAGTTTAATTAAAAATAAGAGGATATAAATTAATATTTTATAAAATATTTATAGCTTAGCAAATGTAAATTTTTTTATAAATTTAAAAGTTTTGAAAATTTTTCTCAATAATATTGTTTTTATTACAAATTGTATATTAATTTAATTATTGATTATTATTGTTTTTAAATTATTAAAAATAATTTATGAAACTTTAGTTTTCTTAATTTTATTATATGTTATTAAATTAAGTTTAACTTATTCAAATGTTAAAATAAACTTTAATTTAATCTTTTTAATATATTAAATATTAACTTAATAATTTCTTATTTATTTTACACTAAAGCAAAAAAAAAATTTCAATATAATTTAATATGCAAGCAAAAATAGCTAACAAATAAAGTGGATTTACTTTTAAATAAAATGACACTTTATCTTAATTTGATTAATTTGCTAAATTAATTTTATCTGAAATTGAGACATATTTCATTTAGCAAGTGCTAAGGGGTGCATTATAAGATCAACAGCAAATCAAAATTTGTGGCAGGCAAGAGTCGTTGCAACAGCAGGAGTTGTTGCCACAACGGTGGCTGCAACATGTGGCAGGCAACGTGCAACCGAACAAGCCGTGCAGCTCAGGCAGTCTAAGCTCGCATTCATCATTGTTGCCACAGCCGCTGCTCGACTGCCTGCCACAGGACACGTACTCAGTCATGTTTATGCTGTTGGTACTGTTGTTGCTGTTGCTGCTTTAATGGGCACGCAGTGTGGCAGGCAGGCAGTTAGGTGGCACGATTGAAATTGTGTTGAAAAAGTTTTTAATTGCTCATTATGTTTGATTAGGGCCCCATTGCTATTGCTGTTGCTGTTGCAGGCCACAAAGTGTTGCACGCTTGCTTAACAGATTTTCATCATAGATCAAAAGCCTTTCCTAATCAAAAAAAAAAATAAAAGAAAATAAAAAACAACAAAGCCAGGGCAGCAGCAGCTGCAAAGCAAACAAGTTGCAAATCTATTGTTGTTGCTGTCGAGTGCCTATTAGAGAGAGTGTGTGTGTGTGTGTGTGTTGGTGTGTGTGTGTGTGTGTTTGTACGAATTGGAGCACATAACAGCAACAGCAATAGCAACAACAACATTTGCTCATCTTTCGCTAACATGCGCCAGCCATAAAACACTTAAAGGACAATTTTTGCTGGCGTGCGCAGATTTATGACAATTGCCAGCCAAGGGTTAATTAAATAGAATTCCTAAGACTCAACCGAAAAAAAAACAACTTACCCAAACAATTTTCTAAGCCAAATGCTGCTCAAATTGCTTATACATAAATATGTACATATATATGTATATATACTTTTTGTATGCGTCGCAAAAAGGACTCTTCGATAACTGCAAAAAAAATAAGGTCCACAGGAGTCGCCTAGCAGCCTGGCTGGCTGGCTGGTTGGCTGTTATCCCGACTGGCGGCTGCCGTTTGCAACAATTGGCAGTCTCGGCGCTCGTTGTCCTCGTCCTCGTCGCTTCCAAGTGTAAACACAGCTCGGCAACTCTCGAGCTCTGAGAGCCTGAGCCATTTTCCAACATTTTTTCACTCAAACTCAAGCTGCGAATTAAAATAAAACTCAGCCTCTCGCCAACACACACACACACACACACACATTTGCACTCAAATTTTCCATCAATGGACGCTGAGTTCCCTGAACTGATAACAGACAAACACACACAGCTACAGACACACTCACACATTGAGAGACGTGCACACACAGATAGAACTGTTTAAAAAGCTGTCCAAATCAGAATACGTGTAGAAAAAAGTACACACCAGTGATAACATGAGAGAAGTTAGAGACAAGTGCTCTGGCAGACACCCTCTAAATAGGACTTGAATGCGACTAGAATTTATTATAAAGAAATAACAAAAATATTGTGTATACTGATGAATAATTCGCGGGTTTTAACAGGTTGCTAAAATCTAATATTATGAATACGAAATGATATTTTTATTAATATCTATTACCCGTTAAAAAACCTGCATTCAGTCATAAAAAATTTAATTTCTTAGACCTAAATTGTTAAAATAAAAATAAGAAAAAAATACAAATAAATAGTTTGCACAAAAATACTTAGATTATACAGGACTTAAAATCCTTGCTTCGTTTAATAAATCCCACTCGTTCTTTAATAATTTTATAAAAATTTACAAATACATTGAGATTTGATTCAATTATATAACAAAACAATAGTAACAGATATAGTTGACTATATGTTCTTAAAAGAAAAAGAGTTTTATCTATAGATTAAAAAAAGAATTACTTCACATGCTCAAGAAAAACATCTTTCAAAAGACTTTTGATTTAGATTTTATGTAAAAATCCAGCTCTTAAAATAATTTAAAATCTTTGTTTAGTAATTTCTTATACACATTTTAAGTACAGTATGTCATCGTACTCTTAAAACAAATAAGTTGAAGGAGAAAACAGTTAAAAGCTTCTTCTAAGCAAATTCTAAAATATTTCTGGAATACATATTTCTGTATGTTGGAAATGTTCAAATATCTTTGGCAGATTCTCTCAAAATTTTTCAATTTTATTTACATATTTACATGCATTAAAATATATACATAACAAAGGTTATGCATTTTGAAAGTTTTTGGAAGCTTGTAAGACTCAATTCTACTAAATAATATCAACAACTTTGCAAGATTAGTAACAGCAAGCTTAAGTTACTTAAACAACTTTCCATGTCTATAAAACTAAAGAGCTCTTTAGGCTCTAAGCGTGACAAAATTTCTGGTTTCATTCACACTTCCAAAGTTTTAAAAAGTATAATTAAGTCTGAAAACTAATACTGTATAATAGAAGAAAACTCCACTTAACAGTAGTAAATATTCTCATAACTATGCCTTGATATACATTTTGAGCCTTTAATTATGGAAAATAATGCAGCTAGAGCAGCACACATCACTTCATTCAATATTCATATACCCTATATCATATCCCTGTAGGGTATCAATATGCGTAACAGCGCGGAAAACGTTTGATAACGCCGAGCGCATAAAAGTATGCTACACAAAAGCAAAGCCAGAGCTGCTGCTCCTGTTTTGCTCTCTCCCTTCCCCTGTCTCTTCCTATTTGTGTGTCCTGTTGGTCGAAGCATAAGCACAAGGCAAAGGCGGAAGTAAAAAGGGCAGCGAGCAGACAAGACAATGAAATTGTCATAAATAACAACGCTCCTTACCAACACCAAACACGGCAATGACCAACCAGCCGAGTGATTTCCTTTCTTTTTGCCCCCTTTGTGTTCATGCCTTGCTTTCTATTTTTTTTCAATTTTTTTTGGACAGTGGCTCAACTCTTTTTTTTTTGTCATTTTTGTACCCCAAAGGGTATTTAGAGGGTATATTAAGTTTTGCCCGCCGAGGAAGTAGATAACGTTAGAGAAATGGGGGTCGCTTGGCCACTTGGGTGGAATCCTGGCTTGCAGAGCATTGTAAAAGACTGGAGCGGTTCACATTGTTTGATTTCATATAATTATATAACAATAACTGTTGCAGTATTTTCGTAGGGTTAAGACTTGCTATATAAATACTCAGATTCAAATTTGTCCTAAGACTTAGCTATGAGCTATCAATACTTATTTTTCTCATGCAAAATTAGATTTAAGCATTTAGAAAGAAACGATTATCACTGGAGTTTCAGGCATAAAATTAGTTGAAAAATATGAAAATAGTTACTTAATCGATATTCTATCGATATATAGTTATTATTAGCGGCTTTCAGGGAAACTCCCTAGATTAAAATTAGTTTAAAACGTGAACTTTAAGCAATCGATAGTTATCGATTTAATGAAATATTGATCGATTATAGAACATAGGCAGAAAATTAAGTAGAAATTATATTACGTTCCACCAATTCACTTAATCTTAAGCTTAAGTTTTGAGTTATCGATAGTTATATAGCGAATAGATAGAAAAGAAAGAAGAAAAAAAATAGCAATTTCTGCACTAAAAAGAAGAAACGATTATCAATGGAATTTCAGGCATAAAATTAGTTGAAAAATATTGTCCAATTTTAATTATTAGAAAACTAACGATATATATTTAGTTTTAATTGGCTTTCTCTTTCCTTGTCCATTGTTACTAGCAAACTTTTGCTATTGTCTTTTCTTATTTACATTTCGTCTTATTCTTTAGCTTGAGTTATCTATAATTATCGATAGTTATCGATTTCATTTCAAACTGATCGTTTATAGGAACTGTTGGAGTGACAGGCTTAGTAGATACTCTCAGATTACTGTTTTGACCCCTTATACCATGCTCTTTGTTATAGGAAATATTCATGTATGTATATATAGAAATCTAACAATCAAAGTTAATACCATTTTTTAATAACTTATCGATAACACTTATAACATTTATTAGCTTCAATGCTGTCTTTGCAACGCTTATAACTTTTCGTATAGGGTATTTGTGTGGCCTTTCACTTAGCCCTCAACCCATTTGCCACTTTTTGTTATCCTTTTATTATAATACTTTTCTTGTCTTTTTTTTGTGGTTCATGGCTCGTTCTCATAACGGAAATTTCAATGGCTGCTGCTTAAAGTGACTTTTGTTCAACTTTGCGCTCAGCTATCCAAACGGACGAGCACTCGTAGCACTCATAGTTATCTAATCGAGCTACCAGAGGACAGGGAAGCAGTCGCATTAAACTAATGTTTAGTTGCTTTCGTTACAGTTTTTGAGTGTCGACCCTCGAAACTTTGTCAGTAAATCGTGGCACGTGATGGGCATGAGCCAGGGCGTGACAAGGCGAATTGCTTCCCATACTACTTTCCTTTCATTGTATTGAATTGAATTTTATGGGCTGTGACAGTTTGTGAGCATCGCAATTGCAAATGTTTTCAACTTATTTCCACAAATATGAGTGGGCATAACTTTATTTTATTAAATATAAAGGAAACCATCCTTCTGTAAAGGTATTTAATTAGAAGTAAATGAAGACTCGAGTACCTAAGCACGCTTCATTAACGCAGCCGCCCACTAATAGTCGCTCAACCACAACGCGAGCTACACTCCAATTTCAATTGGCTTTTGTGTCATAATAGCCACAAACAATGCAACAGGGTGGCTACTGAAGATGTTTATTTGCACGGCTTAACAAAGAGCTTGACGACGGACAGTGCGCTGTAGTGCCGCAAATTGCGTGCAGTGTTGCACAACAACAACAACAGCAGCAGCAGAAGCAGCTTAATTTGTGGCCAGCTCTTTTGTTCATCAGCAAATTGGCAGTGGAACCAATTGCCGCAGCTATTATGTTGGGAAAACAAATATGATCAAATTACATGGCTCATACCAGAAGCAGCAGCAGCAGCAGAAGCGGCATCAGATAAATGAAATGGCTTATCCGAAGGCATTTAATTGCCATTTGTGCTCGATTTTATAAGAGAAAAAACTGAATTTCTGTTAATTTTTTCTTTTCTCTTGTATAAGTTCATTAAGAAAGCTGCTTAAGAGTGCTAAAGTGACAAGTTTTGTAGCTTTAAATAGACTCTCTAATATTCCAAAGTGCAGAAAATTGAGGTGTAAGTCCAGCCTCCAAGTAGCATTTAAATGCAAAAAGCTAATGTTCTTTAAATTTTGAAATCGACTTGAAGTGATCTAATATACTTAAGCTTCTACTACTATAAGCTTCTCTAGCTTATCATAATTAGTACAAGGATACATTATCCGCAAAATTTTTTTTTTCAAACTCAAACGCTCACAATATAACTACCAATTATTTTCAAAAATATTTTTTGAAAATTATTTATAGATAACGAGGTTGCTAGTATATACCACTAGCTACTATGGTCTTCAGTTATATTTTCAAAAATATAAGTTTCTGCAAGTATCACTGCTTTCTTCCAAAAATTGATAACAATAACTTAACATTCGCTACAGCTGCGTAGCATGGTTCTCTGCCGCCAGGAATTTCAATTTCATGTAAGCTATACATTTCGATACTGAAATATGAAAGTAGGATGATTGTAAAGCTATATGGAGCACCAAAAAAGTCCCAATTCTAGAGATCTTTTCTTAAGACACATTATGTTTTTCATACCCTGATCCCATTGAAAATGAGAAATCAGGGTATAATAGTTTTGCAAAAAGTATGTAACAGGCAGAAGGACACGTGGCAGACCCCTCAAAGTCTATATATTCTTGATCTGTTTCTGTCTGTCCGCATGTATGATCACGTCGATCAGAACCTATAAGAGCTAGAGACTTGAAATTTTGCACGATAATCTTTGTACGTTAAAACGTTATCGAGATTCAGTTTTTTGAGTTTATCTCTTACAGCTTTTTAGCTACAGTCACCAAATTATGCATTTAGCTTTTGGAAAATAAAATACAGTTTCGGTTTTTTTTATATTTTGAATACCGGATTCATATTTAAGAAAATCAATTAATTAAAAAATCTTTTTATAAAAGCCGCAATTTAATTTTTTTAAATTTTTTATGCAAAACCCTATTTTTAATAAAATAAAAGCATTCACTGCTGAAAGTTAGATCAAAATCCGTTAAGTCACACAGAAATTATTAAAGAAAACATTTTGTCAATCGGCAAAAGCACGCGGTAGTGTAGTGGGATAGTTAGAGACGGTGACTTACAAGCGAGGAGTCGCAGTTATTATCTGTCTGTATACTTATATGTAAAAATGCAAGCACGAACACGCCGCTGATTCGCTTAATAACATTAAATGCTTATGTTGAGCTAATAGCTTCTAAAGCGTATGTATAAAAATCATAGCATACTTTTAAGAGCATTTGCTTCAAAGAATTTTTGACACCTAACTGCATTTCTTTATACATATATAAATATTCACATATTACCTTCATATTAACTTAAAATATTAATTAATATAAATTAATCCCATAATTTTCTAAAATAAATGAATTTTATAAGTATGTATATATTTTTTAATTACCGTCAAAAATTAATTGAAATCAAAAGTAAATCATGTAATATTCTAAAATTTTTTATTTGAAAATAACATTACAGGTAAATAAAAATCAAATGTTAATTATGTGACTTTCTATAAAAATAAAATAAAATTTTAATTTAAAATACATTATTTCACTTTCATTTGCATGTTTCACAATTAAAAAATTTGCCCACATAGTAGTATATAAAATAAAATGGAACATAAATACTCATGCGAATTTCTCTTTTTAATCTCTTCTTATTTCCTTTTTTAATGCCGCACAGCAAAAATGCAATTATGCATTCAATTTAAATAAGGTTCTTTTTATAAAAAAAACGAATGGTACACCACATACTATAAATGCGTTATGCAAATATTTAAATAAATACAAAAAAAAGAAGATTATATATTTAAAGGAAATTGATAAACCGAATAGAAACCCCAACAATAACAAAAGTGTTCATAATTATAAAAGCAAATGTAGTTAAAAGTAAAATACAACTAAAAATAGTAAAACATGTTAAATACAAATTGCCAGCTTAAATTGCATCTGTATCTTTGTATCTTTATCTCTGTATCTATTTGTAACTAACACTTAACTAAACTCGACTTCGCTAATTAAAAACAAAAAATGCAAACTCAATTTCAACCCAGACCAAAAATATCAAAAATACCAATTCAAATTCAATTCAATCAATCAGCCAACCAACCAGCCAATCAAGCGCCCAATCATCAATTCCAACTGCCATTCAATCATTCAGCAACAACAACAACAACAGCAACAATAATAACAGCAACAACAGCACACACAATAAATGCAACAACAAATGGTAATAATAAATAAATCCTAAACGCACGCCATTAAATTCACAAATAAAAACGAGTTTAAATCAAATTAAAAAGCCAACAAAACGAAAACAGCCATAAAAATATTTTTGAATTAATTTCTCAATTAATTATGGAACATTCATCAACATATTTGCTGTGTTTGTTCCATTGTCAAAACGAAAAGGCCGTCGCCCGCTACCAGCTGCAGCCAACCAAGCAACAACAACGACAACCACTGAGGCAAGTCAATAGTGAAACAACAAAAGCAACAACTGCAACAACAACGTCGCCAACTCAACGCACGTCACTCAACGCTTTCGCTGGGTAAGTGAAATTCTCTAAAAAATGCGCAAATCAAAAAAATACAATTTTTAGACGCTGCAAAATTAACAAAATGTTCAAATTAAATTTCATACAATTTGCAGTGCAGTCAGCTTCCAAATGGAAAATATAAAAGAGCAATCAGGCTGAACGCACTTTGAATACACTTTAAAACTAAGAGAAAGTAAATATTTTATGCTACAAGTACATTTGCTGCAAGCAGCATGCTAAATGACACTTGCTGCCAGTATAAGACGCTTGAGTATAAGACTCGCTCTTAGCTTATATGAGGATAATGTAGAAAGTTATATAGTATAAGATGACCCTTCTAAAATTTTATTGGTGGTTTCAGCTTGGCAAAAGTGCGAGATATGCTTATATCAACTTAAGTTGAAAATCTGTTTTAATTCATTTAATGCAAACGTCAAAAATTGGTGGTAATTCGAATGAAGCTTGTGCAAATCAAGTGTGATAAGAACACCTTCGGCTAATTCTCCACCTCTTAGGTTTAGAGATCGATGCGTTCATATAGACGGACAGACGGGTAGTTTCCAAGAAGATTCTATATATTTGCAGAGCTGTAAGCTGTAATGTAGAATGTTCTACGCTCACAAATTAACTTTTCCAGATTTTGGGACAAATTTGGAGATATATTTTTAGTACTTCACATTTGTATACACTTTGGAAGTATCTAAATACCCGTATTAGTGACTTTAGCTCATAAAACGTGCGAGGTGTGCTTATATAACTATCGGTTTTAATGGATTTCAGGAAAAAGAAAAAAGTTGTCGGTTGTTTGAATCAAGTCTCTACCTCTTAGTTATTGAGACCAATGAGTTCATATATACAAACGGACGGACGAACGAACAGACAGACTGACAGACAGACCGACGAATAGACACACGAACAGGTCAACACTTTATGGGATCCTGCTGCGTGTTACATACAATTGAAAAGATTATATACCCTGATTTGCTATAAAAATAAACTTTCATGTTTAAATTTTATGATATTTTTTACAATAGCTTCGATCATTTTGTTTTTGAAAAAAAATCAGAGAGAAATCTTGTGAAATTCTGAAGCTAAATTCAGTTTTGACTGAGCAATGTATGTTTGAGGCAAGGGATAAGCACTTGGGAAGCTTAACATGTTAAAACTTTGTTTTTCACATGAAATTTTGTCAAAAACAAAAACGCATATAATGTCATTTGCACAAGTAAGTTTGAAATTAAATATCGATTTAAAATGCAATTATTTTAAATAAATTTCAGATTCGAGAATAGCAAAATTTGAGAGTTATGAAAGAATCGAAAGAATCACTGCGATGAAAATCAGTTCAATCATGACAAAAGTAATGGGGCGTCAGGGACTAGGCACATAATAAGTTCTTAGTTGATCACTCGCGATAGGCAATAGGCTTTGCTGTCGTAAATGTGATGATTAATGCAAAACGCTCCATTCGCATGAATAGTGTATAGAAAAGAGCTTGTCAGACCGAACGTCGACCACCAATCAAAAAACGCGCTGAAAATGTATTTTAAATGGCGTTAAAGCAACTGCAAACTGTGTCGCACTCGCTCATTGCAGTAGGCAGCTGGCAGTTGCAGTTTCTATTTTGGCTGTTATGAATTTCATATTAGGTCCATACGAAAATCCAATAAAAATCACCAAAAGCAATTTTCGTTAGATGGACAAAAAACAGGAATACGAAAAAAAATGTGAAGAAAAACAGGAGATTGGTTTGATAGCTGGAGTCGGACATTTTTTTCATTCAAGGCGTTTGCCAAATGTTGCAAGAGTTCTTTTTTTTTCGTATGCACTCACACACACATACATCAGCAGGGCACAAATTTGTTGCAATTTATCGTAATGGATTCGCAGGGGAAATGTGTTTCGACACGTTGTAATTTTTTTTGTCGTCTTCTTCTGTTTCGCTACGAATGTTGCTTAATTTGCTTTTTATTCAGTCAAAGCACAAAAAATGCGAGTCATTTGTAGCGAAAGCTATTTTTTAGGGAGTTCTCTGCTTTTTGGGAATGAACAAATTTGCTTTACTGCAAAAAATAATTACTTCACATTGTTGAAAATTTTTTTTAGTTGAAAACTTTAATTTGCTGAAAGAAATTTTCCATGCACTGACTTTCAGATATAATATTAAGATACAACCTCGCTGAACTTTAATAAATTTCTTTATTAAGAAATTTGAATAAAAGTTTGTAGCTTCATAGCAATTAGCTTTTGTAAGTCAACACTTTTGAACTCTTTGAAATTTGATTTTTAGACAAAACAAAACTTTTTTAATCCCTGCAGTGCAGTTGTATATATATTTTACTTGGCAATTCAGGCGTTCTGGCTTTGTGAAGAATTTGTATAGAATATAAATTTATAGATTATTATTGTCGTTTAAGCCCTATACAAATTTAGTAAATATTTCATTTTACACATTGAGTAGAAAAAGCTTTTTTCTATGATTTTTGTTTTTGCAAAATAAATTGAATTGGAAAGCTGATCGATTGATTCTAATTCAATCTTTCAATTATTGATGCTATTTTGGTATTAAGCTAGAGGGATGGGCTAACATCGGCCATGCCGAAGTTTGGTAATACCCTTGCAATTGTATATGAAATATATATGTAGTTTCTTTTGGTTTGCCATGAAGAGTTTGAGATTGAAGTGTTAGAAAAATTTTGAATCTCTAGGTGTAAACTTGTAGAATATAGAGTTTTTACCGACTAACAAAATTCAGATTTCTACTGGGTTGGGCAACAGTACACTAAATGTCAAATTGTGGAGCTCTATCTATAAAACTTTGGATTATATAATTTATTTCGATTTGCCACGCCCAGAAAAGGCGGATGTATATAATTTTTTATATTTCTGTTGAAGCTGGTAACCCTAACGAATTTGCCAGTTTTAGAGTCTCTAAATGTAAAATTGTAGACGATACATAGACGATCGGATGATTCCGAGATATACAATGCCTGCAGCCAAGTGCAGCCTATGTGTAAAATTTCAGCTCAGTAGCTCTAATACCCTAGGAGAAGATTGCGTTGATCCAGACAGACAGACGCACGGACGGACATGGCTATATCAACTTAGCTCGTCTTTCTGATCAAGAATATATATACTTTCCTTCTCTGCGTTGCAAACTTCAGACCAAAATGAATATACCCTTGTTGCAAGGGTATAAAAAGCAATTCCTTAACAGTTGCAACTGCCTTAGAGGCGAAAAAAATATATATATTTTGTTTTTACAACTGTTTTGGCAAATGGAAGATTTTAAAATAATTTAAGGACAATAAAAAAGATTTGCAAAGCAAACTGTTGACATAAAACCTTTAGAAGTGTATTTTTTTAATGAAATCGATTAAAAAATATTAATAGAATATTTTTAAAATATATTGAAATATCTATTCAATTTGATATATTAACTAAAAAATAAATTCTTTTATTTCTAACCTTTTAGAAGTGTATTTTTTTGTGAAAATGAAATCAATGAGCAAATAGCAGAGGAATATTTTTTAAATATATTAAACTATCTATATAATTTTAAATATAGGCAAAATTTTAGCCAAAAAAACAAAAAAATCTAAAATTTAAAATAATTATCTTATATATTTTTAACCTTTCCCCACTTTGAACTTCAATGGTTAATTAACAGTTATTTGAACAGCCATTTCACTTTGTTTATGCTTAGACACGCATTTCTCTAATCCTTGTATTTCCGCTTAAAAACAAAAAAAAGGACAGCATCTAATTTAAATGCCGCATCGAGTGTTTTTGCGCTGGTCAGCCAGTTAGCTAGTCAGTTTGTCAGTCTGTCAGGCTGTCGGACGTTTGTCATTTTGGCTGAAAAGTTCATTTCCCCAGTTGTCAACAGTTTATAATAGTTTTTGCCTTTGTGCGCTTGGCCCAACCAAGCGAACCGAAACCGAACCGCTCCAAACTAAACCCAGTTGCAGCAAGAGTTAGTGGGGATTGCCATTTGTTTGATGTTTCAAGCAGTCAGTGTGTTGATGTTGTGTGTGTGTGTGTGTGTGTGGGTGTGTGTCTCTGTTTAGTTAGCCATTTCTCCATGTCTGGGACTGTCTCGGGGTCTATCTTTCAATTCCAGCTGGTTTATTTCATTGCAGCACAGGCAACTGTCCCATGCAAATCTGCTTTGCTGATTAAACCTAAATAATGTTGAGCGCTTCCTTTGCTGTGGCTGTCTCCCGGCTAGCCCCGCCCCTTTAACAGCTCCTTTTGTTTGTCTGGCGCTTTAAGAGGAGCCAGCATCTGGTGTTTTATAGCCAAATGCCTCAGTGTATAATGGCTATGTGATTAGGCCTGCTCGCAGGGGAAATCACGGTAGGTCAGAGCAAAGTTAATGTTTTATCCATCACGACATACAACATTTTCTTATCGAATCCAAATTATATGAAAAATTTAGTTAAAAGTTGATTAAAGGAGGTTAACTTTTAAAGATTAAGCAGGTTAATAGATACTTGAGTTTTCTGCTACAAGTATAGATAATTCTTAAACTTACTATATTTCTACAAACTATTAATTAAATCTGATCTTAGTTTATATATTTTATATATTAGTTCATAATTTTTAGTTAGATTTATTTCGAAGTTGTAAAGTTTTAGAGAGTAACTTAAACTTACTGAAATAGAAATTCAGAAAGATTGATTCCTTTTTTTTATTCAGTTACTCATAAGCAATTTTATCAATTTTTGGTTTAAAGATTTATAATAATTTAGGATGCAATTTCAGATTTAGATTTAGATTCATTAATTTTACTATAGTCCATAACACAGACATATCCCTAACAGAGCTATCAGTTGGAAGATTAAAACGAACTTAAGCTTAAGTAAATAAAATTACAAAATTTAGTCACCTTTTAATGGTACAGTCTTACCTGGATATAATTATTGCAAGTCCTGTATTTTTGCTCAAAATCTCGATTTTTTCCTCAAAATACACGTTGTGTATATAAATTGCTTATTGAAAGAATTGTAAACTGACATTTGCTTCTTGCTTTCACAAAGTGACTTGTGAATCTATTTAGAGTACTCCATGTACAAATTTGGGTGTTTACTATATCGAGACCAGATATATATAACCAGACACGACTGTATTACGTTAAGGAAATGTATAGTCATATATGTCTGTTATTCAAAGTATAGATATATGTAAGTAATATGCTAAATTCTTATCAGCTATGGTAGAAGAGCTCATAACTATTTAAATTAGCACTTATGTGTAAATTTCTATACTTCAACATAAAAGAAAAGCTGTCGACGATGAAAGTAAATATTGTAAAGTTTCTATTTTCTGTCTTACATACAAAAAGCTCGACAGGTAGGTGTATAAATTGAGAAGTAGTAACTGGATATTCAGAAAGTTAAGTCTCGGAAAGGACATCTCTGCCTAAATAACTTTGTCAACCCTTACACATATTTTTAATAAACATAAGAACTACAAAAGTAAAGTAGGCTTAAGATATCAGAGCTATCAGAAGAGCTGATGCTCAGAAGCTCACGGAAGTTTATAGACAGAAATATATATGCCCTGCTCAGACCATAAATGAAAAGTAACTATATATATTATAGAAATCTCAAATCAATTAATTATAGACAGAAATATATATGCCCTACTCAGACCATAAACCATAAGTAGTATATCAATGCTTATACAAATCTAGAATATACCTCACAATACTGGGTATTAAGCAGTACTTTCAAGTATCCATATCCTGTCTCGATCATAAATACCAACCAACTATATTCTAGCCTTCCAAAAGCAACTCAATCAACTTAAGCTGTTATTAAACTTCTCTCTGTAGTTTCTCTTTTGCAAATAAGAGCATTAAAAAGTTGTCATGCAGCTGCAGCTAGTTTTTTGTTCTTTCTCGTTTTTACCTTTTGCTAAATCTGAGACAATTTTCAACTTATAAGAGGCCCGCCTGCATTTGTATAATAACACAGTTGAGCTGCCGGTTGCAACCGGCTGCTTCCGTTCCCGTTGTCCCCGTGTCTCTGTGTCGTCGTGTGTCCTGCCAACCTGCCTGCCAGGCCACTTGTTGTTGCACAGTTTTTCTTCTCTTTTTTTTATGGCCATGGCTTGTGCTTTATTTCCTTTTAGCCTGCACGGCTGATGCTGTTGCACGTAGCACAATTTCAATTTAATTTCTGTCTGGGCCCTTCGGCTGCGTCCTGCGCCCGTCGCTCGGCCATTGTCTTTGGCTTTGTTTGCAGTGCCATTTCCTTTGCGCCAACATGAAATTAACTTGTGTATTCGTATATATGATACTCAGCAGCAACTGCAGCAGCAACAGTAGCAGCAACAGCTGCCCAAATAGATTATAGCTGCAGTTAAATATTTGTAACTATACAGCATATATACATATATATATAAAATGTATATAACATATATGTGTAAATTCTTTTGCTTTTTCAGTCCACAGTTTAATTAAAGTGCGTGCATGGCTGCAAATTGTTTATAATGTCGATACCAACATCCAGCATTGACTGACCCATTTAATGGGGCGTCAAAGTGGGCGTCGACGTGCTGAAATAGAAAAACTGCAGTTGCACAGTGGTGCAAGTGTATTGAGTAATTGGCATACATTTTTATTTGAATTGTAAGTCAAACATAACTTATTGCTTTTTTTAATAAAGTATTTCAAAGGCAGCCATAAAATATATGAATATTTATATTCGAGTGTTTGTGTTGATTGGTGAAATATTATTAAAATTTACTTTTTGATGGCAGTATGTTTATATTGAAGATTTATGATAAAGTATTGCACTTTCATTAAAAAGAAGCATATTTAGAATATACATAAAATCTTTTTAAATTTTTGATAAAGTATTCATTATTGAAATACTTTTAAAATTATTAGCCAAGTCTTGAATCTGAACACAAGTCTACTTTGTTTAGATAAAAAATGAAATAGTTGTTCAAAAGGGAATTTAATATATCATCGATAGTTCTTTATATATATATAATATAATCATAGATGTAGCAGGGATCATAATCATTTAAAGTTGAATTAATAGAAAATAAAATTTTTTTGTTCAATTATAATCATTACCTTTGAATAATTTTATACAACTTATACCGTAATCTTTATATTTGATAAAAAAAATAAACTTGTAGCGATAGGATATAGTCGTATGATCCGGATGATTCCATTATATACAATGCTTGCAGCAGACAGACGCCTATGTGCCAAATTTTACCCTGTAGCTCTAATACTCTAGGAGGAGATTGTGTTGATCCAGACAGACAGACCGACGGACAATACTATACCAACTCAGCTCGTCATGCTGATCAAGAACATAAAAAGGTTATAAGGTTGGAGATGCTTCCTTCTGTGTGTTGCAATCTTCTCCCTAAAATAAATATAACTTTTTTACAAAGGTATAATAATAATTATCATTGATGATAAGCGTAAAAAATCTGAAATATTTATAATAAAAGTCATGGCGGAAATGCAGAGATTGAATATAAGTATATATATTGGCGGCTCCCATTTCCAATATAAAAGTGTGATTTTTTGTTAAAAAAAATAAAAATAATCATTATGTACGGTCCTTGATATATAGTAAAAATTTGATATTATTGATTGCAAGCTTGGCTTCATCAAGACATCAGCAAAACTAAAAGACTTTTTGATGTGAAATATGCGGAAAGAGACTAAATCAATTTATCTAATCATAACTCCTAAAATAAATGTATGACATATAATATTTGATTTACTATTCAATACTTAAAGCATAAAATATACGCTGCAACATGAACGCAAGCTTTAATTACTAATTTCAAATTATATTTACTTTTTGCATATATGTATATTTGCAATCAAAACTAAATTTTTCTAATTGCCCATCCCCGCTTCCTGTTGCCCCTCTCTTTGGCAGCTGCTGTAATTACAAAGCACTTGTTGTTTGGGCGCTTGAGGCTAACAGAAGTCATGCCACGCCCTTGCCCCGACACCCTTTCACTGACTGCAGTGTGTGTTAAGAGCGCGGCAATAACCGCACTTGAATCGCGCGCACAAAAGTATGCAGCACTATTTGGCCAAATGACTTTTGACGCTCGACGCTCGACGCATGGCAATATTTGCATGTGGTTTTCGGTGTGTGTGTGTGTGTGGGAGTGTTTATGGGCATGTTAGTGCCGTTGAGTGCTGGCCCCACGCTGGCGTAGCCCAGCTTCGAGTGACTTTCAAATAAATATCGTAAAATGTGGGAGGAAAAAAAAGGAAAACGAATTTTTACCATTGAAAAATTGCGCATAAATGTTTCAAAGTGCATTTCTCTCGATTTTACCCGCATTGACGTACAAATGTGCAAAATTTTTGTTGATTAGCTCAGCGAATGTTTGTATTGGTATTTGCTAAACAGCTCAGCATTTCATTATTTGCAGGCATTTATTTGGCACATCTGCTTTGGAATGTAGATAGAGCCAACAATTGGCACAGGACTCAATTCATTGAGGCGGATGGGAGTATTCCGACATACAGATACTTCGATGACTATTTAATGAGTTTTTTCAATTAGCTTCAGTAATTTTGTTTGAACAAAAAATATATCCGTTAGCTTAAATATTTCATTTGTTTTCTTTTAATTATGGGGTAAATTATATTAGATTTTTATATATCTTATGTTTTTTTTTATTATACGAAATATTTATTGTAATCAAAATAAAAAAATATTTGTGTTTCTATTATTCTATCTACTTGATTCTTTATAAGAAGTTTTAAGATAATAATTTAAGGCTAAAATTTAAAATACTTTTTTTGTATATAAGTTTCTTGAATTCTATTTAATTACTATTTACCTAGGAAGGTCGAAAGAATTGAATGAGGTCTGTAAAAGTAATACACACTGAAAGTGAACTTTATCATTTCTCTGGCATTGTTAGAATACATAACAGGTCTATATATTGAATAAGTTATACAATATAATACATGATAGTGTTAAGATAATATTCAGCTATTCAAAGAGTCCTTGAGGTCCGCTTGATATGCATATACATTATGCAGTAGATATAATTGTCTTTAATTTTCGTCCGTTTGCTTCAATGGCTGCGCTCTGAATTCAATATTTTTTTAGTGGCCGCGCTTCGACTCTTCTATATTCAAATCTAGTGATGTCAACTCGAACTTAACATATGTGTTGATACATTCGTCCACTTAACATTAGTTATCATAATCTTATGTTATGTTTAACGGCTCGGCGTACAACAAATATAATATAACCAAAGGTTAGGCTTCATTTTCTGTAGTAGAGATATATTTTTTTACACAGATATCATTATATTTTAAAATGTCTTCTATTCGTCTGTTCGCTTTGGGTTCTTCCTACAACATTTCTTATAAACAAATCTTAAGATCTTTATATTGTTTAACTCTTATAGTCTTCAATTATTGCTTTAGTATTGCTTTGAAAACAGACTCGCAACTTTCATTGTTTATCGATAAAACGTAAATCATATAAGGAAAAAATGGATTATTATCTTGTTAAAAGGCTTCTCTCTAATTTAAAAACTATCATAGACATTTCAAGTTTTCTTTAATTTTCAATTTTGTCATCCAAAAATAACTTTTCTTTACTTATCATTTTTCTAATATTGACACCACAAAATACTATGCGATTGACCTATGCACACATTTTGAGCTCTAGTTTTTTTTGCATTTCAAAAATTGCAGCAGAAAATGCAAGCGCCAAAAAAGCGCTTTGGTTGGCGATTTTTACGCTTCCTAAAGCATAAACTCAAACAAATTTGCTCAGCAGCCTGTGTGTGCGTATGTGGGTGTGTGCGTGTCTGTAAGTGTTTGCCTGTGTGCATGCCAAAGGGTTCAATTATGAGCAGAGCTCTTTTCAGGTGAAAAAACTCCTAAAAGCGTATCCCCGGCTGGGGAAACGAGCTATGCAAACAAGCCAAAACACTTTGGCAACTCTGCCAATTCAGCGCGGTGGCAACTCTGCAACTGTAATGTGTGAAAAATGTATAGCCCCTCGCCAGCTACAAAGCCCTGTCCGCAGGGAGCTCAAAAAGCGCCTTCAACTTCGAGCCAAGCGGGATTTCATTTCTCCCATTGTTGTTTTTGTTTTCTTGTCGCGCCTAAGCAACTGCAACTTTTATTGGCAAGTAAAAAATGGGTTGCGGTCAGGTGAGAGAGAAGGACGAAGGGGAGGAGCGAGTGGCATTTCAATTTCAAGGCTCATTGTGTATGACTCAGGCATTGGTGAACCATTAAATTAACTTTAAAAACTTTGCCAACGCACAGTGAAAACAAAACAAAAGACCAAAAGCGAAAACTAAACTTGAAATTAATTAACCGCGACAAGGCAAAAGCAATTTAATAAAAAAAAAACAATGAAAAATACTAAAATCAAGTCCTAGAGCAAATGCGAAAGAGTCTTTGCAATTTAAACTTTTGCAGAATTTCATTTCATTTCCTGCCACATAACTCATAAAGCCCCTAATTACGCGAACAGCTGACGCGGACCAGAGACAAAATAAAACCGAATTGGGTGGCACCACAGTAGACCAGAATGCCAAAGACAGAGAAAGAGAGAGGGAGAGAGGGGGAGAGAGAAGTAGGCGAACAGTAGCCCCTCAGCTGTTACCAAAGCAAAGACAAGCTCGCGATTTGTTATATTAAAACAGATAATTTTGTGTATGCGGCTGTGAATTAAATAAGTTTTAGAGCATTAAATTTAATATTCTTGAGACTATCTGAAGTTTTAATACACTTTTTGGAAAAGCAATAAAGAAGTTGAAGAAATAATTTTTATTAAATATATTTAAGATTTTAAAATTAGAAATAAATTATACAAAATTTAAATATTGCAATTTTAAAAATATGTTAAAAATAAAGAAAAAAAAGTAAAAAAGAATTTGAAATTATAGAACATTATTTAATAAATAAATTAATTTGAGCTAAAAAAAAATAGAAACTTGTTGTACAGCTGCTGTTCCAGCAGTTCATAATGAGTTATGATTTCTGAAAATAAAAGAGTTATTCATATTACGGTTGGGATTTATACTGGTAGTTTTAAGATAGTTAAATATATACAGAAATGTTTTAATATTCATTGCAAATAGTATAGAATTGCTTAGAATACAAAATACAAGTGTACTTAAATTTTTTTTTAAGTTCTTGATAATGTAGCATTTGTAGCTCAGAGATATTGAATACCAGCCCGACAGAACCCACTTCAGTGCATAATACGATCTATTATATAACCAAAAATATCATAAACGACAGTTGCAAATAGAAAGAGATATAAATAACCAATGTCCATTTACTAAATTAACAGTTTTTCTTAAGCTTAAGTCTAATATCAAAATGCAAAATTTTTAAATACAGTACGCCATGAACCAATTTTACTTAAGAAAATTTAGACCAATGTTTCTTAAAATCTTCATTTGGAATATATCCTTTTCTTAAGATTTTTTCGGAAACATCTACTAGAGGCGTGACCAATTGGAAAATCTTGCATACTTTAACAGCCTGAAGCTGAAGATGGCCTTTTTTTTAAATATTTTTTCTTTAATCATCGAATCATCGATGTTGTAATAAATTTAGATGTTTCTAGACTACGAACAAGTTACTTGTCTCTTTTCTTATCGATATTGAATGGAATACAGTCAAATCTTGATAGTTCATCCCCCCGCTAAATCGAAAACCTCAATATTTCGCAGAAAATTTTGCCCTCTTGAAAACAATTTTGAATGCCTGTTCGTTAAATAGAGTTCCTGTGTAATTCGTAAAAATGTGATCGCCTTGCCATTTCGAATTATCGGCATTCGAGTGTATACATTAAATTTAAGTTTATTTAAGAATGAAATGTACTTATGATTAATTGAAACATATTATTAGCAAATCCAATTCAGCTCGAGGATGTATCAACATGGCTTACGAACTGACTGGCTATTCTGCAATACCCTATAGTTTTATTTTAAAAATAAAATAAAATCAAAGCGTATTCGCAAGTACCACGCACGTGTAAATTATTGTGGCTTGGCCCCCTGCCTCGTTCGAAGGGAACGCCTGAAAGCAGGCTATAGTATTTGTTGTTCTCGTTGTTGCTGCGGCTTCTTCTTCTTCTTCTTCAACGGAACAGGCGGAACGTAACACGCCACGCAGCCTCGCCGCATGTATTTCAATTATTGCATTTCCGTGCTCCTCTGCCTGTCCCTCGCCTTGCCTATGGCCCACCCCCTACTTGTTCGCTGTTCGAGCATCAGAAACGCGTTTGTGCGCCCCGCCCATTTGGCAGCCGCCCTCGAAAGCATTTTTTTTATGGATTTTTAATTTGCGCCAGGCGCGCATTTTTTACTCCTCTTTTTTATGTATTTTTTTGTTGTTTTTGTTTTTTGTTTGTTTTTTTGTTTTTGCGCGCTTTTTACGCAAATTCATTGTTTTAATTTACTCAAGTTTGTTGACCGAAAACAAAAACTAATCAATGTGGGAGGGTGCCAGAGGGGCGTCACATTCTAGCAAGGTGACAGAAAGCAGTCGACAGTCGGCTGGTCAGTTAATGAGGTCAAAGCCCAAAATAGGGTTAAACAGTGTACACAATTTTTAATTAAACATTAAGTTTGTCCAAGTTTTTGTTGTGGTTTTCTATCCGACATAGCTCAAAGTATATCTGTACATATATATATCTCCAAATATATAAGTATATATACTCAACCGCAGAGCCCTTTTTCGTGAAGCGAAATATATACTTCAAAAGACGAAACTTGCGAAAATAGCTAGCAAAAGTGAATAACTATAAGTGCAAAGGTGTAAAAGGGGAATCGGCTAATGAGATAGAGCTAAAAGAAAAGTTTATCTTTTTCGACATCGTGTCGTGTGTGTGCACGTACAACTAAATAAGAACTTCAACTAAATTCATAGTTCTTTGAGGATAGCAACAATAAGGGATTAAATTTAAGTGGATTAAGGTATACGTATTTTAAATTTGAAAGGGATTAAAGTTAAATTGTAGAAATGAGAAATGAGTAGAAAAGAGAATGAGAAGAAAAGAGAAGCGAAGAAAACACAAGACAAATAAGGCGAAGAAAAAGTAGAGAAGAGAAGACATGAGAAGAGACGGTGAGACAGAAAAGAAAAGTAAAGAAGAGTAGAAGAAATTGGACAGGAAGAATATATAGAAGATCTTACAATTGAAAACAGATAACAGGACATGAGGTCAAATGAGAAAGGATAAGAGAATGAGAAGCAAAGTGCAGATATGAAAACAGATGCAAAGAAATGAGAAGAGAAATAGGGAGAAGAGAGAAGAATCGCATCGAAGAGATGAGAGTAGAGAAGAGATGAAAAGAGAAGGGAATACTAAAAAAAAATAGAGAAGTTAAGATAATATGTATTAGATAGTTAAAGTAAGATGATATAAAGACTTAAGAAAGTGTAATACTCTTAATAATCTTTTAGACATATTTTAGATTTGTGATATATGTCTGAAGTAATTATTTCAATGCCAGCTGCGTAGCTGCATATGCATAGCTGGCTATGTATTATAGTGGTAAAGACATGACTTTAACGAATCGTCTTTGAAATATATTTTAAAATTAGTACAGTATATTGCACCTACCTAGTGATGGCAAATGTAATTCATTAATCGATTTCTTAATCATATGATTAATTTAAGCTGAACAATTATTAGTAGCTATTAATCTAAGAATAGAAAGACAAAAAAAAACAATTAATCTATAATCGATTCTATGTATGAAAATGGCAAATTGTGCATAGCATAATTTCAATATCCTTTGCATGTTGGTCTGTGCTGGATTCGGACGTTTGTTTATCCTGGCGTCTTCATTACAGATGGTTGGGGTCTAAAAATAGGTAAATTAAAATAAAATTATAATCAATGAAATCTGAAATAATTTTCTAGAGGGATTCATTTGCAAATTTCAGTTTCAAATACTGAAGTATATTCGTTGTGTTTAAGAATACTTTAGTTGCTTTTAACACACTCGACACTGTACCTATTTTTCGTTTGTTTTGGAATATTTCCACATTTTGCTGTTTGTTGGTGCCATAGTCTTTAAAAATTGCTCTGCCAATTTTCATTTGTAACGAAGCAATTAATTGATGCGAATAATCGATTAACGTAATTAATCGAACACCGATACAATTAAATCGTGAATTGTAACAAAATAATCGATTATTGTGCATCATATGATTAATCGTACCATCACTACACCTACCTAAGACCTGCATGAATTGGGCTGTCTTCTACTCCTTACAGGAAAATCACTATTTGCATTTTATCTCTCAAATATCTAATTTGTTTAGATCTGCGAAAGAGTCCACCTGCTTACAGCTGGGCCAACCTGTACAATATGCTCCGAAGTTGCTTATTTCTTATAGCAGAGTCTGCCTATAGTATGCTTTATAATTTTAAGTTAGCTAAAAGTTTCCAATTAAGAAGAATGTGCCGAGCTGAAGTTGGCTTTTATTTCAAAGTCGTTGGTGAATATTGAGCATAAGGTATCTGCTTAAGGTATCTTAAAAACTCTCAATTAATGCCTTATACAGATTTTTTAAATAATTGTTATATTATTTTAAGTAAATTATATGTCGCTATATCTAACATAAGACAACATTCAGTTAACTGTATGAAATTTATTTTTTTTTGTCCAACAAACTTATTAACATGTTTTATTTTCTTTCAACTTTTTATTACAGGCAACATTTCACAACTAAACGAAACAACGATATTTAACTGAACAAGCTAAACTAAAATTATAAATATAACAACAACAACAACTGCGACTAACGGTTTCTCAAGCTCTTTCTGAAAAAAAAGCACACACAGAAAGCTGAAGTAGTATTCAAATGATGTAAAATAAATGAAAAATAAACTAAAACTCTGGCTGAAAATGCGTGACCAGAAAACCGGAAATTAAATTTGCAACAGCCATAACCTCAAAAAAGTAGTGCAAACAGACCGCAGTAAAACAAAATAAATAACATTAAAAAAGAGCGAAAGGGAGAGAAACTAAAAAAGGGAATTAAGAAATTTTGCTGGTAAATATTTGCAGAGATTAACGAAAGTGGATTAGAGACAAAAATTTTAAAATCAAAAGCAAGATAAAAGCGACACAAATATATTACAAATAACAAGAGCAACAGAGAGGGAGAGAGAGAGTGAGGGAGACAGCTGAACTTTGACCCACTCGACGCGTTTGTCTTTTGGCTCTTAGTGTTAATCACGGTAAACGTGCCTGGACGCACAGGACGAGCAGGACGTGGCGTGGCGAGGCAGAAGTTGGGTGCTGGCTACTTAAAACCCGGGGCGACAGCCCAACACATTGTTGCAGACACTTTCGCTCTCGCAACAACAACAGCAACAGCAACAATTTGCAATTCAAACTAAAAGCAACGCAAAAAAACAACAAAAAACCAAGGACATGGACTCGTCGTCGTCGTCGTGTTTGTCGCTGTTTGTCGCGTTGATCTTCCTTGTGATAATTAAAGGTGAGTGCAAGCTTTACAAATAAACAAACTCACACTTTTACAATGCACAATACACATTCACAAAAGGAGAAAAAGTGAGAAATGTCAGAAAAATATTTCATTCATTCAAATGAAATTATTTTTAGCATTAATTAATTAATTAACTGATGCAGTTTGACATTTCATAGTTTGAAAATTGCATATTATTTAAAGAGCTTATTAATGGCTCAGCTAGTTGATATAATTGAAATGAATGAATTATAATTAAGATCTCTGATTTTGTGAAGATACAAAGACACAGAACTTGGAATTTGTTTCGTAAAATATCAGAAAAGTCCACAAAATTATTTTAGATTATCGTAGAGTGAGGAGTTAATGAGTTGAAGCTATCAGAAAGTAGATTGCTTAACATCTATCATATCTATAAGAAAGCTGTATTTTAAATGTTTTCTGCGTTTGCCCAGTTGATCAAATTTGAATTACTTCCTAAGCTACAGTATTATTCAAATTTGACTTCAACTGGCTTGCAGGTTCTTTACAGACTTAAAAAAATTGTTGGGAATTTGTATCAAACAAGTTCATTGCGTAAACTAAGATTTAACATATTTCGAGGAAAAGAAAAATCATTTAGTAAAATTCTAATTATTAGAATAGAATTCGATTCAGTAAATCACCTGAAAATTAAAGGATATTGATGAATAAAAAAGACTTTTGCCTAAGCCAAAAATATGTGTTTTATCAGTAAGGCCTATGACTTATTGAATAATGTTTTACAAACTTATTGCTTCATGAGGCTGAAAAGGAGTAAATTTATGGTTGGCCCTATTACCTCTCAATAGTGCAATAAATTTGTACTTAAATAAAAAAAAAGTCAGCCAACTTAAGATAAATGTTCTGTTAAAGAGGCAATTGGCCCCGGATTCTTGACAAAAAAATAAAAAACAAAACTTTCATTCAAATCAAATATTTATCAAGCTTATAAAGTAAAAATTTAGTTATAACAGTTATATTTTGGCATAAATTTTATTATTTCCATAACTTTGGTTTTAAAATTAAAGTCTCAATATCTCGCATGTTTTATAGAAATTATCTAAAGAGCCGTCTTGGTTCATTAACAAAATTAGATCTTCTAATTCTTAAGGAATGCGGTAAACGTTTATCATTAGTCAATCACTCAATCAATTGCATTAGTATAGAGTAACACAAGAAATTGATTAAGTAACCTGTATACACATTTGGTGCATAGGCTCTATGGTGATACTAGTTGTCAGGTTTAGTTATTTTATTATTTAACATAAACGCTGTTACTTTATTTAATAATTATTTATTAAACCTAAGGAATGGGAAGAACACTTAAAAAATATGCTCTTTTTAACCATCTTAAGGGGCGAGAGCCGAGCAGTTTTTTTTTGCTAGTCGGTTTGAGTGACCTTTTTCAGTCTGATCTTCCACTGGGGTCAGGTAGTATTAAAAATGAAAATGAAAATTAATTCATATTAAAAAACAGCCAATTATATACATTTTTATTTGAATAAGTATGCTTTTAGAATTAGTCTTTTTGAAGCAACTTTTAAGCCAAGTAGCCATTACCAAAGATGAAGTCAGTCAATCAGTCAATCAAACAATCTGAAAATATCCATAAAAATTTCCTTGATTATGTATCCTTAAAGTGCTCAATCAATCAATCAATCAAAACAAACACTTTTACATATGTAGATATTGATAAAAATAAATAAATTTAAAAAAAATATTCATCTTGCCTGCGTGTCTTTAAAGTTCTATTGGCATCTTTTAAACATTCTTAGACAGATATCCTTTTCTATACTTTTCTTATTCTACGTACTTCGTGTTTTGCTGAGCTCGTTCCATATAAAAGTTGAGAGGTCCTCGTTGGTACAAATCCTTGTGTGCCACTATCAATTTAAGAGTGCACAACTTTCAGGGCTCTGCATAAATCTTCTTGTCACATTACTAACATGCCACAAAGCGCGACGCTGACTGTTGCACTCGCCCCGCCCACCGCGCATCGTGAATCGCCCATCGCCCACCCATCCACGCCCCTACTCTCTTACCTAGTTACGTGCCAGCACATTATTCAATTCCACATCGGATTTTTCAATTTTCTTTGCCAACATTTCACGGCGCTTTAAGCAGACCAAACAGAGGAAACCACCCGAACGACAAATGTAAAAGCCACACAAACTAAGTGTGTGTGTGTGTATGTGTGTGTAGAGGTAGGGTATATAAACATGTATATCTGTATTCATATAGGTATAGTCCATATGGCAGTTGGTTGGGAGTATTCCCCAGAAGCCCGCCATAAATTCACATTGTCGCCATCGCCCATGGAGATCGCTCCGAGCTAGAAACTTGGCCATATTTTTTAGTTTGTTCGCGTAGCAGCTCTACAATTGCCAAAGTTAACAAAATACAAAAAAAAATACCAAAAAAAAAAAAGAAAAAGCGCGGCAATGAGACAAATATTTCGAGAAGAAAAAAAAAGAGAAATGAAATAAAATACTCGCACAATTGTCAGAGTGAGCCCCAGGAGAGCCTACTTCAAATCTACAGCTGCTCCCCAGCGCGCCAAACACACACACACACACACACTCGCTGCTTTTCAAGTTTTCTCTTTTTTTTGCATTAAATCGAGAAGTTGTTTTTTCTAGCTCGTTGAGCTGCGCTGCGAGTGGGAGTCGAGTCTCATGTGTTTGTCAAAAAAAAAAAAAATATAACATATAAGAACGTTGCAGTCGGGCGCTACCGACTGCATGGATACTTTTTCACAGTGAAAAGACAGTTTAATTCAAAAATTTTTTTTTTTCGAATTCATCACACGGACTCTAAAAATTATTTGACTATCAGTAGAGGCGTAATATTTTTGGTTATTCCAGCGCTGAAGCTGTGGAAATTATTGATTTTTCCGATGTGATACAACCCCAAGTGGCGTTTGTCAATGATTTTTGGTCAATGTGAGAAGGAACAACTTATTTGTCGAATTTTTCGGATCTAGCTATAAAACTGGGAAGGATATAGTTCTTACTTCTTCTTCTACTGAGCTGTATATATCTTATATATTTTACCTACAATTCTTAGACTGCAGTATTGACAGAAATAACAGTATTTTTGTCTTAAAGGATACAGTATTTCCAGTGGGTGCAAGAATTTGTTCCAAGTTTCAAGTCTCTAGCTTCAAAGGTGTTGAAATATTGCGCGTTCATATAAACAGACGGGCATATGGAAGACATTGCACAAAGCCAATACACTCCTTTAACTTCCTGAACGAGTATAAGCAGCGACGTACGATTCTCAATTGCTCGCAATGCTCCACTTGCATTGTTTCCACGAGACATCAACAAACTGCATTAGCATTAAGTGGCTGGCCCTTGTGGCCAGCAATGGAAGCAAATGCCACAAAAAATAATAATAATAATAATAATAGTTATTTCAGTTGCTGCAGGGCAGTGGAAAAGCTTTAAAAAATTGTTTTAAATTTTTTTTCCATATTAACCATCTTTTATTGCCAGAGACTGGCAATTTAAATATATATTTCAATTCAATATTCAATATTCAATTTTATATATTTATTTTTTTTGCTGTACTATTGTGGAAAAACATATGCTTAACAATGTGGTTAAGACAAATGTTCCATTTATTTGGTTTTTTTTTTACCCTGAACCTATTGAAAATGGGAAATCAGGGTATAATGCTTTTGCAAAAAAGATGTAACTGGCAGAAGAAGGCGTGGCAGACCCCATAAAGTATATACATTATTGATCAGGGCGACAAGCTGAGTTGATTAAGCCCTGTTCGTCTGTCTGTCTGTCCATCCGTATGAACGCATTGATCTCAGAACCTATAAAAACTAGTAGCTTGAAATTTTACATCGAGTTTCATTCATTGTTCATGATATGGATTAAAAACGTTATCGCGACTCAGTTTTTTGAACATGTCTTTAACATTTTTAAGCTAGTCACAAAATTAAAAGCATTTAGCTTTATGTATATAAAATACATTTTCGGTTTTCCAAATTTAACAAAATAAATTTTATTGAAATTCACTGTCAAATATAGCTACAAACTACATTTTGCTGACCTTTTAAGGTACTATCGCAAATAAAATAAAAGAATTCAATGCTGAAAACTTAATCAAAATTCGTAAAGTACCACAAAAATGACTAAAGAACTCACTCGGCAAAAGCACGTGGCATCAAACGCTAAGCGTAAGCCACCGTTCTATGCGTGTGCACACATACATTCAAATTCGGGGGCGGAGTCACAGGTTCGAATCACGATAAGCTTTTCAATGACAAATTTTTTTTTTTGTTGCATTCATAATAATGTCTATCTATATACAATATATCTCGTAGTCGGGCAGTCCCGACTAGAGCATTTTTACTTGTTTTTACACAAAATATAGCATTGCTTCCTAATGAAAAGATTTCACTAACTGCTTCATAAAAGAAAGGCAATCAATTGCCTCAATATCTCTCAATAAAGCTTATTACCAACAATTTTTTGGCAATATATTCTTATCACAAAATATTTATTTGCAAATTTATGTTACTGCAGTGCAGTCGAAACATTTTATTTATATAAAAAGAAATTGGTATTGGTGTAAAATTCAAAAGAAAACTCCTTAATTGCCTTAACAGGTTTCCACAACTCTTTTTCCCAATTACAGCTACTCACATTTGGGTTTTATCTCCTGCCAGAAATCTCTCTCTCTCTCATTTGCTGCAATGCAGTGGAATCAACTTAAAAGAAAATGTCTCACAAACGGTTCGATTTTTCGTGTTCCTTTGTTTATTATGGCTTCGACTACATATCTCTGATTAAATGCATTGTTGCAACTTAAGCTGCTGCTGCTGTCCAGTGGAAACACGGCAAGAGTTAAAAACTACTTCAGTCTCTCTTCAAAACTCTTATTGTTTATTAAGGCTTCCCGATTTTTGCTTTGCAGTCAGCTCGTAGTTAAGGCAAATCTTTGTTGCTCTTGCTTCCTGTACGCTTCCTCCTTCTCTCTGTCTCGCTTTTGCTGTCTCTCTCGCTCAAAGACAATGACTAATGAAGATGGCATTCGCATTCGGATTCGCATTCAACTTCGTGGCAGGACAAATATTTTCAATAAGCTTCGCTGTAACAAACTGCGCACTGATTGGAAAATCAGCAGTTGAAAATTGCCCAAAAGGGAAGACAGCAAACTGAGGCAGGGAGTGGAGAGGAGCAGGCGTGGCTGTGGGCCAGAGGGAAAATACAATATTTCAGAGATTCAGCCAAATGCTGTCAACTTGTTGTTGTTGCCAGCCAGCTGGGAAGCGCATAAATTTCATGGCAATTCGAGAGGCCTGCGCACCTTGAAGCTGTCCTTTCAACTCCCTCTGTCTGCTAGGGTAGGGAACTCTCGCTATATATATTGCTGGTCATATATTTTGGTCTTAAGGCATTTTATGCATTGCGAAAAATTTAAATGACATAAATTTCTATTGGATTTTCGTGGGGCCCAAAGCCAAAAGCCAAAATGTACATTCAAAATGTCCTCAACATATTTTTGGGCTTTCATTTACATACCGAAAATGCTTTTAACTATGGCTTACATTTACACAGAGGCGTTTGCAGAGGGGCGTGGTCAACAGATAAGCAAAAAGTGCAAAATAATTTTAAAATAAATTTAAGAATATGTTAGTCAGTAAGCATTTAGCAGCCACTGTGTCGGCTCTGTGTCGGCACCCATAAAAGTTTTGGAAATCCCCTTTGGGGAGACGCCACTGACGCCTGCAGGTAATGCGGATAATCCAAGTTGAGGGGAGACGACAGCGTCGACGACTTCCACTTCCGCTCCAACTGCACGCACGGCACAACTTTCAAGGCCGCCAGCGGGCAACCAGCCAACCCACGCCCCCACCCACCGCCACTCAATCGCAAAGCAAGCTGCACTGTAAGAAAAACAAGTTTTAGTTACGCGCTCTGCACTTCCGTGGCGCCGAAAGCCAACTTCTTCTTTCGCTTGTCGAGTCCTCAGTCGTAACCTTGCTCGAAAGGCGCGCAGAGGCGGTGGGCGGGGCACCTGTAGGGCGTCGCATGAGTCAGCGCTGCCGCCACTAAACTTTGCAAATAAGTATTTTTTATGCGGCCAATCCCTATCAGAGCCAGCCCAACCCCACCCCCATTTCCCTACCAGCCACTGTCCCTGGCTGTCGCTAGATCGTAAAAAAAAAACTTAGTGCCTGCGCCTAAATAACCGTAAACGGCACTCGTGGGCCTCCCGCACAACAACAAACTTGATAGGCATAAATTTGCTGTAATTTAACGCATTCAATTACAAAAACAAAAAAGAAAAACTCGCGAGCGTCTTGCGACTTACTTAAAAATGTCATAAAATGAGAACAAGTAAGAGGCCCATAAAGGACAATACTCGACAATGGAATCCTGCCAGGCCTTATCAAATTGCCAGCTAAAAAAAATATATTGCGAGCGACATTTCCGACCCAGCAAGCACCTACAATCAGCTTAAATTAAAGCTATAAAAATGTGACAAGTAAATAATAAGATAAAATTATTAGTTTCAAAAGTAAACAAAACATAAAAAAATTCTTTCATATAAAGATAATTTTAAAAAATATTTAAATTAAAGTAAAAATTAAAAAAAAAATAAAAATTTTATATGTTTAAAAATTTACCTTATTATTTAGCAGCTGTTAAATAAAACGAACTGAAATGCTATGTGATATAAATAAAATGAATGTCAGCTTTGTTCGGTTGAAAAAACTGAATTGAAAAATCAAAACTATTGCCATTAGTTAGTTATTTATAATAGAGCTTTGCGAAAAAAATTAAGTCTGCAAAAATTCAAAATTTTTATTTTCAAGGGGTAGGGAGAAATATCATTAAGTATTTGACAAATTACATATATATTTAACAGCGTTCCTATTATTTTGAATACAACTGTATGTTTGTTAAAGATTCAAACTGACAGATAGGCAGACGGACAGCGCTAGAACGTCTCGGCTGCTGATTCTGATGAGGAGTATATATACTTCAAGTAGTCGGCCATGCCCCCTTTTGCCTGTAACATACATTTTAACATACATACTTCATGGTGAACATTGTAATAATAAAATTTATGATCATTCTGCACACCCTTAACTGATATTTTAAAATATAATATTAATAATGATCGATTCGGTTGACATATAATCTATATAATCTATCACATAGGTCAATTCCATAAACAATCTTTACCCTTAAGTTAAGTATAAGATTGAACAGTCCTCTGTTAATTACTTTTGCAAGCAACTGGCCTCGCTGTCTGTTAGCCAAAAGCCTGTAAACAGCATGCAGTCTGTTAACTCAATGCAAGTAACAGCGCTTTAACATATGCTATGTTAGGCACATTACACACCATCTAATTTCTAAACATATCTTTTATAGCCCTATATTATTTAATATACAAAGATAAACCAAATGTCGAGTCGACAGCAAATAGGTTTTGGCTAAAAGCAGGATATATATAGATATATACATATACATATGTAAATGAATATATATAAAATACCAAATTAAAATCCAGACAATTCTCAGCTGTTTGCCAGCCACTCGATGCTAGCGCTAAAAGCGTTTAAAATGAAGAGTTGCCATTGAGGTAAAAAAAACAGAAATCGGGGAGAGGGAGAGGCTACTGGGCAGGGGCGTGAGCGAAAAAAAAAGATGGAAATAATTGCGCCCAAGGCGACTACAAAGCGAATTACAAACAGAGCTCAGTGCCGCGCGCGTTCTTTTTCTCACTCACACGCTCCCCCTCTCCCTCTCTCTTTCTCTCTCAATCGCTGTCTCTCTCTGTCGGGCAGCCCAGCGGCGCCGAGGCGCCTTAATGTATGCAATGCCCGCGTCAGCCTAAATGAATGTGAATGTATATATGTATATGTGTGCGTATTTAGTATGTGTGTGTGTGTGTGTGGGTGTAGACAACCCAATTGACTTACAAGCGACGTTTTCCACCTGCCCAAAAAAAAAAAGAAACAACAAACACACACACATACAAAACATGCAAATTTCAAGGCACAGCGCGAGTTGTTGCCTTTGTGTCGCATTTGTTGTTGTATGGCGATTTGCATAGGCAAAGCAAAGGGGGCTGGAGAGGGGCAGGGGCAGGGTTTGCGTTGGGTGCCCAGGCAATAGCTACAGCTTCTGTCTCCATGGTGACATTAACAAAGTGGTGGGCAGGGGGCGGGATCTGTTGTGCAGCTTTTAGTCGGTCAGGTGAGCGTCAAGGAGCCAAGGAGCCGAGCCGGCTCGACCCAATGACTGACTGTGCCACATCGTGTGGCATTGAGTTATTTCGTGCCACAATGAATAACATACCAAAAAAAAGGCGAAGAAGAAGAGGAAGCTGGAATGAGCAACAGCGCTCCAGACGCATCCAGGCGGCACTGGGCACAAGGATTTTCAAGGATATGCGGGGATGCGCATGTTTATTCCCGTTTTCTCCCACATTTTTACGCTCAATTCCAGTGAGTCCTTTATACACACACACACACACAAGCACACGCACGCACACACAGACAGTGAGAGCAGCAGACGCTGGCGTCTCTTTCACTCAAAGCTGCGTGGGTTCATTCAATAGATTTTTACACAAATATATATATATATATATATAAATTTGTATATAAATGCTTAATATATATATATACAAAATATTTTTTATATACAGTGTTGCTCGTATGATTAGGGATATTTTACTATAGTTAAGTACTTCGATTTCTAATATGAAAATGTATTTTTGTTGAATATTAATACAATTTGCTTACATTTATTTTTATTTATATATATTTTAATATTTATTATTATTTTATTAATATATATATATATCACTATTCATGTTTATATTTTTATATAATTTAAATTAGTTATATAACTTTAAAATTCATTAATTTATTTTTTGAATTCATTTTTGTTTTTATTTCTATTTGTTGTATTATTATTTACTTTTAATTTGTTTTATTTTTAAATTTTATTTTAATTTTATTTTATCATTAATAATTTTTTAATTGTTTTATTTTTAAATTTTTTTATTATATTTATTATTATTACTTTTTTATTTATTTTATTTTTTATTTTATTTTATTCATTTTTTATTTGTTGAAATGTTTAATTAATATTTTGTTTTTTTATTAGTGTTAGTATTTTATTTGTTTTATTTATATTTTTATTTATTTTATTTAGTATTATTGCCTTTTTTTATTTTTTTATTTATGTATCTTATTATTTTTTATTTTTTGATTTTCTTGGGAAATTTTTTCAATATTATATATATATATATATGCATATACTATAGTTTTATATTTTCCACTATTTTGACTAAATTATAAATAAAAACAAGTAAGAACGTTGCAGTCGGGCGCCACCGACTGCGTCAGACTCTGTTCCTGTTAAAGGTGTGTAGGCTCAATAAATATGTAGACCGTCCGTCCGTCTTTCCGTATGTTTGAATGCGAGATTATTGAGATTCCTTTTTTGAGCATGTCTTTTACATCAATTTAGCTACAGTCATACAATTTTACATATAGCTTTTTTAAAATAAAATACTATTTTGGTTTTTATTATATATTTTGGATACTGGCTCCACATTTCACAAAATCAATTTAATAAAAGTTTAGTTGCAAATAAAGCCACATTTACATTTTTTTTAATTTTTTAGGTAAAACCGTATTTTTAATAAAATATAAGGATTTATGCAGAAAGTTTTATCAAAATCCATTAAGTAACATAGAAGTTATAATAAAAAAAAAAAAAAAACATTTTAATAAATGATAATATCACGCGGCAGCGATGGGAATAGAACCTGGGTCACGCGCTTCGCATGCCACCGACTCTACCCACTACACCACGGCGTCTCTTGAGCCAAATTGAGTTTGGTGTATTGATTTGGTTAAACAGACTTGCCCCAGTTAGGTCAACTAGAATTTGTTTTAATAAATATAAGGATTTATGCTGAAAATTTTATCAAATCCATTAAATAACATAGAAGTTATAAAAAAAATAAAAAAAAAAATTTTATTAAATGATAATAACACGCGTCAGCGCTGGGAATCGAACCTAGGTCACGCGCTTCGCATGCCACCACTCTACCCACAACACCACGGCCATTATGTGCCAAACTGAGTTTGGAAGTGTTTTGATTTGGTTAAACAGACTTGCGTTGTGGTAGCGAAGACCCTGCTTCAATCCCCAGTTAGGTCAACTAGAATTTGTTTTACGGAGGCTTACATTATGATTATTATTATTTTTTTTTTCGTAAATTTTAATTTCATGAACAGTAACCCACATGTCAAATTTGGATGCTCTACGTCTAACACTGTAGGAGATACAGTTTTACCCTATTTGCCACGCCCCAAATGGGCGTAGCTATATATAACATACATTTTTGGGTAGAGGTAGGATACTAGTATATATATTCCAAGTCCCAACTCTCTGACGGAAATATTGCCGAAATTATCACGGTTTTAGTAAAAGATATAGTAATTCCCGATTTGCCACGCCCCCAGAAGACGTGGATACATAACTTTTGACTTATCTTAAGAGGAGGTCAACAGTATCCCACATGCAAAATTTGGACGCTCTAGCTCCAAAACTGTAGGAGATACAGTTTTATCCGATTTGCCACGCCCTTAATGGGCGTAAATATCTATAATATATATTTTTGATTCCGAGTGATCTACTTGCACATGTATTCCAAATTTCAAGTCTCTAGCTCTTAATACGCTCAAAATATTATAAGATTTATACAAATCGCTATATATATATTCCCGATTTGGTACGCCCCCAGGAGGCGTGGGTATATAACTTTTTGATGTAACTTAAGGGAAGGTCAACAGTAACCCACATGCCAAATTTGGATGCTCTAGCTTCAAAGCTGTAGAAGATATAGTTTTATCCGATTTGCCACGCCCACAATGGGCGTAGATATATAATCTATATCTTAAAACGTCCGCGTGGTGTACACGAATATATATTCTAAACCCCATTTCTTAGACTGCAATATTGACTAAAATAACAGCGTTTTAGTCTTAATAGATATAGCATTTCCCGATTTGCCACGCCCCCTGTGGGCGTATCGGAAAAATACTCAAACTTGATCTGACGCGGGTACACACGAGTATATATTCCAAATTACAAGTCTCTTGCTTCTATAGTGTCCAAATGCTGCGCGTTCATACAGACAGACGGACAGACGGACAGACGGACAGACGGACAGTCGGACAGACGGACAGACGGACAGACGGACAGACAGCAAGACGGACATTGCACAAATCCAATAGACTCTTTTTCCCTTTGGGAACAGAGTCTAAAAATATTTTAAGCGAGCTTGATTTGAACCAATTAAACCAATTAATTCAAAATTGGAGAAAGACAATTTAAATAGAATTGAATTAATGCATATTAATTAGAAATTGTAGTTGAAGTCCAAAAGCAACTTAAGTTATTTAACATACCTTTTAAGACATCATATTAAAAACTGTGCCTTGTTATATGGCCCGCACTGTATAGATCGATGTGTGTATGGACAGCATCAAGTGCGTATTTTGCAGCTGTGTGTTCGTTGAGCTCATAATTGACAGAGAGCTGAATTTTTTATGTGCTTGCTGTCTGCGTGGGTAGCAGCCGAAAAGGCGACGGCGACGGCCGAGGAGACTCGAGAAGTCGAGCTCGGACTTGGAGTCGAATTATTGGGCTCGAATTCGGAAGTTTGAGTTATGGCCATTAGAGGCTGTCGACGGGCACAGTTATGTTGCAGTTGGCAACTGCAGCTGCAAAGTGCGTTGCTATGTCCTTTAATTGAGCCAAAGCGGGCAGCGTTTTAATTAAGAAATATGCAAAGAGAGAGAGAGAAGCTGTGTAGAGAAGTGAAGGCTGCCACAGTGCGGCAGACAAGCCCATCATCAGCTGGTTAACAGGCCACAGCCCCACAGTATCCAAAAGCCAAATCCTAGCCGAGGCACAATTGTCACGGCGTTCCGCAAGCATGTCAAGGATGCTGTCGGCAGCTAGTACAACGGCCAAAGGGCAAGGGGCATGCACCTGGCCGACATGTGTGTGCTCGTGTGTGTGTGTGTGCCCCACTCTAGGCTAAAAGCCAAATGGCGTTTTGTCATATCAGCTGCTCGTTAGCCGTGTCAAGAGTAGCGTGGGAGGAAGGCGGATACTGCGGCCAGTGCAGGTGTCTCTTCATCTAATCGACATAACTGCGGCTGAGGCGGCGGCGCCGTCCCCGTCGCTGTCGTCAGTCTGTCTAAGTGCCAAACAATGATGAGCATAAAATGCTTTAAGTTTCTCCCACTCGAGAGTGCATTTGCGTGTGAGTGCAGCCCGGGGCAGGGTTAAATTAAAATGCCTGCAAATTAAATTAAACAAAAAATGTTTGCAAAAGGCTAAATGAAGAGGAGATATGGGGAAATAAAAGTTAAAAGCATGAAAAGTGCTTAGCTGAAAGTTAAAAAGGGAAGAGCAAGGTGAAAAGAGTCGAGAAAAAAATGAATATATAAAATGTATTTAGTGGGTAGAAAGAGGCAAAACAATATAATTGATAAGCTCGAAAAAAAAGATAGATTTGCAACAAATGAATGTAAAGAATGGCAAAAAGATAAAAAAGAAGCGAAGGTAGAAGAAGACTTAAAGTATAAGAATAAAGCAAGAAGTTAAAAAAGAAGTAAAGCCAAAATAAACTGTAAGACAATGGAATTTATGGAGAGAGCAAGAATCATGAAGCGAAGCTTTAAACACAGAAGCTTGGCAAGTTAAGCAAGACAAAATGAATAAAAATGGCGCAAGAAGCTAAGACAGCAGCAAAAGGAGTCTGACAGCAGGAAAACATCAATCGGAAAATTAGGAAATGCCATTAATTTTCCAGCAAGCGTCAAACTAAGAAACTTAGCAAGGAAATACCAAAAAACAAGGGAAGAACGTTGCAGTCGGGTGCAACCGACTGCATAATACTCTGCTCCCTTAACTGCGTGAAGGAGCTCCTTTTTTTGACATGAAATTGTCACACCCCCAAAAGGTGTATGTCAATGATTTTTATTCAATCTAAGAATGAAGACACTAGAAATTTATATCAAAAATCTTGTGGCCCTAGCTATAAAACTGTAGAAAATACAGTTTTATCCGATTTGCCATGCCCCTAATAAGCGTATCTATATATATATATATATATATATATATACCATATCTCATTGTATCGGGATGGTGTACACGAGTATATAAATATATCAAATACCTAATTTTAAAGCGAGAAATGAAGAGAATTTTTGTTTTAAGATATATAGTATTTCCCGATTTGCTACGCCCCCAGGGGCGTGTTCCAAAATTAGCACTTTATCAACCTGCAGCACACACGAGTATATGTACCACATTTTAAGTCTCTAGCTTCAAAGGTGTCCAAATGCTTTGCGTTCAGCCAGACGGACGGACATTGCACAAAACCAATATACTCTCGTATCCTTTGGGAACATAGAATAAAAAGGATAAAGAAGCGAAGCCCAAACTTGCGGAAGAAAATACAAAAGCCAAAATAACAGTAAAGAAAAATACAAATGATTATATATTTATATATATATATATATATATATTGTTATATATCATTATTATTATTATATTATATTATTATTTTACTATATTCCTCGGGATTTCTAAGGAATTGAAAAAAACTGTGGAACTTCGTGAAATTTTTCCTTTTTTTTTCGGTATTCAACGCACTTTTTCGACCCATAGTTCATTCCAATAGAAAATATTACGTTCTTATCAGCAAAAAAATAGTCGAGCTAAGACAACTTTACCGAAAGTCAACGAGAGACTAATAGATGCTCTGTTTTTATTCAAGTGACGCACAAAAGCAAAAAAAAAGCTAACGGAACATTACTTCGTTCCCTTTCCTTCGGGGCTCTAATAAGAGATAATGAACGATACTTTCATAGGGTAGATAACTAGAGGTAATCGAAAGATAGGGAAAGGTAATCGAGATATAGAATGCAATTATGTTCTGATTCAAATGACGGTCAGTGTATATAAAAATATATATAAATATATTCAAAATATATATATATATATATATATATTCAAATTCAATATATATGTATATTCAAATTCAATATATATATATATTCAAAGTGAACAATATGCTGCAAATCAAATTATCTTCTGTCTGCCCAAAATTTCTGATAACATTTTTAATATTTAAATTTAATAAATATTAAAAAAAATTTAAAAAGGAAGCGTTTATAGTTATCAAAGCATTTGTTATACTGTTATACTGTCAAATGCAAAACAATATATGTATATATGGGCAAATAATATGTTTGTGTGCAAAAAATGCAGCCGAATTTCAATTTATTTGCTTATCTTTGATGCAATTTATTCCAAAACAAAAAAAAAACGAATAAAATACATTTTATAAATATGCTTGAAAATCTCGTTACTAACGCAACATTTATCAAATGTAACGGAAAATATATATATATATGTATGGTAGATGGTTTATGTTAAATATTTATTTATGCCTTTTATAGCATCTATCAGGATTTGTGGCATTATTTATGATGCCACACACACTCTCACTCTCACTCTCACTTTGTCTCTCAGTCTTTCTCTATATCTCTGACTAAGCGAAACACCAATGTCCATTAACCAAATAGACACACACACACCTCACGCACTCTCCCCCAGGTGCAGTTTGGTTGGTGTGCGTGTGCGTTGCTCTGTGGCACACCTTGGCCCCTTAATGTATGCAATAAAGCTCAAGTGTAGCGTCGAGCTTGTGGCAGCCTCTGCTACCTGCTGCCTGCTACCTGCCACAGCAGCTGCCTGGCAGTAACAACGCTTTTTGGTAGCTAACCTTCACTTTCACCACCTGCCGCACACACACACACTCAGTCATGCAACATTGTTGCATTTGCAGCTAGCACGACAATTGCATTGTTGCACCCCTCGCCACCCCCATCGGCCCCCTCTACTCACCACGTCCTTGTTGTAATTACATTTTGTTTTACTCGTGTGTTGAGGTTTTTTGTTCGGCGACCTTTTTTTTTTGGAAAAGCGTGCCACATGCCTCCTTGCCTCGCATCTAGTTGTTTATGCAAGTGGCACTGAGGGGCATGTTGCGCTCTGTGTCCGTTGTGAACACATGAAATTCATGCGTGATTTTTATTGTTCTGTTGGCTGTGTGCGCACATAAAATAATGTTTATGCATGTGTGTGTGTGGCAGCAGCAACAAGTTATAACAACTTATACAAGTAAAATGTCATTGAGCAAGCCACGCCCAACGCCCTCGAGCCCCCGTACAAATTGTAAACTTTATTGAATTCCTAGCGCTTTATTGTGTGGAAAATTTATCGTTTCAATTATTCAGCAACAACAACTGAGCTATACACATACATATATATATATAAAAAATATATATACGTTCTCATCTCGAATCGTCTGCCTCGTATTGCTGTATATTTTATGGAGCATCCACACACACACACACACGCACCAATGCAGACCTTGACTCAAGACCGAGCTCTCGAGCTGAGCTGCCCGAGATCCGTGCTAACTGCATTGACTTTGACATTTATGGGCCAGGGAAAGCAGCTCCCCCCTCCCCCACACACATGCCCAAAGAGAGAGAGAGAGTGTGTGTGTGTGTGTGTGTGCTTGCGCCTCTGGCATACTCAATGCGTATTCGCATGTCCCCAGGGCCGATGCTGCGTATACGCAATTTGCGTGCATCAACTAGCAAACAGGTGAAATTGGTTTGACCCGAGTTGCCAAAGTAATGGCAACGTAATGCCTATATGCATATGAGATAAGCAAAGCAGCTAAAGGTTCTGTTCATAAACTATATAATCTGCTCAAAGTCAAGTAAATTAATTGAATGCCACAAAAAAAATTCCATAATATTAAAGATATATGTAGCTATATACAATGTTTGACTGCAAATTGGGGAATATCTATTTATGGCAAAATGGCAACAACTATTTGATAAGGGTTTGTATTATTTAAACAGTACAACATATCAACATTATCAATATCTAAAGCATCAATAAATGCTTTGCAAACTTTTAAATATGGAAAATATGAAGTCTTAGATTATTTAGACATAGCCCTAATTTAACGGATCTTGATGAAGCTTTCGGCATTGACTATTCGATAATACTGTAGTAGGATAAGCATAATTGATTACATAAGAGTACAATAACTAATATTAAGTGACAAATGTATCATTGCAAATGAAAAGTTCAAGTACCATCACTAGTAAAGAAGAAGAACAAAAAGTGACAATTCACTCATTAAACTACAATTCTACCTACTACAATACCTAAGTCAACATTTTCAAAATAATGGCTATATATGCAACTGAATTTCAACTAAATTGATTAAGTGAAGTTTTAAGCAGGTATGCAAAATAAGAAATAAATCAAAATTTTATATTATACACGACAAACTAAAAGCTAAATTGCGCGATTTTGGCTTAAAAGTTGAATCTTGATAACATTTTCATTCGATGCCATGCAAAAGGGGATAGTTATCGATTATCTGAAACAAACTCGATCTCTAGCTCATAGTAGAAGGACAGACAGACAGGTTGACAGGGCTGGCAGCTCGTCCTTATCAAGAATAATATAGCTTATGGTTATTTATTTTTTTTTTTACGAAACCAATATACCCTTAGTTCCTATTTGAATGGTTTCAGTGTATAGAAAAGGTTAAAGTCTGCATAAAATGTTGTAGCAAAAGGTGTAGAAAATAAAATAATATTCTGATTCAAAGTAATACTCTTGATAAATATTATTCTATTATGAAAATATATTATTTCATAAATTTTATGTTATATTTAATTTTTATTTATTTTTATTTCAACTTTTCAACTTCTCTGCAATTTCTCGAATTTAAACACGTTTTTTTACTTTTAATATCCCTGCTATTAATTAGTTGAGTCAAATTGAATTTACAATCCTTGGGCATAGCATTAATTGAAATTCAACGATTTGCTATGCCAATAGAGAAGCCCTCACACAATTGTTCCAACAATGCTGAGTGCTGAGTGCAGAGTGCGAAAAGAAATGGGTCAAGGTCAAATTAGGTCAACCTAACGTGTAGCTTGTCGAGTTGAATGTTTTTCTGAGTGCCGACCGCACACCTCCCTCCCTCCCTCTCTCTGTGTGGCCTTCAGTCAGTGCATTGACAGGGACATTGTTGTCAGCTAATAAGTAAATTAATTCTTAAAATAACAATAAAAGCAAAACAGCTCTAATATGCAGAAGCTGAAAGTGTAAAGTAAATAAAAGTTGAGCTAACTATCTGTTTACTGTTGAATGAAGAGCTAAACCAGAAACCAGCTGCATATAAATATTATATAATTATATTTTTCTCAGCTTTTTTCTAAAGTAGTCTTTAATGAAAGAAAGTAGTTGCATAAATATAATAAAATTATATGTTTGGCATGGACTCTTTTCAGTTTTCTTTGAGAGAAGTCTGTTATATTAAAAAATGTTTCTTCTTTGAATCTAAAATGCTGCTTTATTTTTATTTCTTATATTTTTCTTTCAAGTATCGCATTTACGCTTTGCCAGCTTTTGGAATCTTCATTTTAGCATAAACAGCCAATACCGTCTGTGTGTCTTTTAAAATGCTTTCAATTAAAAGAGATCTGCATGGCTCATTGACACTCAGTCGCCGACTCAATGCCCCTGCGGGGTATACATACACACAAATATACGCCATAATAAAGGTAGTATGTATATACAAGTCCCTTGCAGCGAGCAATCACACTGCCACACACAATCCGTCCATTTCATTTTTCCTCCTTTTTTGTGTGTGAAAGGACAATACAATTCTGATTGAAGCAAGCAATAAGCTCACAAATAAAAAGTGAAGGAGAAATGTGGATTGCCTGACGGAAACACTCGCAGATTTCATTTTCTGTTTCTGTTTTGCCTTTGCTGCTGTTGTTGTTGTTGTTGTTGGTCTGACCTGCATCAATTTGTTGTCTCTAAGGTTGGCATAGCGAAAGGCTTTGCCAATTGTTTGTCATATATGAGTATATATACCTATATTCATATATTCCTATCCAATAAAATTGTAGGAAATTATGTCCATTCGTCCCACTGTACCTTGCCTCCTTCATCTCTCTCTCCCCTTGAGGTCAAATGGCTGCAATCAAAAAATACGCTTGATTTTTTACATCCTTACCAAAAGCGCACTATCAATATTATGAGATTTCGCGTCCTCTCTGCCCCAGCCCCTGTCACGCCTCCTGCCAGCCTCTTCGCTTTGTTGATGACTTACATATGAGTATGTGTGTGTGTATGTGTGGGGGGACAGAGTGTGGGAAATATTGCAAATGTAATATGCTTGTCGGGGTGCGGAACCCCCTCGACCGGGAATTGGTGTCGGGTAGGTTTGCAACGTGCGCTAAACCCCCTGCCACGCCCCCAGCCTCGCCTCCATTTTGGGCTCGGCGCAGCAATTCAACATTTTTGCTACACTCAAGTAGACACTCGACGGGTTGCGCCATAAAAAAAGGCAAGTGTATTAAGAATTGGCGGTGCTAGACTTTGAAATACCCTGTAGTCTAGCAAATGTGTATAAATTAAACAGGAAAAATTGCAATTAAAATTGGATGTTTAGACTCTGTTCCCAAAGGGAAAAAGAGTCTATTGGATTTGTGCAATGTCCGTCTTGCTGTCTGTCCGTCTGTCCGTCTGTCCGACTGTCCGTCTGTCCGTCTGTCCGTCTGTCTGTATGAACGCGCAGCATTTGGACACTATAGAAGCTAGAGACTTGTAATTTGGAATATATACTCGTGTGTACCCGCGTCAGATCAAGTTTGAGTATTTTTCCGATACGCCCACAGGGGGCGTGGCAAATCGGGAAATGCTATATCTATTAAGACTAAAACGCTGTTATTTTAGTCAATATTGAAGTCTAAGAAATGGGATTTAGAATATATATTCGTGTACACCACGCGGACGTTTTAAGATATAGATTATATATCTACCCCCATTGTGGGCGTGGCAAATCGGATAAAACTATATCTTCTACAGTTTTGAAGCTAGAGCATCCAAATTTGGTATGTGGGTTACTGTTGACCTTCCCTTAAGTTAGATCAAAAAGTTATATACCCACGCCCCCTGGGGGCGTACCAAATCGGGAATATATATATAGCGATTTGTATAAATCTTATAATTTTTTAAGCGTATTAAGAGCTAGAGACTTGAAATTTGGAATACATGTGCAAGTAGATCACTCGGAATCAAAAATATATATTATAGATATTTACGCCCATTAAGGGCGTGGCAAATCGGATAAAACTGTATCTCCTACAGTTTTGGAGCTAGAGCGTCCAAATTTTGCATGTGGGATACTGTTGACCTCCTCTTAAGATAAGTCAAAAGTTATGTATCCACGTCTTCTGGGGGCGTGGCAAATCGGGAATTACTATATCTTTTACTAAAACCGTGATAATTTCGGCAATATTTCCGTCAAAGAGTTGGGACTTGGAATATATATACTAGTATCCTACCTCTACCCAAAAATATATGTTATATATAGCTACGCCCATTTGGGGCTTGGCAAATAGGGTAAAACTGTATCTCCTACAGTCTTAGACGTAGAGCATAAAAATTTGACATGTGGGTTACTGTTCATGAAATTTAAATTTACGAAAAAAAAAAAATAATTTATTGAGCCTACACACCTTTAACAGGAACAGAGTCTGACGCAGTCGGTGGCGCCCGACTGCAACGTTCTTACTTGTTTTTTAATGACAAATAAAAGAATTAAGAAAAAAAATGTTATAGATTAAACACTTTAGCTTTGGTTACTGGAATACTTACAAAATTAGGATTTTCTTTTTGCTTCTGTTTTTATTTAATTTATAAATTTTAATTAAATCTAAAAATAAAAAAAGAAATTAAATATTAAAAATAATTTTAAATGTACTTCTATTACATATTACAAAAAAAAAGAAACAAATTTAGCTTTTTTTTAGTCTTTTTAAGTGGGTCTTAGAAAAGCACGAAAAATACTTTAAAAAAATAACAAAAATTAATAATTTTTTTTTTTTGATTTTAAAATTTTGCTTCTTTACTTGATCACTTGCTAAATTGATGCTTACTTTATAATTTGTAAAAAATGGTTTGAAACTTTTACTCGTTTTGAGGTAATTGTTAGTTAAACTATTGAATTACAAATATTTTTTTTAAGATTTCCTTAATTTGTACAATTAAACTTTGATATACAATTGATCATTTTGGGATTTACAGGGTACTTAAAGCGCGGCTTGTGGTATTTTCAGGCATTTTAAAAATTGATTGTAAATAGCAGGCAGAGGCAAAGGCGGCGAGTGCGAAAATATTTCGCGCACGTTGAACCTCCCAGCTGCCTGACAGTCAAACCAAATGACTGACTGAGTGACTGACTGACTGACAGACTGACATGCGAGGCAGACTGACAGAGCGTCTGGGTGCAAGTGTGTCAATATGTAAGCATGTGAGCAACCGCATGCTGCTGTCTATGAGTGCTAGTGTATGTGTGTGTTTGTTGGCAATTTCCGCTTCTACATTTCCGTTCGTTTTGTCACGTAGTTTATGAATGAATTTAACTGCTGTCGGTGGGACGACGGCGACAAAGAAAAGAGACAGCGACTGCGACGCCGACGTCGATGTTGAAGCGGCTATAAAGCTTGTTGATATGTTTTAATGAGCACTTTTAACATGCACACACATCTCTGTACTTGTGTGCGTGTGTGTGTGGGTGTGGCACACATAAAACTAACAAGAAATAACAGACAGCTTTGAGCTGTCGAATATTTAATATCCTTTGCTGATGCATACGAGATAAACATTAGATTTCTATACAAATAATCTGTTCGTATGGGATGATTTCTATAGGAACTAGTGTCTGATGTAGTAGGCTGATTTTGATAAGATAGATATTAAAGCTTAATTATGATTATTCTGAATTGAATATTCAATATATATTCTTAATTTTTATACATACAATCTTTTCATAAGAACGATTTTATAGCACTTCGATCTTGATGAGATTGTGGTTCAATTAGAGATGTTTAGAATAACTCGATATTGTCGAGTACACCTAACTCTTATTTTTCACGATTTTAAAACTACGGGCTTAAATTAGATTTGATTTGATCAAGGCTTCCTAGGTCAGCTTTCTCATACAATTGGTTAGTTTAGTTTTCAAAACCTCAATATTTAAATAATCATTTTTATGGTAGCTATTTTATATAAATATAGAAAAAATAAAAAAAGTAAAGTTTGGTTGAATCATCTTAAAAACAATAACGCGTTTTGCATAAATACTCAGCTTTTGATAGGTAGATAATATTTCAGAAATATACTATAGAGATACAATTCAGCTAATTCTTATAAATAAATTGTCGGCAGTCTAAGATAACGATCTAAACCACGTTTTATCAAAACAGCTTAGAAATCAGCGGCGGGATCTGGATTTTTGGGACTAGCTGGTCCCGAATGGTTATTTCTGGAATGCCACCATCTCAGATCATATCTCTAGAATCTCTTATAATGATCACCCAACCCACCCGATACCGAAAATTGTTTCGGGACAATTTCGGGTCCCGAAAACCCGATCCCGATGCTCCTAGTTAAAAGACTAAAAGATTTTAACTAAAGCGACCAATAGACAGACAGACAAGTCTATATATACTTTATTCCTTTTTTACCTTATTCCGCAATGCGTTACATATTCAATACGAAAGTCTTAATATCCTTAGCGAAACAAAAGCAATGAGATTGAGCAGCAGAATGTCACACGACGGCCGCACTTGGCACTTAAAAAGGCACCGCAAATTGTTCACATGGCTTTTTTGCCCCCTAGCCACGCCCCCACAGTCATCGCAAACACCCCACTCGACAGAGAGAGCACACTTTTTTGCCAACAAAAGAAACTTTTTTAATTACATTTTTCATTTCCTGCACACATTACGTATACGCAACGTTGGCCGGCGGAAAGAGGAGCAGGAGTCAGACAAGGAGCAGCTCCTTCAACAGTTTTGGTGTCCAATAAAAGTGACCAAAAATTGCTTATTGGCTGCCCGAGATTGAATGTGCCTAATGTCCTTTAATATATATGTATATATATATCTAGCATTGGATTGACTAGGATCTGTTATCCTTTGTGGTTGGGTGACTAACTGTGCGACTGGTCGACAGCTTTGCTCGTTCCTTAAATCGAACTGAATAGAAGAAAAAAGCTAGCCAAAACCAAAGAAAAACAAGTAAGAAAGCTCTAGTCGGGTCTGCCCGACTACGAGATCCCCTGAACCAAGTCCGAGGCAGTGTTTTAAACAATCTAGCTTATATCTTTTACCGGTACATATTACCCTCTGCGTGCACCCACACACGCACACATATACATACACAAGCACGCGCGCCGCTTACTGCGTAGATGATTTAGCGGCTACGCTTGGGCTGCATTCTATGCAGCATTATGAGAAATTCATTGTTAAATAACTTCGGTTCTAGATCTACTTTCTTAATGAAATTTTCAGGACATAATATTGACATCTAGAGGTGTATATATACGAAATCCCAACTCCCTAGTATTTGAAATACGTTTTTTCCACTTATGGGGCTAATGGGGAGAGGTATCCAAAATTTAATAAGTTTATTATCTGTATTTACATCACAGCAACCTACATAGTCAATTTGGCGTCTCTAGGTATTATGGTCTAAAAGTTATAGCTTAAAAACAAAGTCAAAATATCGATTGTTATCGATAATAAGGAAATAGGATGAGTTATCGAAAAAAAAAAATAAACTTGTACTGCGTATGGTATACAAGAATATATATCTAAAATCTCAAATCTCTAGCTTTTGTGGTTTACGAGATCACTGCGTTCATACGGACGGACAGACGGACAGACGGACAGACGGACAGACGGACGGACGGACAGACGGACAGACGGACATGGCTAGATCGACTCAGCTCGTCGTCCTGATCAAGAATATATATACTTTATGGGGTCTGCCACGCCTCCTTCTGCCTGTTACATACATTGTCACAAAACCATTATACCCTGAATTCCCATTTTCAATGGGTTCAGGGTATAAAAACAAATCTCAACAACAATGCTGTCAATAACAAGCCAATATGGAATTGTCCATACGAAAAGCGTGGGCTGGAGCGTGGGCAATAGAGAGGGTAGTTTAAGAAGTTGCTGGCAAGAAAAACAGAGATTCTTTCCAGAAAATTCTGTGAAAATTCTGAGACTAATTTTTAAACACATTTTAGATTCTTCATTTGTTAAGAGCAATTTGAATCCTGCTTAAAATATTATAAAAATAATCTATAAGCATAATTTTCTAAAAGGAGATTCAAATCAAAAGTAGGAAAACAAGGAATTAATTTAGAATAACATTCAATCAGCTACTCTGTTCGATTTTCTAAAATTCTTGCTTCGAACCTTTACATACTTTATTGAATTGTGGGTGTTTTCAAGTATTATATCAATACTTAAAATAACAAGTAAGAAAGCTCTAGTCGAGTCACAGCCCGACTACGAGATCCCCTGAACCAAGTCCGAGCTGATGTTTTAAACAACCTAGCTTACATCTTTTATCTATATATATTACCCTCTGCGCGCATATATGCATGCACACATACACACATGCACACATACACACATGCACACATATACACATGCACACATTTGTATACACATGCACACATATACATACCATGCACACAGAAACGCGCGCAGATTACTGCGTAGTTGATTTGAATGTATGTGTGCACACGTACAGGCTGCTGCCGCGTGCTTTTACAATGTTTCCTTTAATAACTTCTGTATTACTTAACGGATTTAAATGCAATTTTCTGCATTGAGTGCTATTAATTTATTGAAAATACGGTTTTCACTTAAAAATTTAAAAAAATTAAATTGTGGATTTGATAATTTTTTTTTTAAATAATTTTTTTTTGGGAAATGTGGAGCTGGTATCCAAAATATGAAAAAATAGAAAATGTATTTTAATTACAAAAAGCTAAAAACAAAATTTGGTAGCAGTAGCTAAAAATATGTAAAAGATATGGTCAAAAAACTGAATCTTGATAACGTTTTAAATCGATATCATTGAAACGGAAAAATTTATCGAATATCTAAAACAAACTCGATATGCGCGCTGTATATACAGACCATCATGCAAAATTTGAACTCTCTAGCTCTTATATGTTCTGAGATCGACGCGTTCATACATACGGACAGACGGACGGACGGACGGACGGACGGACGGACGGACGGACGGACGGACGGACGGACGGACAGACAGACGGACAGGGCTAAATCGACTCAGCTCGTCACCCTGATCAAGAATATATATACTTTGTGGGGTCTGCCACGCCTCCTTCTGCCTGTTACATACTTTTTGCAAAACCATTATACCCTGATTTCCCATTTTCAATGGGTTCAGGGTATAATAATATTATATTTTTAAGTCAATTTAGAAATAATAAATGGAAGTAAATATTTAAAAATTTAATATTTTTTTTAGAAATCAAGCATAATTTCATTCTTTCCATAATTAGTTAGATTAAGTTAGTTTTCATATTAACATAAACATACAAAACTGCCCTCGTTCTAGCAGCTACCCATCATGAATTGTACTTGTTGTTTGCAGAATTTCGACTGCTTTAGCTCGAAAAAAAACACGATGGACAACTTGTTAGATGCTTGGCAAGAGGGAACAAAGTGAAGGAGGGCGAATGAGTAAAAGTCGCTTTCGGTCCAGACCGAGAGCTCTTGTTGCCAAGACAGCAGCCACACAGCGATTTATGTTCTGGCCAGTTGCTTTGCTATTCTTCTTCTTCTTCATATGCTTGTTGCTGTTGTTGTCGTCGTTGTTGTTGTTGCTTTAGCTGTTCAACTGTTCCGCTGTCCAGGCGCTTCCTTAAGCTCATAGACGCACTCAGCTTGATTTTTGGAATTGTAGCCGTCTACAAAGACGAGCTAACATAGAGCTGGAGGCATTTTACTTATGAGTGTCATGCGTTGGGAAATCTGTGTAGAAGCCATAACAGTAAATTTTAGTTGACAGCGACTATATAGATACTCTCCATACATTTGAAAGTGGACAGGAATAAAGGGAGTTTGCATGTAAGAGGGGGAATATAGAAACAAAAATATGGATATTGGCATAGCTATAGCTGTGCGGTATGTATGTATATGTGCATATATGAGTACAGGTAAAGATAAAGGCATATAGCTATGGACAACGGCATAGGTATAGGGTATATACGTTCAGGATATCTATAATATACATATATAGACTTTATCCTTAATTATCTTAATGTCTTTATTTATCTGTGTTTTTATGAGACTGACAGTCATTTCTCACTCAGTACAGAAGTCAAACCTTACTCAGTAACTCAGACACAATACTTTGCAAATATTTATTTTCAATAAATTATTGCAAAAATTATTAAAAATTATTAATTTGAAGAAAAGAGATATAATAAGATATAAGATATAAAATATATTTTAGATTTTAAAAACTAGGTATGATTTATTATAACTAAATATTAATAAATATATAATAAGTATACGATTTTAAGAGCTGCTGTCATGCTAAATGACAATAATGATCATTTATGCAGTATATAGAAGTGTTTCTCTGCCTACATCAACTGTCATTTAAATTGAAATTAAAACAAATGCATTTAAAGTTCATAAGCCCTGATTTTTGGCAAATGTATGCTTTTAAGTCGTTAAGAGGTTTCTTGAATTATAAATTTAAGTTATATATTGTATGTTCGAAATTAACAAATTATCAGGTAATCAGAAATGACTTCGAATTCTAAGTTATAACTTTATAACTTATGAATTTGCATAAACCAAAGTTTTAATAAAGTTGACTATGCTAGCATTTAGTGGAGACTTGACCCATAAAATCTTCGCTAAATACCAACATATTGAACTGTATTGAAACATGCAAGCTTGAGTAAATCTGGTCTTAAGAGAACGAAATCAAAGCTAGCTTAGGGAACAATTGACATTTATCAAATTAGTCTCAAAGATCATCTAAAAAGAATGTTCAAAATTGATCGTTGTAATAACTAACTATAGAGCATCTTTTAGTCGACCAGCTACAATATTTGCTTCTGTTTTGTGTGCTCTATGGATCGCCCACACAATAAAACGGGCCATAGATGAAACGCTCAATGCATGTCAATTTGTGGTTTTTGCCAAAACTCCCCATCGACTGCAGAACACTGAGAGAAGAAACTTGCGAAGGCTGGGGTTAGATGGGTTTCGGTTGGTGGGGTTAGGTTGTGGCTTATGTACAGATTTGTTGTCCATGAAGCGCCGCTTATGGCCAGCCTTCAAGCCCGAGCCCTGAGCACCATATTTATATGGCATGTAAATGCGGGCTAGTTGCAAGAGAGCGCGTGCACACACATAGTTGCCAGCCACCGTAGTGTTTGCCATGCGGGTTTTAGCCGTCTTTGTGTCACAACACTTTGAGCTAAGACAAACTGCAGCAGAGGCAGCAGCAGCAGCAACGATCAAGTTGCCAAATTTATTTGCGTTTATCTTCGTGCCAAAAGTTTTCGGTTAACGTGTTTGGCATTGTCAACAACTTTGTTGTGGTGCCACAACTGACACGCTCCCTCCCCCACCGACCCGCCCACATTCTCGGCTGATGCAATTGCAATTGCTTTTGCCGAGTTTTGCGTTCATCGCATCTACAAAATTGTTTGTTTTGTTTGGCGCGTGCTGCTTTTGACTAACTTTTTCCTATACTTCTCTCTTCTTTTACTTTTTCGAATTTTCAATTCCTTTTCATTGGGTTTTTTCGTGTTCCGGCACACAATGCCACGCCCACTAGCCAACCTGTCACCCGTCGAATGAATGAATGAGTGTGTGTGTGTGTGCGTATCAATATTTGACTTGTTGTATTGCAAAGTTTATACACTCCACATACTCAAATACCCTGTGATATTTGCCTATAAATGGAAAAGTCGAACATAAATAAACAAGGAAAATGTGTGAATATTTTAAAATGAAACCAAATAATTTAAGATAGATTAACAATTTTAAAGAATCATATATTTGTAGGAAAGAAAAGAAGAAAAAGTTTACAGTATTTAAAAAAAGAATATAAAACTTTCTAAATAAAATTGAAAATAATATTGAAATTATAGTAAAAATGTATATTAAATTCAATTTGTGAACCTACCAAAAGCTACTTTTTTGTTTTTCTTTTCAATACTTCAATACAATGAAGTCGTAGGCAAATTCACTTTAAATACAGGAAGAGTGCGACACAAAAAAAGTCAGTTGGAAATTCAATTTGGATTTAGATTGAATATTCGAAAAAATAAGAGTTGAAAGCAGATTGTTTTCTCTTATGTTTCAATATATATATAATGCCGCACAACTGAAAATGTTTGACTTTTTTGTAAGGTTTGGAACGTTATATCAGTATAGCAAAATTTATTTTCTGTAAGTTTTGTTTATATATAATTTTGATTATTTTTCCACAACAAAAAACGTTTTTTTTGGCTCTTACGTTTTAATAGGTATACCTGTATCATATCAAAGAAGGGAGACTTAATTCAATTATTCTCATTTAATCTTAAAATAGTCTACCTACTGCTTCAAGTAAAAAAACAAAAGTAAAGAATATACAAAAAATTTAATTAATTAATTAATTTCTTGCATGCAGGGCATTTCAAAGTGAGTCTCAGTGCATATTTAACTTAAAGACTTGAGTTTGTGAATTTCAATGTAACGCTTACTCAGTATTTAAGTCATGCGTTAAATACTTTTCCGATTTCTACGGGTTCCTGCTCCAGTGCCCCCAACAATTCCCCACCACTGCTGTTAAGTTTGTATCTATTCTATTTCTTCTTTGTTGTTACCGTTCATTGAGCAAACAAAAATCAATTGCATTTAAATGGCATATTTTGGGTTTATTTGCATTTTGGGCCATGGTTAACTATGCTCGACTTGTCCCAAGACTCGCATAGAGTAAAGTTAGCTACTTATTTAATTGATTGCAATTGTTTTCCCAGATAGCAATATGCAAATTGCAGTCGAGCTGCCAAGAGTTGAAAGCCAAACAAAACCAAATTAATTCTAAATGCCAGAGATATAAGTCTTCCAATTGAGTTAAGTAATGTGAAAACTTTAAATGCGGCACAAATTTTCCATGATAATTGTAATTAGCCAGATTAGTCAAGTATTTGGCAGTCAAGCAGATAGATTATTTCGAGGGAAACAAAGAGAGAGAGAGAGAGAGAGAGCGAAATGCTTAGATATGTAATAAATTATTTATAAATGGGACAAAGTTGTGCAAAATTCCCAATTTTAATTAAACTGATTAGAAAAGAGATATCCTGTAATATTCTAAGGAAAGACCATATAAAATTAGTAAATTGTTTTGACATTTGTTGAGCAGTTAAAGGTTATATAAAGCAAGTTTTCTTCTTTCTTGTTATTTGAATGGCTTAAGCAGAAACCTTAAGAAATGTGTTTGTAGACTAAAGTGTTTCTTGCAGGAAATTTAAACACTTTCAATATATTTGTTATACTTTGTAGGCTTAGTAGACCAGTGGGGGTTGGGACATAAGTCATTAGATATAGGGGGTTCGAACCCAACTGAGTACAGTTCGTAGTAATACGATCAATACTATTACCATAAAATTTGCTTGATGTTAGAAACAAAAGTTGCAAATAAAGAGAAATATTTAAATAAAAATCTACAAACAACAAAAATATAATTTTTTACTCATGTAAAAAATAGTTGTTTTAGAACTTAGTAACCAAGAATAAGACTTTATGAATATTTGAATAGCTATATCACACCAAGTGCTTTAGTTTCTCTAACGTAAAAAAGAAAAAAAGAGTGCTTCGCGTACAACACGTCAAGTCAAACTTTTTTTTAAAAACAAAATTACTTATTTTCTTACTTTTATTACTACTTTATTATTACTTTATTTTCTTAAATACCATTTTTAATAATAATTTTAATGAGTTATTTGAAGGACTCCATATAAATGAAAAGAAAGGCTAAAGAAACTCTTTTCCAAAAAATTCTTAATTCATTTAATTAATTAACAATTTATGTATTTTTTTTCTTTAATTTATACTTATATTTGTTTTTTTTTTTAAAGAATAATTTTTAATTATTGATTCTAATTAATTTAATATTAATAATATTTTATTAATAATGTTTTTTATTTGAAATTATTTGAAATTATTTTAAAAGAAATTTAAGAATTTTAATTTTTAACATTTTTTTAATAATATAAATAATTTCTCATTATTTATAATTATAATTAATATGAAAATTGAATTAATACATTTTTTAAAATAAAACAAAAGATTGTTTTAATAAGTATATACATATATGGAGTGAAATTTATAAAAAATTAAGTTTTTAATTCCAATAACCATTTTCCCTCAATTTAATTTGTACTTTTGCTTTAATATGTACTTACTAAATTGGAAATTTTCACTTTAGCTCTAGCAAAGTGGAATTGTTCATAAGCTTAAAATTTATTTGAAAAATCTAACCAGACCAGGCACATATGTCTCTCTCTGCAAAAAGAGGGGGAGCATAAAAAAGAACCTCAATAGGAGGTCAATTGGGACACACATACATGTGTGAGTGTCTCTGTGTGTGTGGGTGGCACATACATTGGAATTTAGAGACGACCATTAGATGCGCTTAGAGCTATCAACATTCTGTGATAATAGACCATTTACCATTAGGAAGTGAGGCATGCGCAATTCAGTCCAAGTTATTGCCAATAAATATAAAGTGTACCTCACACACACGCACCACTCACACACACTTATATATAGCCCCTTTTATTCACCCTATATATGCGTATTTAATCAGCTTTTTCTTTGACTTTTGCTTATTTACAGGTAAGTACGAACATTCTGGCTGTCAACTTTCAACTGCAATTCGTGTCCCATAAAAATGACAAGAAAAGGAACAGCAAGCAAGTATTAAAAAACAAACAATATATATATAGAAGATATATATATACAAAAGTAACGTAAAACTGTGCGAAATATGAAAGTAATAAAAAACCTTGACATAAACCTTAGAGATATGTGTGTAAAAAGTAACGCACAAAAGTCTAACAATAACGGGGCAGACTAGAGGCTGGGGGTGAGGGGGCGAGGCTGGCAATCTGGCACAACTTTGGTAACAAGTTTTTGTTATTGTTTTCAGTGTGTTTGTGTAAGTGTGTGAGTGTGTGGGTGTGTGTTTGACGTTTGGTGTTGTTGCCCGCCTAGGCAGCTGTCAAAAATCAACGCAAACGTCAACGCTCAAAAACGACAAAAACACACACACACACACACGCACACAGGCATAAGACACATGTTGAAAATGTCAAAAAGTAGGCAACATGTTGTGGGCCAGCCCCCATCCCCCATTCGGGCCTCCCTTCAAGCCCTTACGCTCCTTTCAATTCAGCTGCCTCTTGTATTTCGATATATATACATATTTTTATAAGTTTACGCACGCACACATACATACACACGCACTTGTCTATGTTCACTCGGAAGGTCACAACAACAAACAAGAATAGCAAAGAGCCGAACCTTTAAAAATCTTCCACTCATTTTGAAGTCTTTTGCCCAGCTGCGAACTATACATTCTTTATTCTTTCTTTTTTTCAAAGTCGTTCATTGATTTTTATGGCCAACGCCTCTGAAACCCTTAATGCACCGTTACATTTTCATTAAAGAGTTGCCACAGTGTCAAAAAAAAAGAAAGACGTTTTCAAGTTCAGAATTTCGGTAGATAGTTGGTTCTAATAGTCAAAAAACTCAAAGACAAAACAAAAAAAAAACAATTTATTTTTTCTAAATTTTACATATACAACAAATAATTATAACATTATATATGTTATATTTTATTTTTATTATGCTTATAATATTTTTTGCTAATAGGCTTGAGATTAACAAATATATATCTCAAATATATCTGATCTAAGACATACGCGAATTTGGCCAAAAGAATTTTCTAGTTATTTTCCAGCTATTTTAAAACTTTAATATACAGATTAAATTTCTAAAACCAAATTTAAAGCTTACTAAAGTTTTTACTTGTATTAACATTCATATATTTTAAGTTATAACAAACTTTTTCTTATAAAGCAGATATCGGAACTATAAGTATATATATGTTAAAGAGCATGCCCGAGTTCATATATTAAATGAAACAGTTCTCGAGTTTGGCTTTGGGTATTGTGTTGACATTTTGATTATTTGGCTTTTAGTTGATTATAAAAAGGAAAAGGACACACAAATATACACACACACACATAAGCATGCATATGTGAGTCTGCTGCTGGACAACAATGGCGGACAGACAGACAAAGGCAAAGAACGGAACTGTTGAGGCCAAAAGGAATTGTGACAAAGGCTCTTGTGGAACAGAACTCCTTTCAGTAGCTTCCTTACTTGCTTTCCTCTCTCTCTCTCCCCTCGTTATCCTTCTTTCTTTCTGTTTTTCCGTGTAAAGCATAAGTCTGTAGCGCAATGGGCTGCGTTTTGGTTGGCGGCGTTACGTTTCAATTTTACGCACGCACGCTTTTTTGGCCAGGGAAATCATAAAGAAAATTACATTGCAAAACTATCGAGCAACGAGCCGTAGATTTTCCCTTTCACTTTCGGCCCGGGTTTAAACTTGACACAGTTTTGGGGCAGGGCAAAGTTAATCATAGCAAAAACTTTGATTTCATTTAAGCAACTCGTGAATATAACACAACACACACACACAAGAGCAACATCCACAACAGGCGCACTTCAATTGTTTGTTTTCGCTTTGAGTCTGAGTTCATCATCGTCATTATGATGTTAATAATGATAATGACGATGGGAATGTTGCAAATGACAGCGGGTGTGGAAGTTTGTTTGAGTGAATGACGGGCCGTGAATGAGACAGCAAATAATGTGCAGAAGAAAACTCGGAAAGATGCTAATTCCAAACGTTGAGAAAATTCTGTGAATTGTTTTCAACAACTTTTTTTTTCGGGGTGCAAAAAAGAAGAAGAAATACAACAAAAAATAGAGAAGAGGAGAGCAGATCAAATAGAAATGGGCAAAGGGGAATTTTAAAATATATAGACAGAAATACAGTAAAATGGAGAAGTTCTAAAGTGAATTTATTTATAAGAAATTTTAAAATCATATTTTTCTTAGAAATATTATAATAAAACGAAAGGTTAAAAAGCAATATTTTAAAATTAACAAATAAATATATATGCATATGTATGTGACCATGATAAAGCCATATAAATAATATTTAAAAAGAAAGTTTAAAGTCAAAATAATATACTTAAATGTTAAATTATTTGTCATTTCACATTTAAAGCCAAATTTCTGAAGCATGATCTAATCAACCGTCCCCGAGTGTCAGAGAGCACGCGCAACTGTTACTAACAACAGCGCATAAGCTTCATTAAATAATTAACATACTAAACGCTGTTAAAGACTCACTTTTTAGCAGCTCTGTTAAATAGTGTCTGTTAAGTAACATTATAATGCTCATTTTTACTGCACTTACTATTTGGTTTGCTCAACAATATTTTTGTTTAACGATCTGTTTATTCAAGCCCAAGCTCAATAACAGAATTTCAACATTTTGCTTTACTTTGATGCCATATTAACGAAAACAACCATTTGATTTGCTGTTTGCCAACTTCTATGGCAACGCTCGCCAGTGCCGCCCAACGCAAACATTTTTTGCATATCATTCTGCCGCAAATGTCTAAGTAACAGTGAAAAGCTGCCATACGCACGCAACCAATGCTCTAGCGCTCAATCGCTCTCGCTTGCTCCCACTCAACAAGCTGCATGTGCGCGCTGTGTCGAAAACATAACAAAAGCAACAACAATTGTAACAGTAACAGCAACGCTGACGCTAACGTCGACGTCGACGTTGACATTCTTTGCTGAGACACTTGCGTTTTGGCTAGCAGCAGTGACAGCGACTGAGACTGCGAATTGGGTTAAGCAGCCTGCTGTGCGTGTGTGTATTCATGTGTGTGTGTGTGTGGGAGAGTGTGTGCTTACCCCGGCTAACTCAAATTCAATTGTAGCATGTAGCTTTGTGCCCTTGCCAAGTTAAACGATGAAATGAGCATTTGTGCCAAAGTATGTACAACAACAACAACAACAGCTGCACAACAACAGCTACAAGAACAACAGCACATAACAAAATACACATAAATTATACTTTTTGCCATCCACAGCCGTTACGTTGTGCTACGTTACGTTTGCCGTTGCGTTTTACGGAATGCTGAAGCGGCTTTTGTTTTAGCTTTCCTTTTTTTGTTGCCCCTTCTCCTGCTCTTTCGCTTTTGTATTTTTCTGTTTTTTTGGTTTTTGTGCTTGCATTTAAATTAAGTCTAAAATGCCGACAAGCAGTTGTTGCCATTACTTTTTTGTTGTTACTACAACAGTTAAATAGCGGAGTTGCCAGACTGTTTAAAAATGTCGCTACACAATGTGTTTAGCTCAATGAATGAATTAATTTAGATAAGAAGGCTGTATGAAGGGGACACAGGACTGTTTAACCATATCATTAGCAGGCATTACCCGGCATAGCCCGGCTAAGAATATATGTATTAATTTCATATTTAATTTAAATATTTCAAAATATTTTAAATGTGAGTTAAGTAAAAATAAAATAATGTTTGAAGTTACGAAAGAAACTTTCTTCAACATTTTCTTAGTTTTCACTAATATTCAACAAAAAAAACTAATGAGAAAATTTTAAAGTCAAACTTTGAGCACTTCATCAATTATTTGATTGGTTAATTGAGTCGAAAAAAAGAGCAGAAGTTAACTTAAAGTTAAAAGCTTTTAAAGTAAAATAAAAAATATTGTGATCCATTATATATGAATTCGTTGCGTTCTATAGCAAATGTATTCAATAAACTTTCCCATTTTTAAAACTTTTTTTTGGGTCCAATTACATATACTCGTAATACAAATGTTGTGTATTCTGTATTGACATTTTCCGTGCCACTGATTCTGCTGGCCATATTTATTTTCAATTTAAGCCAAATGCTCGCATGCTGCACTCTAAAAGTCCGTGGCATGTTGTACGTGTTGCATGCCCGTGCCCCAGCCAAAGCTGAAGCGTAATTTATGGCCCCAGCAGCGGCGGCAGTAAAGTTAATGCTCCCCATTTCCCTTGCTACGCCTCTGGCTCCATGTTTAAAAAAAAAAACTTTAGAAACTGACCCTCATCATAATTGAAATGCGCTAAAAACGATGCAAAAATCTTTTTAATGAAAATACACACACACACGTACATACAGTCGCACACACATGCATGTCATTTGGGGACAAGCAGTTAGTCAATATAAATTATATTTATATGAACTAAGCCAATGGACTTTTAGTCAATTCGAAATATGCAAATATTTGTGCAGGGGGCTTACGACAAATAAAATTTGTAGCGTACTTATGTGGGCCAAGCGAGAGTATTTAATACTGACTAATCTTTCCAGAGAGCTTAGTACATATTTGGGAAATAATTTTTAGGATAATTTGAATATCAGTTGAAAACCTGAATTAAAATTATAAAAAAACATTTCCATTTAATAATGCCATTTTTTTCTTCATTAAACTATTCTCTGTGAAAAGGCCAATTCTCTATATGTTTAATATATATTTATATATAAATACCTGCTAAAAGAAAATTTATGATTTTAAAATGGTATTATTAATGGATTTTTAAAAACGTCAGCTTAAAATCTGAATTTAAATTATAGGAAAATAAAACATATTTTTATGTAATTGTTAAATTTTTTTCGATTTTTATTAGTACTCTTTAAAAGAGATATTATATGTACAGTCGAATTGCAATAATTCGCCTCTCGCTAAATTGAAAGCCCCCCTTAGAAATATTCGTTCGAATGTACGATAAATCGAATTTCTGTGTAATTCGTAAAAAATGTGATCCCGTTGCCATTTCGAATTACATTTCGAAGACAGTATATCTTATATAAATACCTACTTTTTAGCTTTATAATATTCCCAAAGTCTTTCTTTGCAGAACTTTTCAGTAGATTTTTAATACTGGTCAGCTTGAAACATGAACTGAAATTGACAAGAAGAAAAAACATATTTTTCTTTAAAAGTGCAGCATTGTCTTTGAAAGGAATAATTTAAATATATATCTATATATATATACATAAAAGCTGATCTTAGAACTTTGTAAAATGTATAAACTTATAGAATATAATAACTATTTAATCTAAATTAAATGAAAATTTGAATATATTTTTAGGCATTCATAAGCGATTTGAACTATAAACAAAAAAAAGTCATAATTTTTCATTGAAACCAGTTAAAAATCAAATTGCAATAATTATAAGCCAAGTACTCCATAAACTACACACATTTCCAATTTAAGCACATTTGCCCAAATAGTTTTCAAATTTTGTAGTTTTGTCAATAAAAAAGTTAAGGGGATCTCAATTAAAAACTGTTGCAACAGCTGCACCAAAAAATAGTAACAGGAAATGCGATATGTATATATTGGCGAGTGCTACGTGGGAGCCTTAGGAAAACCTTCTGCAAAGTACTCAAAATTAAGCTAATTGCCAGCTGAGTTAAAAGGGGGTGAACAGAAAGGCCAAAGGCAAAGCTCTATGAAGTGTAGCAGAAATGGAGGCTAGGTTTTTGGTATCTACATAAAGGCCAACGCTTAAAATGCCAACAATTATTTAACAGTAAATAATTCATAAATATTTTATGACTTGCATGTCACACAATTTGTAAGGCCAAAAACATTTTCGGCAGCCAAACAAAAAAAAAATGGAAAAAGAGAAAACTGTTCATTTAAATTTTAATTGCTTTATAAATGCTAAAAAGTCCTTGAACTTTTTTTTTCCTTTTTGCGTAAGAGTGAAAGTGGTGAGTGGGCGTGGCAGAGGCTCCTACCACACCCTATAAGCACTCTCGCACGCTCATTCAGCAAATTGTTGATAGAGCCCAAGCCCAAAAAGCTGAGCTGCCCTTGCAGCAGCTAGTTTTGAAGTCCTTTCATAAAAAACAAGAGCAATACCATATATATATGTAAATATATATATATGTATATATAAGTATGTATATATATTAATAAAATTTTCACGCGCAACTTTTGTATAAAAAACAAAGAAGAAGAAGCAGCAGGCAGAAGACAAACAGCCAACAACAATGGCCAGGCAGGGCTATTTAGTTACAGCTGTAGCCACTGGCCATTGCACAGGAAGGACATCGCCCAAAGTTCCCCCTTTGCTACCAACTCGTTCCCAGGACAAACAATGGTTATGAGCATACAAGGCTTATCTGTGTATCTTTCTGTGTGTGTGTGTACATATAATGGCTCACACGGAATGATGTCCGGTAGGTATACTTGAGAAATTTTTAAGTGTGTGCCTCACTTTCGCTTCTTCACCTCCCCAATGGGCAACGAATCCGAGTCTTGTGCACCGTTAACATGCCAATGGTATCCTATCTCTCATTCTATCCCTTTCTCATTGCTGAGCCGTTGCCATTTCCGCTGCAAGCAGTCAGAGTTGCCAGAGCGATTCAGTTATCGAGGAATGTGTCTAATAGTAGACAGTGGAAGTTATGGTATTGGAATTCTGATATTATAGATATGTTATTGAAGATCTCTTATTGAACTTATGTTTTTGGAGATCTATTCTTAATCTTTTGATATTTGAGCTTCGTTATTGGAGTTCTGTTATTGGAATTTTCTTATTGGATATCTGTTAATGGGGATCTGTTAATTTGTTATTGGAGTTCTGTTATTGCATATCTGTTATGAAGTTATGAAATTATGTTATTGGAGTTCTCATATAGATATGTAACTGTTGTAGAGATCTATTGTTAGAGTTTTTTTATTTAAGTTATGTTATGTGAGATATATTATTGCAGTTCTGTTATTGGAGTTCTGTTATTGGAGATTTATTATTGCATAATTGTTATGAAGTTATAATATTGGAGCTCTGGTTGTTTAGTTATCAGCTACCGATAATTAGAATTTTCAAATTTTTTTTTTAAATTTGACAAAAAAAATAATAAAACAAGCTGAAATCCGAACTATAGTTATGTTATTTAATACATGTATAGTCGTAACAGCTAAATTCTAATTTAACTTCGATTATACAAAAACTTGTGGGTCTAAAATATAGTTATCTATGGATCCCTCATTCAAACAATTGTCAATTTTAAGAAATTAAAATGAAGTAATTAAAAGTATTTTCATAAGCATTTTAGGACGTCAACTGTTTAAATGTAGAATTAGTTATACTTTGATACAAACAATAAAAATAAGTTTTTGAAAAATATTTTTAAGGGTAGATCAAAATGTTATAAGAATTTAATAATATAAATCTTTAGAGTACGTAAACTACCTGGAAGATTGCATTTTATAACACATTTTCTGGATATATTAGCATTTCTAAGATTTGTACAGAGACTATATGGTAAATAAGACTTTTGAGTTTTTAAACATAAGTAATATATACATATATATAAAAAAATAAAATATTTTGAATTTTACAAGTAATTATAATTCGTTGTAATTATAGAGCTAGTTAATTAATTTGAACAATTCAGTGTAGAGCAGTTTTAACTGTCGGTTAGGTCGTATCCAAAGCTAAATATTTTTGCAATTCAGCAAGTTATTTGTGTGTGTGTGTTTGTGTGTGTTTGTGTGTGTGCGCCTTGTTTTGTTGCCATGCCATTTCTTTTCATTGTTATCGTTAGAAGCGAGTGAGGATGCTGCTGTTAGTTGCTCCGGCTGTTTCTTAGCCTGCCGGCAGTTTGCTTTAATGAATGAACTGTTACACAAGCACACACACACACACAAACACACAAACACACACACACACATGTGCACACACTCACATGAGGGCTAAAGTGGCAATTAGAAAGTTGCTTAAAAAGACAAAAAGCAGCTCTGTTGCTTAGGCAACCCCTCAACACCATGAGGCACACTCCAACGCCCCCTACGCTGCACGCAGAGGCCTTCAAGCTGATTTATGTAGCAAATGCATGCGCCTACACAGAAAAAAATAAAAATTAGCCTTGGCGTTGCATTCCTGCAGCTTGTGTCAATATTAATTATGCATAGCGTGCGCGTTTTCTGCAAACGAAAACCCAATGCCAGCCCCAAGTGTAGCAGCAACACCACATTCACAGCCCCAACCTCCAGCCGTTCATTGCAAAGTGTAAAAAAGGTCAGCACGACCACAAAATGAAGTTGGGAAGGTCGCACGGAATGTGCTTTAAGAATGTGCTCAACAGCTCTACTTATACGCTGTAAGTCGTGGCACTTACATCAAACGCAAGAAAAGAGCACAGAATATAAGAGGGAAGAGATGTTTAGTATAATAATTATTTTACTATAGGCTACCCTGTATTCAATACTATGTAAACTATTTCTTCATAAACAATCTAAATGATTTCCTTGTTTTTCTCTCTCCTTTTCAAATGTATTTTGTGTTTGTTGTTCTGCTGTAATAAAATATATATATATATTTAGGGTATTAAGATGACAAGCAAGTCCTGAAAATCAGAAAAATCATAGTGTTTACGAAGATTAGCAGTACAACGAAGTGGCAACGCTATACCATGAAGAGTTGCTTACTCAGTGATGGATCATCGATCATCGACTATAGAAAGAAGTATTAGAAAGAGTTGAGAGATCAAAAGTTGAAGTCGAACGAAATTGAGCAGCAATAGAGCTTAAGTGGAAAGAGTTGAGAACATGAGTCGAGGCTGAAGTTGTTAAAGAGTTGAACAGCAGAAGTTAAAGTCGAATAGAGCTGTAAGAAAGTCCCGAGTGAAAGAAAGTTGATCTCTTACTTGCTGATAGACTTAATTAATAATAATAATAATAATTACCTATAAAAAATAAAAAATAAATATATTACATTTACGTGCTCAACCGTGTGAATCCTACATATGAATATATCTTTATATATATAATATATAATTATATAAGTAAATACAATATATAGTATATTGCATGCCACAATTTTGTTCGATATTTAAATTTTCCATTGTGTAGATTTTTTAGTTCTGAAGGGATCTAAAGCACAATCAAAATTTAACGATATTCTGGAGAAATATAGCCAAGTTTACTTCTGGGTATGTCAGACAGTATATATAAAACATAATATAATGATTAGTATAGCTTTCGTAGACCTGTTGGGTATGGCACACAAATGATCAGATATAGGATTCGAACCCTACTGACTTTGTAACAATACGACACTTGCAGAAATTAAAAATAAACAAGTAAGAACGCTCTAGTCGGGTCTACCCGACTACGAGATCCCCTGAACCAAGTCCGATGCGGTGTTTTAAACAATCTAGCTAACATCTTTTATCTGTACATATTACCCACTGCGCGCACACACACACGCACACATACATACACAAGCACGCGCGCCGCTTACTGCGTACATGATTTAGCGGCTGCGCTTGGGCTGCATTCTGGGCAGCAATATGAGAAATTAATTGTTTAATAACTTCGGTTCTAGATCTACTTTCTTAATGAAATTTTCAAGACATAATATTGACACCTAAAGGTGTATATATCCGAAATCCCAACTCCCTAGTATTTGAAATACGTTTTTTCCACATATGGGGCTAATGGGGGGAGGTATCCAAAATTTAGAAAGTTTATTATCTGTATTTGCATCACAGCAACCTACATAGTCAATTTGGTGTCTCTATCTGTTATGGTCTTTAAGTTATAGCTTAAAAACAAAGTCAAAATATCGGTTGTTATCGATAATAGGAAAATAGGATGAGTTATCGAAAAAAAAAAATAAACTTGTACTGAGTATGGTATACAAGAATATATATCTAAAATCTCAAGTCTCTAGCTTTTGTGGTTTACGAGATCACTGCGTTCATACGGACGGACAGACGGACAGACGGACAGACGGACATGGCTAGATCGACTCAGCTCGTCGTCCTGATCAAGAATATATATACTTTATGGGGTCTGCCACGCCTCATTCTGCCTGTTACATACATTGTCACAAAACCATTATACCCTGAATTCCCATTTTCAATGGGTTCAGGATATAAATATATACAACAAAGAGAAAACAAAATCAAAATGCACAAAAATATATAACAAATATATACTTTATACGAACGATTGCTAATGCTGATTAAGAATATAAAATTCTTAGATCAAAATCAACAACTCCAATATATTCCTAGCTTTCATTTTATCTATTGCCTGCAGGGTATTAAAAAACAGCAAACTATCAAAAACACGCTTCGATTACTGGCGCCATTTGCTTAAGCAGCTATGTGTTCTTGTTGTTGTGTATGTGTGTGTGTTTCTTGGCAGCTCTTTTATTATGTGTGCTTTTTATTGTATTACGCTTTTGTTGGTTTTCACATTGGTTTTTCAACTTCGTTTTACGCTTCAGCGGCATAAATATATAAATTATTAACTATCCACAACTGCTGTATTGGTATTCGCATTGGCATCAGTATGTGTGTATGAGTGCGTGTGTGTGTGCGTACAAGTCATGCTGCTTGTGGCCTTAGCCCTTTTGCCTTTAACGCATTGTCCTTGCTGGCACGCGCACCTTTTTCTTTGTTTTTTTTTATTTTGTCCGCCTCTTGACAAAGCAAGGCGTATGTATATACATACATATATATATATATTTGTATATATCAACGGAAAAAGTTGAAAGGCTATACGTGTTCTTAATATGTGTGTGAGCATATAACAGCGCATAGATATCTTCTTTAACTATCTATAAAATTAAATCCTATGATGTTCTAAATCAGCATCATTAACTCGAGGCTCTATAAATTTTTCTGATGGCTTGATGGAACTAAAATTACTGTGAAGAGCTGCAGTAGAAGTAAACAGAATGAATTACATAAACATAAAGCTGGCAATTCGAGTGAATGAATTAGATTGATGAATTGATGTATAAATGGCATCACAATGTTAATTTGTCGCCCTATATTAGTCATCTGCAGTTAATCATGCTTGAAGCTGACTCTAAAAGGGAATAGTGTAAACACAAATCTAAGTTGTCATTTTTGCTTACATCAATAATAAACCATCATCAATCAGTTGATTTAAGCAGACACACAGCTGCTCTTCCATATATATTTTAAAGGATTCGGTTTTTATATATAATTAGGTTTCATGGGTTTTAAGGTTTCAAAACATTATGTTTTCTCTATATATATATTGCTTAACTATCGACTCATAATCCAGATCTTAATTCATATAAAACTGATCTATAATATATTTTACTCAGGAAATAAGCCAAAAAAGCGTTTTGTGGTTATATATATATATATATATATATATATATAGTCGAATCCCGATAATTCGAAATGGCAAGGGGATCAAATTTTGTACGAATTACACAGGAACTCGATTTATCGAAAAGGAATTCAAACGAATTTTGTTCAAGGGGACAGCATTTTTAACGAATTGTTGAGGTTTTCCATTTAGCGGCGATGAACTATCGAAATTGGACTGTATATATATACATAAAAATTTTTATACAAATTTGCAGAAGTAAATTTGTTTGAACAAATATTTTAAAAACACTTATCAAAAGTGACGTAATTCAATTAGTATATAGATAGGAGAGTTAATACGAAATGCATTTTAGTAACACAAAGAGTAGTTAGGTTTTAACACAAGCTTCATTTACTACCCAAAAATTTATTTGTAGTGTATCTAAGGGTCTATCCAGCCTTGCCTCTGTGCTTTTGCTTGTCTTAGTTCGTTTTTTATTATTTATATTGTTTTCTATTATTTGTTTTTGTAGTTATTTGTGCGTTACGTCCATGTGTCTGCTTGATTTATGATCGCACATTTATAGTGCTGACAATTGAATGATATTTTTGCTGCGGCCAGCAAAGTGAGTTCAGGATGCCAGAAACAGCTTTGATCGATGACCGAGCGGGATACAGTTGAGGGTGTTTGTGCGAGGGCAGAGATTGTTGGCATTTCTGACATAGTTTGCAGTTATAACACACACACACTCGTGCACACATGTGTGCATATGTGTAAAATATTTGCATATAAATTTCAATTCAGACAAAATACAAAAAATATATATGTTTGATTTTTATTTTTGCCACAATTATTTATGCTCGATTTTATTTAAATTATTGCCAGGCATTCAGATAAAGTTATTTAACAAGATATTTAAATTGCCAAATTGCGACACAAACAAAGCTATAAATCTTCAAGTTTGTTAACTGCGAGATTAGCATAAAACCAAAACAATTTTTTGCAAAAAACTTTTCAACCAAACACGTGTATTTACACATTCAATCAGCATTTACAAATGCTCCCCGAAAATAGTTTTTGGAAAGCCAACAAACGCCCAGACACTTATCAAAACATCATTAAAAATTCACTTTGTCCAGTTTCTGTACCTAGGGAGAGAGAAAATTTCTGTTCCACTTTCACAGACATAAAACGTAGCCATTGGGAAACATAAATGTCATTTAAGATAAACATAAAAATTGCCATTTGATGGTGTCTACCATAAAAATTGCCCACAAGAAAGAAAACAGAAATAAATGTGTACAAAATAGGAGAGAAAAAAATGGTCATGAAAGGTAAGAGGCAAAAGCAAAGCACTCACCTGACGACATTCAAATTTAATTGACTTTACTCGCAAATTGCTTGAAAAGCTGTAAAATACATCCGAATGGAAGTGGAAAAGCAGGCGAAATAGCAGCTACATTTTATGCCTTGGTTAATTTGTATAAAAGCGAATTAGCTGCAAGAGATATGTTTTGTGTTAATGACATTTCTGTAGAACATAACTTAATGCTAAGGTTAACCAGAAACCACAAAACCAATTAGGTTTCTAATCAAGATATGCTTCATTATGTGGAAGAGAACTTAGCGGAATTTCTGGCAAGCAAATAAGCTGGTATGTGGGATATTAAAGTGAATAACAATATATATATATAGATTCAAGAAACCCAATTGCTATAACATGAGTTAAAATGTAGTTTCTAAGAATATTTATCAGCTTTAGATAATATCCAAATTTCTATTCCAATTTTTTGAGAAATATTTCATTAATCGAATTCAATTCCTTGAATAACGCTTAGTGTTTTAAAGAAGTTTATAAGTTAGATAATTATAAAATTAAAAAAATGTTTTTTAAATATTCTTCTAAGATAAAAATATATTTTTAATATTTCGGTTTTTTTACGCTGAGAAATTTATTTTCAATGAAAACAAAAATATTTCAAAATTATTTAATTTATATATTAACTATTTAATCTATAATATTCTGCTAAGATCTTTTTTTTTTAATTCTACAGTTTATTTTAAGGCTGAGATTATATAATCTTTATAGTCTATAATAATCTTCTCAAATAAAAAAAAAATTTTTTGAAGGTTAAAAGGTAAAGGAAAAAAATATTTCCATTTATTTTCAATGAAAACAAATATGTTTCAAAGCTACTTCATATGTATAAACTATTTAATTTGTAGTATTCTTCTGAGATAAAATTTTTTTTTTAATTACGCCAGCTTCTTTTTGGCTGAGAAATTAGAAAAACACATTACTATTTATTTTCGATGAAAACAACAATTTTTCAAAATTACTTCATTTGTATCCCGTTTGTCAATTATATAGAACGAATTTATAAATTCACTTACTCATATTGCTCAATCAAACAATCAAAATCAATCAATCAATTAAATGTGCCAACAAATAAGATCCATCTGTCAGCATTTTTGGCCTCGATGACCGAGTGAAAAACTTAAAGTCTTCGTGCACCATTTATTTATTTTTTTTTGATTAACACATGTTTTTCGATTGACTGCTGACTCCTGAGACCACCTTCGCCCGCCTGCTGCTGCTGCTGGGTTCAGTGCCTGACTGACTGAGTGTGCTTATCACTACAGAAGTCATCGTGGGCGTAGGCAGCTGGAGGAGGTGTTATCATTATTACGTAGCGGAACTATATGAAAAATGCTTTATTACTACACGTTGTACATTTGCAGTTACAAATGAGACACACACTGAGGCAGATATGCTGGCAAACAGTCGTGCGTGTCTGTTTGCCACCATTCACACACACATTTGCACACACGTGCACACAGACAAGGTGTCTGGTCGTCGGCCATTGTGTTGGCCATGCACAAACAGGAAGATTGGTTTGCATGGGAAAGGGGGACTTGGCTGTTGGCCAGGCATACAAAGTGAGTTATGAAATGTTGACAAGACATTTTATTGTACACACTCACACACACTCAGGCACACTGAAATAAATCATATGAGTGCGCCCTGCGGTAGGCTACTGTTGCAAGCGCCTCGCTCGGCGTACAGTAAAGTTGTCTTATTATTGCATCAACTGACCAAACCTACAACAACTACAACAACAACACCAACAGCAACAGCAACGGGTTTGATAAATTTATGTGATTCTCTTGCTATTTGATGTTGTGTCCGTGTAGCTCATAAAGGCCGCACATGGCGTATGAGTAATGCATATTACGTATACGTCATGTGGAGTAGCTAAAAGGCTGCAAATTTGAATTACAGCCTGCCGAAGTACACTGCAAAAAGCTAGTGGGCAACAGGCATTTACAAAATATTAAAAGTGATATGGAGCTAAAATAGCTTTATACATATTTATGAAAATAATATTTTCATTTGTAGAATAATAAAGCGTAGATTTTACATTAAAAACAATGAACATCTACAAAAAATAAATTATCAACTTTATTTTTAATAAACAAAAAAAAATGTTTAAATATATATGATATATGATATATATTAAAATAAAAACGAAAAAATTAATATAAGTCATAAAAGTGCTAAAATAAATAATAAAATAAAAATATATTGTCAACTTTATTATTATTTGTTTTTTTTTAACATTTTTATTTAAAATAAACTTTTTTTTATATTCTTAAGAAAATATTTATTAAAATCATTTTTAAAAATGAAAAGAAAAACATTTTCAATCATTTTTAATTTTTGTTTGATAAACAAAAACAAATACATTTTCTATGACTCAATAAAAAACCTAAAATAAAAAGAATAAATTTTATTACAAAATTAACGACAAAAAAAGGAAAATAAAATAATATAAAAAATATTGTATTATTATTTTGTGGCATAAAATACACCAAGAAATAATATAACAAATAAAAGAATGTATTTTAATTAAAATTGTTTAAATAAAAATTGAATATACCAAGGAAGACCTCAGGAAATTAAAGGAATTTGTAACAAATTAACTATATAAACTTAAAAAAATCTAACAAATTACATATATATATATATTTATTTATATATATAGATCAGCAACAAATTATTACTTTGCAAATAAGTTCAACATAAATATACATAAATTCATTAAGTTAGTTAGCTGAACGGGTACATGAAATTCTATTCTACTTGTCATGTACAATGCACCAAATTATTGAGGTGAGTGTAACAGCTCTTTGAAGATTGCAACTTGAGACAGGTGGTGAATGTAATGAAATACCCTGAAATTGAGTCAAATAGTTAATATATGGCCAAGATATTTCACAAGCAGGAGCCCACCGCAATGGGGCGTATGAGCAATATGTAGATGATATGTGAATTGCTCATACGCCATGTGGTCAGGAATTGCAACTAACATTAGATGAATGCATTGGGCAGGCAACTAGGTTTTGTTGTTGTTGTTGTTGTTATCAGTTGTTGCCTTGTGCTCCTTTCAACTTGTTAAAAGGCAGCGGCTTTTGCACGGTTTACGCTCAGTTAAATTTTGTTTTCGGCATTAAATTAATGGGCGTTCGCTCATTGCAATGCGCCGAGTATCTCATTTGGGTGTCTGTTTTAATTTTTATTTTATTTTGCTTTATGAGTGGCGGGTGTCCACTTGAATCGACTTCAGTTTTCAGCCAGTGCCAGGGACAGAACTTCTGTCCGTTGGGCGGCGAGTTAAGCCCGGGATAAGAGGGCTCTCACAAATATTCAAATCCGCGGACCTTGACACATTTTAAGCGTCATTTTCTGGCCGCCACCATTCGCCGTGCCCTTTATGTATATATTCAGATTTTTTTTAGCTCGTTTCTTGTCCGATTTTTTCGTTGTGCGCTTTGGTTTGTGCGTTTTGCTGTTGCTTTCAGCGGCTTTGCGCGTAGGCAGCTTGTTTTAATTTAACTTACTTATGAAACAACTCGGGATTGTTGCCTGTCAAAAGGGCTTTAAACGTTGCGGCAAAACTGTAAATGGAAATGACCTTGAAGCGGGCCAGAAACACGCGCCAAGCGCCAGTACAAAACCTCAACACGAACTCGCGCCTGCAAGTATGCTGCAGAAAATTACGAATGAGAGTGTATTTGTGTGTGTGTGTGAAGCCCTTGGCAGCCGAGTGCCATCAAAATGTCGACGACGACAGACCCTGTAGGCACTTAAGGCATTCGCGGCATGTTGCATGCAACACATACAACACCATTCACTCCCGTAGCCAACCAGGTGCCACGCCACATCTAAGTAATTGAAGGCGCGCAACAAAATTGGAGCGCAAAAAACTCTTGTCGAAAAGTGTTAAAAATGACAGCAATGTGTCTATGTAACTGCACGACAACTTACACATCTTATCTTGAGAGGGAGAGGAGTAGCGAAAGGCTGCTTGCCAGCGAACATTAAAATCATTGTCAGGTTGAAGGACTCGCAGCTGCCACGTTATGTGCATTACGGCCATCAATTAACGCGCCTGGCCCCGAAAATTTCTGTTGACACTAAGGCTAAGTGGCAGACAAGGCAGTCAGCCTTCGGGCACAGCCACGAGGGCAGCTTTAAGAAGTTGGCGACACATGAAAATCACTTTAACCGTCAACACATCAAAATATTTACGAGCCATAAGAAAGCGAGAAATATGAAAGCAATAAACAGTGTGGCATACATCTCTCTCTAGTTTTTTTTTTTTCTTTTTGTGTTGCTACCCAGGTGTGTGTCCAGTGCATGCTCAAATATATATAAAAAACACACAGCTACAGATACACAGAAAAAAAAATTAAGCAAGTCTACTTCAATCAAGAGTTTTTCAACATTTTCCATGAAATTCTCTCGCAAGTTGCAAAGTTCCTTCTGTGGTGTTTTTTATGATACGTCGAAATCTTTTATTCGACTTTTCTCTCAGTGTACGTCTGGCAATTTTTGTCGTCTTTGGCCATAAAAACTAACACAAGCCGTTGGCAAACTGGGCAATAAACGCGCAGATCAATTTCTAATGCTCAATCAACTAAAAATGAGAGTCGAAACCACTCGAGAGCTTTTCGCCAAAAAATTGTGATAAAATAAGCTGATTGAAAGCAGCTGCAAAGATGGGATTTCTTTTTCTTTTTTGCTGCTCTGCTTCTTCCTAGTCGTGTTCTTTTTGTACCGAGCTCTCGAGTGTGTGGAAGTTAAGGGTAATTCGGACAGCTTAAGTGTGACTCATGCGTCCAAACTGGCAATAAAAATAATTATTATGAATACTCTTTTTATGTTCCACATATATATAGATATATATCCTATATAGGATTTGGCACGTGTGCTCCGGCAAGGGTTTTGATGTATGAACGAAATGCCAACACGAATTATTTATAGCGCAAAGGAATTAAATAATCAAATAATAATAAAGATGCCCATAAAAGTGAACTTAAAGATACAGATACACATACAGACATAAACATATAGAGCCAAGAATATAGAATCTCAGACATATAAAAATATGGATATGTATATATTTAATCTGAAGTGAATATACACATTTATTATACATAGATGTAGATACAAAGATGAAGCTTTTTACATACAAACATAATAATTAATACAAAAGTTAAAGCTACAAGGATACAGTTACATATGAATGAAAAAAAAAATAAATGAAACAAATACATAAAGTAAAATTGTAGTGCATATACTAATTTAAAGATAATGAACATTTGTTATATATAATAATATATGTAGATACTCATGCCAATACATATATATAGATGCTAATACTTTACATAGGCAAAGATGTAAAGCAAAAACAACTTAGTTGATATACAAATGCAACAATATTGAATTAGATACAAAGGCGAAAATAAAAGATATAGATTTATGATTTTTATTTATACATACAGATGTAGAAAAGATACAAAGATACATATGAAAATACTCAAGTATAGATATAGATACAAATGTAAATATGCAGATACAAAGAGAAGGAAAAATGTATGTGTATAAATACATAAATAACTAGAGGGATGTGCTAACTTCGACCATGCCGAAGTTTGGTAATAACCTTGCAATTGTATAAGATATAAGTATGGATTTTTTAACTTGCCAGAAGAGTGCAAAATTTACTTTTGTGATCGTTTTTGGGTCTCAAGGTGTAAAATGGTTGAAGATACCAAATTGCCACGCCCCTTGTTAGCGTGGACATATAACTATATATCTATAAAACAGTAGTGTACTGGCCAAATTTGGATATTCTAGCTCTTAAACTGTAGCAGATACAGTTTTACACGATTTGCCATGCCCCCAATGGGCATAGCTCTATATACTACATATCGTAATTTTGTATAGGGATAGGATACACGAGCATATGGTCCACATTTGAAGTCTTTGACTTTAATGACGTCGAAATTTTCCCACTAAAAGAAATCATAAAACCGATCTGTCCTATGGGAGCTATAGGTTACAGTCCTCCGATCCGGATAATTCCCAGATATACAATGCCTGCAGCACATTGGAGCCTATGTGCAAAAATTTATTCTTTGTAGCTCTAATATTCTAGGAGGTGATTCCGTTGATCGAGACAGACAGACAGACGAACAGATGGACAGTTGGACAGTGCTATACTAACTCGTCGTGCTGATCCAGAATGTATATACTTTGTAAGGTCGGAGATACTTCCTTCTGTTCGTTGCAAACTTCTGACCAAAATTAATATACCCTTACAAAAAGGCAGATAGACATATAGAAACATCTATAGAAAGATGTAGTTATCGATAAAGAGAATATATTCAAGTAAATTTTGATGCAAAAGTGTAAGGAAACCAATTACATCTATAAAGATACATAAATATAAATATAGAAATACAAAAAGAAATCTTGTATATCATATATTGTATATATATATATGTTATATATTAGCAGTTGGATTTTCCATTTAGACAATTCCAAGACCAGGTACATCCGGAAACTTTGAGTCGGTGTTGAGAGACACAGAGAGAGAGTGAGAGACGACCACAAGAAGATGTTGAACATTAAAAACATAGCAGTTCCCTCGACGACTTATGTCGAACTTCTTACACTCGAAAAAGTCTGAGCACATTTGTGGCGAAAAGCAAAAGCAAAAGTTTTACCAAAGTCGAACTTTGTCTAATTATGCGCAAAAATGTTCAGAAGTGACCATTAAAGGGGTTCCAGGCGGCCCCGAGTCATAAAAAAGTGAGCAAAAGGCTCTGCTGCGGTAACTGGGACAACTTTGACCCATTAGGATGGGAAAGTGCAGGAAGTAGATGGGATGCTGCTGACTGGGCAGCATTTGCCACTGACAAAGGGAGGTGGTGAAAGGGGAGGGAGAGGGGGCGACAAGTTGAAGGAGTGGACAGCGCGCGTTAACAAATGCGTGTGAAGCCAACTTTTTAATTACGTTTAATTAAGGCCGCCGGACAACAGAAAGTCAAGTTAAGTAAATAAACGCAGCTGCCAATATGCATGAGGGCGAAGCGCAGAAAGTTGTGCTACACTTTTTTTACATGTTAGTATATGCTCTGCAAAACAAGTGGAAGTAATATGGTAAATTTATGATAAGCTACAGAATAGGTAGGGATAATCAGTTTATGTCGATTTGAAGGTGACAAATATTAGCAAGACGAAGTCAAAAGAGCTCATAAATGTAAAAATCAGAATCCTCTAACTCTTAGGTCTTTTATTTTAGAAAGCAAATATTTCAAACAATTTTTTCTTTGGAATTCTTTTATTTAATAAAATGAGTTAAATAGGGTTTATGTAAAAGCCTTAAAATGAAACAAAAATAAAATTTGTAGTAAAAAACTAATATGGTAATAATAAAAAGCGTCAAAATATTTTTTTTTTCGCAATCAAAACCAATATATCTTCATAAGAATTTTTCGATTAGTCTAAATTCCCAATCTGTTATTTCAATTCATACTAAAAAAAACACATCATAAATTTATCAACAAATTTATAGCTTTGATGAAAATACTTAATGCCCACTGCCTAAAAAATAGGTTCCCACAGCTAAAAATCAAGAAGACTTTAATCACATTATTACCAAATAAACAGAGTATTCCGCAGTCAGTTATAACAGACTTGTTACTACTTTTCTCTTTTGTAATATAGTCAAAAGCAAGAAACGGTTTCGAATCACGCAGCTGTCGGCTCAACAGTTGTTCAGTTACAACATGCACAAGCACACACGCACACACATGCGCGCACACACATGCACGCACACTCACAACGTATTGACAACAGCATCATGAATGGGTTTGCAACAACATCATTAAATTGTTTTCCCCAGCTGCATGTAACGACACAAGCAGACAGACACTGACTGACAACAACAACAACAACTGAGAACAAAAACAGCAACAACATTTGCAATATTAAGCCAAGCAACTCTTCTGTGGTTTCCACTTCACGTCTCTTGCTGCAACAGTTACCTCTCCCCCTCTCTCTCACAGACTCTTTCTCGCTCGCTTAATGTTATTTTGCTCACGAAATTTGTTATCGAATGCAACTCGAAACTGCCACATGCCACACACACACACTCATATATGTGTGTGTGTGCGTGTAGCGTATTATCATGCATCATGCATTTGGCATTCGAAAGCACAGCAAATGGCAGTCAAATGCTGTCAAAAGTGCTGACAAGCCAAGTTTCTGAGTCCACATTACTTTCGTATGCTTGAAACTTATAAATATTAATAATATATATATATCTTTAAGCTATAAAATAAAGCGGATTCGAATTTTGAGTAGTTATTAGAGGATGAGGAAAAAATAAGATTGCTCTAAGTCTTATATTATATATTATATATTACAACAACAAAATATTATAACAATCGCAGATTAAATTGTTGAAGCTGATTCAATTTTAGTTTTTATAGTAAATGCTTATTTTACAAAGTAAGCCTTAAGAAACGCTGTTATCGAAACTTAACTTTGAGTATTTGATGACAGATAATAATTGATTGAAAATCCCAAAAGCGATGTATTAGTTTAATATATTAATACTTTTTTAAGCAAAAGTAAAACATAATTAAGATTTGATTAAAATATTCGTCGAATTAAGTATTAATTTTGTTTAATTTATTTATTTAACAAATTAAATCTTGTATTTTATACTAGCCTAAGGCCTAAGGAACTTAAGGCAATTCGTTTGACGAGGAACCCGGCATGGTTGTATTCTGTTTGTCTTAGTAGTTGAGATCTTATAACATAAAAATAAACCGAAAAACTTAGCGTTGTAGTCACAAAAACAAATTAGCCATCCTAAGAAGTCAAGTTAATTAGATATACGCTATAAAGTCAAAATAACAAGAAAGCTGAAATACAAAAAAAAATTGTTTAGACTAAGTTTAATGATAGTTTAACGAGTGCTAGCTGCTTAGGCCTTCTGCTCGAAGCATTAATTTCATTAAATACTTCATCAAATCCAAATGCATATTGCTTAAGATACTTCCCAAGTTATCAGAAATGTATTAAAATATTAAGAAAACTATAAAAAGATATCATATGATCTTATTGTTTGAAGATTTTATGAAATACATATAAGTAAAAGAAATTCCCTTCAAATTTGGATTTAATTTTTCTGTACTTCGAGATATTCCAACAAAATCCAAAAGACGAGACATGACTTTAATTCCTTAATACTCGTAGCCTTGTGTTATATATATTTACACGTATATACTACAATGTATATATTATTAGTTATATATACCGTATGCATATACTGAATTGCTTTCTATATGTCCTATCAAAATTTTTTGTTAAGTCAAAGGAAGACATGAAAAAAAGATTTGCCTTCTTTTCAATTTTTTTCTAACTATTTTAGAAAATTTTTGCAATTATTTTAATATTAAAATTTACTCTTTGTGCATTTGCGAGCAGAATTTCACCGTTATTTTTGTTGAAGCTTCACTAACCAAATAGACACGCGTCTCAAGTCTGCAGTCTCGAATTTCTCGTTGCTCGCTGTTCGCTGCTCGTAGTCTATGCATGTCCATGCCAAACACTTCTTTTATGCAAACATATTTGAGTTCCATGAGCCATGGATGCATTCGCTGAAAGCTGCCATGACAACGCCCAACCCATTCCAGCTCCGCCCTTCTCTTTCTTTTTCCCACTTTCTTTACCCTTCCGCTTGCGCCTCTATCCGTTTGCTGTTGGCTGCTCAATGAAGCGCGTAGTCACGACTTTAAAAAGGCAGCCGCATTTTCATGACTTGTCAGCTGCATATCTCCATATATCCACATCTCAATAGCTCCACTTTATCACAAAGTCAATTAAAGCGCAGTGGGTGGCTGGTGTTATAATTGCGGTCAGCGCTGTGAAGGTCGTTACCAGTTAATAGTAATTATAATCGATAAAATGCAAACGCCCCTATCCTTTCCCGTAAAGGGCGCTTGCTATTGAAAACAAAATAAAAAATAAAAAAAAGTATAATAAAAAAAATTCCAGCTCTGTGTGTGTCGCTATGCGAATCGATAAGCCACGTTTGCATAGATGCGCGTATAGAGAGCGGAGGGAATGTGTAAGGGAGCGTGTATCATAACCCCCCTGAGCTACCTCTGAAAAGCTACCTTTCAAAACTTTAAATGAAAAACTTTAAGTGCTATGTATGGCAACTGTGTGTATGTGCGTGTGAGTGTGCTTGACAGCCGTTGCACATTGGTTAAAAATTGATTTGAATGCGATTTACTTTATACTGAACTAGATCATGTTAGAGTAAGCTAGATATATACCATAAATTTTAAAGTATTCTAATTAGAGGAATTTAATAAATAAAAGCAGAATTAGTTCCAATTTATTTAACAACTTATTTACTTGCTTAAGCTTTTCGTGTAACTATATATATGTATATATATAGTAATAATTATGTTTTTATATAAATAAGATGAAATTTTTTTGAGAATTTTTTAAAAATATATACTAGAATTATGAAACATAATTTTTTTATTGACCTTCTTAAATGATTTACAAGTGAGTGCTAGTTCAAACTAGTAGATCAACTAGTCGATTGAGCTCTTAATGGAACTAGTTCAAAAATTTATTATTATAACCTTTTCTAGAGCATATCTGAAATAATTTTATTGAAGAAAGAGTGGAAACTAATTCAAATTGCAGCACTGAAATTCTATTTATTCAATTATTTAAATGAAATACAAGTGAATGCTAGTTCAAGCGTTTAGATCAAGTAGTTGAGTTATCAAAGCTCTTAATGGAACTAGTTCCAGAATTTATTGAATGAAGAGTAGCAACTAGGGCAAATTGGTATATCAACTAACTCACTTGTTAAAGTTAGCTACGAAACAGTACAGTTCATAAATGGTTTAGTTGATGAACTTTATTGATATGCTAAAACTTTGGTATGTTTGTAGTCTGAAATTGTATCAAACAAAAAAGCGTACAGAATTTGAAGATAGCACTAGTTAGCTTATTTAAAGCTTCGTATAGAACTAGTTCGTAAATGTTTTACCAACTAGTTCTTTGCACAATGCTCGCCAGCTAAAATTTTAAATGTTAGCTGCTATCCCGGTGTTAAAAAGTTTTTCACATAACAAACTTTTTGAAACTAGTCCCAAAAATAGCTAAATTTTATTGAAGATAGCTTTTCAAATATGCTTGGACATGCATATCTTCATGCTTGAAGTGAGGGCAAAGCAGCGATTAAAATTTCTTCTATTTCTATTAAAATATTATTCCTTATATGCTATTAAGATACTATTTTATAGTGGAATATACAAGTTCCCTTTTCATTATCATATTTTCTTATTTCTTATCAAGTTTGATAATCGAAGGTTAGGCTAATAAGACTTTTAATCTAAGTTTGATTATATATAGAACATAATGAATTCTAGTTAATACCAGTACAAAGAAAAAATCTTTTCTTCAAAAAACAGTATTTAACATTTTTTCTTGCTTAAAATTTAGTTACTGGTGCTTAACAGTACCTCAAAACAATTCCAGTTAATAGTCTATGTAAATTTGGTTTGTGTTAAGTGGCCACTGTACAATGGCCATGGGGCACACACACAGACACACACTGGCACACACACACCCACTTCACTAGACACGCTGCTTTGGCAAGTGCTGTGCTGCGAGCTGTTTATCAATGCAAATATTTTGCATACGCCACGTTGCACGTAAATTGCAAGTGCACATCCGACGACGACGACGTCGACGTCGACGTCGTCTTCTTCTTTGTGCTTGCTACCTACAGTAAATACACACGCGTACGCTTCTGAAAGGCCTAAAAATGTGTGAGTATGTATGTGTGTGTGTGTGTGGCACATGCATAATGAAAAACGTGGCATACAGACAGGCGCTGGCAAAGTTTCACACTCTAACAGGCCCCGCCCGTCTCCGCCTCCTTGGCCCACTCGCTGTTAACTTTGTTTGCGCTGGGCATTTTAAATGAAAAGCTAAAAGGTAAAAAGGTAAAGCCAAATACCCCGTAAAGCTCCCCACGGGCCAGGCACGCAACTAGGCATCAAGAAAATATGCTTAAGTAAAATGAGCAATTAAGGATTATTGCTCGGTTTGCCCATTTAAATTATGGGGTAATAACTGAAAAGGTGCTACTGAAAGCTGCGCCCACGCCAACCACAACGAAAAACTTCAAAACGCGCCTGACAGCTGCTCAAAATGTCTGTGTGCGAAGTATGTGTGTGGCTAAGCCACAGGTTAGTTAACAGCATGTGTTGGCATCACTACGAAACTGGCTATAAACGAGAGCTTCGCGCGCGACCTCATGGGACTTGGGTGTATTACTATATTGAGTGGGTTTCTATAAAGCCTTGAGATTTTAGTTATGCAAGGAAAGGTATTATGCATTGAAACCAATCTATAAGGTAAGCTTATTTCTGGCATGTCTAAAATCTGGGGTGACTTTTGCAGAAGGTGAAGAGGCTTACTATATCATATAGTTGACACAGCAACCATTTAATATAATATTCCAGACAGCCCGACTTTTCTATAACAACATCATGCATTTAACGATATAATAAATAAAAATGTAAAATTGAACAAAATTTTCTAAAATGAAGAACAATAAATAGGACTTGAAAATATACTTGATGTCGCATATCCACAACTAAACAGATCTCGAAAAAAAATGGACATTTTAAAAAATGTTCTTAGCGGGATTCGGGATCTTTACACAATGTCAGTTCAATGGGTTCAGCGTATACCTTAATTCATAAAATGTAGTTATTTATATGTAAGTATATACTACTAAGCCTCTTTAAGATCGTTCTTTTATTGCTCTTCAAAAGTTCTTTATCTATATAGAAGTTTTCAAACACCTTCTCTCCGCCATCTGCTTAGAATGTTGATTCATTTATTTTGGTGTACTTCTGCTGAGCTGTGTTAATTAAATTTGCTCGCAATGCCATTTATGAAGTACAAAGCTCTCCCGTCCATCCCCTAACAGCTGACAAAACATATATCAAACAAATTGCTAAAACAAAATGATTAACTCTCCAAAGCAACGCCACATGCGTCCAGCTTTCGAGCACTTGCTTCTGTTAAGTCTCCAAGTACTATTCGCATCTCTTTTTTCTGTTGACCAAGATATGAAACAGCAGCAGAAGCTGCTATTGGGGAATCAGCAGCAGCCACGCAACTTTTTGCTGTCATTTTGAGTAAATTTTTCATTTCAATATCCTGTGAAAATTGTCAGTGAAATAATCGGGTAGGCTGCCTGGAAACTATGTTTGTAAGAGGCGAGCGAAAACTAGTTTTATAAGCTAAGAATTTACTTTTAAAACGAATATTGAGAAGTTTTTAGATATATCTTACTGATTTTTTGTATGTGTTGAGTTTAACCTGTTATCTTGATATTCCATATTTCCCATATAATTCGTCTAACAAAGATCATAGTTTTACAGGGTATTTCGTGAACAAAAACTGTCTATTCTTGTATTGTTAGTTATTATTAGTCGCATTCGCATTGTGCTGCAGACTTGACTCGTTTGTTTGGCTGCCTGGCTGGTCATTCATTCATTCATTCATTCATTCATTCATCCAGCTGCCTCTGGCGCTGAGAGCTGCTGCTTCTTCTTCTGCTGGGCGACAGAGATTAATGAGAATTGCCGCATTTAGTTAATTTTGACAACTGCTTCGCTGACTATGAGTATTATTGCTCTGAGGGCACAGCGCATTGAGCTGTACATTTTGCGGGCAAAATTTAATTGCTGCCATCACGCCACGCCGCCCGACTTGAAAAATAAAAACGGAAAATCCGTTGAAACCCGGCTCCAAACTTTGTTTCATTGTGTGTAAGGCGAAATTTCGTTTTGCGACTGTTGCTGCGGTTCATTAAACTTTTGAGTTTCATTTGTCATTTCCGAGAGGCGGCTGCGGAGGGCGGGAACGGGGGCGTGGTTGGCTGCTTCCATAGCTGACGCAGTGTTTTAATGCTCGTATAACAATTGAAATGTATTTGTCAGATAAACTTTTGTTTGCCGCAGCTACAGCACTCGCAACAGCTCTGTCATATCCCCCGGGGAAAATGCTGAAATACACAGATTCAGTTTTTCAGTTTTTGGGCGCTTAAAGCAATGCCCAAAATTTTGTCAGAAATTTGTCAATAAAGTGACATAAATTGGCTGCAGGTTGGCGTTTCTTAATAAATTATCTTAAGAACGAGAACAAAAAGGATTTGCTGTGTTTTTATGGATGATTTGTTGTTAATTTATTAATTGTTTACGTATTGCATGGAAGTTAAACAGAAGTTAAAATGAAACTGATTGCTCAGATGAAAGCAATTGGGGAGAGAGGTAAAGCAGGGAATATCAAGGGATATGCATTTGAACAATCTGTATTTGGAGTTTAAAAAATTTGTGCCTATGTTAAATGCAGATTCTTCGAAAAAACCGGATTTACTAATATGTTAAGTAAGTCTTATAGTATAGTAAAAATATCTCTGTTAACTCAGCTGCAGATTTCAAAAGACATTTTAAAAAAGCTGTTATGCGAAAGGAAAATAAAGCTAGAACAATATAAATCAGTTAAAATGCCGAATAATATAATTTTAATAGCATGTTAAATCTAAATTTGTATATAATTGATATGTTAAGCTTAAAAATATTTACAGACATATAAAGTCTTAGGTCAGATCGACATAATATTTCTTGACTCTGCTATAGATCAAAATTGATTTGAAGAATCTCATAACAGAAAGCTCTTAAGAAGCCCAATACTGACTGTAGCATTAACATAGCCTGCAGATGACAGACCTTTTTAAGCAAATGTTAAGAAATGTATCGATTTCTGTTAAGTTACTCTCTTACTTAGCTATTAATCAAATATGTTTGTCGCTTCATCCGACTCTACCTCGTTTCTACTGAAGATGACTTCTGAATGAAGAACTTAAGTGAAATCTACAAGAATCTTACTATATAGTTGACATAGGTTGTAAGGGTGTTAATAAGGCAGTTAAGTAACAATATTTCTGTTAAATATTCTGTTACCTAGCTGTTAAGCGAATATGTTTGACGCTTTCTCCAACTTTAACTTGCTTCAAGTATTCTAAAGAAGATATAAAGCTATTAGATATTTATCGAATTTCGTTAAATATTCTGTTACTTAGCTGTTTGGCAAATATTGTTGACCCTTTCGCCTAATTTACTCACCTTAAAGTATTCTCGACAATCGCTTTTAACCTCATTATTCTCGATTGCTCAATTCTCAAACACTCGCTAATGTTGTTTTTCCACTTATTTTCCACCCTTTCGCTATTGCATTAAACGCCTCTCGTTTCTCTCTCTCCCTATCAGCGACTTCCTGCTCTTAGCCTGCCTCTCGAGCTCATTACCATGGCAATGGCAATGGCAATGAGGATTGCGATTGCGATTGGTAATGGATATAGAGCTGTTAATTACGAGTAGTGCAAGGGAATTACTTTTATGTTTATATATATATACATATATAAATATATATATATATAGGAGTAAGAGCACTTGGCACATTAATAGTTATATTTCTTAATCAAATAAATTGGGATTGGCTCGATTTGGTTGAATTCTTGCTTTTATGCATTTTCATTAAAGTTTATTACAGCCATCAAAAGCAGAAGAAGAAAAGTGTGAAAGAAACTTTTGTGTCGGAAATGCAAACGTAAATATATTTCTGATCCTTCTTGCCAGACAGTGAAACAGCGTGACGAAAAGCGTCGACCCAAGTTGAACTTTTGTTAATGAAAATAATGCAATTGAAACAACAGCAACAGCAACAACAACAATGGCAACAACTCTGAATGCAGCTCATGTGTGAACGTGTTTGTGGTTTGCCATGGCTGAACTGCAGCTGCAACAGGGTCAGGGGACGCGCCAGGGTACAAGATGCCCAAAAAGTTTTGCCCCCTCTCACAATTGCGTTACCCGCCTCTGTCTATTTGTGTGTGCCTCCTACAGTTTGTTTAATGCAATTAAGCGAAGCGGAAGTAATTCTCCCAACAGCTGCCTGTTTGACTAGCTGACTGAATGAAGGAATGACTGACTGACTGACTGAATGTATGACTAACTGACTGACTGGCAGACAGACAGTCTGAATGCTTGAATGAATGGTATATGGGCGCTGAATGGCTTACCAGCTCGCTCTTCTCACATCTCAGTCATTCGCTCAACTGCCTCCAGTGACGCCTGCTAATGAATCATTGCACTTGCCGCGACGCGTTAGCCAAAGCCGACAATGGCCAGCAGCTAAACAAAGGAAACAAAGCTGAAAACAAAAGGAAAACCAACAGAAATTGACTAGGCAAATACCCTGTGAGCAGCTCAAGTTTATAAAGATATATATTGGGCAAGAAATATTGAAAGTTTAGTTGTAGCAAAAGAAAAGCTAAGATGTAGAAAAGTATTTTAATTACAGAAAATATAAATAAAATATTCTTATACAATAAATTAATATATAATGTCAATCAAAATAAATATAGTATATTTTATAAAAAATATTCTAAATATTCCAAGTTATAAAATGAGCTAAGAAATATTAAATACATTAAAGAAAATACATATAAATAAATTAACACAACTATAAAAAAATATTCTTCAAAAATATATTAACTATTTAAATAATTAATAAATTAACAAAACTAAATTAATTACAAATTATCTGAAATATCTCTAATAACCCAAAATATCGGTCCATTAAAAAAGAAAATCAATTAAATAAAAATTAAATATTTAAATAGTAAAGATATTGCTGGAAAAAATAATATATGTCATTTAAATAAAAGATTTATAAAATTAATAGAAAAGAAAATTTGATAATTATAGTTTTTAAACTTATAGTTTATTTTTAAATTATAAATTAAATAAAATAATAAACTTATGTACAAATTTACAATAATACACAAACTAAGTTTAAGTGTAAGCTTGACATAAGATTTAAAATTCCCATGCTTGGGTATTACAAGTCTTATATACTAAAACTAGTCTGAAGTTAATATTTATGCGGAATTGCCTTTCGAATGGAAAATGTAGTATTATTTATTTATAATTTTATGTTAACATTTCATAAGTTAATATCTTTACAACTCAAATCAAAAAAACATATTTGTTTTTTTCTGATAGATCGTAAAATGTATTATAATACCCCTTATCCCTAGTCTATTAATACAGTTTACCTGCTAATGAAATTTATTGCATTTACTTTTTTTTCTTAACTTCTGACAAACTTGAGTGGATCTTGATATTAATACACTTTCCGGGCTGCCTTTTGGATTACGAGGTATTGAAAAAGTTTTGCCTTTTGCGGCCGGGCAAGGAACAAAATTTTTTATTTAACAGCGCAAGTTTTAATTTCTTTTTCTTGCGCTGCGTATTGTTTCCGCCTCTTGGCAGCGAATGTGGCAGCCAAGTTGCAAGTTGCATCCTGGCAACTAAAAAAAAAGACAACTGGGTGTGGGCGTGGCACTTGCCTCAAGTTGTTGCAGCGGTTTTGTTGGCATTTCCCTTTGTTTTGTTTTGGTTTTTGCGGTGCATGCTAAAGTGGCTTCAGCTGCCAGCTGCTGGAAGCTGGGGGCGTGAATTTGATTACCGAGCAGCAGAAGAAGCCGCCATAATAGTGCATGCCATAATTATTGTCAGGCTGTGGCCTTTTTTTGTTGTTTTCCACTGTCATGCCATGTGGCACATAAGATTGCACTTTGTTGCAAAGTGCAAAAAAGTTGCTGGCAAGACAAACAAACAAACAAATCAAGTAGACGATGGCCAAGAGCAACAAACTGCAGCAGAAGAACAAGCAGCAGCTGACAGTCAGAGCGTCAACGACAGCCATATGTTAGCCAAGTTTATGCCACTTTGTTACGTTGCGGGCCAGCACATATACATATGTATAAAAAGCAGGGCAACTGCATACGGAATGAAACTGAAGTTTATGCCTGCAATTTGCCGCTGCAACTGCAACATCAGCCTGCCACGCCTCACTGCTTATCGCTGAAGTTTAAGTTGAAGTTGTAGTTGAAGCTCAAGTGACAGTGACAGGCAGGTACAACCCGATCAAGCGTGTGCGGTGTGAAATGCCACTAAAAACAACACATGAGAAGCGCCGTGAAGGCCGCACAAGGAGTGCCAAGAGGGGCCTATGAGAAGTATGTAGATTGGAAAAGGGTGCATGATAAAGCCTTAAGAGGGGCAAATGAAAAGCACTACGAAGGGCGAATGAGAAGGGCGTCTGTGAAGCACTGAGAAGGGCACCTGATATGCACTGAGAAGGGCGCTGGAGGAGCATGCATAGGAAGTGTTAAGCAGCGAGCATAAAAAAGGTGAAGTTCATGGCGCATGAGATGCATAAATATAAACAATATATATATAAATGTTAAGCCTGAACCATTTATCGAAGTTATTAACTAAAATGTCTATAAGATCGAAACCTATGCTTTTATGAAGAAAATATTTCTTTAAAATGAAATTAAAATAAAGTCTTAAATTTGTAGCAAAAGTTTCCTAATTTTAAGCCTAAACAAATTGTTTCTAATAGCTTTTCTTTATAAGAATATGTTGTTGTCTTGTTGTCTCATTCTAATTTCTAAAAATGTACATATATATTTATTTGCACTACAATTAACAATCAAGAAACAAGTTTCTAGTCTCTCAATCAAGATTTTCCTCTATAAACTTTAATTTTCACTTTGCATTGCCTTTACCCAGTTTCTTGGTAAAGTGAGCCTCAAAGTAAATGCCAATGGCAAAAGTTTCAACCACATTTTAGATTAGGCTGTCAACAAATTGGCATTCGATACGCTTCGATCGATTATGCAATGCGTATTACTGCAGGTATTTTGTGTTTTGACAAGCTGTAAATAGATTTTGGCCCACAGCCGGGATGCAAACCCCCAGCAACGATGTTGCACAATTTTGCTTTGAGCGAATGTTGCGTATACGCAGCGTATGACATTTAATTATTGCTGCATGTTGCACACGCACACACACACACACACGCACACGCACATGTATGCATGTGGGCTGCAACATTGTGTGGCACGTGGTTTGTGGCACAAACAAACGCAAAAGTCGGGCATAACATCGGGGCTTATCGAATGCCAAAAACGCTTGCATATCAAATTAATTGAAGGCAAAGCAAAGCACCAATGCATCTCAATTATTTATGCAGCTCTAAAGGGAGTGCGAGAAAGATAGAGAGATATAACACTGCAATGGAACTGCTCACATGCATAAACAATGCGACGGCAGCCCAAAAGGCGCCAAAAAAAATACAATCTAGTATTCCCACACGTGCTGCCATGTGCCGGCAATTGAAACTCAATTTAGTCAACAGGCCAGGCGACAGACACAGACACAGACACACACACACTTGACACTCGAGTCGAGCCGACAAAAATGCATTTTACAAATTTCACGCCAATTGCCATAAAAGCCGTAAGTGAAATACATAGTCAAGTGCAGCAACAGCAGCAGAGCACAGATTCCCAGCTTCAACTGCGAGTCAGACTCGCTCTGTGTGTCCTTTGGCATTTGGCAGTGATTCAGACAATGTCCTTATTCGACTCACGTTTGGCCAATGTGTCGCCACAGCGCTACAACGACAATCAACCAGCCGCGACACTGTTCTTGTTGCCGCCCTATTGAGCCTAGCCCAGCTGTTAGTCCACATTCATAGGCTCCATGTGCGGCTGGTTGGGCAGCCCATCGGGCTCCGCTTGTATATAGCGCCTGGTTGGGCAATTAAATGTGCGGGGGGCCTTGGCCAAAAAAACTTTAAAACAAATTGCCGAAAACAACAACAATTAATGGCAATTTATTTTCAAACTCATTTCGCTGTAATTGCCGAGCAGCAGGCAGAGAGAGAGGGAGAGAGAGAGAGAGAGGGAGAAAAACGAAACGAGGGACAGTTGAAGCAAATGTTAAATATCCTAATTATCAGCACAAAATTGCAGCTATCAAGGGAAACTCAAAGACTTAAGTTATTATATTATTTTATTTTTAAATAAAATCGATACTTAAAATGATTTTCTAATAGAGAAAATCTATGAGAAAAAAATTTAATATATATTTTTTTTAAATTTTTTTTATTTTTATTTTTTTTTAACAGCTAGTGTTCATAACAAAATAAATTTGTTAATAAATAAATAAAAGAATATTATTATTTTGTTTTTATTAATATTTTTTAATTTTTCTTTTATTTACAAAAAAACACTAAGCTAATTATATATATAACAACAAACTTTTACTATTTTAAATTGTAATATAATAATATATAGGAATATATTAAGCTTCATGCCTTTAAATTGTCCTATTTGCCAGGAACACTGGATGTTGGCTTCTACATCTTATCGATAAGCGAAACAGTTTAAGAAACACAATTTTCAAACTAAAACAAATAATAAAATTGTATTTTTATGAGTAAATTGCAAAGAGAAGAAAAAATGAATAACTAAGAAAACAGTTCAAATGTGGGAATTCAAATATAAAATAAGTAGATGAATACAATAGCAGAAAATACTCTTATAAAAGTAGCTAAGTAAGATGAAGCAATAGAGAAATATAATAAAGAAACAAAGGAGCTACAGATTAGAGCTGCAAAAACCGCGATAGTTTTATTTTTAAATTAAAATAATACTTTCTTTATTTAGTAATTTAAAACTAGGTAAATATTAAGTAATTATAACAAAAGTGTACATTAGATATCCCAAAGTAGGCTAGATCAGCTAGTCCCACAGCTACTGCAGACAGCTAAAGTTTGACCTATTTTAAGATCTTTTGAAATAGGTCCATACTTCCGAAACAACACACTTGAGCTTTTATACAGGGGAAGTAGATGGTGAATCGTTTTGAATGTTATCTTGGGTGAAATATAATATTTAAAGACAATGAAGTTTCTTTGTATTTGTTACTAAAAACTTATCCATTTTGTAGAAAGCGCCAACTTTTTAATATCTTGTTACGAAAGGGATAAGCCATCGATGATGGTGAAAAAAACCAGAAATGTTTGCGTAATTTAAGCTATTGATACTTTCGAATACTCCTATCCTATCGAATCCTATATCCTAAGCAACTCGAACCTCATTTCGTAACAGCAATAAAAAAAATTGATTTAAATAACTTTGTCAAGTAGATTTCTCATAGCAACTGATATTTAATAAAATAATATTGACTATTGATTTTTTGCTCTTCTGTTAGACGTATTTTATGACCTCTTGACCCCACGAATTATTTCTTTGCTAAGAAAATTTTGATTGTTAAATTTTTGTTGTGTTTCCTCAACTTGCGGGTCAACCCATTTTTGTAGCCTGGCAATTTTCATAGCATTTACGTTCCGAGCTCATTTACAATAAATTTTGGACAGCCTACACAGTAAAAGGCTTAACACGCCCAGCCCCAACTCCCCAGCCTCCCTACCTTCTGCTCCACCCGTTGCCAGCAACATTTCAGCTGCTTTATGAGCTACAATTGCGGCCTGGTGTTCCCCTCGGTTAGGCCTACAACGAGGGCCAACTGCCGACTGTAAATAACTTTGCTTATTTGAACATTTATTGGTGACGTAAACGGCTTGTAGTATTGTTGCCGCAGCGCCAAGGAACCAAGAGGATGTCTGTGGGAGAGTGGGCTTATTGCCACGATTTTTACTCGTGTTAATTTCCTGTAACTCGGCATTTGTGAAATAACAAGAGGCCGGCCGACTCAAGTGTAATATCCGAGACAGAGGCTCTACTACTGGCTCAGCGGCTCTACGGCTCTACGGCTGTGCGGCTCAGCGGCTCAGTCACGAGTTCGAGTTCAAGTTGAGTTTACGAGTGCTCTCAAACGAGTATGTGTCAGGTTAATGCCACCGGCTGTGAATTGGTCTTCTAAAGCTCGTAAAACTCGCTGCCACACCATGTTGCATGCTACATAAAATATGATGAAGGGCACTTAAGGCAGCCCGCCAACTCTCGTCTCGTGTGTTGACAGCTATCAAACGTGTTCACAACATGCATAAATGAATGCGTCACGCTCACACAGACACACCTACACACACACGCACACGCCTACACTCACACACCCTTCGGGAGAGGTGTTTGGTGACAAAAGCGTTTGTTTTCATAAATATTAAAACAATCCAAAAGGTTTTGGCCTACAAAATCAACGCCAAATGCCAGTTGATAATTTATGAAGAAGAAAAAATAGTAATAATCATAATTTAACAGCATTTGTTTACCTAGCAGCAAATGTTGCCAACGAGTTGTAAAATTATTTACGGAAACTATGCAAACGCTGCAGCAGTTGCACAATAATTCAAGACAACTTTTGTTGCACAGCTTCGACAGCTTTTCGGCAGTTGGTTGAGCAAAACTTTTGGACTTTGTTTATAAGTAACTTATCGGAGTGGGAGTATGCCTCTAGAAAACAATGCTATAAGGCAATCCCTTTCTTTTCTTTTGGTTAAAGAAAGGCTGCAAATCAAGCGTCAAAGCATAAAACAATAAAGTGACTAGGCGAATTTTTGAGTAAGTTTGATTTGCCGCACAAAACTTTAAGGAATTACGAGACGAACTTTAAAATATATAGTTTATAAATACAGTCATGTTTGCATGTAGTGAACTAATTATTTCAAGTCCTGTAAATATTTCTGGTTTTTTTTTGCTCAAAACAAACTTTGTGTATATAAATTCAAGAGATCTGTAAAATAGAAGTAACAAATAGTAAGATCACATAAATGAATGCATATTATATTTTTAATTTTTTTTTTTTTTAAATCTCACTTTCAACTACAATTGGTTCGCACTCGGCAAAAAAAGCATAAATACTAAGGTTAAGAAACAGCTGATTTTACCACAATTAACAGCCAAAATACAAATTTTTGTGTTCTATGTTGATTTTTGCATTCAATTAGTTTCAAAACTTTGTTTACTATCTAGAGGTTTTCGATTGTATACTATTTAGAGTACTCTATGTAAAAATTTTGGGAGTTCACTTTATCGAGATGTTCACCTCATAGGGTGTTCACTGTACACAGACACAACTGTAGTTCAATAATTTCTCAAAAATAAAGAAATGGGTTTAGAAACTGAGCAGTAACAAGTAGGAAAGCTCTAGTCGGGTCTGCCCGACTACGAGATCCCCTGAACTAAGTCCGAGCTGATGTTTTAAACAACCTAGCTTACATCTTTTATATATACATATTACCTCTGCGCGCATATACACATGCACACATACACACAGGCACGCATATACATATGCACACATACACACAGGCACGCATATACACATGCACAGATATACATACCATGCACACAGAAGCACGCGCGTCGATTACTGCGTAGTTGATTTGAATGTATGTGTGCACACGTAAAGGCTGCTGCCGCGTGCTTTTACAATGTTTCCTTTAATAACTTCTGTATTACCTAACGGATTTGAATGCAATTTTCTGTATTGAATGCTATTAATTTATTGAAAATACGGTTTCCACTAAAAAATTTGAAAAAATTAAATTGTGGCTTTGATAATTTTTTTTTTTTATAAATTTTTTTGTGAAATGTGGAGCCGGTATCCAAAATATGAAAAAATAGAAAATGTATTTTATTTACAAAAAGCTAAAAACAAAATTTGGTAGCTGTAGCTAAAAATATGTAAAAGATATGGTCAAAAAACTAAATCTCGATAACGTATCTAAAACAAACTAGATATTTTCGCTGTATACACAGACCATCATGCAAAATTTGAACTCTCTAGCTTATATATGTTCTGAGATCGACGCGTTCATACATACGGACAGACGGACAGACGGACAGACAGACGGACAGGGCCAAATCGACTCAGCTCGTCGCCCTTATCAAGAATATATATACTTTGTGTGGTCTGCCACGCCTCCTTCTGCCTGTTACATACTTTTTGCAAAACCATTATACCCTGATTTCCCATTTTCAATGGGTTCAGGGTATAAAAATCAGAAACCAATCTAACATATACATATGTTGCCTTAGTTACCAGAACTTAAGGGAATTCGTTTGACGAGGAGACAATAGACAATATTGTTGTAGACATGGTTGTTTTGTGTTTGTCTTCTTAAAACATAAAACAAAAAAATCTAAATGAACCATTAAAAGTCAACAAATTTAAAAGTTTTCCAATAAATCATAGACAAAAGAAGTAAGAATTTTGCAGGCGGGCACAAGAGAAACCAAATTGCTCTGAAAACGCTCTAAAACAAAAAATTTATTTTAAAATCAATATATTTGGTTTAGCCACTGTCAAATGGACGGAATAACAAAGTTATAGATTTATCTGAAGAGGAGCTCAAAGGTGATCAAAACTTGTTGGTCTTAGCTTTAAAACTGGGACACATACAGTTTTCCGATTTACCACGTACCCAAGATATGTTGTATAAATATTATTTTTGGTCAATCTATAAGGCAAGTCGACAGTCGGTTACATTTATAATATGAGGGTTCTAGCTGTCAACTTGTACAACACAAGGAGTAATTATATAAATATAGAAATCTTTGTTATGTCTACTTAAATACCATAAAGCATTTATACCATTTTTTTTATAAAATCAAGTACAAATTATATTTAATTGAACATCTTTAATAATTTCTTTACCTGAACAAAGGTCAATTAAATCCGCACACAATTTGCACTCAAGTAAAAGTGAATTTATGTAAGCTGTGATATACAATAGCTAACAATTACTTTTTGGCAAGTAATTATTGGAAATTGGAGAAGCTCGACCGAAAGTAAAAGAAAAACGACAATCAATTAAGTCCATATAGCATTACATAGCTCAATGCTACTGTATGGCAGATAGCGCTTAATTAAACTGACCCCTTCAACCCCCTTCAACCCTTTTGCAACCCTTGGCCAACACTTAGCGAACTCATTAATGTTTGTGCTGGTTTTTCTCCTTATTTTTTTCAGTAAAGGAAACGAAATGTGCGCCTATTGAAACTAGGGTGGGAAGACTATGAGGGGGTATACGAGGAGGGTAGGGGAGGAGGGTAGAGTAGCTTGGTCTTCAAGCAGATTATAATCTGCTACAAATGAGGAAATCCCAGAAAACCGACAGATTAAATTTGTATGCCACTTGTAAAAACGGATGTGGGGCATGTGTGTAAAGTAAGTTCAACTTCCGTTAGGCCAGACGCGCCTGTGTGAGTGTGTGTCTGTGTGTGTGTGCTCCCAAGTGATGGTCATAAAGTTTGGCACATGTGAAAAACAAAAGTCGCCGAGGACCACACTGTGAGGGAGGGAGAGAGAGGGGCATATATACAGCAACAAAACGAAAGAGCATTTCATTATTTATGGAAAGGCAACGCAAATTATACACATATACACATAGAGGCGGTGTATGTGTGTATGTGTGAGTAATTTAGAGAAAATGGCTGCCGCTGTGGCAGTTAGTTAGCTCTACTAGAAAGAGACAGAGAGGGAGAGCGAGAGAGTCAAATGTAATTTTGTGTAAAAATTTTCATGAATGAAAACGTTTTTGTCGTCGCAAACACTCACACACCCATACACACTCACACAAGTATTTTGTTGAGCTTTTGGGCATGTTAACAATTGTGTAGCATATTTTTGGGGGTCAGTCGAGCATGCCACACAGCTGCCGCACAAGCTTACGTATTTCAGCTAGGGAATATGCACACTAAATTCTCAATTTCACTACACAGACGCTCACACACACTCACACACACACACATGCACACATTCGACTGTGTGCATTTAAGCACTCGAAATTAATTTGACATTTTTATACACTAAACAAAGCCCCGAAAATTGCAAATCCCACTCAAACGGAGCTTACTCTAACCAATTGGCTGACTGTCGATGGCTGTAGGGTATACAAGCTGCCTTAATGCCCGACAGTTTAACGCTTATATTGATCATATTTATGCTGCAGGTTGTAGCAGCACTTCGTTTTTGTCTACGGCCACCGACTCGAGTTGATTTCGTGTGCGGTTTTTGTGGCAAAGTTGCAACTTGATTAATGACAGTTGCAATGCGATTTCAATTGCTTGCGACTGCCCACCGCACAAGAGAGATAGAGAGAGAGAGAGAGAGAGAGAGAATGAGCGAAAGAGCAAAAGCATTGTGCTGTGCGGTTGTATTCAATTTGTCAGAGTACAAACCAGAAACTGTCGCACGTTGTTTACAGTTTATATTCCATTTGCCAGCGCATTTGTCAATCGTTGCAAATCGGAGACAGAAATTCAACCCATTAATATCATTTTCTCGACTTCTCTTTTTTATGTCTGTGTAAAACTTTTTGTTATTAATTATAATTTTGCAACGCCACTTTAATTAAATACTGACTCGAGGTTTTTTATTCCATTTGTTATAAGGAGCAGCCGCACTTTACTTTTAATTACTTTACAATAACGTAATTACTCAAAGTTATATATCTGAATACGGCTCAATTACTTGACAATTAATTGCACAGAAATAATTGAGGAAATGCAGAAAATCTTTAAGCATTTTATTGACATTAAAAGTGTCACTTAACTTCTTTTCAGTTTCGGTTGAAATATGGACAGTCAAAAGAATGAAGGTTGAAATGTCATGCAAGGAAATCAGAAAAAAATACTTTTGCAGTAATTATATAAACAAGTAAGAAAGCTTTAGTCGGGTCTGCCCGACTACGAGATCCCCTGAACCAAGTCCGAGCTGATGTTTTAAACAACCTAGCTTACATCTTTTATCTATACATATTACCTCTGCGCGCATATACACATGCACACATACACACAGGCACGCAGGCACGCAGACACGTGCACACATATAGACATGCACACAGAAGCACGCTCGCCGATTACTGCGTAGTTGATTTGAATGTATGTGTGCACACGTACAGGCTGCTGCAGCGTGCTTATACAATGTTTCCTTTAATAACTTCTGTATTACTTAACGGATTTGAATGGAATTTTCTGCATTGAATGCTATTAATTTATTAAAAAAATACGGTTTTTACTAAAAAAATTGAAAAAATTAAATTGTGGCTTTGATTTTTTTTTTTTTTTATAATTTTTTTTTGTGAAATGTGGAGCTGGTATGCAAAATATGAAAAAATAGAAAATGTATTTTATTTACAGAAAGCTAAAAACAAAATTTGGTAGCTGTAGCTAAAAATATGTAAAAGATATGGTCAAAAAACTGAATCTTGATAACGTTTTAAATCGATAACATTGAAACGGAAAAATTTATCGAATATCTAAAACAAACTCGATATTTTCGCTGTATACACAGACCATCATGCAAAATTTGAAGTCTCTAGCTCTTATAGGTTCTGAGATCGACGCGTTCATACATACGGACAGACGGACAGACGGACAGACGGACAGACGGACAGACGGACGGACGGACGGACAGACAGACGGACAGGGCTAAATCGACTCAGCTCGTCACCCTGATCAAGAATATATATACTTTGTGGGGTCTGCCACGCCTCCTTCTGCCTGTTACATACTTTTTGCAAAACCATTATACCCTGATTTCCCATTTTCAATGGGTTCAGGGTATAAAAATAATTGTACTAACTTAAAGTAACAACAAATAATGATAAATTTAGATAAGCTTTAAATCCTCACATGTTTGTTATCCTTTTTATACCCTTGCAAAAAAGGTATCTTCATTTTGGTCGGAAGTCTGCAACTCACAGAGGGAAGCACCTCCGACTATATAAAGAATTTATTTTCTTGAGCCGCACGACGGCCTGAGTTAGTATAGCGCTGTCCGTCTATCTTTCTGTCCGTTTGTCTGGATCAACGGAATCTTCTCCGAGACTATTTGAGCTGAAATTTTGCACATAGGCGCCTTTCTGCAGCAGGCATTGTATATCACGGAAACATTCGGATCGGACGTCTATATCCTTTAGCTCCCATAGGATAGATCGGCGTGAAGAGTTTCTTAGGGAAAGTTCAGCGCTATTGATGTCAAAAACTTACAATTGGCAAATCGGGTATATTCTACAGTTATAATACAGCTAAGGCTATAGAACAGATGAAATCCCAAAATTTGACAAATAGGTCTTCTCGAAATTTATCAAATATTATACTTATATATGTATAATTATATCTTTTAATTTACAAGGGTATTTCCAATCTTTGGCACTGTCAAAGTAAGTCCATCGCTCTTGTAAAAATTAAAATAAAGTGCAATATGATCTACGTATACTTAAAATTATTTTCGAGAAAAACACATTCTTTCAGATATATATATATATTGGCCTTTTATTGTTGATAAAAATTTGTATATTTGATATAAACAAGTTTTCTGATACCGTTGGGGCCAAATTTATCAAGAATAACATTATAATTGCTATTAATGTAGGAGGAGGATAGTATACAACTTTTAGGAATAATAATAAATATTCTTAAATAGCTTAATTTTTAAACCATATATAACTTAATTTAAGACCACGAAGAGAATTTTGCTCAGTCGAAAATAATAATATATAATACAATAAAAATTGTATTAAATGTGTTGAGTTCTCGTGTCGAATCTGAAGCAACTAAGTGAACATAGCTTAACTATAAAGACGGTTTATTGTAATACAGCATACTATATCCGAGTTATAAGATTTATATTAAATACTGCAATATAATTGCAATATATTCTAGTAAGAGCAAACGTAGATACAGTAGACGTTCACAAGAACTTTCAATAGTTCATGTTTTATATAAATTAGAATCAATGAATCTGAAATACAAAATAAAAATTTCCTAAAAAGGTATCATCTATTTATCAGCCTCACTAGCTTTTTATTATTTTTGATCGACTTTATATACGCGTGTTCTTATTTCGACAGGCTTAGTAGAAGTGAAAAAAATGAAAGTCAAAAAGTCCTCTAAAACAACCAAAGATGAAATCTTGGCCATGGTTGAACAAGTTTTTCAAAAAAAATGGTACAGAAATTAGAATTTTTCAGAAATTATAATGATCTGAAAAATGAAGTGGTTCTATCTTGTTATCGTCTACTGTGTTAACCAGTTTGTTTTAAAAATAACATGTTTTCAAATATTCAATTTGTTTAAAATAAAAATATCTTTTATTCAAAGTAGTCTTATACACTTCTAACTTCAGTTAACTTTTCTTGCCAATAATTTGTATAACTGTACTCTATGCTCCACTTCGATATTCGCATTCTTAAAGTACTATACGAGAAAGCTCTTTTGGCCATGGCAATAGCAATTTGTGACATTGTTCGCATTCCTTGTCGGCAAGTTTCCTACGGACAATCCACTTAGGAGCAAAGCTTTTGGTGCGATTTATAGACCTGCCCGTTGACTTCTAACATATGCATAATTTTTCAAGAGTCTCTCCAAGCGCTGTTCCCTGCTCGCTGCTCACTGCTCGCTGGCTCTGTGCATAGAAATCATATCATAAAATAAAATCACAAGTGCTTTTAATTTGTCGTAGTAAATGCACAGCCCACTAGCTAACGGGGGTTCTAACTCCCACGCTAACACACACTCACTCACACACATGCTGTTCGTTACTTAGCGCACATTTAATTTTGTTACCAATACTCTAGCACTTCTCCACACACACACACACACACACACATAAATAGATGCTCTGGCTTTGGGTTGGGGCTCGACCTACTCCTACTTTGGCTCAAGTTTTTGCCCGCCATAAAACTATGCGGCAAATTTATATGTTGCCATGCTTCAACGCCAGCTGCTCATGAATAAAGTGGGCGTGGCAGTTAGCAGTAGTGTGCGAGAGAGAGGGAGAAGGAGCGATAGCTGTTGCCAAATGTTAATGCCACTTTAACCCATTTACGCGTGCTTTTTTCTGCCTACACGAAAGTTGCATATTCAGAACGTGCACAAATTTTATTCAAATGCATTTTGTCAGCTTATTTTGATTTAATTATTCTGATTTGTTGCTTGCATATGCATTTTATGTGTTTACATTTCAAAATAAATAATTATTTATTAAAATGAAAAACAGTTTAAAAACTTTGGAAACGTGATCAAAATGTAAATAACGGAATTTTTAATTTAGCAGGGCTGAAAATCTTAAGCTTACCAATATTTGAGTGACATTGGACGAATTTCTTTATACTGATAATTATGGGAGATTTTCACTATTGTCGTACTCTATGCAGAAGTTAACTTATTAGGCTTAAAATCAGAGATATTTCAGGTTTTTAGAATGGGTTCATATAGTTCAATGTAATAAGGGCTTTCATAAAAGTCGTTTGAGGAATATTTTAAAAACAGATAATAAAAAACTTAAATTAAAATAGTTCAGTGACTTATCATTAGGTTAGTTTTTAACCTGTTGGACACCACTACACACATACGAAGACTGAAACAACTTCACCCTCTGAATCTTCCATTCAGAGCAATTTAATACATATGTGTACACTCTTCAATAATCCGCTGTAATCCACCACACTCTACCTTCATGAACAGTTCACACTGATACTTTACTCTCACTTCCCAATTAATTCGCTTGATGTCTCTAAGACTGTTGCAAATAAAGACAATATAAAATAAAAAAAAAAAAAAAAAATTAGGTGTTGAAAATTAAAAAATGTTTGAAAATCCTGTTAGCATATTAATGAAATACGTTTCATTCTTTTGAAACAAGTAAATGAAATGAATGATAGAAGCAGCGGAGTAGCACGGGTCTCGGCTGCCCGAGGGGACAATTTTGCTTAAATGTAAGCTACACATTTCGATACTGAAGTAAGAAAGTAGGATAATTGCAAAAAAAAAGGTGCAAATCTAAAGATATTTTCGTCAAAAACAGTCACATCATTATATTTTAGTATACATTATATTATTTACTATGAAATTTTGGTGCCCCCTAAATAGTTCCGAACGGGGCAATCTGCCCCTAATGCCCCACGATGTTACCCCGCTGGAAAGAAGTTAGAATGTTGCATGTAAAAATAAGTTAATTGTTCAAAAACAGCAAAATAGATTACAAAATCGATTTTTTGCAATATTTGTAATGGGGAAACTATATTATTAATAAGTCTATATGTATAGAAATTCAACACTGATCCACCTGCAAAACTTTGTGATTCTAGATACAAAAGTAAAGTATGTATGTATAAAGTATGCAAATATATATTTCAAATTATAATGTCATTAATAACTCTTGCTTTGTCACGCCCCTAGTGGGAATGTGATAAAAATTCCTTTCAATTTATAAGATGAATGTACATGGGTATAATTATGTCAAATTTCAAATCTCTAGTTTCAATAGCGACAAAAAATACTTTTTCCTGATATACGGAAGGATATTGTGCAAAACTAATAAACTTTCTTTTTACTTAGAGAACGAGTATAAATATATGATAAAATTGGAAAGAAAGTAAATAACTAAAGTTTAAAGACTATATAGTTTCTTATAGTTTCTTCAACATATATAGTTTCTTCAACAGACTATAGTTATATATCAATTAACATTTAATATCAGCTAAAATTTAATTCAGCTTGTTTCCATTTGCAATTCTATTCGACATTGATTCGTTTACATTTCTTGGCTAATCAGAAAATCAAAATATTGTTTTATGAAACTAGTCAGACTTGTGTAGATATAAAACGTATTTCAACGCGTTCTAGCAGCCACAGGCTTAAAAGCATTTTGAGCATTAAAAATTGTGGTTTGAATGCTGCGAAAAATAATCGCTGGCATCGGTGGAAATTGAATTTGCGAGTGTTGAGCCACAAACGCAAAAACCGCGAGCAAAATCTATGCACACACACACACACACACAACACACCCACACTCACTTATACATATATATAACTATGTATGTATATATATGGCTATCTCTTTCGGGCAAAAGCAATGTGTGTAAGCCGCAACACATTTCAAATGCGTAAAGCGTTTTGCGCCAGAGGCGTGGGTCAAGGGGGACACGGGACAGGGGACAGACAGACGCCTCGCCTCGACTCGCCTTGTTGTCGGTGCCCTGTTTGGGCTTTAAGCCTTATAAATTAGCGGTTAGATTGAGCGTCATAAATCGTGCGATTAATTTTAAAGTGCGCGTGCGTCTGCATGTTTATCTAGGACTACAGTTTTCCGTCCAGTTTAAAATCTCGCCAAAATTGAAAAAGGTTTTAGCCAGCACTGTGACAAGGGGCCTACAAAATATGATTTGGGTTCTGCAGGTTGTTAAAAGTACCTATATTACGATTGAAATGAAGGATTGTAAATGACAGAAATGAGCTAAAAAATGAACGTAGTGGAATAAAAGAGTGAAATAACAAATCTCAAATTAATAATGAATGAAGTAAGATTTAGATTTTTACCAGGGTCTTATTCAATTCCATTCCTTACTTCAAAAACTTTCTTTACTATACCAAAACTGAATTTATTTTTATGCCGCAGACTAGAGTTTGGCCTAGGAATTAGGGTTTTCGGGAAACCCCCGGGTCCCAAAAATTTTTCGGAATCGGACGAGATGGGAACGGTTCTTAAAATGGAATAGTCAAAATAAATGCATGGATCCTGCGTTTCCCGCTGGACCCGTGAAAATAAGAAAAATAATATTTTATATTGAAATGTTAATCTAAGAGCTCTAAATGTGGAGAAAAAAAAATTATGGAAAATGAACCCGCAAGTAAAATTAAATTTGTTCGTAACAATCCGACGGGAAAAGCTAAATGTTTTTCGGGACGGGATGGGTCGGATCGGGAATATCTTTCCCGATCGTATCTCAACTTCTTTAGACCATTTTGTATTTTAACAATTGCTTCAATTTAGTTTTTCAAGCCAAACTCCTGATTTGAGGCATTAAAAAAAAAATCTTTACTAGCCAACCTTTCCCATATAATTTAGTATGAATTAACAAATGTTAATATTTAATTATGTTACAAAATTCATTCCTCCCTATATAGTATATATTTTTTACCTGCATCACGCCCTGCTGCATTCTTGTAGGCTGCCGCTATAATTTGCCTAAATGATAGCACCAACAAAAATTTATGTATCTAATTAAAATGGAGAAGCATAAAAAATGAGCTCATGAATCCGCAACGCTGCGTCGCAGCTGTGTGCTTAGCGCTTCGCCTAACTTCATGCCGCATAAATTTCGCCTAGTGGCCTAGTCGTAGTACACGTCCTGTTAGTCCTGATAGTCCTGCTGCCGCATGTTCGCCCCTGTCTCCATTTCGTGCGTGTTGAGAGTTGGTGGTTTGAGCCTTTTGAACCCCAAGGGGCAGGCGCAAGCTGTTTGTTTATGCTCCCGAGCTGCATTTTTATGTGCTGGCAACCAGTGCGCCGACAACGTCAGGCCACTCCATCAGTTGCCCAACTACACTACACACTACACTGCGCAACAAATTGAGAAGCAGGCACATATAGTTTTTAATTTGGTAACGGTAGGCTCTTTATTGAGCTGGCAATATCGAAAGGCAGTCGAAACGTATTGAACTAAAATTGCCTTACAGAACATATTTTTATATACGATTTCTTTCTATATTTATATATTTATTAGTATATATATTTAAAAGGTTATTAAACGTAAAGGAACAAGTGCTAAGCATATACAAAAATTTAATTTTAATTTAATTACAATATTCATCTATGCCAAATTTTCCATTTTAATTTATGCCAAACACTTAAAAACGTACTTAGATAAAGTCCAAAAAAGTTCATAAAAAAGGTTTTTTATAAATTTTGAGATATATGGACATATTGATTTTCAGTATATATCTTATACAAATTGTCTTCATAGTTATTAGTATTCATATATCTAGCAAAGAACCTCCCAGAAGTAATTCCTATATACCAAAATTCGTTTTTTTTTCGGAAAAGGTTTAGAATTAAAAATTAAGGCTAAAATTAATGTATTCAAATAAAAAAAATCAATAAAGAAAAATATATAAATAAATTTAAAATTATTTCAATTTTGTATTTGTATATAAATTTTTTTTTTTATAAATTTTGATTACTGAGCTATAAATAAATAAAAAATGGCTGCAAAAGTAAATTAAAATTGATTTACTCTCAAAGCATCCATAAAGATCTAACAAATTCGAATTCACGCAATGAATTTCACTTTATGCCAAGTACATCAGCTGCTGATTGATTGATTGATACGTTCAACAGGTTCGTTTCAAGTTTATCGAATACATTTGCTGAAATGTGGATATGGGTAAATATTGTGATTGTATTAATCATTGAATCTTTATTGCTTTTTAAGGGGCGCCATTGAATTTATCAATTTTGATTCCCAGCTGGATGCACAGTGTGCTAGAGCGAGGGACAGGGGGACTGAAGGACAGGCGTTAGCGTTGCTTTTTAATAAAATTAGCTGTGGCATTGGGTGCTTGTTTATGCAGGCAACAGTCGAGTGAACGCGAAGAGCGCGGCTCTCATGTTGCACAGACTTTTGGTTGATGTACGGGTGGATAGTATGTGCGTGTGTTTGTGTACGTATGTGTATGTGTGTGTATGTACTTGGCTGCTTATTATGCATGAATTTCAAATGAAGTCGCGAACGTGACACAAACTCATGACCGCCCCCAAACGCCCACTTCAATGTTCCTGCCTCGCCCATTCGCAAGTGAGAGTTGTAGTAGAAAATACGAGAGAGCTGCCTTTTTTGCTGCCTGGCTAACACACACACACATACATTCGCATTACGATATGCATTTAATATGAGCAGGTCGCAAGACTCTACTTGAATTCTCGAAAAAAATTGGAAAACCCCATAAAACTCTTTGCCCCAAATGAGAATTGAGAAACGGCAATGGGCACGCGGGACTAAAAGTCGTCCTCATCGTCATCGCCAAATTATGCATATGTGTAGTTAAACTCATAATGAAATTTGTTGCGAATGGGCGCTGATTGTTTATAGCTCTTAAGTGGGCATCCCACTCAGAATGGCAATAGAAATTCCAGAGCTGACTCTGAAACTGAAACTGACCTACGAAATGATGTTTGGGCATAGCTGAGGCCTGATTATGCAAACGACTGGACAAGTAGGAATACAAAATTAAATTGCTTTCAGTTATTGTTTTGCTTATCTAAAAAATTATTCAAATTAACAAAGCAAATAGGCAGCCAAATTCCAGGGAGACTTTCTTTATTAAAAATATTAATCAAGGATTTTTTGACCATCGCGAAAAGTTTTGAATACCAAAATAATATTTTCTTTTGTATTAAAAATCAACGTGATTGATAAAAGTCAAGAGAATACAAATTCTTAAAGAAACAAATATTTTTTTAAGTTCATTGAAATGTCATTTGAACAAGAATAGAAAATAAAAATATTTCTTTGCGCTTGAGATTTTTCTAAATTTTTGTTCAACATTTTCTCTGCTTAATTCAAATAAAAAATTAATATTTCCGCCACAACTTTTGCTCAACTTCATTTCATTTGGGCCTTCATTTGAATTATTTACCTAATAATTAAGCCCAATCAAATCTTCGTTCTAAGACCCACAAAAATTCCCGTTTTAATTATACTCTCAGCATAATTTTCACGCTAAGTTTTCCATTGAAATACGCAGCAAAAGTTTGTCGACATTGTGAAAACTCGCTTTGGGGGTTGAAGTTGAAACTATTTCAGCGGAAAGAAGCAGCGGATTTTCATTTGCGAATTACGAATACTAAAATCAGTTGAATGTTGCTCATAAGTTATGAAGTTTTAAGCTACCTATTAGCAGAGCTCCTCTCGGAGCTTCGACAAACGTTTGGCCTCTCCTCGTGCTCGCACCTCAGCAATGCAATTTATTAAACTAACTACTTAAGCATGCGAAAATACACACACACCCACACATAACAACAGCGAGTGGTTAGGCTAAGCCTAGTAGACTTGAAGATATCCTGGAAAATCATTTACAGTACGAATATATGATGAGAACTCTTCTTTTCTTAACTCCGATCATTAGATCATTAAAAATTCATTTTGCAATCACGTTTATGTTTTTCGGACAAATATAAAAGTTTGCAGGGAATTTGAAAATATAACATTTACAATAAATATGGTGCATATACCACAAAAGAGTAAAGTCAAAATATTTTTTTAATGTATTAAGAGACAGGATAGAGTAGAGCAGGCTAGTCTATCTGTATGTGATATGTGGATGTTATGTGAGAATCTTAATATTTCATATTTATTGTTTATAAACATTATAACAAATAAATTAAAATTTGAAATTAACATATTTTAAATAATAATAAAAAAAATTATAATAATAATATAATAATAAAAATAATAATAATATAATAATAATAGTAATAATATTTTATATACCACAAAGAGAAATCCAAATTTTAAACAGGAAAGTTTTTAAAAATCTTAATTCCAAATTTTAATGTCTTAGATCTTATCGATTTATATAAATGCCCAGATATGTTATAACAAAGTCATTTATCAAAGATTATAATCAAGATGATATTTTCTGATTTCTACCAGAAAAAGAATATAGATTTGACCACATTCTATAAGCACAAGCTATACAAAGAAGTTTATATAGATGTATAGAGACGCCTTCAATGACTCTTCTATCCATAATACTATTCACTAATACATTTCTGATTCATACTATCATATACCCTGTTTTGATCATTTTTAATGAGTACAGGGTATTCAAATAATCTAACACACTCTCTACCCGGGAAACACTTAGACTCAAGCAGGGCAGAGAGCGGCTGCAGGAGCCTGCAGAGGAATTGGGAAAGTGGAAGGGGCTTTGGACAGTGGGAACAGAGGAGCCGAGAAGCGAGGCTTCGCCTGAAGACCGGGCGCACTCAAGTGGCGGCAGCACACTTCAAGGAGATATTTTCAACACGCTTTGGCTTCGACAGCAACAGCAACAAGGACAATGGGCGCTAGGCATTTGCAACTTAATTGCAATGTGTGAGGTGTGTGTGTAATGGAAGGTGTTGTGTGTAAAGGGGCGTGGCATGTGCTTTGCATTATGCATGAGGCGACGACACACGGGCGGCCCGTCATAATCATTTTGTGAGCTGCCTGCTATGCGCTAATTGCAATTAAACAATAATATGACTGTAACAGACAAGACACACACAGAGAGAGAGAGAGAGAGAATGAGAGAAAGAGAGAGACCCAGAGTCTAGTGGAAATTTGTGAAAAAATTCGTTTAGAAAAGTGAAAATGGCGCGTAATTGCGTAGCGCATGTCGCGCTTTACGCAGCAAAAGGCATTTAATTAAATGTTAACAGCGACACGAAACAACAAAAGCAACAACAACAACAACAGCAACAAAGGCTCGCAGACAATTAACAAAGCCTAATTGTTGTTGCTGTTGTTGTTGTTGCTCTTTCGAGTCGCGTTTGTTGTCTTTGCCATTGTCTGCATGTATTTGCATATCATTAAGCCAAGCAATAATAAAAATTGCGCTTCTTCTCACACTCTCGAGTGCATTATCAACACTTGTAAAACATGAACGAAGAGTTGCTTAAAGAAAGTTGCTCTGGAAGAAAGGGAGGTAGACAATATGTATTTAATTGCCAACCAAAATTGACATCAAATGCTGACAGCTTACAAATAGTAAAGAAGTTAATTTTTGATATTGAATGGTACTGCAACAATAGTAGTTTGAGTTCTACTTGCAACAGCTCAAAGCTGAATGCTATAAAATCAATGGCTTTTGAAAATTCCTTAAATGTATTGAGAATGATAAGTGCCAAAAGCTGATTGCCTTGAAAGCTGTGAAAGTGTTTTTGTTTTTGCACAAGCTCATTGAGAATTATAAGCTATTTTTATGCGCTGCACTCATTTTAAATGGACAAAAGGGTATAGTATTTTTGTACAAATGATAGGTAACAGACAGAAGAAGGCCTCTTAAAGTATATTCATATGTTCTTGATGAGGAGGAGAAGCTCTGTAGATCCAGCTACATTGGATTATCGGCTCGATATCGGCTACAAGAAAGCTAGATATTGCAAATTCAAACATATATTCTTGTATAATGCACAAAATACACTTATGTCATTGTTTTCGATATATAAACCTATTTCCTGAATATCAATTAAAGTAAATAGTAAGACTTGCATTTTCCAGCGCAACTTAGAAAGCATTAAGGTTTAAAATTAACAAATTTAATAAATTATGAATTATTCCGTTCATAGACAAGTCCTCGTTAAAAGTTCCTCAAAGCTGAATGAAAATATTTCAAATTATCGTCATGGCTTATAGACATATGGTTATCTATTGATCATATGATATGTGTCTACATTGGCAGAAATTACGCTCCTAATTAGTAGACAGTAGTAGAGTAGCTCTAAAAAAAATAAAGAACAAAGAAACAGATACAAACATAATGTCATATCTTAAGTACCTTGAATTATATACCACTGAATCGGAGAACTGTGCCTGTATACATATATTTTGTAACTTATTATTGGACTGGTAATAATAACTTACAAGATACAAAATATAGAAAATATGTATCCGAAAACTACAAACCATATGTTTACTTGGCTTCAAATATAGTTTTTTTAATACTAATGGTATTTCTTCTGTATCCAACTGTAGGAATAAATATTAGACTTTAACTTTGAAACCATTGTAGATTTCTACAGCTCTATGGCATAGCTCAACAAGAGTAACGCTTTGACAGAAATTGATGAACTATACTACTATATTACTAACTATACTAAAACATTCACAAGCTAGTCTGAAATTCGAACTCGAAATTCGAAAAATTTGTATTTTCATTATCAATTTAGTGGCAACTAATAATAAACCCAATAGTAACGCTCTAAAGAAAATTTGTATTATGTATTTAATGTCAATGCCAAAAACTATCAGTCAAAAGAAAAGACATTTCGATTTATGAAGTGTGCTTTATACTCATTTTGTTTTATGAATATTTGATGCTGGTTGCAGTGATGCTGTTAACAAGACCATAATAGTCTCCATATACCATAACTATACACTTAACTAACGCTTTGATCAGTCAACTGTCTTTAACCTCAGGCCGGCCGCAATGGCAGTCATAAAGCGTCATTAAGTAGCACACTTTCTGGTTTGGCTAACATTTTGCTTGTTTTTTGGCCCAGTGGACAGTGTGTTTTATAACAGCCCGTAAAAGCGGCCACGACAAATATTTGAGCTGAGCACAAAAAAGCTGGCAAAATTTACGAGCCAAGGTAAAGTGAGAAGAAAATGTGGAGAGCAGCAGCGCCACAGCTCACGTTTATCTAGCCCGAAACACAGGTCGGGAGCTAAAATTGACAACTCAATTGCGAAAACTATTTACACGCAATTAGGCGAAACGACAGGACGCCACAGCTCACGGCAAAGTTGTCAAGTGAAATGCGAGCAAAGGCACATAAAAACAGAGAAAGAGGTATAACAAAAGGAGGACAGCCAGGAGGGACTGCCTGCCTGCGTGCCACCTTTCAACGGCTCCGCTGCGTCTCGAGTGTAAATATTGACCAGGCCTGAACAAACTCTCGGCCCCGACGAGCCAGCTCGAACGAAGGCGGCAGAGCTCATTCATAAATGCATTAGCTAGCTGTCAGGCAGTGCAATCGAATTCATGTTGGCATTAAACGTATATTATGCAGTCCATGAATTTAACATGGCTGAGCAAACCACTTGGACACCGACCACCAACCACGTACGTACGTACGTACGAATACTTGTCAAGGTGACTGTAAACGGATTCTGTGTTTATTACATGAGTCGCATTTCAATATGCCAAGGACATGTCAGCCTTTAAACTTGCATATCGTGTGTGTGACACTAATAATATATATAATGGTAAATATTAACCGACTTTGGTCGGTCAATATATATTCTTTATTTAATTTTCAATGAGTGGAAATCGAAGCATTTCGATGTGCCTTTTTTGTTGATAGTATAATTTTTTTTAATATATGTACATTAATTATGAAACTTTGATTTAAAGCAAAATAAAGTCGAAATACCTATAAGAATTGTTATGAGTTCTTGGAAATTGAATTGAAATCCAATCGAAAAAAAATATAAACCATTGCACAACTTATGTTGGTTTTCCGTGTAAATTCTTATAGTTGTTGGTATTTTTAAGGTCTACAGTCTGCCTTCTTTAATTAACAAAATTAAAATCAAAATAAGTACTTCTTCGAGGAATTTATATGAATTCTTTTAAATTGAATTGAAAGCTAATCGAATAAAAATCAAAATTGGCTGCTCAATTTTTGTTTGTTTTCCTCATGAATTCTTCTAATTATTGATATTTTAAAGGCCCACAGTCTTTCTTCTTTTATTAAGGAAAACAAAATCGAAATACTTCTTCATGACCTTTTTAGGAATTCTTTAAAATTAAATTGAAATACAATTGAATAAAAGAAATTATCTGATCTATTTGTGTTAATTTTCCTCATATATTCTTCAAATTGTTGGTATTTTAAAGAAAAATAAAGTCAAAATACTTCTTTCAAGAACTATTATAATTTTTAAAAATGGAAATAGAATTGCATAAAGATATAAATTAGCTGATCAATTTATATTTGTTTTCCTCTTTTGCTCTCCCAATTTTCGGTATTTTTAAGGTCCACAGTCTCCCTTCTTTAATTAAGAACAAGTAAGAAAGCTCTAGTCGGGTCTGCCCGACTACGAGATCCCCTGAACCAAGTCCGAGCTGATGTTTTAAACAACCTAGCTTACATCTTTTATCTATACACATTACCTCTGCGCATATACACATGCACACATACTCACAGGCACGCATATACACATGCACACATATACACATGCACACATATACACGTGCAGACATATACACATGCACACACATACACATGTACACATTTGCATACACATGCACACATATACATACCATGCACACAGAAGCACGCTCGCCGATTACTGCGTAGTTGATTTGAATGTATGTGTGCACACGTACAGGCTGCTGCCGCGTGCTTTTACAATGTTTCCTTTAATAACTTCTGTATTACTTAACGGATTTGAATGAAATTTTCTGCATTGAATGCTATTAATTTATAGATACGGTTTTCATTAAAAAATTTGAAAAAATTAAATTGTGGCTTTGATAATTTTTTTTTTAAATAATTTTTTTTTTGTAAAATGTGGAGCTGGTATCCAAAATATGAAAAAATAGAAAATGTATTTTATTTACAAAAAGCTAAAAACAAAATTTGGTAGCTGTAGCTAAAAATATGTAAAAGATATGGTCAAAAAACTGAATCTTGATAACGTTTTAAGTCGATATCATTGAAACGGAAAAATTTATCGAATATCTAAAACAAACTCGATATTTTCGTTGTATACACAGACCATCATGCAAAATTTGAAGTCTCTAGCTCTTATATGTTCTGAGATCGACGCGTTCATACATACGGACAGACGGACAGACGGACGGACAGACGTACGGACAGGGCCAAATCGACTCAGCTCGTCGCCCTGATCAAGAATATATATACTTTAAGGGGTCTGCCACGCCTCCTTCTGCCTGTTACATACTTTTTGCAAAACCATTATACACTGATTTCCCATTTTCAATGGGTTCAGGGTATAAAAGTACCTAACTACTTTGATATACACTCTAACATTTTAGGTAGCCTGTTAGTCTTCAATCAGTTACTCAGTCAATCATACATACACACGCACACACAGGTGTATAGCTATATATATAAAGTGAATATATTCCATCTAACACTCGACTTATTTGTATTGCATGTCGTCTTGTGACCCAGTTACGTCCTGTTCTTTGGCCTTGAGCGACAACTTGTACAAACTTCTCCTAGTTCTGCAGTTGTCCTCGCATTGCAGTTGACATTTGTTCACACACACCCCCACACACCAGCAATCTATGTATGTGTGTGTGTGTGATTCTCTTGGGTCGCCCTTTTGCATGATTTAAAACTATTTAACTTCTTTTGGTGTTTTGGTCGCTTGTTCTTTCTCTCTCTCTCGTATTTTCTTTTGCTTTGTTTTGTTACGTTTTTTGACTGTGATTTTCCATTTTTGCACCTTTTATTCTGAGTGGTTTTACGAGTACGAAAAAGCTCTCAGTTAAAACCTACCTTCTCCTACCTCTGCTCTTGTTGCTCAAAAATTTATGAGTTTTTTAACCTTGCTGCAAAAGGCACCAACAACATGAGCAAACCAAAGTAAAATACAAAAATTTGCTGACAAACCCAAATGCTCAACGGGCGCACAGAGGCAGCCTCTCTCTGCTTGTATGTGTGTGAGTAAATTGTTAATTACTATTGTGATGCGGATTGTATTTTTGTGGGCCAATTGCTTGCAACAGCAGCGGCAATGCGCAAAGATATGTTGCACACGCGGCGTATGCGTAATATTTTTTGTAGGCTTACTTTGACATTCTTCGCAAATAGTGGGATTAAAAGATTGCTGAACACATCAATATATTTGTATATATGTATATATATAAATATATATTCTTTTTTTTTCGAATGAAGCAATATGTTAAATGCTTAAATGTATAAAAAACGAGTGCAACTTGGCTTAACTTGCACTAATTGAATATAAAGGTTTATATTCAGAAGAGAATATTCAGAAGTGTAGAAAAAGAATGATTAAGAGATGCTTAGGTATGTTTTAGATATGATGGTCAACCAAAAGTAAGTACACAAATTTAGAAAAGTCGGAGTTTAATGGAAGAAAATAAAACTTAGCATAGGAAAATGATGAGAATTAGATACGTACATACAAACAAAGAAAAAAGTGAGAGAAAAAATAGACAGAAAAAGAGAGAGAGAGAGACAGAGAGAGAGAGCGAGACAGAGAGAGAGACAGAGAAGGAGAGATAAAAAAGAAAAAGAGAGAGAGAGAAAAAAAGAGAGAGATTGAGAAAGAGAAACAAAAGGAGAGAGTGAGAGAAAGACAGAAAGAGAGAAAGATAATAAGAAAAAGAGAAAGGGCGAGAGCGAGAAACACAGACAGAGAGAGAGACAGAAAGAGAGAGTGAGAAAAAAATGGACAGAAAGAGCGAGAGAGAGAGATAAAGAGAGAAAAAGACAGAAAGAGAGAGACACAGACACAGACAAAGAGAGACAAAGAAAGTAAAATAGATAGGGGGAGAGAGCGAGAAGGAGAGAGACAGCGACAAAGAGAGAGAGAGAAAGACAGAGAAAATGTGAGAGAGAGATAGAGGGAGTGAGAGAAAAAGATAGATAGAGGACGATAGTCAGAGGCAGAGATATCGTGAGACAGCAAGATAGAGAGAGAGAGACGTGATAACACAAATACAGATATGAAAATTTTGTAAAAATGTAAATAGAGAGTTAAACGATCAAGAAACATAAAGCAAAAGCATTACAGTAGTTACCGAGAAAAGAGAACAGATAGAAAAGCAAAACAAAACACAGAAATATTAAAAATTCTATACATTCCAATTGTATTTAGCTAGTTTGCATCCAATTGAAACAGCGATGCTTTCATAATTGTCTGGCAAAGCAAAGGTAAAGCTAGACTTTTCACATAATGAAAACTTGATTTATTAATAACGCTCTCAGCTAGATATCAACCAATTGTAAAATCTATATGTTAGCTATAATTGTCTGTCTCGCAATGCAAACACAATGATGGATGTGCTCGCATTTATGCACCAATTTAGACATTGCGCATACGCCCCGCCTGACACGTTGGCAGCAGCAGTAGCAGTAGCCGGCAACGGGGGCAACAGTTTTGGTCGGAATTAAGTGGCTGCCAAAAACTGAATATGCTGAAAGATTTTTAATTGCTTTCTAATGAGCTGCCACGGCGCGAGCTGCTGTCAATATGAGAGCCGTTCATTAGCTTAATTTAGTGGAATGTGCCATAAACATAAATCAGTGTTTCCAGTTTTTGAGGCCTTTGGCAGCTAATTGACTTGAAATGTTTTTGCCTTGCGTATTACAGAAAGCTGTCAGGGACCACACGAGAAGCGCTTACTCAATCACCTGCTCTCCACCTACAACACACTGGAACGACCCGTTGCCAACGAATCGGAGCCCCTGGAGGTTAAATTTGGACTAACACTGCAGCAAATTATCGATGTGGTAAGTGAGAACTTCTAAAGAGCTAGAGCAAAGAAGAATTTTGAAACAACGATAATCAACTAAAACAATTATAAAACAAAAACAAAAAACAAATGGAATGTGGACTATGTGAACAACTGTTTTTATATATAAAGTGGAGCCGTCGCGACGGTTTAACGGTATAGAAAATGACAAATATATTTATGTTTAGGTTTGAACTAACAAAACAAATATCAGTTGCTGACCACAGACATTTGTGGTTGGCCTTGGTAAGTGACATGTACCCGCCGTTCGTAAGTTTAGCAAGCTTTTTTTTAGACATATATTTTAAATTGAATTTTCTAAAAGTTTTTTTTATATGGACAAAATGGAAAACATCATAAGAATTGAAATTTTGGCATATAAAATGTTTTTATGGAACTATAAATATTTTATTGTTAGCATTAAAACAGCCAAAGGCAACATTTTTAATCAAAAGCTAAGCCATATAAAATATTTGAAAAATAGTCAAAAAAAAATTATTTTTTTTTAACTTTTTTTATTTAAATTTTTGATCAAACTTTAACTAAGTATTCCCACTTTCTACAAATTCAAAAAAAAAGAGTATATACCAGTCGCGACGGTTTATTAGTTCTCAATGAAATCTCTCTCTAAAAAAAAATTGCAACATCTTTTAATAACAGTAAAATTGACGAGCTCTTGCGTTTTTTATAGGACGAAAAGAATCAGATTCTGACCACAAATGCGTGGTTAAATTTGGTAAGTGACATGTACCAGCCGTCAAATTTGCCTAGCACCTGTTTGTCTGTCTAGGGTTTTCATTTTTTGACACTCTCTTTCGTTTGATTTGCTGTGATTTTTTTTCATTTGTGATCAACGAAGTGCGACTAACTTTTTAGCTAACAGTAAAAACACAAGCATATTTTATTTCAAATACATTTTAATTTCTTTTTCGAAAACGTCTTTTATCCAATATGTGTTGTTGTCTCGATATGTGTGTGGAAAAAACTATATACAAATATTATATTTATGAAATCAATTGACATTTATTTGCTGTGATACACCGTTCAATTATAATATATACGTATATTTATGTTAGTGCAAAAAACTGCAGTCACTTTAATTAAAAGCAAATGATAAAAACAAAAACAAAGCTAAAAAACAAAAACCAAAAACTAAATAAATAAATATGTAACGAACGACCACTTATCTTCCAAAAAAAAAAAACTACATAAGAACTCCGTTAGCCTGCAAACTCGACTTTCAGCCTTAAAAATATTTGATTTATAGGTTTTCCTTTTAACCCAAACTTGGGCGCATGCTAACTGCCTTGGCATATGCGTGAGGCCCTTTGCTAAATTGGCATAAATTGCCAGGGAACACTCCAGTCATAAGCACAAACAAATAAATCAAGAGAAAGAAAATGAAGAGCAATAGTCTACCTACCGATACTCTGTAGATAGCTGCCTTGTCAACCGGAAGACTTAAGCTTCATCAAATTTATTTATTTTTAAAACAGCTAGCAAAAATAACAAAATTGAAAAGGAATCTACAAGAAATCCTCCTGTAGACTGCTGCCTTGTCTAACTGAAGACTTAAACTATAAATATGCCGGAAATTTTGAAACTAATTAAATAATACTTCATTAAATTTATTTCTATTTAAATTAGCTGGCAAAAATATTACAAACTTGAAAAGAAATCTATAAGAAATCTGACTAAAAATAAATTTGGCTTACAATTTGAAAGCAATCAGCTCTAATTATCTACTTTCTATCAAAACGCGCTTCATCAATCTATACAGCAAAAGCTCATCACATTTACAGGGTATCAGCTGCGCACATAAATAACATTGTTGCTGCAACAAATTTGTACGCTCTGTTTATGGCATCACCTGAAGCTGGGTGCAATTGATCAAATAAAAAATATATAACCCCTTTTCAATAAAATTAATAGCGCATTTTTGCTGCGAGATTTATGACAGCAACAAATAATTTTCAATTTTGCAAAGTTGATTTTTCGTCTTTTTTCTGCATCTAAAAACTGAAATCTAAATAATTGTTACACAATACAGATAGAAAAAGAAATAAACACTGAGAGAGTCCCATAAAAAAACGTGTGTTAAAACGAAACCTGCATCATTGTTGCATATGCACCAAACAAACAAAAAAGCTAAACTAAAACTTTTATTAATAAAACATTTTTTTAGCAGCGTGTCTAGGCGTTTTTTATTGACGTTGTCTTTGTGTGATTTACATATATATATGTATGTTTTTTTTATAAATGTATCTACCTATATTTTATTTTTTTTTTGTTTTTCTCATTTAAATAAATGTTTTTTCCTACGCGACATTGTTTGTCATTTGGTGGTTTTTTTTGTTTATTGTGCCACATGTTTTCTCACACAAATTAAATTAACACATTAAAAATCGAATTTAATTAAATGACAGCTTAAATTTAAAAAAAATGTATATATATTTATGCAATGCAATGCGCTTAAAGTGTTGTTAGTTTGTGACGCAAGTGACAAAGATATTTATGGATATTTATTTATTATCTGAAAGAAAAAAATTAATTACAATTCATAATATGCATTATTAAAATATGGAAAACGTGGTCGGCTTCCAAAGTTTCTGTTTAATTAGATTTAAATCGCGACAAAAGTATAAATTAAAATTTGTTATTTGGACTTGGAGAATTAAAAACTTCTTAAACTCTTAAGCTATCCCTAGCTGCTGATTCTTGATCTAATATCTTTTATATAGAAATATACTTTAATCAACTCCAATGATTTTTAATTGATTAATTTAAAAAAAAATATTTTAAATTCTACTAAATTTATGATATTGATAATAAAAGTTATTATATTAGATAACACAGGCCAACAGGATTTAGTCAATAAATCAGACTAAACTATTCCTTGCTGAATCCAAAATTATAACTACAATACAATAGCCTTCTCCTTTTCTCTCACACTTTATTATCCGCTTCTCTCCAACCCTCTCTTTCCTCTTCTCTTACACTCCCTTTCTCTCCGTCTCTCTTTTGAGTTAGTCCTCGCTTCTGGCAACCCTCTCTTTCCTCTTCTCTCACACTCAACCTCTCCCCTTCTCTTCTTATTTACTCCTCTCTTTTGGCAACTTACTTTCAATAAATACCTCGGAAAGAGAGAAAAAACAAGTACTTTCAGATAATATTTAAAAAAAAAAGTGATTTATTCATTGATATATGGCTTAAAACGAAAAGTTTTCCTAAAGTATAATGTGATTCTCAGTTAGTAAATTTCATTAAATTTTGTTGGCCTGCGATATATTTTAAAATTAAATAAATTCCAAGATTTTGATGACAAAACACCAAAGGCTAGCTCAAATTTGCACAAAAAGCATATTTTATCTATCTTAACTTTAATACAAAATTCTAGATTTCTGAAATTAAATATTTATTAAATGCTAATTAATTGGCATCAGAGTTAATGCCCCACTCTCGAGTGTATTGCACATGATGTACAAATAGGATAATTAAAGGATTAGACATATATACTAGCAGAGTGCTTGGAAGTCAGACAAACAACTTGTGTTAAGCGCATTAGAGATAAATTAAAGCTGAACATTAAATGCGCATTTAATTTAAAACTAATTAACATAAATAATACTGCAAATCCTGGTGTTCATTTTGACAATTTCCTTACTTTTGTGAATGTGTGTCTGCGTGTGTATGTGTGTATGTATGTATGTATTTACTTAGCATACTACAAATACATATATGAAAGTATCTATTACAGATTATTTTTGAACAATTTCAATTATTGCTGGGTACATGTCATAAAACGTTTCCAAACAACTGAATAAAAGACAAAAAGAAATATCTAAAAAAAAAACATATAAGAAGGCATGCATGTTGCTTTAAAAATCAAAATTTAACTAAGATTCAATTAAACAAAATTAAACTAGGTGTACTCTCTTATATTCCAAACATAAATGTATACACAAAACTAAACGAAACTTTAAGAACAATAAATTGTTTCTTCGACGATTTGGCTTTAATGTGTGCAGCAAGAAATTTTAATTAATTTATTTATTACTCGCGTAGACATTTGCATTTAGATAATCGTGCATTTGATTTATGCACTTGCATTGCGATTGATGCATTGATGGAAAAACCACAACGCGTGTTTTGTTCATTTCCAAAGACCATTAATTATTTATCCTAACTGCAGCTTTATGAATTTTAGCCCTGACATTTTCAACTTTCACCCTGGCCGCGTTGTCAATTACGCTAATTAGTTTACTAATAATTAATAGCTTACCCTCACACACACACACACGCACGCAAATGTGGATGCTCATATATAGTGTGCACTCAGTACTCATCTTTCATACACTGGAAAAAAAAAAAACAATGTAAGCAAATGCCATTTAGAAGTAGCTAAGACACTGAACAACAAAGCTTTGCTCGTGTTTGACGAAAGCTCACAAATACGTTTACATTTTACACTAATACATGAAAAGTTTGAAAAGAAAAGCTTGATTTGCCATAGTTGGGTCAAATCTAACTCGATTCTTAAGTTTCTTGGGATCTTGATATCTAAATTTGAATATATGATTAATTTTCGACAAATTCTACGTTCGCTTTGAATATTTGGATATTACTTACTTAGACATGAAACGTTTGAGAAGAAAAGTTTGATTTGCCATGGCTTTAAGTTTCTTTGGATGTTAGGATCTAGATTGATTGACAATTTCAAATATTTCACACTTAGACATGAAACGTTTGACACGAAGATTTTCAATTCCCATAGCTGGGTCAAAACTAAACCGATTTCAAGGCTTCTAGGGATCTAGGGATCTTGAGATATAAATTTGAATACATGATTGATTTTCCACAAATTCAACGTAAATTCACTTTGAATATTTCAAATATTTCGCAATTAGACATGAAACGTTTGAGAAGAAGAGTTTAATTCGCCGCAGGTGGGTCAAAACTAAAATGGTTTTTAGGTTTCTCGGGATTATATTCATTATTTGAATGTGTCAAAACTAAGCCGATTTTTATGTTTCTTTTTAACTTGGGATCTAGACTTAAGAATATGAATTGTTTTCTAAAATTCTAAGTTCATTTGAAATACTTAAAATATAGGTTTTTGCCTTAAGTTGGAGATTAAAATTTATTATGCTGCATTTAGAATAGACTAAAAATGTAATTGTAGAAAATTGTGTTTCAATAATATGCAACTACTTCTACCAGATATTATATTTTCCATACCTTTATCCTGAACCGATTACTGCATTTGCCATTTACCATTAAGTTAGAGATATGAGCTGCTGCTTGGTTTTTAACCAATTGCTTTACAACCACGCCCGCCCTACCACATATGTTAAGTTTCACATTCTATAGAGGAGAAAAAGAAAACAAGAAGCCATAGGAAACAAGCATAACAAGTGTCCATGGCGTCGCAACGTGCTCAGTTGCTTCCAAGGTTTTTACTTGATCTCCTCTTTTTTCTATCAACGTTTTTTTTTTTGTTTTATTTTTTTTTGGTGTTGGTGTTGGTTGATGTTGATGATGATGATGATGATGATGACGGTGATGGTGCCTTAAGCATCGATGGCCCAGCCATGTCAGCCAGTCAGTCCATCCGTCCATCAGATGCAACCAGACACCAAGCAGTAGCACATGGTAAAGTGTCATTGGCAAAATTACCAGCCGTTCGTTCCGAGGCGTACGTGAGGCGGTCTTGAACTCTCAAGTGTCAGAGGGCACCTCTTTGGCACGCCATTAAAATGCACATTGTGTGAGCCCGACAAGCCAACAGGCACAACGCAAGCAGCATCAAAATTTAAGAAATAAAGTCATTAGCATTTTTCGGCTAACACCAGCAGCAGCCACCTCTCTCTCTCTCCTCTTGCTCGCTCGCTCGCTCTTAATGACTTGCCACACAAAAGCCCACCAAATGACTGGCCATAGAAATGTGTCGAAAGGAAACGTCTAAAGGGTATTCGAGGCATGAGCCACCCTGAAGTGCAACGTGCACTCGAAAGGTGCTTAAGCTGCTAATAGCAGCTAGTTAGCTTAGCAGCTGATGTCAAAAGCTCAGCATGGGGCATAGAAAGAACAAAGAGTAGGCAAATTGAGCAGAGGGAACTATATATCAGAGGAGCCAAGGCCACATTTTACCATTTGAAAATTTATAAGGCATGACGTGCTGTTTCTAAATATTTCGGCTTAAGTAATTTGTTCGATTATATATTTTTAGATTTTATATTTTTTCAGCATTAAAAGTTATTATGTTCTAATACTTTAATATTTTAACACTTCAAGTTCTTATTTTTAAATATTAAAATTATTATATTTATTTTTCAGTTTGAAAGTTTTTATTATATTTTTCTTTTTAAATTTTAATATTTCATTATTTTGTGTTGTAATAATATTTGTTGTAAATAATAAAAAAAACTAAAAAATAAATAAATTTTTTTTTATTTTTCCTATTTTAAAAAACAAAAAATAAAATAATATATATTTTTTTTAATTAAATAAATAATTTTTGTGTTCTAATTTGTATATATATACTTTTATATATATTAATTATTTATCATATTCATTTGAAATCTGCTAAATATTATATATATTTTTTAGATTTTTGTTCTAATTAAAAAGCTTTTAAAAACATTTTTGTACTTTTTTTTTGGTTCTATGTTTTGTGTATTTAAAACTTTTTTACATTTTATTGGGCTGTTGTTTCTGAATACAGATTTCCTCTGGTTAAATTTATAATTTTTGCCTCTCAAACATATGTTTTGAACATGCATTAAAAATAATGGAGATTATTTTTTCACTTCTGCAGCTCATTACAGCAAGCCCTTAGCTTAATTCCAATTTTATGAACGTTTGCCACACAACATGCAACAATTTGGCGCACAACCAAACTGCGCGCACTTATCACACACTTATTTGTTGCGGCATTAACAGCAGGGGTAGGGCACTGGGTGGATGTGGGGTACAGCGGGTTAGCAGCTGACAAGGCTAACAAACTTTGTCCTTGAACAGTTCCAGTTCGTACACAAACCAGACATATGTAGGTAGGCATGTAGTAAACCCAATTCAGAACCAAGTTTTCTGGCAACATTTATCATAAAAGACGGCGGCTATATACACATATATATATTTGTACATATATATGCATGTTCCAGTTGGATCTGGGTGCTGGCGCCATTGTTTGCTCATTAGAAACTCATTTAAAAACAATTTGGCACGTTAATGCAAAATAAATCTATAAGCTTATGCAGGCAATGACAACGTGCTCGACGAGCTGCGATATTTAACTCTACGACAACTTTCACTAAAGCTTACATTATGTACAAAATTGTATGTAACCTATACATATACAAATATATAGAGGGTATATATGTAAAGAGAGCAGTGCGAGCATTTAATGCAAATGTCATTTGTTGCAAATGATGCCTTCAGCTCGAGGAAATTGTTAGATAGAAAGAAGCTAACAGCGAAAGTTGAGTGTGAAATAGCGACAATTGGATACCCTTACTTGGGTATATTTAAACAGTTAAGTCCCGATAGTTCGAATTAGCAAAGGGATCACATGTTTTACAAATTACACAGGAATTCGAACGAATTTTTTCAAGGGTACAGCATTTTTACGATTTATTGAGGATTCGACTGTAGTTTAGTTATAAAGTATATATGTATAATATGTATAATTGACCGTTAACGGTAAAACATAAAAAAAAATTAAAATGAACATATCTTCAAATTAAAAAAAAAATTTTTTTTTAAATAAAACTTATAAGAAAAATTTGTATAAAAAAAAATTATATTTATATAATTTATAACAAAAATTAATAGTATATTTAATATCTCTCCATTTAGGAAGAAATAGAATTCAGAAGAATTATATTTAAGGTTCCAACTACCCTTTAGACAACCAATGGTTCTAAAACCAAAAAATTCGCTTAATGTCATAAAAAACAGTTGCATATAAAGAAAAAATTATTTAAAAAAAAAATAAAATATATAAAAAGCTACAGCAAAGTGCCCTCTAGAACTCACATACACTATCTCAAGATATTAGAAAAGGGCATACACTCAAAAAAAAATATATGTATATTAGTATGCTTCGAACTTGGTTTCCCCGTCAGCTTCCACACACACTTCGAGACGTGCCTCAGCCCAATATGTGTGTGTGTGTATTGGTGGGGAAGTGCGCTTAGTAAACTGCCTGTCATAAACATGAAATTTGCACAAAACCGCCATTTTTATAAGGTGTCAACAGCAAATATCGCATAACACATATCACAGGCGCATGCATATATAGACGTTATGGCATTTGCTGATGTCGAAAGGAAGTGCTGCGCATATTGGCTTACCAAAAACGTTAAGTGGCCCCCGCTCGACTCCCGCTCTCTTAAAAACTTGAGTGGAAGCACCCTGCATATCATTACAAACATCCTGCCAGGTTGGGAAGAGCCCAACGTCAACTTCTCTCAGCTCTCCCTATGCCCCTGCGGCTTGTATCTTTTAATGGCTCAAGTCGTTACTGCAGCTGCTGTCAGGCACTAACTGGGCCAAAATGTAGCTGCTCCTGTTGTTGTTTTACCATTTTTGTTTTTCTTTTTTCCACTGGCAAGTTATTAATGGCAGAAGTCACCTCAGCGCTGGGGCTTTCATATGCAGATGTCAGGCAGAAGGGCGAGCTTAGAACTTCATCTGCATCAAAAGCGAAGCAGCTTCAACTACATATTAAATTTTACAAAAACAAATACACTCACCCACACACACACACACAGGTTTGACAGACAGTCTGTCTACTTTTGAGTGACAATAGGCCAGCATGAAATATCTTTAATTAAAATTTGTATAAAGATAAATGGGTTTTGATATCTACAATGGCTAGTTCAAAGTTTTTATTGCACAGACACACGCCCACATCCGATCAAAATGTTCCTTCACAATGAACACACAATGAAAGGACTCCTCGGTCTAACCAGCAGCTTAAAATTGGGCAATGAGCAGTGAGCAATGTTGCCTAAGGACTTGGGCTAGCTGAGCTTTGTGTAAGCCAAGAAAGTTTTGATAGCTATTCTATACATTTCGTGCTATTTGATTAGGCCTTTGTGCCTGCGACAGACTAATTACACGACTCGTTATTCAATTTCTAAAGGAAAACATATGAAATTCAATTCAATTAAAAGTTAAGCCAAAATTTGATTAGACATAACCTAGCTTCTGCTGCACATTGAAGCCAAATCGTGAGCAAAGGCTTGTTAAAAGAATTATTAACAAAGCAAAAACAAAGTCTGACAAATATCATAAAAACATATATAAAAAATATAAAAGAAAAAAAAACAAAAAAAATATCTTTAAAACTCATAAAACAAAAAAAATTATATATATATAAAAAAAACTTTCTATTATCATGCTCTGCTCTTTTTAACTTTATGCCTTTGATTAACTTTGGTTTTCTCTCCTTTCGTTGATTTAATTCTTTTTCGGTTGTTATTAATTTCCATTTTGGGTTGATGTAAACAAATTTTATTAAAAAAAAAAAAACAAAACAAAACAAATGCGTTTGTAGGACGAGAAAAATCAGCTACTTATAACGAATCTTTGGCTTTCGTTGGTAAGTTTGAACTTAAACTCAAAACTGAATTAAACATACAAATCTTAAATATAGTATTTTTTAATAAATAAATCATCTGCTTTAAATACCATATCATAAATAGTACAAATAAACACTTTGTTAGCTATGCTGAGCAGCTTTCCAAATATATTTATTTATATTTGATAGATCAAATGTAGTTAGTCTGGATCTGCCAGGCATAGCTAATGAAGCGCTTTTTTTGCCTGCCTCGTAATTTATACACACACACGGCCATACCCTATGCTAAATAGCACTCAATGTTGATAGACCCGAACTTCTATAACCAGTTTATATTTCTAGGAACTCTCGAGTTCCGAAAACCTTCTAAAACCCAGCTCTCTATAGTTCCCAAACTTTTTGTAAAGCTTCACAATTTTCGCTCTTAACTCTCTCTCTCTCTCTCTCTCTGTCTCTCGCTCTCTCTATATATACATATATAGTACCAATCAATATCGAAGCCAACTTTTTAGCTTGATTGCGTGGCTTAGTACGTGTGTGATAAATTATTTAAACCTTATGCCTTAAATACAATTGAATTTAAATACATAAACATTTAAATCAATACGCTTTATTAAATATATATCCACAATATTACACATAACCTACAAAAGAAAAAAAAACCAAAAAAAAGAATCGAACATATTTTAAACTCTTTAACTAGCTAAAGCATAATGCAGTTTGATTTCCTATTTTATTCTTCTACTATTTAGTTTTCGAATACAATTTTAAGTAGCTTTTAAATGCTTCAAAATATGTTTTGAGTTTTTAGTTTTAGCTGCTGCAGAATATAATATTTATTTATATATATATATATATATATATATATATATATATATATATATATATATATATATAAATAAATATAATTATATATATATATATATATATATATATATATATTTATATATATATTTACTTTTCAGTTGGCATTTATTATTGAGAGCAACTAAAAACCAAACACGTAAACAGCAAACAAAACACTCTAAACAACAAAAACAGCAACCAAAGTGAACAAGAACAAATTTTGCATGGATTTAAAAAGAAATTTCACACATAAATTGCATCGTTTGATAAGTCTACAAATAAAACTACAAATCGCATGTCTTGATAAAATATATATTATTTTTATAATTTTGCACCCGTGTATGTATGCGTGTGAGTGAGTGTGTGAGTGAATGGTTGGATTTTACATAATTTTTTGTGTGTTGCAATCCTTGTGCCTATATCCGGAATTGGGCTTGTTGAAACACTCGTCAAAAGCCCTGTCAATTTGTGAAATTAATTAAATTATTTATTTAACACATCGCCTCTCTTTGCACTTCTCATGCGCATGTTGCGGGCGACCTGTAATTTGTAATTTTCGGTTTTGTCCAGGGCTAAAAAATAAAAATAAAATAAAATACCCCACCGCTAAATGTACTGCATGCAGCATTTCATTGCTGTTGTTGTATTTGTCAATTGGCAATTTGATTGATGGCTTATGAGTCATTTATTAACTGACAGTTTGAAATGTCCTCAAAATGTTTGTCAATTCCCAGCAACAGTTGTAATTTAAATGTTCCACACCGAAGGACAGCCGACAAATCTACATGATTCAAATGGATCGACCGTATAAAGTGCTTTCCACTCGTTTTAACTGACGGTTGAGTGAGGCAGGAGGACACGCAGAGGAAGAGGAATCGTGTAGTATTACGATGGTTTTATCAAACAACTCTGGCATTTTATATGGCTTAAAATCGGACCATATTTTGATGACTAGAGGTGTCAGACAACAAATGCAAAATAAAGCAACATAAAGTATAATTATCCTTTAAGCTGTGAAACTATTGGAAGTGAAACATTAATTGGCGGAAGAAACTATTAAAACTAATTAGTTTTCAATTTTTCAAACAAATATATAAGGAATATAAGTGCGCAGAGTATTTGGACTAAGTACAATTTCCCAGCAGTAATTTTAAACTCAAGCAACATTACTCCGAATATTTTAAGGGTTAGTTTCATTTGCAAACTTATGTGCAATAGCTGCAATTAGAACTTGAAAGATAAAACATACGGACTAAAATAATATATAGAATTATCTTAGCTATAAGAGAATATAAAAGCAGCGAGCACCTAAAAATGATTAAAAACAAGAGGAACTGGAACACAGAGAATGTCAGAAGCAGGAATTACGTGAAAAATTCTGAAATTGCGGGAAGCGGGAAATATAGCTTTTTTTAAAAATCGATTCAGGTTTTTACATTTTACTTAATATTTGCATGATTTTTGATAATATTGAGTACAAAATGTCAAAATTTCCGTAAAATTTTTTGTGCTGAGCAAAAAAAAGGAATAAGGAAAAAAAAGAAAAAAGGGAAAAATTTGACAGACAAATTCAGAAATTCAATCAATTTTACTACAAATTTGCAGAAATCATAGAAAATTTGCTTATAAAAGTCAGCTTTTTTGCCAGCTTTTTCCGCGTTTTATTTTCCTTGATCAAGCTTTTTATGCTCGCCAAACAACGGCAACTCTGGTCAATAATAATTAAAGCTTGGAGCATTAAAAACTTAATGAAACAAGAGGAATTAGATCACAGAGGAAGGCAAGAAACGCACACAAATAAATTTTATTTGAAATATATGAAAATATATTTACTATAAAATAATAGTGAAGAAATTGGAACAAAAATTGAACAATAACACAGCCCGCTGTGTACGACCAAAAATAAATTATAATATTAAAATAAAGCAATATAAATGCCAGGCAGTTCTATATATCAAAGAGTACCTTGAAATTAAGGGAAGCGAATTGAAATGAAAACAAAATAATTAAAAAATTGCAATTGCAGAGGCAGTAAATAAATTGCAGAGATGTCAGCAAACGAAGTTAAGAGAAACAACGAGAATAATTTTGTGCGGCGAAACAAAGCGAAGTGAAATACTATCAAAATGTTCACTTCAAACTGTGAAAATATCAAAATGAAAATAGTTATGGGAAAGTTGATACAACAATTATATATGTAATTTCAAGCTGAGCTTTTGATGCCCTGCAAATTATATACATTTTTCGAGTGTATTATTATTGCCCGAAACTAATTGCTATTGTGAAAAGCAGGAAAATCTCACCCGCCAACGCCACAAAATTGCGTAATGCGCGGTCCAAATTGCTGAGCTTCCCAGAAGCGAAGGGGGAAAAGGGAAAGTTTGCGGCAAAAATTGGTCATATTTCTGTTGCGTGTGGTTAGTGTGTACCGTCATCTGTTTTTACAGCTGTCATAAAACCGCACAGAATAGCACTACTAAAGTTGAAAGTTTTTAAAGCCAAGCAGACGCCGCTACGAGTCATATACATAAATATAGCAAAGTATATATGTATGTGTATACATATATAATTTAATGCAATGTCATGGCATGTAATTAAATTTTTTTGTGATTTAAAAAGGGATTTGTTGCAGCAAGACAATTGCTTGCTCTAAAAATGCCACAAATGGATGTCTATCTCTTTGTGTGTGTGCCTGTGTGTGTGTGTGTGTGTAAATTATAAAGCACAGCAGCAACAGCAACAACTATAATAACCAAGAGGAAAACTAGAGGAAAAACTTTGCCGCTTTTATGACAAGAACCACTTGTAGGCGAGGCCGCAAAGCGCCAAGCGCGAGTTGCAACTTATTTGTGTGAGTGTATGTGTGTGTGTATGTGTGGCAGCAACAGAGCAACAGCAACAAGCAACAACAAGCAAACAGTCAACCGCAAAATGACACAAAGCACTGCCTAGTCCTATGCCACCTCTTGGTGCTCGTCCTGGGGGCAAAAGATAGTGCGACACAAGTCAGAAGAACAGTTGGCCACGGCATGTTGCAGGATCAGACAGTCGCGTTCAAATAACAATGGCAACATGGAAAACTTATATAGCGAAGATTATATACCCTAACCGACAAAGAGAATTTCAATTTTCAGCTTCAACTGTTATCGAGGTTGTTGGATATTTAAGTAAAAATATTTATTAACAAATTGCAGGCTATTGAAACAGAAGAAAAACTTCCAGCTTTTGTCTGATTGTTCCTATGACAACTGTATACTGTTAGATACAACAAGTTACAGGTGGCATATATAGCGAAGATTATATACCATAGCTGACAAAGAAAATTTATGTTTCAACTTAAGCTTAAGAAATTGTAGAATATATTATGAAAGAAAAATTAGAGAAAAATTCCATAGCTCTTAAGATATTATTATATAACTAAATTTAACTTAACTTTTCTGGAAACTAAAGAATATATTAAAAAACATAGTTAAAAACCAATTTTCTATTGAGATATATGAAAAAACGGCAGCTTTTGCCGGATTATTCCTATGATAGCTGTATACTCTAACATAGAGTTGTTATAGAAACAAGCCTCTTTGCCAATTCGATATAATTGTTATAATATATACTTAAAATATGATCTACATATATGCTGGAAATAGTGAAGAAAGCTGAAAGCTGCTTAATTTCAATTAAATATTTTGAAATATCTTCAGAAAGATCTCATAGTTCCTAAGCCATATAACTGAAATTAATAGTCGCTAAGAGATTGAAACAACGTTAAACATAACCAAGAAGCGTTTAAAGCAGGAAAGACATAACTTAATAAACTAGTTTATTCAGAATATGAATGTATATGAACTGATCAAATATAATAGATGTAGACATAAACATAACATAAATACCTATATCTTATCTATATCTATATATATATATATAAGATAGAGATATGTATAGTACAATATCTATATCTATCTACATCTTCCTTTTCTATATCTTCTATAGTTATTTATATCAAAATTGTAATATTTATAAAGAGTATTATAAGAAGAACTAGCGAAATTCTGATAACTTATCAAATGTGTGTATGTGTGTGGATTTGTGCAAATTGTAAGGCCAACTGCAAAAAGTTAGCTACAATTTTGCTGTCAAGTTGCTTTTTTCCATATATTATGTATGTGTATAACTTAACAGTGATTTAACATAGTTCTAAAATAGCACTGTTATTTGCATTCTGTGACTTTTTTGTGCATGTGCTCAGCATTACTTAGTTTTATTCTATATTTGTATGTATCTATAAATAATATATCCACTATATAGCTTAGTTTCTGTCTGTCTTTTGTCTCACATCACGTCGCTTTATTATTTCATTTCTAGTCATGTTTTTGATTTCATTTATGAATAGTTTTTGACAAACTGCAAATATTTGGTAGTTACTAAAAACATATTTGATGTATAACATATAGGAATGGAACGATTACAATTTGCGCTGGAACGAAACGGAATATGGAGGCGTCAAAGATCTACGTATTACGCCCAATAAGCTGTGGAAGCCCGATGTGCTTATGTACAATAGGTAAGTGGACCCAAGTCCAGTCCAATTTTCGGACAAACCAAAACAATATAACGATGGATAAACCAATAAACTATTAGAAATCAAAATTAAATTTTGATTATGCGCAATATATTTAGTAATAAAAAACATCTTGAAAAGTTCTTTAGGTATATAAAGAAAAATACGAAAACCCAAATAAAGCATAATTATATATTATATAAATAAAACAATGTATGTTATAAATGCAATGGTAAGTGTGTATAACAGTTTTAATAAAGCTCAAGTGAACTCCATAGTCTTATATGAAACTTACGATAGTAAATCAAATATTTTGAATCTAGCATTTAAAGTTTCTGTTCCAAGTTATATTATATAGTTATATTAATCATAAAGTTTTTCTTATGTAGTCGGTTTGTGCACTTTAGTTGTTGAAAATAAATTGCTTGTTGAGTTTCTTTTAATAGTAGTCTACAGACTATAGAAGAGTTTTATTTAAGTTCCTGTAGATTTAAACCCTTTGTAGATGGAGCAGTGGGAGTTGAAAATAAAAGCATTATAGTTTTTACATTAATCTTACATATATTTCAATAAATATTCAATTAAATAACTTGTTTTATATTTAAATAAAAATATATATTAAATGAAGTCAACTTCTTCTTGAACAAAAGCTCAAAGTGTTTTAAGCTTAATCTAACTTAAAATCAGTTGCGATATAAACTTTTCACATTTGAAATATTCCTTGAATTTTTCGATTTACAAAGAATAATTTTAAATATACAGCCGAATCGATAAATCGTCTTCCGCTAAATCGAAAACCTCAATAATTCGTATAAAATGCTGTCGCCTTGAAACAAAATCGTTCAAATTTCAGTTTGATAAATCGAATTCCTGTGTAATTCATTAAAAATGTAATCCACTTGCCATTTCGAGTTATCGATATTCTAAAAAATATATATATATAAAATATATACATTTCGTCCTCAAGCAATCCTCTCTTTTAAAGCTGCATTTCAAATTGAACTGAGACTTGTTATTCAAACAGAAAACTGTATTATTTATTGCATAAATTAAAATAATCAAAAATGAAGAAATGAAAAGTTGTAGTCGGCTGCACAATACTCGTTCGCCTTCAAAAAACAGCTAAATTTAATCAAAAATCAACATTTTATGAATATTCTTAATATTTTTATCAATTGCAGTTATATAAGAAAATATCTCTTAAGTTCCAAGACTCTTGTCATATCAATCATAATCATAACCAATACACTCACTTCTGACTTTCTGAACGAGTATAAAATCTGTATTTTTCTACAAAAATCAAATTTAAAAAACCAGCAATAAATCTAATGCTGAATAAATTTCCATTGCTCCAATATTTAATAATCTATATTGATTTGTTCTTAGTAATTATAGTTGAATATTGTTTTCAGTTAAGTATTTAGTTTACTTTTTTGTTTGCTCAAAGCGTAAACATATGCTTTATGCAAAATATATAATATATTAAATTTATATAATACCCGACCTGCTATTATAAACGTATCATAATCCCACTCGCTATTGTTTGTGTTTGCGTCTATTATGAAAGGCAAAGCCGAAATCTAAACATAATCAACTATTTGTGTTTATTTGTATTTGTGTTTCAATGTTACCCGAATAAAAAACATTTTGATTTGCTTTCAATGTTTAAAACGACTAAAAACAAAAAAGAAAGTTTTATGTTTTTTTTTTAAATCAAAACAAGAAAAAATTGTTGTTTACTTCAAATAAGAGTAGTTTACACGCAGTGGTGTTCTAGTGGGACTGTACATTGTCAGCTTGCCGTTGATGTGGGCCTCACTTTGTAATTGGATTCGTAATGCTAACCGAAACGTATATATATGTACAATATATATAATCTGTAACATCTAATCAAACAATAATTAACAATAAAAACCAACAACTTTAATCGATAAAAACGATCGAACTAAATAAAAACTCAGACTAAACTCCATGAACTTTAAACACATATTGTTTAACCAGAATATTATGCAAGTAGTTTGTTCGAAACAATCGAAAGTTCCTAAAATCAAACAAAATCTCTCCAGATTTTCACACATATATATATATACACAATTCATGTGATATCTTCCATATGCATTTTTACATATATATATATATATATACATATATATAATGTATAGTTTATGCATACGTAGTACATATATATATACTTAGTTTCCAAGCAAGCAAAAAAACATAGACAATAACCAACATAAGAAATTGTTCAACAATATGCTGGTGTAATATTTCTGGTTAGACGTTCAGTACTTGAATTTATTTGGCCAACAATCAGTAAACTTAAAGTTAAGATAAATGTCGAAATATGACACAAAGAAATGAATTTGAAAAAGCTTGCAAAAACCAAATAAAAGGCAAAATAGATTTTCAAGTATTGTGCATGAGAAATCAAATCCCTCGTACTAAACAGCAACTAAATAAAAACGCATATATAAATAATACCAATCAACAAAGTCCAAAAAAAAAACCTACATATTTATCAAAAACCTAACATCCAACCTAACCTTAACTAAATGTCAAGTGCCTCAACAAAATTTAATACTTTGTTGGCATTTTTAATAAAAATTATACCCACAACATTTTGTTATTTGCTAAGCCCACATCCCACACTGAAACACTAACAACAATACATACCTCAACAAATTTAATATATATGTGTACTAACAAAATTATATTTAGAAAACAAAAACAAATATCATACTAAAATTTCGCTAATATTTAAGTCATAAAAGTCTTTTAGTTTAGACTAAACAGAATTAAACTTAAGCGGAGCTACACTAAATCATATATTTCATTTGAAAGCGAGCGTGAAACATGTTAGCAATTATTTTATTAACATTTAATTATTTATCTAAAAAAAAGTATTTCAAAGTTGTAATATCAAAAAAAAATCTTAAACTAAGATGCTCAGTCCGCCGATGTTCAGATGAGCTGTTTCAAATAACTATATTAGGATAAATATCTATCACATTTTCTACTGAAATTGATTGAGATATAGAGGGAAAATCAATTCATATATTTGGAAACATTTTTTATCGATTCAGTTATCGAGCCGGATAATTGAATAGAAGAATAAATATATAACAGAATTCCTACTGAAATTCTTGACAGAGATATAGAGGGAAAATCAATTTATGTATTTGTAAGCATTTTTTTTATCGATGCCGCTATCGAACTTTTATTGAGTCGAATAAGTGTATAACAGAATAAATATATATCAAAATTCTTACTAAAATTCTTGACAGACCCGTTAGGAATGAGAAATCTTAGATAAAAAATCAATTCATTTATAAGCGAAAATTTCTAATCGATTTAATCACCGAGTCTTATTCTGGTTAATCTGATTGTGGAATCAGTAATACAAACAGAACAAACACTAAATTTCTCACTATTGGAATTTTGAATGATATATATATATTTATATTGACTTATACACTCTCTTTCTCACTCTCTCTATCTATCTCTTTATCTTCTTTTTCAGTACACTACTCTCTTAGTTTCCTGCAATCCAACAAACCTTGTTCTGACATAACTTCGTTACCTTTTCAGGGCCCAACTACAAATCGAATAATTGAGTAAAACGTGCTCAATTATATACTCCTTTATAGACTTGGTCATTTTTTATGGCCCATAGTTGGAACAGTCTGATTTTTCGCCAATTTTCTTTTCCGTTGCTTCTTTTGGACAGCTCATCAAAGAATTGCACGCTTAATGCTTATATTCGAATCACGCTCGAAAAGCAGACAAACTTCTGCCTAATTCACGTATCAATCACCCAACAATAAGTACAAATTTTTGCGCAAAACTTTATTTCCATTTGCTCTCTCACTTAGCCCATCAGCTCAAATATACTCAAATAAACAAACATACTCTCTATAAACCCAACTACCTACTATATAACCTAACTGTTTCTTACTTATATCTATGTGTATGTTTGTGTTCTATGTGTGTGTGTTGATATAATAAAAAAATAATAATAATATAAGCTAATTACGCCCTTCGCCGCAGTAGATGAGCGTGCTCGATTGGCACATACCCTGTATTAGCTTGAACTTAACAAAAATATATATTTGGAACATATTCTTATTTTTATAGTATGGTAATTCAAAATTCAAGCAGAAGAAAACTTATTTCATTAAGATAATTAAAAGACTTAAAAAGTCCACAGCTTCTAGTTCCAGTTCCCTTCTTAAAACTTTTAATTGCAATTCTTAAAATATTTATTTAAATTTAAACTTAAATTTAAATTTATATACATAACAATTTTTTTTTAATTATTGCAAATATTTTTTTATTTAAAGAAATGAATAAAATATATTTAAAAAAAAAAACTTTTACTTGCAATGAAATCAAGGAAAATCTAACCAACTGCCAACTAATCAACTCCTTTGTTGCGCCGATTACAGGGTATATGTGCAGCAACGATTAATTAAGTGTGATTTTCATATACTTCTCTGCATTTCCGATTGTAATCAGAATAATTATTCAACTCAATGCGATTGTTATGCCCACGCAATAAAAACACAACCATATTATTGTCATTCTTTCCATTGCATTGGGCGTATTAGCTATAAAAGTGTATGAGTGTGTGAGTGTATGTGTGTGTGTTTTTACCTATTAACCAAATAATTAATTGTTATCATTGTTGATTGCGTGTGCTATTGTACGTTCTAGCTGTGTTTCACTGTGTCTATAGCTATACATATTTTCATATCATGTTTTAGTCGATTGCCAGTTAAAACTAACCCATCTATAACCTTACACATAAATATATTTATATACATATATATATATATATCAATTGTTATATTCAACTCTATATATATGTTTGTGTCTGTGTGTGTGTGTACTTCTGTTTGTCTATATGTCAGCAGACTAATGCATCTAATGATGCAGCGCACACAAACTACGAATATTTACGATAAGCCATCTAAAACAAAAACCAAATGGAATCATTTGTCCTTTCATTAAGTATCTGTAAGTTAGTTTAAGTTTTGATGTAAGCTCGGCTTAGTTGCATGTCGCAGCGTAGTTTATGTACAGTTAAGCTACACACATATAACTGTGTGTGTGTGTGTGTGCTGCAAAAGCAAAGCTGTGTGGGCTGTGGCTACAAGTTTATAATACTGACTTTTGTTTATATCTATGGAGAATCTATTATATATCTCAATGAAAAGCCCTTTGACATAAGCAGCTATCAGCATTATGTGTCCATCTTTTTCTCTTGTGCTTTAGGGTGTATTATGGGTTTTTCTGTATCATCTTTGTGCGGCTTTCTTAAATGTTTCATCGACTGCTCTGCTTTGCTTGGCGTACATGCTCTCTGTCTAGCTCTCGCTTTCCTCTTTACTCTATTTTAACATTTTCAGAGCATTATTTTCTTAGTGCGTTATTCGTAAACGATTTCACTGGCATTTTAGCTAGTCCTTTTAGCTGTATTTGACTCTTTTTATGGCTTTCTTAAACGTTTTAGAAACAATACTGGTCTCTCTTTTAATAATTCCATCAAATTTGGCATTTTATGCCACTCTTCAAATCTGTTATGTTTTAATATAACCATAAATAGAATATTTATTCAATATTCAGCTCCATCTTTTAATTTTGGAGCTAGTCTCACAACACAACACAAAAATGTCGCCAAGCAAATATATGTTTATTTCTTCATATATTTAACTTCCAGTTAAACAAAAATAAAGTATACATAAAAGGAATTTACAGCGCCCGCTTTCAGCTTTCACGTTTGCCTTTGGCATAAAACCTGCATCATTTTTTCACATATATAATTTTTTTTTGCAAAGTATTTTTCACAATTTATTTTATTAACTTTTGTGCAGTGGTGGGGCTAAAGAAACCATAGCATACTTTTGAGCTGCGCGGCAAAAAGCTTTTATGCCACATTATTTAAGCAGCCAGATGAACTGAAACATTTTAAGCCATAACTTAAGAGCCCGCAAAAAACGAAGAAAAAAAGTATACTACTTAAATACCGCAAATCCTCTTTTTGCTGCCGGCACAGATCTAAAAACCGCGGGCATAAATGAAGATAAATATGCTGCAGCTGCACAAATTGTGGCCGAAATGCAGCTGGAGCTAGGTGTCAACTATATAAATTTTGTGGAGCTAATTGCACTGCAGTGAATACACTAAATAGAGGGGCTTACGAAATGTGGCCGCAAATGGATTTTAGATGTCAGTCAAGAACAAAAGGCTTAAAGGCCCTAAACGTGAGACCAAGATACGGAGCTGAAACAAAGCGGTGCACAGGCTCACGTAGTGCTGGGCACGCAGCATCCGGTGTTGATTACCCGGACTCGGACCCGGACTCGGACCATCGACTAGAATGCCGCAAGGCCTACGCAAGTTCCGGGACAATAGCAAGCCAAAGGCCAAAAGATATCATATTGATTCCGTAGTCAGCAGACGCATTCAGTCAGGGGAAATCAGTGTATAGAGCTTCTATTGGGCGTGGTCCTACACGCACGAACCTACGGACTGTCAACTTTATTTACTAATGAACCAGAGATGCGTTGCCGGCTGTTCCATTCAACAATTTCAACCAAATTTCACCAAATTAGTAGCTCATCATTATGAATGCTCAAAGACGATTAAGAGCTTAGCTCAACAAATCCGAATACGTTTTTGGGAACACGCTGCGATTGACTTTTATTTGGTTTAATTTATTAATTCAGCTTTCTTTGCGACTTGGCCATGGCCAGCACAAAAAAGCTAGCCTAATTTGTATGCGTCGGCAGCGCTGCTAATGTGCGGCTATCATTTAGATCAATAGCAAGGCGAACAAGGCTTATATAGATACAGTAACATTTACATTTACAGATGTACACATATATATATATATATATTTACTTAGTATATATGTATATATATATATATATTGCTGGGAGGGTTTTTTCTTGTTTCTGCCTGCTGCACATCAATCTGCTTCAGCTTGGAATTTTTGTAATTTTATTTATGCTGATTCCAATGTGCGTAGTACGAATCTCAATTTGCTAGATGTTTAATTGAGATACTTTTTACACACAGCTGGACGCTAAACCAGTGGGTAGAGAAGGAAAGAAAGAGAAGACGCTTATAAAGCGATTTTTTTGTTTAAAGGAACTTAAAATACACTTCGATTTGGCTTAACTTAGCTTATGTAACTGTATATACATATACAATCATGTTCTTATCTCTATAATATATTTAAGTTTTCTGCTTTATAGAGAATTAACTCAGTGAAATTAATAAAAATCTTAAAACACGACTCTAATCTCTGAATTTGAAACCAGATTTTTAGCCCTATTTGTCTATGATATATCACTCATCTTTTATGAATGCAAAAATGCTTTCCTTCATAAGATTTTCAGGTAACTACTTCGCTTGGTGTCCTAATAAGACAGTTGCAAATCAAGAGCAAAATAATATTAGTCCACCTTTCTATATGAAATATTGAACTCAAATCGCAAGCTAATATTCGATATGCTACGCTCTTCTTCGCATAATATTTCCTACTTTTCAGCTTTGATTAACATTTACTGAATATTACAATAGATACGATTTTAAACCAATATATCAATATACAGTCATGTCTGGGAATAGTGAACACACTATATACTGAGGACCTCTATGTACTGAACAACCAAATTTGTACATAGAGTTCTCTAAGTAGGTTCCAAAATCACTTTGTGGAACACAAGCAGCCAATAAATAATGATATTTTGAATTAAAATACACAAAGTACATTTTGAGCAAACATAACCAGTACTTGAGCAACAATTTTTAGCCTGATATACTAAACAACCTCTAAACTCTGAACAGGCCTTGCAATAATTCGTTCACTATTTCGAGACACTACTGTATTTGTACATATTTTTTACAAAAATACTCACTTAAATCGCAAGGCAATATATTATATAAAACTCGATAAGATTTTCATAATAATAAACCAATATTGTACTATATTTCTTTAAAGAGCTCTGTTTATTTTATGATTTTAAGGAATAATAAAAAAAAAAATTTGAGAAATGCTTCTTTCATCTCAGTCTAATCGCATTTCATATAGCTGCTTTAAATAATCTCTACTCATTATGTTACATACTGCATAAGCTATTCGTAATACCCTTTGTTACATCATAAGCAAGCAAATTTTCGCAGCGAAAAGCTTTCACATTAATTGCAATGTTATCTCTGGCAAATGCCGTAAACAGATTACAAAGCATGTGCAAGTTTATAAGTAAGAGCCGAGAGAAGCTGAGAGAGAAGTTTGGCACAAAAATGCGGCCATCGCGCCACAAATGTGATTGACAGCGGTTGTGGCTTAACCAACTGAGGCGTACAGCATTTCCCTCTCTCTCCCTCTCTCCCCTGAAACTCTCCGCTCTCGCTCGCTTGCTCTTCTTTGGTCCAGTGTGAAACAGACCAACATCAATTTTAATAATGCCCTGGCAATGATTTTATTTATTTGTTTCAGCGCCAAGGCCAAGCTAGAGGCCGTCGTGGCTAATCCGAAAGGCTGCCCAAAATCTTTCACTTTCAAATATTAAAATATATACGTCGTAATTTAAATGTGGCATAAGAAAAAAAGAACTGAGTTTGGCCAAGCCCATGAATGGGCCTCTGGGAAATGCAAGCCTGATAAAGGTTAACTGGATTTTAATACCATACTTGAATACCATTTTCCGCTCGTTAGTTCAACCATTTTGGTTATTGGAGTAGCACCTAAGAGGAAAAAGCTCCACAATTGAATTCCAAATTGAACATATTTCCTTTATTGATTATATAAGTTTTACATTAGTTTTTCATTAGTTTTTGTCAAATTCCTCAAAGAAAAATTTAGAAAATTTATATCTTTTAACTGGAAATCTAAGGTTTTCTGAAATAGTTTTGGCAAATTTAAAACGATTTTAGTTAGAGTTTGTAAATTGATTTATGATTCGACCTGTTGATAATTTCTGCATTTCAGTTTGAAAACAAAAATTTTTTTATTATGAAGAAAGCTAATAATAATAAAAGTACATTTTCTGCAGTTTCCATGAGTCACATTTCAGCTTTGCCCAGCTTTTGATTAAAGTTACCTGACTTTAAAGTCGATTATCTTTTATATATGGAATGGTTTTAAGAAGCTTTAAGGTTTCCAAATACTATCAATATCAATACAATCCTATACTATGACTTCAATTCTTTTTTCTACGTTTAGTTTTAATTTGCAATTTGTCCGATGGGACAGTTCAGCAAATTGTAAGTATGGACGTTGGCATTTTAATTGTATTAGTAAGGTGTTCGGGTGTGGGGTAACTAGATCAATTTCTATGGTGAGAAGGATCCAGCGGGTGATATCTTTTGAGACGATGGGTGTCGGTGCTGTTGTCTAGAAGGTTGATGGCAAGGTTGATCTTTGGGAATCTCCTGGTGAACCCAAAGGGACTCAGAGCTCATTGTGAATCTCCACGATTCAGTGGGGTAGGTTAACATTGGATATGATTTAAGAACACTGCTTTGAAATTTCTAGATCACATCACTGATTCAACTGTTATTTGACTCCTCCGAAAAATTCAATAAATTTCTTCATTTTCCATTCGCTTAGCTTTCTTCGGATGGCTGCAAATTGGGCGACTTGTGGGCACAATAGTTAGCATTTTGGCGTCTGCCACAATTGTTGATACTTCAATTAGTCAAATTATTGTTACTTATTGTTTCTGCTGTTGTAGGTTATTTGCACGCCTGCCTGGCGCTCCGGCCACAATCTCTCAAGCTTGGCTGCGCAGCGGTAGCCTGGCAGCTGTGCCTTGGCCAGGTTTACAGCTAGCGCTAATCGGGGCACAAATTCCATTTAAATGCCACAACAATAGCATGTAAGCTTTTAGTTCGCCTCTCCCACCGAACAACACCCCAAAAATGTGGACACAGGTGCTTGCTCGCTTGCTGTGTGTTGCCAATTAAATGCACACTTTAACCGCAAAATCGCAGTCCTGCCATGAATTAAGGTTTCTCTCTCCCTCTAGCCGCCTCTCTCACAAGTCAGGTTGACCGCAAAAAGGACGCCAAATGACAGCAAACACTGCTCGTAACTCAAAATATCTATGCAAATTGCGTACAAAATGTTTGCGCAACAGTTTTTCGTCCTCTCCACAAAAAAATAAAAGTAATTGCATTTTATTGCAATGCAAGAAATGAAAATACTCGTATATCTACTCCATATATATGGTGTATATAAAATATTATACGCTTGTAGGCCACTTGTGTCTGGCTTTGACTCACAGACACACACACACACACACACACACACACACTTGTAGTTTTGTGTGATTTGCATACGCTTCATATATAGTTAGATACTGTTATTGCATCTAACAGATTTCGTTTGCTCAGCCAAAATGTGCTGACAATGCAAATGCTATTTAGAAACACAATCTAAATGGAAAATATGAACAGCAAATACTACATGTATATAGATATAAATATAAGTGCTAGTTACTAGCTATCCGATTTTGCACAGTTTATACTACTTCTCATGCAATATCAATTAAAATTTTTGCATAGCAATTCAAAGAAATTCAATTATTTTATAAGCAGAGATTTTGAATCTGCAAACAAATTTCAGACAAGAATTCGAACAAAATATAAATTTGAATATTTGCTTAGCCGAGATATAAGAAAATCTATTTATTTTTGAAAAACATCAATTTAAAGCTAATTTTTAAAAATTATTCACACTTGCGCTGGGAAATTTCTTGAATTAATTTAGCCAGCTTTTTGTTTGAAAGATAAAATCTAATTATTGGGGATATTTTCATCTTCAGCTGTGAAGCAATTTATGAGAAAGTCAAACAATCGATGGGCATAAGTAACAGTATATAGATATATAGACCCACAGATGTTTGTAGTGAAACAAAATGACATAAGCTCATAAAAATTGAGTAATTATGCAAAGTTCAAAGTAGTTTGTAAATATATTTATCTTGACATCCATTTAAAATACTTTCCCTGAAAAAAAAAATATTTTATAATTAAAACTTTAAACAGTTTCAATAAAAAAAAGTTAGAAAATATTATAAATATTAAGTAATATATCGATCCAATTAGCAACTACTTTAAGTATCATAATATCTAATATTTAATTTAAGAACCAACACAAGAACCACTTAAAACTTGAACCTAGCATAGAAATTCCTAAGTTCTGCTATCCTAGCTACACAAAACAAACACACAACTAATTCCTAGTTCCCAGAGCTCTCTTAGAGCACATATCCCAATAACTTTACTTTATATAAACTAGCTGAAAAGAAAACAAGTAAGAATGCTCTAGTCGGGTCTGCCCGACTACGAGATCCCCTGAACCAAGTCCGAGACGGTGTTTTAAACAATCTAGCTTACATCTTTTACCGGTACAAATTACCCACTGCGCGCACACACACACGCACACATATACATACACAAGCAAGCGCGCCGCTTACTGCGTACATAATTTAGCGGCTGCGCTTGAGCTGCATTCTGGGCAGCATTATGAGAAATTCATTGTTAGATAACTTCGGTTCTAGACCTACTTTCTTAATGAAATTTTCAGGACATAATATTGACATCTAGAGGTGTATATATACAAAATCCCAACTCTCTAGTATTTGAAATACGTTTTTTCCACTTATGGGGCTAATGGGGGGAGGTATCCAAAATTTAAAAAAATTATTATCTATATTTACATCACAGCAACTTACGTAGTCAATTTGGTATCTCTAGCTATCATGGTCTATAAGTTATAGCTTAAAAACAAAGTCAAAATATCGATTGTTATCGATAATAAGGAAATGGGATGAGTTATCGAAAAAAAAAATAAACTTGTACTGCGTATGGTATACAAGAATATATATCTAAAATCTCAAGTCTCTAGCTTTTGTGGTTTACGAGATCACTGCGTTCATACGGACGGACAGACGGACAGACGGACAGACGGACAGACGGACAGACGGACAGACGGACGGACGGACAGACGGACAGACGGACATGGCTAGATCGACTCAGCTCGTCGTCCTGATCAAGAATATATATACTTTATGGGGTCTGCCACGCCTCCTTCTGCCTGTTACATACATTGTCACAAAACCATTATACCCTGAATTCCCATTTTCAATGGGTTCAGGGTATAAAAAAAACACAATGCGCAAATATGAAAAAAAAGAAAATACATATAAATAATAAAAGAAAAAAATAACAAACTATAGAAATAATAATCATGAAAATAAATATAAATACAACAAAATACAATAACAGTACAAAGGAAAAAAATCGAATAATACATAAACAATATTGTACAATAATTTAGCGCGGATGAGGGATTCGATGGCACGTATCACACCAACATTGTGGTCAAACATAACGGCAGTTGTCTGTACGTGCCCCCTGGTATCTTCAAGAGCACATGCAAGATAGACATCACGTGGTTCCCATTTGATGACCAACATTGCGAAATGAAATTCGGTAGTTGGACTTACGATGGAAATCAGGTAAAGTGTTTAGTACACAGTTACAGTACAGTTACAGTACACACTCAAAGAGCTAAATAGTACTTGGTACAGTCAACTCTGGCTATGGTGCAGCTTCCAAAATAAATAACAAAACAAACTAAAAACATCACAACACTTCACAATCACGCTTTTTGCTAACACACACACATATACTCACACACACCAATACACGCACAATAAAACACGTGCACGTGCACAGGAAGAAAATCGGTTTTAGACAAAATATGTATTTAGGCAGGCATAGAGGGAGTTATTGACTAGTCAGGTTCGACGAAAAAGAAATCCTAAGAGTCATTTGGCTCACGCTGCTTTTATTTATGCTTTCCCAAAAATCTATCTCTCTCTTTATCTCAAGCTATCTTCCAGTTTAATTTATATATCAAAAGTATCTGTCTCTCTTTTAACCCTCACGTCGAACAGTTCTTTGCGTTTTTGCGAATTACAAAACCAAAAAGTCAAATGTGCTCAGGCACCCGAAATAAAAATTAATGTTTCAGCGTGTTGGCTAAAATGTTCAATATTGAATTGAAAATTTTAGCTGAGCACCAAACAAAATATAACAGTATAACAGTATAACAGTGTGTCAACACTGGAACAATAGAAATGGAATCATGTGTGAGACCCTCGAAATTTTTCGTCCCTGTTTCAAAAACACTGAAAAATTTCAGTTTCAACTATTTTGCATGTTAGCAGACCAAAAAACCACGCCCAAAAAAAGAATCAATCGAAAAAGTTTGGACGTACGTAAAGACTCTTAATGGAAGTCAAACAATCTACAAGGTTTTCAGTACAATTTGATTTTATTTCCACGTTTCTTTGCACTAAAAACGCAATAGCTTACTTAAGTAAAAAAAATATTAAAAAAAAAACAATTTATATATATAAAAAGTAAAGCTCTCTCTCTCTCTCTTTTTGCTCGCTATATCTCTCTCGCTCGTACACCTTGAACACATGCTCTATCTGTACATAAATGTTGTTTCAACGTGGCTTTAAGCAAAATTCTCAAACATAATTACTACAACAAACTAAAAATGTTAAATTTCTTTTTCTCCAAACAAATAAAAAAACCAAAAAAAAAAACTCAAAACAATACCCAACCAAAAATTTAAAAAAAAAAAAATTTATTAAAAATTCGTTTGACTAAAAAAAATGCCAAACAAATTTTTTGAAAAATCAGTTGGATTTGGTTTTGAATTCCGAAGATGGAGGGGATCTTTCCGATTTCATAACAAATGGCGAGTGGTACTTGCTTGGTTAGTAAAAATCATCATACAACCTAATGCTTATTTCACTAACTGTTTTCTTAACGTTGTCATGTGTAAATGTCTAAAAAAAATTCAATCATTAACCCAAAACCTATTCAAGTATTTTATATTTTAAAAATTTACTTTATTCTTTTGTACATATATATATATATATAAATTATATATTTTGTAGAAACTTTTGGCCTGGCGCTTTATCAAAATTGCTTCTTAGAAACCTTTTCAGTTGCTGCTGCTTAAATTAAAAAAAAAATAAAAACAAAAACTTTTCCGTTTGTAAATAGTATGTATAAGAAAATATGAAAATATATGTGTACATATGTGTATTTGTGTCTAAGTGTCTCACTCAACTCGGTTTTTATTAGAAATACTAATCGTGAATTTCATTGTTCAGCCATGCCCGGAAAGAAGAATACGATAGTCTACCAGTGCTGCCCAGAACCCTATGTCGATATCACCTTTACTATACAAATACGCCGACGAACATTATATTATTTTTTCAATTTAATTGTGCCATGCGTGCTAATATCATCGATGGCCCTGCTGGGCTTCACGTTGCCTCCGGATTCGGGCGAGAAATTAACGCTGGGTAAGTATATCTAGAGCCGATTAAGAAAATGAAAAACGAAACTTTACAACACTGTTTGCCCCCAACTTCCCTTGAAAAACGATATATTACTGTGATAATATATATAAATATAAAACAATTTTGCAAGTTTTTTCAGCGGGTTTTCAAAAAAAAAAAACAAAGTGCTACAAATCAAAGTTTTTGTTAACGAACATATAGTTAGGGCTTATCCAATATATATATAAGAATATATATTTGTCATTTTTGGCCAGGTAAAGCAGCGGTAGCGAAATGAGGCTTAGCTGGATTTAACCATATACATAATATAATAACTACCTATATAAAGCTCGTAAAACCCAACCAAAATATATTATGAACGCTGCTTTTAAAGCTAGTCTAGACTAAAAACAAATGCATGTTTTACTTTTCCCAGTATTTCTAAAGTGAAGTATATTAAAAAAATACACAAAAAAATAAAATAAATAAAACTAAGGAGTGTTGCTCTTTGCTCTTTTCCACCAAAAGGCAGCACTCTCTACATGATAAAACAAAAAAAAAAAAGTTGTAGACCAACAAGAAAAACGTTGTAAAACTCCCTTAAAGCAAAGACCTCTAAAAAATAAAAAAAAAATATATTTAAATTTTTCTACTAATTAAATATAACATATATATATATTTTTAAATAATATTTCTTACTTTTTGTCTTTACAATTTTTTTCAGTCATTTAGTTTTTAATTTTGAATTGTTTTTTTGATATACGGTATTTATTGTATCTCTTGTTCCAGGCGTAACTATACTACTATCATTAACAGTATTTCTAAACCTTGTTGCCGAGTCAATGCCGACAACGTCGGATGCTGTTCCTCTTATAGGTACACACACACGCTAATTATTTAACAATTACTTAAAAAACAAAAAAATTATCCAAAAAAATATGAAAAGAAGCTAACATATCCGGCCCAAATGCTGTTTTTAGTTGTCATTAGTTTACAGTAGTGCAATGAAAACAATACGACAAAAAAAAAAACAAGACAACAAATTACAAGTCAGAAACAAGCAGAAAAGAAAATACCAATTATTTAGATCACAAACAAGCACACACACACACACACATACACCTAGTATGGCGAATGATAACTGCTCAATATATATATAACATATATATCTATATATCTCTTAATTCTGTACGTTTGTGTTTGCTAATAGATAATACTCTCAACTTCTGGACTTTAAACTCAGTTTCAGCCAGCTAAAAAACTTCTATTTCTACCGGAACTTTTGGATAGACCTTTGCAATAGCCTCCAAAAGCAAAAAACTAAATAAATACCAAACACAAGCAGCACACCTACCAAAAAAAAAATATATATATATATATAAATAAGACACCTCCAAAATACAAAACAAAAACCCGTCTGTCTATCTAACTATCCTTAACTGTAAAGTAAATAAGAATTTATGCAGCTGCAGCAAGTTTTCTTCAAATTCTACTTACTCTCTCTCTCTCTATCTCTATCTCTCTCTTTAGCTGAGAACTCTTAAAAAATATATTTTTACTTATCTTAACTCTAAACTTTGAACTTAACCTTAACTCATTTTTTATTACTATCACAAATCTTTGCTCAGCTGATCTAAGTAGTCTAAAGCATATATCGCGCGTCAAAAGCTCTGACATAATTGGTATTTCACAACACTGAAACACGCACAGAACACGACTCACGACTCACGAATCACGCAACACGAATCACGAGCCACATAAATATCATAATCGAATCACAATGAAAAGTTTTTGCGTTTCTCCATTTCCATTTTGCTGTTTGAACAAAAACAAAAAAAATGCGTATGTTAAACCCGTTTTCCACTTAGTTTTTCTTCGTTTTGTGTTGTTTCTGTCGGTTTGTTTGTTTTTCTCTACGTGTTTGCCGCTAGCTGAATATAAATCCTTATTTTTCATATAAACTATATCATTTTGTACAACTCTTCAGTTCACTTCTATGTTATGTTAGCCTGTTAAAAAATGTTAAAAGCAAAACTAACAAAACAAAAAAAATATATTAAACTAAACCAAAGCCAATACGTTCATCATGTATATAAGCTTCTCAATATATGAGTAGTGTATCATACTATAAAATATCATGTTATAGGCAGGTCGCATTTTATTGCCTGATCAAATGATATCATCTAACCTATTAGCAGCTGTAGACGCAATATCTATATATATACTCGTTAAATGTATACTAAATATAGTGCTAAAAATTGTATATAGACAAAAGTTATGAACAAATCCAACGAACAACCTATTTTCGCTACCAAAAAAATATATTTATTCAACAAAGCCAACAAAATGGCCAACAAACAACGCCAAACAAAACAGTCAGATAAAAACATGAATAAACAATTAATAAGAAACGAAAATAAAAACCAACGAAAATTCAGGAAATTTCAATTTGATTTTTAATGGACAGCCGAGGTCATGCAAATAGAGCACAAACACGACAAGGCTTAAGAAAAAATTTATTTTTCTAATTGTCATTTTTAAAACTTTAAAACCATTGAATATATTAAGTAAACTTTTCTTTTAGGCCTTGTATTGTGTGTCTATTTTGCTAACCTGCATTGTGACAGTCCATTTAAAACGAATTGACATTTAGAACGAACAAAAACAAAACAAACGCAGCCCTGTTATTCATTTAGCCTGACAATATGTAAAAATAAAGACTTAGATAACTTTATATACATATATATATATATATATGTCTACATATATATATATATTTATGATTTTGTATGCATTGAACAAACAACAACCACTACGCATAACAATTATTGAAAAAAACAACAACAACAACACGCAATATAAATATATACAAATATATTGATCAAGGTTTGTATTGGAGCAGACATCAAATGTCATTTTGATACTTGGTAAAGTAGAGAGGAAAACATTTAGGCAAACAATATAGCATAAATCTATATATATATATATATTTGAAAAAAACATGCATTTTGTGTATATATACCAAATAAGCTAAGCGAAAAAAAACACATCAAATTTGTATGCTTTGTAGTTATATTTTTTGGTAGGTATACGAGTATTATTTTCAAAGGCGGGCAGTAGACCAATTGCCTAACTAACATACACAACTGTAAATAACACACATACATACACGCACACGTGAACCGACGTAAGTACTAATACAACAGCTGAACTCTCAACGACAATGAAAAACTGGCATGCTAACCAGGCGTAGCTCAACCAACTCTTAGCCAACAATCAAAAGAAACACCCATTCATTCAAAACTCTCACTCTCTCTCTCTCTCTATCACATTCACAATCTATCTCTGTCTCTCTCTCTCTCTCTCGCAAACTCTTCCGTTTTGGCAAGAACTCTTTGTACTTGCACCATAAGAAATAATAAAAAAATTACACACAAAACACCTGCCCAAAAAAAATAAGTAAAACTATTTGCATTCTAAACAAAATATATTTATATATATACTCGATATATATATAATCTTTAAAAAGTCTTTAGTTACTCACCCGTAAATTCCCGACCATAAAAACCCCGAACTGCCCCCGAAACGCTAAACAAACTCCACTTAAACTGAAAAACTTTAAAAGTATATTCAAAGCGCAGATCAATTTGACCAGATGGTAGACTTGCAACTCCACATAATATCGTATCGCTCATCGGGCGCGTTCCATATTATGTCCTATATACTTACAAATATATATATATCTATATATATACATATATTGCATATACATATATATATATTTAACCCTTCCAACGACAAACCCCGCGTTGAGGCAAATATAATTTGCATGCAGTGCGCAAATTTCTGCTTTCTCTTCATTTTCTTCTTCTTTTTTTTTGAGAAAAACCAAGTATTGCCCATTGGTCTGACATTTAGCCGGAGCTGCACGTTCCAAATTAAATGAGCCGCATGGTGCGTGCTGCGTGCTGGTGTGTGGGCGTGGCAAATTGGCGACACGTAGCGCTAAGCTCATTGCCAAAGACAAGGCATAGTTCGAGCGACAAGCTTCAGTTCAATTTACAAATTTTACTCATTTAAGTAACGGCAAAAACTTGCCACTAACTTTTCAACCACCCCTCGACGCCAAGTAATGGGCAAAAGTTGGAAGGATGTGCACCTTATACCACCATTAAGCTTTTGAAAAGTTGAGCAAACTACCACAAAAAAATTACAAAAAGAAAAGGAGTGCGAAATGAAAGAAACATTCATTTACGCAACGTGTTGTGGAAATTTTTGTCAAAATCTTTAGTAGTTGTGTCAGTGTGCAGCAATCCCCCTCCCTTAATAGGGGTAAAAGGTTAAGAACTTGAAATTTCTCAGCATAAATAGAATTGAAGATCTGCAGAGCTTTAGGGAAAACTAGTTTATAATCAGATAAGCTTTTTGTTAAGAGTACAACGATTCCTCAAAGGAAATCCTGTGGTTCCGATTTAAGATCTATTGTAAAGAAAATATGGGTAATAAATGGAAAAACTATATTATATATGGAAGGGCATAAAAATAATTTTCAAAATGTCAAATAGAGTTTAACTTTTACAAATATATAATATTTTTCAAGTGACTCAAACTTAAGTAAGAAATGTTTTTATTAAAAACTAATTTGATTTTTAATCAACTTAATTTCTATATCTTTCACAGGATTTAGTAAGTGAAACAGAAATAAAATTGATTAAAAATCATATTAGATTTTAATAAATAAATTTCTTTAAGGCAAAAGTTCATAAAACATCTTGAAACTGTTGTCAATCTGTAAAGTTCTATAATATGGAAAATTAATTACAAAGTGATAAAAAAAAAACAAAATTAGTTACTGGTAAAAAAAAAATTTTAGAAGTCGAATTCCGATAAATTGAAATGGCAAATGGATCACAGTTTTACGAATTACACAGGAATTCGATTTATCGAACAGGAATTCAAATGAATTTTTTAAGGAAACTAAATTTTTTACGAATTATTGAGGTTTTCAATTTAGCGGTGGAAGAATTGTCGGGATTCGACTGCAAATATTTATACTGCTTAGAGAAAAAATTTTGGCAATTAAAATAAAATATTTCTTTCTTTACCGTTACGAAATTTGCAATTGAAATCGACTAAAAAAATTAAATAAAATAAAACCGAGAGTAGGAGAAACCTAATAACATAGCTAAGTTGCTTATAAGATCAAAATATTTGCAACACAGGTGACAAAAAGAATTTGAATACTAAATATATCGATAAAAATTTTTACTGAGATTTATATATATGCACCTACAGAGAGCTTACTTATTTCTTGCAAACTTTCACAACACGCTGCCTCAACTTTGATAGAGCTTAACCCTAAGGTTAGACATTATTTATGAATTGTGTGTATAAACCCCAGACAAATATATATATTTCCCCACTTTACGAACGCTTGAGTTATCAACTAGTCCCTTAGACCCCGCCTACCTTCGCTCTTTATCCGCCCTAACCTGAACTTTGAGTTTGTTAAGCATATACAACGCATATACTCATCCACATGAAAAGCACACTTCATTGAGAAAATCAATCAAAAAGTAAATTTAAAAAGTATATACTAAAAAGCAAAGAATTTGGTCAGCCACGAAAATGAAAAATACCAGAACAAAAAATACTAAAATACTAAAAAATGCAGCTGCTCAACAGAAAAAGGAAATCTCTCGATATCTTGCGATCGCTCTCCATCTCTCACTCTGTCGCTCTCTGCGTACTACTTGAACACACAACTAACAACTACTACAACAACAACAACTATACAACAACAACAGCTATAACCGAAAACAACAAACTTGTGAAAATGCCCTTGGAATATGTCTGATTATATTGTTTTCTGTACGACTTTTAAGTTTCATACACACATACGTTATCTATATATTTTATAATTTGGTGCCTCATGATTTCAATTGTATTTTATATCAAACGAAATTCTTTTGTTTCAGGAGTTACAATTCTTCTATCGCTCACAGTGTTTCTCAACCTTGTAGCTGAGACATTGCCCCAAGTATCTGATGCAATCCCCTTGTTAGGTAGCGATTGCATTTAAAACAAAAAATCATAAAAAATGCAAATATATATTCAAATTTGTCAACAAAAAACAAAACAAAACATTAATTATCAAATTACTTAATATATGATTTATATATACGTACATATAATATATATATATCTATATATATTCATAAATATTATTGTTATTGTTGTTATATATATATATCTATTATGATTACTCACACACATTGCTAAATTGTTCGCATATATATAATCCTCAATTAAAAACCAAAAAAAAAATACCAAAAACCAAATCTTAACTTAAATAAAGTATTAGTCTAACAAAAAAAACAAAACAAATCAAAAAACCAAAGTTAACAAAAGTGCCAAAAGTTGTTAAATGTTATTTGTGTACTTCGTACTATGTTTACTAATTACAAGTTTTAAATTATTAATTAAACTAAACCAACTCAGCTAACTAACTAAATAACTATCTATCTCTATCTCTCTCTCTCTCTATCTCTCTCTGTCTATATCTTGTTCTAAGAATTGAGCTTTAAATACTCTATATATATATATATATGATAATGACGTCGTTTCTTAGTTGATCATAATATTATGTTGCTATCTCTGTTTTACAAAAAAAAAACACTCTCCGTCTCTCTCTCTCTCTCGCTCTTCAATATTTTTCGCTCGCTTTTTAAGCCAATTAAAATAAGTCTAAAAACAAAAATCTTTTTTCGGTCACTTACCAAAGCTAAGTGCTACGGCACTGTATTCCCCCAAAAATACATTTAAAAATTAATAAAAAAAGATCCAAAAACTATCCAGCAAATCCTTAAACCGAACCACGTCAAAACGAACAAGAAATCTTTTAAATGCTATCGTTATCTACTTACCAAATACTTCTAATCTACAAATTCCCAACTGAACTTTCTTTTTAAACTTTTCTTCACTTTGCCATTGGTACGTGGCTTGTATTTTATATTATACAAACATATGTATATTTATATTCTATATTCTTCTATATAGTAGCTATTATCCAGCACATATGAATAATCGACAAAGCTGCGCCAAGGTTTCAAATTCACTTCAATATAATAATATATATACTCAATTTTATTCTGAATCAAATTTGGTGTCGTTTTCACTTTTTTGATCGAGCAATAGAACAAGGAAATACTTAAGTACTTAAGATATATAATAATTTAATATATTATTCTATCTTTTCCAACCCTGAATTCCAATCAATATTTTTTCGTCCCTTTTTTCTAACTATATATATATATATATATATATATATATATATTTAATCTACAAAAACTTCAAAATTTTCTATTAATACTTACAATATTTTTTTATATTAAAAAAAACGTTTTTGAAAAGCATTTAAAATAATTTTTAAGAGATTTTCAATAGAAATTTGAATAACTATTCAAATTTTTCTTTGCAGGAAACAATAGAAAAAACTCCGATCTATTCTCACTTCTCCAAAACTATTTGCATACATAGATCTTTATCCTTCAGTTCTAAAAAAAACATCTACAATAAAGTTCTATTGCATTCAAAAAACAAACACGACTCAAAAACCTTCGTTTTGTAGTTATTCAAAGAAACAAACTATATAGATATTCCAACTTCTAGATAAATATAAACTTTAACTAATTATTTCAATATTTTTTCTAGAGTACACAATTTCCTGTACTACTTATTTCTACTTCGCAATTATGTAAACTTCATTCAAATGTAATTACAAAAGATACTTATGAGACAGATTTCAATACAAGTGCGTTTGGGAAAATACTTGTGAAATATTGTGAAAATTCTTTAAAATAAATGCCGATAATTTTTAAATTCATATTATCGTCGACATATATATATAAATAAAAAATAAAAAAACAAAACAAAACGTCACCGATCGATGAAGATGAAAGAAAGAAAGATGTTTTATACTTTATGGTATTATTTTTACTATGTTTGCTAATAGCTTTGATTTGAATTTAATTCATATTTGATTTCTCTCGCTCTCACTTGTCGCTCTCACACACCCATTGCCAAGTCACGTTTGTTTGTTTGTTTTTTTAGTAAAGTATCACCATATGATATATATATATATATATGTATATATATACTATATATGTACACCCCCACTGTTTCAAACGTTCCACCATTCCAAAAACGAAAACTGTTCTCAATTCGAAACTTTTATCGATTATCACAAATTTCGTACGCTCACTGCATAGCTTAATAAATACATAAAAAATACCACCCCAAAATACCAAAAGTCCAAAATAAAAATCCAATCCAAATAGTTAGCTTCCATACACAACTTAAATTTTCTTTTATGCTATATACGCTTTTTTCGTACCATCTTTAAGCATTTTACTTTCCACATTTTTGACCCATTTCACGGAATGATATTTTTTGCTCGAGAACCTTTTTAACCAATTCGATATATATAAATATATATATGAAACATTTAATTCAAAATATTTTGCTGTAAAAGACAAAAAAAATATCATTTCGCACAAAAAACAAGGATTATATCAGAGTTTAATTTTGTTTGTGCAAATGGGTCGAAACTTTGTATCTTGCTTCGCTTGCCGTTCCTTTTTGATTAATATACCCACTAATTGCACTGCCATAACGAAACGCAATAATACCATTAAAAAAGAAACAATAATCAAAACAAATGAAATTTACCTTACAAAAAATACTTGTATAAATACAATATATAGTACCATATATATTCCTATATTTCCCATAAAAATCAAGCCTAGCAAATGCACCCACAGGCTTTGCATTTTTTTTTTAATTAATCAAAAATTTCTAGTCTTCCTTTGCAGAACGAAAGACAAAAAAAAGGTTCAGCCAAAAAATATCATTTACTTATTGTCTTATACTGAAATCTTTATTGACATGAGCTGTAAATAGATCGAAAAAAAAATCTTCAAATTTTTAAACACTTTACAGTAATAATGAGAATTCAACATTCAACATAATAGTAAATTATGAATTAATTTTTTTAAATAATTTTTAAAAATCTCAAAGAAAATTATGTTAAAATATGAGAAAAAATTTTTGAATTTTTTTTTTTTTACTTTAAATTCATAAAAAAATTTGAATAAATTTTATTTTTTACATATCTTAGAAAAACAATATTTATTTAAACTGTGACAAAAAAAAATTTGCTTAAAGTTTTTATAAAATTTTGTATATTCTAAATGTTTTATAAATCAGAAAGAAAAAGTTTTCTTTAAAGATTTTCAGTTTCTTTTTTTTCGAAAAGCTAAATGCACAAATAGTTGTATTAATATAAATATTGATTGAGTCCATGTCTATTAATCTATTAACAGCTCTTGTCAACAGACTATATGCCTTAGCTTTCTTTCTATCTCTCTTTATATCTCTATAATATCTTTTAAGCCATGAATTGGTCCTAATAAACTACTAAAGTAATTTTAAAGCCCTCGACTACAAATTAAACCAACAACTAACCTGGAACAAACTTCAATCTCTCAATCTGTGGTTTTACTCTGAGTTTACAAAATTTTATAAAAATGCTGCAGTCGGATGCAACCGATTGCATAATACTCATTCACGGTACAAAAACAACTAAATGAAATCAAATATTTATAGTTTCAGATATGCTGGCTATAGTTAATAAAGCTCAAAGCTATATATTTTTTTCCGATCTGCCATGACCTCAGTGCTGTATAGCTATGTTACGTTGTCTCTTTCTATACTAAACTAAAAAGTTATAATATTTTTATCATACATGAGCATTTGATTCAGAGATACTCGACATCTCAAGTGTCAACAGATAAACAAAAGATATAACACAAAACGGATATATCCTATTTGCACAGCGTGAACGAGTATAAAAACAAACCAAAATATTTGCAGGTGTTACCATTCTGCTGTCGCAAACAGTTTTCTCTTTATTGGTCGGCAATGTCATTACAAAGACGAGCGAGGCCGTACCGCTCCTAGGTACTAGTACAAACTAATTGTTAATATTATGATTTATCATTTAAAAAAAAAAACAAAAATTGCAGACAAATTTTTAGAGCTCTATATAAATATAAAAAAAAAACCAAAACTCTTTTCTCTTTTAGCTAAAAACAAAAACGAATGTAGCAATCGAAAAGTTTTCAAATCTAAAAAATCAGCTGGCTAAAATCTTAAAAACAAAAAAAAACATCAAACTTGATATCTTGTACAAAATTTAATAATTAGTGCGAGTGAGCATTTAAAGTAGGTAAAACAAAAACCAAAAACTAACTAAATTTAAAGAGAGCATGAAGTACAATTCCAAAGGATAAGCAATATATTTCCTATGGCTGCCGTAGCTTAACCCAACTGAACTTCCCTTCTCCTAACAACAATGAAAAAACAAACCATATCAAATGCTTCTTTAGACTTTGGCTGAACCTCTTTTTTTACACTTTACATTCTCTTATGTGGAATGCTGAGCGCAAAATAAACAAATCATTAAATCAAATGAAAGCGTTCACAAGGAAAACTATATGTTAACTAACCACAAAAACAAAGTATAAACTAAATACACAAATAAATACATTTCGGCTAGCCGAAGTGAAAATACCCTTGCAGTTTATGAGATAAGGTATAGCAAGCTTTATCTTAAGTCTATTGGGACTTTCATAATATTCAATTCTAAAATTGTATAGTTGAAATAAAATCAAAAATGACTTTATTTGCACAATGCGAATTTATACCAGATCTGATTTTTATTATTTTCTTGAAAGCTTTCATAAATAAACTTTCTTATGGAACTAGTTTATATTTAATTGATAGTAAAATATTTATTTCTTTAAAATCTCTTTCCTATAAATAAAATTAAGTAAAATATGTGGATTTGCATTAATTTCATATAATACTTATACATCTTGCAGCACTTCAAAAAGCAACATTAACTTTAAAAAAACCCCATTTTACAAACTTAATCACAGAACGAATGTATAAAAATAAGAAAAAAGAAGCTTAGATTGTACGCTTACTTAAGATATATAAATGTTTATTTTAAAATTTCTCAAAATGCTTGAATAGTAATATTCTATTCTGGTACTTATCCTGACTTACACTCTAATACAGTAGTCAAAGTATTGGTGAAATTAATGAAATTTTGAGGTTCGTTCAATTCTTAAAATTTAGTTGAATAAAATCGAAAAAAAAATGTTCGAGATATTCTATTTACATATTTATAAATCGATATTTGGTATCGTTTGCCGAACATAAACAACTTTTGTATTAATTGACCCATACATAGTTCTTATTCTTTATATACAACCCCTTAAACGCTATAGTGTCCACTGCAGGGTATTTAAAAAACTTTAAGAAACACCTTATTACCATCTAACTATTCTATAAAAAGACGCTTATGTGGGTGCTTTGCTTCAGTTGCTTGCCACGCCCACTCCATTCAAACCCCCTTTGACTAGCAAATCAACATATGCAAAACACGTATGCAAGCAATGCTTTAAGTAATACTCTATAAATATAATACATATACAAATTTAAACTTTGTATTAATCGAAACATATTTTTAAATAAAATATCCTCACATCCAAGTATCAAAAGCTGACTAAATAGATTGAGAAATTGTTGTAAACCGTAAGACGTGAAGCGTCTTAAATCAATTATTACAAATTTTTAAATTAAAACCCATTTTAATAAATATATAATACAGAAAGCATACCATAAACAAATCCATCGATAAACTAACTAAAAACATTTAACTAAAAGATAAACAATTTTGTTTGCCAGAGCAATTCAATCATCACAAAACTCACATTTTACGTGTAATGGCTTCTCTTTTATTAACGCATGATTTTTTTTAAATTAAACTTTCCTTTTTTTAAAACTATATACATAAAAAACAGACAGTCAAGTAGTCAAAATTATATGCTCAAATAACAAAATAAATAATTTAGATAAATTTATTGAATAATTTATAATAATTAATTTGCACTACATTAACTATAATATACATTAAAATATTTATAATATTCATTAAAATATAATATTATAAAGATATAAATTTCATTTTAATAGAATAAAATCCTTTAGCTTGCATTAATCACGCGTATAAGTCGCATGTTAAAAGTATAAGAGCTCTTATACCCTGACTTTTATGCTCTCGAGAGCAGCTAAACGTAACGCTGGTTGCCGGAACGTTTACTGGCAGCTCAGCTTACATTTAAGCACTTTTCTTAGAGCTATCTTAATTAATATACACGAATTGCAGTTTAAAGTAAACTAATATATAAATAATATTTCAAAGACTTATATTAATTTAAAAACTGTTTTATAATACTACAAACTGAAATACAGTAAATTATATTTTTTAAAAAAACTATTCCCATATATTCTTGACTACCTGGCTGACTTTTTTCAATCAAATTGTAAACCATTTAATTGAATGAAGCATGATTACAACTGCATAAACCGTACGACCGATCTAATCTGCATGTCAGAGCCTGTTGTAAAAACAAAAAACTATAAAGCCTGTGCATGTGTAATACCCTGTAAACTAGTTGTGTAATCGTGTAGCATCGATTGCATGGTCAGAAATCACAACATTTGTTTGACACACACTCAAATTGTGAATACTCTTCTATTATTTATTATGATATTACGAAACTAACTAACGTAATGTAAATGCTGTTTTTTTGTATATTATAATTTTGAAAGCTTCTGTTCTTAGAGTTGCGCAATATGCTTTTTTTGTAGACCCAGGGAACAACTAAGACTAATATTGTGTATACAATTTTCTCTTTTTTTTGTGTTGTTGTTGTTGTAAATGATATTTAGGTACATATTTCAACTGCATCATGTTCATGGTAGCATCGTCTGTGGTGCTAACAGTTGTGGTGCTCAACTATCATCATCGTACAGCGGATATACACGAGATGCCACCGTGGGTGAGTTCAACATATCCCTAGAAAATCTCGCTGGAATACTTAAGATCAAATTTATTTTAGATAAAATCCGTTTTCCTACAATGGCTGCCCTGGATATTGCGCATGGGTCGGCCTGGTCGCAAGATTACGCGCAAATCAATATTATTAAGCAATCGCATGAAAGAGCTGGAATTGAAGGAACGTTCTTCCAAATCCTTACTAGCCAATGTCCTTGACATCGATGACGATTTTCGTCATACAATATCGGGCTCACAAACCGCCATCGGCTCGTCGGCGTAAGTATTTAAAGCGCAATGTCTTCATATATAATTTTATATTTATCGATTATTTGTTATCGATAATGCAGTAGCTTCGGCCGACCCACAACGGTGGAGGAGCATCACACTGCAATAGGCTGCAATCACAAAGATTTACACTTAATTCTCAAAGAATTGCAATTTATAACCGCGCGCATGCGCAAAGCTGACGACGAAGCGGAATTGATAAGCGATTGGAAGTTCGCTGCAATGGTTGTGGATAGGTAAGTTATCGAAATGGTATCGATTAGAGAGATCAAAACTAGCTAAGGAGCAGTAGAGTTGTAATGAATGTAATCTTCTTTAGAGTTCAGAAATCTTCTAAAAAATATATAAATTTCTTTTCTATTTACAACAAATGGCAATATCAATATATCAATGTTAAATGAGTCTATCGAAAACAAGCTAAAAATATAAATAACTAGATTTTGCTTACATCTGTTTATATGTTCAAAATGTGATCCATTCATTTCAAATTAATCAAATCAGAGTTTTCATTATAAGCAAGATCACATAATATAATTTTACCCGAAATAAACAATTCATATTATACTACTAAAGCTGTAAATAGTAAAATATTCATGTGAATTTGGATTCTGATTACGCACTGTTGAAAATATGTGATTAGGCCTCTGCAAAATAACCTCACTGGCCAGCTGAACATATAGACAGGCATAAATCTGGTAAATAACTAACACAGTGCCTGCAAACAGTGCGGTTACTAAGAACTGCCTGACGCTCTGCTAAATCAAACAATTAAGGCAACAGCCGCATGGCCACACAACTTCCGGTTATTTGCTCTGGCATATACGAGCCTTATATACACACACACGCACACCTACACACACACATATGCACAACACGTGGCATTAATATACAAGCATGGCATGGTTCATGCCTTTTTGTTGATGGCGAAATTTACATGCGTTTATGTATGTGAGCTATATATACTATATATGTACTATATATGCCTTATATATATATATATATATATATATATATCTTCTTGATGTTAGGTATGCTCTATATACTTTATATATACTATTTGTTAACTTAATCTTCTGTCTTTCTTCTACTTCACAGATTTTGTTTAATTGTTTTTACGCTCTTTACGATTATTGCAACGGTAACCGTGTTGCTCTCAGCTCCGCATATAATCGTGCAATAAGGCCGCTCAATTTAGACACGTTAAGCTACACACACACACTGACACACACACACACACACATATTCATCTACTGTATATGGGTAGATGCCTAGTTAAATTCATTTTCAAAAACAAAAACTAGAGAAGCTGCTTCGCAAAAAAGCAACAAAAAAAATAATAAAAAAATTGTTAATTACATTTTTAAGTCAAAGTATAAGAAAAGCAAAAAAGAGGAAAAATGCAAGAGAAAGGAAAAACAAACACACGTACACAAGAAAATTTCACACAATCCGTGTGTGTTCGAAACAAAACAAAAACAAATATTTTATGAAAATGAAATGAAAAACAAACAAAAAAAAACAAAGCAAAAATTACTGCCGTACAACAAAAAGAATAAAAAAAAAATAAATAAATAAGAAGAAGAAGCTAAATGTCTAGGTTAAAGGACAAGAAAAGCAAAAAAAAAAAGAAACCAAACAAATATTTGCATAGTAATAGCAATAAAAATTACGAGAAAAAACGTTTCAGAGATACAAAGAAAAAGGACAAAAAGGATTTTGCAATTATTCGCATACACACACATTTTTGTTATACATATGTGTGTGTGTGAAGAACTTATAAGTTAATTATGCTGAGTTGTTATAAATTATGTATGTAAGCATACACACACGCACACACACAAACAGAGGGCGAAGCGAATACATTATATGTATGTACATAAGAGAGATTGTTCCTATGAGACATTAGATATGTATTTAAAACACACACACACATGCATACACACACTCAAGCACTTAATTGAGCAATACATGTAAACACAGGGAGAAAGTGTTAGAAATTCTAAAATGGTCTTTGGAAAACCCTTTTTTCGTCAATGAATCATTTATGCGTTCAACATAGTTTCCAACTTGTGGACCAAACGAAAAAATGTTTTCTTGTTCAAACTCTTTTAAGTTATTTAAGGAAATTATATATTTATATTTCAGTAGGGGTTAACTAAAGCTGAAAAAAATTTCGAAAAGTTTTTCTACAAATATTTTCTTTTTTTTTTATTTAAATAAATATATCAACAAATTTTGGAATATTTAAAAACTTTTGCAAAATCAATTTTTTTTTATATTTATATTATATTATAAAAAATCTATAATTTTATAATTTTAATTTCTTTTTATCAGTTTTTGTTTAGTTGAATAATTTTTATTTTATTTTTATTAATGGGCAAGTTTTGTTAATACACAACAAACACAAGTTCAAGAATGTTTTAAAATAGTTTTAATTTATTTTGTAAGTAAAAAAAAAAATAGTTGTTCTTTTGAGCGTGTGTATAAGTTGTGTGGTTAGGATAGCATCTAGGTGGGGGCATAAATGGTAACAAACTGACACATAATAATGAAATAATTAATATATATAGTACCGTACAGTTAATTTTTAAAAAGCGCATACAAACAAGAAAATGAACGAAAAACAAAAAATACAGATATAAATATGAAAATAAAAACAGAATAAATACTTTGAGAATATGTTCATTGAACAAAAGCTGTTTTTAGAAAATTTATTGTTGACAATGTTGTAGCCAATTGAGAGAATACTAAAAATAATAAAAAAAAAAAAAAACAAAAACAAAAACAAAGAAACACACAAGTTATAGTCACCAATTAAATGCAAAAGAAGAAAATTAGTCAAAGGAAAAGAAAACAAAAATAAAATCTAGCAATACGAAAAAATGGAAAGTAAATATATATTAAAATAATAAAGGCCGGTGTATATATATTTTATGATCATATATCACCGCATATACTGAACAGATATATTTTTAATAAAACAAAAGCAACAACTACAAAGCAAACCTTAAGAAACAATACAAAAAATAAACAAAAAACCAACCAATAACTACAACAACAACTACAACTACAACACAATTTTGTTGGAAATTTTCGTAATTATTTTCCAAATTTTGATTTACCTCCACATACCCTAGCCAAAAACTTTATTTTTTACTTTCAAGCGAAACAGTGATATTTACGGTAAAAAAGACGCTCCCAGATTGTAAAATTTTTCAAAGACCCACCTATAAAAACCTTTTCTACACACTACAAGAAACAATGAAAATATATTTAAAACCAAAAAAAAACCTACCTCCTTGTTACACATGTTACAAAAATATGTCTCGCAAACACTGCCGTATAAACTCGCACATACTCGCTATATATCCCACATGTAACCAACTCCGATCTGTACTTATGTTGAGCCCACCCGACTACTATAGCTCTCGTTCTCTTTCTCTCACTCTCTCTTCATATATATCTCCTAGAAATTTCTAACAGAATTGTGACATGTCTCCTCCTTCCCTCTCCCTCTCTCTCTCTCTCTCTCTATGTCTTTATCGGTCTCATTTACCAGACGAAATTTTACTTAAATCAAAAAGCCAAACATATAAAAATGTTGCAGTCGGGCGCAACCGACTGCAGAATGCTCGTTCACGGTCCAAAAAAAGAATATTTTATTTAAAAAATCAATAATTTCCGATTTTTGTAAAGTCTCAAAGAACGGACTATATAACTTACAGTAGTTCTATCAGTAAAGGAGGTTACCAAACCATATGACTTACAGATCTATCAGTAGAGGAGGTTACCAAGCCATATGGCTTATATGTCTATCAGTAGAGGAGGTTACCAAATCATATAGCTTATAGATCTATCAGCAGAGGAGGTTGGTAGTAAACCACTTCTGAATTTTATTTTATTTTTATTATTTATTATTTTTTTTTTTAGCTGTAGAATTGTAGAAAATGCGCTCAAATGGGCTAAGGTACTATGTCACCTTAACAATTTTAGCTAGTGGTTTTATACACGAAAATCTATTCAAAACTATAAGTCTCTAGTTTCGATAGAAGATATTCCCTAAAAACTAATATACTCCTTTTGCACTACGTGAATGAGTATTACTATATAATTCCATCTTACACACACTCATATACATCCACATACACACACACACATACGCACACTCTGAAGTGTGAGCTGAACTTAAGATCTGAAGGTTATACGACTCTATATATACATATATATATGTATATGTGTATATGTACTACAGGGCACTCGTTTTGTATGCTTTCATTTGATATAATGTAATTTTTGACAAACTGTTCTGTCCCCCTAAGGTTGTTTATGCGAACTATAAAATAATCAAAGAAACATAATTTCGATTTATTTCAAACATAAAATTCCCTTTTCTATTTTTTTTTTGTGATTCGCGCAATTAGCAATGTAACTCAATTGGAAATAGTATTTAATTTTTTTGATATATAATTAATTAATTTTGTGCTTAACTTCGAGCAACTAGGCGCATAATTAAAACTACTATCTATATATATATATATATAATTCTATATATATATATATATATATATATATGTATATGTGTGTATGTCTTTTTGATAAAAAGAAGCTATTTTAAAAAAGCAAAAACCATTTTCTACACTCTTTAAAAGAATGAAGTCTACATGTATGTATTATAATACTATAGCATTAACTAGGCAAACAAAAAAAAACAGAGATTAAAATTTAACTATAAAATAAGCGTCCTACATTAGGAGAGGGCAAACTTTAAAGAAAACCAAAAACAAAAAACGAATTTAATATTACAGCAAAAAGTAATACGTTGAAAAGAAAAAACCACATTTCACACGGCAAAATGTAGTAAAAAAAACAAAGTAATATTAATATTTTATCATTTGCTAAAAGTAAAAAAAGAAGGAAAACCCAATGCAAAAACTCTACTTACTAATTCTACTGATCAGAGAGTTTTACTAAATGCTTAAACTATATAAAAAAACAAAACAAAAGGTTGGCACACCCACACACCCAAACAAACACACACACAACACACATTCGTCTTATATTCTAAATAAAATACAGCTCGAAAAATTCAGAAAAATTCCGTTTTACTTTTTATTGCAAAAACTTTTTGTTGCATTTCTATGCAGCTAAAAAAACATTAAAAGTAATAAATAAAAACTAAAGTCTCATAAACCACAAAATATCGGTTCACATTTTAAAGAAGGTATATATTTAATAATTAGCATTTAAATTAAAAACAAAAACCAAAAACTTGGCTATTAACTGCAAATGTTAAGCACTAAAACTCACCAAACCAAAACCGTTAAATAAATCCCAACGCCTATCAATAACAAATGAAAACCGAATAAAAACACAAAACTAATATCCCAAAAAAAGAAAAAACTACCAATTCAATTTAAATAGCTAATTGCATAATTATAATAATAAATCGTTGCCACAAATTGAAAACCCCAATTTATGCATGTAAAGATAAAGATTTAAAACGAAACCAAAAATTAGCAAAACCAAAATAAAAAGTCTGTTGTCGATAAGAATTATTGACAGACTAATAACTTTCGTCACATTGACGATAATAATTAATTGTAAGCAGAAACGGAATTAAATGATTTAAATAGTAAATTAACTTTAAAAAAATCGAGAGAAATGATTGCGACAAAACAAAAAAACCAAAAATAAGAAAAAAACTGAATAAAATTTATTTTGAAAAGAGAAATTATGAGTTTTTCTATTGATATGGAAAAGGACTTGAATATCGAAATTTTTTTTTTATTCCCTGATTTACCATAAGGGCATGGGCGGACCATATAAATTATTGGATTATCAGCAAAGGGGATGAACAGTAATCTAGCTACAAAATTTGGTTTTCTCAGCGTTACAGCTAGAAAAGATATAGTTTTTTCTGATTTGATACGCCCCAAGAGGCGTATGTCAATGATTATTATTGGTCAGTCAAATAATCCAAGAGGTGAAACAGTAACTAATTTTTCAAATGTTGGGGCTCTAGCTTTACAACTGTGGAATAAATAGAATTTACTGATTTGCCCACCCCAAATTAATGTAGCTATTTAGATTGTCTTCTTTTGTCTCGACTAAAGATGGGCGTCGGGATCAGGATTTTCGGGACCCGAAACTGTCCCGAAACGATTTTCGGTATCGGGCGGGTTGGGAATAATTCTAAAATAGTCCGGGACGGTCGGATAAGTGCTTCGACATGTGATCATGGTAAGAGATTCTAGAGATTTGCTCTGAGACGGCGGCATACCAGAGATATCCGTTCGGGACCCGCGGGTCCCGACAATTTCGATACCGACGCCCACTTCGACTCATAAGCATATCGCTAGAATCGAACCGAAAATTTTCACATTTGACGCCCATCTCTAGTCTAGACACATATTCCAAATCCCAAATCGTTGACGGCAATATTGTCGATAAAAACAGATTTTTTGTTTTAAAAAGTATAGTATTTCCACGATTTGCCTCGCCCCAATTGGCGTATCTGGGCGTAGATTAGACGCTGGTACACACGAGTGTGTGTTCCAAATTTCAAGTCTCTAGCTTTAAAAGTGCCTAAGCGCTTATACTGATAGGCGGACGAACGGAGGGACGAAAACCAAGAAACACTTTTCCCTTCGTGAACTAATATAAGAGCAGAATTACCTAAATTTCGTTTAACAAAGGATTTTTTGAAAACTAAATAACAGTTTTCGCCATCTATCTCTAAAGTAACTCAACAGCGCTCAGTTACAGTTGCCCAGTTAACAGTGCGCTCCTTGTGTTAACAGCGCAGATTTTTATTTGGCAGCCCTGGTCAAACAGCTGTTTGGACAAAGCAAATTTGTTTTCAATGCCACAGAAAATCAATAAATAAATTATTGAAATAAAAGTAAACAACATGAATATAGATCTACGCAAATTGTGCCGCATTTGTTTTGTGGATAGTGCGGATATAGACATTACGCAGCATAAAGTTGTGGCAGCGAGTCAAACAAATGAAACAGAAGCCGAGGAGGAAGAGCACACAATATGTGAAATAATGCAGTCCATGTTTGTGGGTGCAAAATGAGTTTATATGAGAAATATAAGATTTCACAATATAACTATACACTTTGCAGCACATTTCGCTGGATCTGTCCACGGAGCTGCCCATGATATGCAATGCCTGCCTCGAAGAAAGTTTGCTGCATTTTGCTTACTTTAGCAAATTGATGATTGCCAATCGACAGCTGCGACAGCTGTACAACGAAGCTCAGATGGAACGGGAGCAGCTGGAGATAGAGATGGAAGAGGATATGCAGTTGATAGAGGAGGAGGAGCAGCAGCAGGAGCAGAAGCAAGAGCTGGAACAGACGGAGCAGGTGCCACAGCAGGAGCACGAGCAACATATTCTACTAGAGCCACGTCCTTCGCAGCGTTTGGCCAACGAGGATTCACTAATTGTATCTGAATTTCTGCCCGCCACTGAATTGGATGTACAAGAGCAGGATAGCATGTCCAAGCAGCTCGCTCACTTTCCCAGCTACGAGTTGCGAACGCTCGACTACGCAGCTGTAGAGCTCAAACACGATAGTCTAGATGAATACAATGAGACGAATCGCTTGCTGGACACCGAACCAAGTGGCAGTCAGGCTATATACAAGTGCAAATACTGCCCCCTAGCGTATGCCTCGCAACAGTTCCTCAAGACCCACGTGAGACGCTCCCATGTCTGCAAATATTGCACAACAGCATTTGTCAAGGTGAACGATCTGAATGCCCACATCCGAGCCAAGCATGCGAATAGCCATCAATGCGTTGTTTGCTTAAACAGCTTCAGCACCAGCAGCAATTTGCGTGCCCACTTAAAGCGTATGCACGGCGTCCAGCTGCCCGCCCAGGTGGCCCTACTCGACTATCGACCGGCGCAAAGGGACAGGCCGACAGAACAAACAATCGATCACCATAAATAAAACCACACTTTAATCTCTATTCAGTTTTTAAGTTTTAATTGCGCAGTTTAAATCTACTTTATCTCTAACCAGTTGACCCTGCTCCTTGTCCATGCCATCGATATACATGGGCGTAAACTCTCGATAGGCTATGCATACCCGGCGCTCGACCACATCCTCTCGCAGGACCGAGTGCTCGAATTGATAACGAGAAGGTCCATAAAGCACTATTAGAGAGAGGCTGCAAAGAAAATTGGGAAAAAGAAGAAATTTAATTAGGAGTTTCTTTTCTTTATTGGTTTTTGGTCCACTCGTGTATACCCTGTAATCATTTGCCTGCTACACTATAATTTAACTTTGGCAAATGTTTTTTAAAAATAATTTTCGAATTTATAAAACCTTACTGAGCAAAAAACAAAGCTTTATCTTAACAAAATGTAGAAAGCTAGATACCCTGGCAAACATATGACGGGTATATTTGTATACCTAATAATGTTTACCTTTCAAAAGCAGCTATAGATGCTATATATTTTAGTAAAACGACTTAAAAGAGGTTGGAACCATGGAATGATCGTTATGCCATATTATTTTATATACACCGAATCATGTATACCCTGCATTATGTGTTAGCTACCTTGTGACTGGCTGCCAGATCTTAAGTAATGAAAATGTTTTATATAAACCTTATGGACCAAAAATTAAAACTATATCTTTTATAGTGGACTACGAATTTGTAAAATTTTAATACTCTGGCAGACGGAAGTGGGGCATATTTGTATGCCTTACAATGTGCTCCGCGCATTTATTTAGAAAAGTTAAGTCCGTAGTCTCTCATATATAACCATGAATATAGCTGCTCCCCACAACAACTCACAACCTATACACCCGTTTGCTTATCCATACAGGGTATATCAAGCTAACTAATCTACAACTGCTAAGGACTTTACTCTCTGCATCAATCTCTGCTCAAATAAAATATATATATATGATTAGGAATATATATCTTATGTAGTAGCAGCTGCTCCCCACAACAACTCACAACCTATACACCCGTTTGCTTATCCATACAGGGTATATCAAGCTAACTAATCTGCAACTGCTAAGGACTTTACTCTCTGCATCAATCTCTGCTCAAATAATATATACATATAAATATTTATATTTATAGGGTATATAAACAGCTACTCACTTGTTCATGGGAATGCGCAGCACCTTGTCCTTATATGCAGCCAGCTGATCCTGTGTTAAGAGCGGTTCAAGTAGCTGCTTTTCATAATCCGGGACCAAATTCAAATTATATTTGCCCGCCTGCAGTTGCTCGTAAAGATTTAAGGTGAGCACCGCATCTCCAAGGCAGTTGACTGTCACCACTCGCTCGCCCCAGATCCAACAGTCGTCCACGTGAGGATCTATGCTGGCTCCTTTGCTCGGTTCGTACTCCAGTGAGCATTGCTCGATTGTTTGGAAGTCGCGCAGTAATGGAACCGAGTCGAAACGCTGCTGCACAAAGCGCGTGGCAGCGGGAAATCCCTCAAAGGCGCCCAATTGGAGGCGTCGCTTCTTAAAGTTCGTCTTTGGTCCATAGTTCTGTTTTCGACGTCCACTCTGCGAAATATCCCAAGGCAGGGCATCCAGATCCGACATGAGCTGCGTTCCTTCATCACTGGACAGAAACTGTTCCTGCACGTATATGCCAGGCAATTCCATACTCTCAGCCAAATCATGCTCTGGATGAGCTGCCTGCACCGCCTGCGTATCCCAGCCAGGGAAAAAACGTTTGCATTGCGTGCAATACGACCAGGATTCCAACTGCTGAAATTGCTGTTGCAAAGAAGGTTTCTCGATATGAAAGCTTTGCTCGCAGGTGAGACAGGTGCGTACACCTTTGCATCCGCAAGGACGCAACGTGTTCATTTTATCCAAGAAATTCAGGAATCAAAGCTGTTCTAAATTTCGAATGTACGAATTCGCAAACAGATGTTTAGTAAAAAGAGCTGGCAACTCTGGCACACTCATTACACGACACAATTGCTATTATGCATGATAAGCCAGATAACTATTATTCATGGATGCAATACATGATAAGAAAAACATTTGAGCATATTTAAAAATTAGATTAGAACTTTTATTTTCCCATAATAATTAGTTGTCAGTTAATAACTTTAGTCGTATGATATTTTCAACTTTTGTCTAATTTGCTGGTGAAGTACTTGTTAGCTATTCAATATTGGCGTATTCGTTACTATCGCTTGTTACTATCGCTCAACCGCTGGTGTCGTGTGTGAGCCCTTCATCACTATTTGGCGCGTTTTGTTGCTTGCGCAGCTTGCGAAATATATTTATTATATTATTATATTATTAAACGCATTTAAACAAAATGAATGATTCTTGTAAGTAGTTGCTTATTATTAATTGAATATATACTATTATTAACATGTTGTGTTTGATTAGTTGGTGATTTCAATGCCACACAAACGGCCACAGCGGGTGCTACAAAAGAATCTTCCGGCGAGGTAAATATGTTTTATTATAAATATATATACATATGTAAAAAACCCAAATTGTTTATTGTGCAGGGCATTATTTCATTGCTTGTAAAGCAAATACTTGATTCGCCCGAAGGCAACTTCAAGATGTTCGATGTTACTTACGCCTTGGTCTGCGTCGTGGGCATTGTGAGAAATGTGGAAACGTCGTCCACAAAGATTACCTACTCCCTGGAGGATCACAGTGGACGCATCGATGCACACTATTGGCTAGAGGAGGGCGATGCGATCAAAGCACCCGATGTCATGATCAATAACTATGTCAAGATCTATGGCTCAGTGCGCTCGCAGGCGGGCCAAAAGGTTCTGATGGTCTTCAAGCTGATCAACGTGCTGGATCCCAATGAGGTGTGCACCCACGTGCTGGAGGCTTTGCACTCCCGCTACAAGGCCGAGGAGTATCATGTGAAAGGCGATACAGCAGCCGCTCCAAGCAACACGCTCATGAGCAATGTGTCTGCTAGTCAGAGCAATGCAATTGTCGCTGGCCTGGACAACAAGCAGCTGGCAGTCTTCCAGGCCATCAAGAGCAACTGCTCCGAGGAGGGCATTCACAGACGTGAACTCAGTGCCAAATTTTCGCATATTAGCCAAACCGAAATGAAGTGAGTGCTAGATAAACTTCGTATACCTTTATTACCTTTTTATCTAATGTGCTTTATCTTTTCCTTTTTCCAGCAACATTTTGGACTTCATGATTTCCGAGGGGCATATTTACTCTAGCATCGATCCGGATCACTTTATATGCACCATGTAGTTATTAAGCTTAACATTTATACTCTTTATAAACTTGTACAACATAGTAAGTAATCGAAAGAATCGAAAATTGCTTTTATAATGAAGATTCTTCTAAATCATCTAAACTTTGTTTTATATTTTAAATTTGTAAACCCTGTTTTTGGAATTTAAATTTGAATTATATTATATGAATTTGTATACCCTCTAAAAGGTCAATAGTGTATTTATTGTTGGTTCAAGTTCATTTAAAATTAAATTTTCATATATAAGTCATTGCACTTTTTAAGCTATTTTAAAAATTATATCACGTAACATTCCACAAAAACAAAATCCCTAGCTAATTTGGAATTCCTTGCGATATTTGAGGAAATTAAGTTTAGTTCCGCAATATCTCACGACTTCTAAAACTGTACATATAAAAAAAAAATGTTGCTTGAGTAGAATATTTGATAATATGTCCCATATTTCACCTAACTGCGTGAATTCGCTTCAATTTTTGGATGAAAGATTGAAAATTCTTTGGAAAATAGAAAATAGAAAATAAAATGTTAAACGAAAATCAGTTTTCACAATTTTTCCACTTTATATGAAGAGTTGATTTTAAAAATATAGAGGTATACGAAAATATTATCTGCTAGTAATCAAAGATGTAAGCTGATAATAAGGAACAATCGTATTTATAAAAAAAATTATAAATTAAATTCGATCCATTTATCCATTCGATTTTAATCACATCAATACAAACCATTATACCCTGATTCCCATTTTTAATGGGTTTTAATGGGTACAAAAATCAAAATTAATAAAATAATGTTAATTTAATAGATACAACATTGGTCTTAGTGGAGTTAACTGTTAACTCTTTAAAATAATTATTTCAAAAATGTAAAGCCCAAAGTTTTCTAGCGCTTTTCTTTAAGTTTTTCTCTCGAAAAAGAAAATAAATAATGATAATACTGCATTAATAAAATATTTGACGCCAATTAAACGTGGATTTGCTAACTGTGTGATCCATTTTCATGAAGATCTTTCACTCATTTCACTATTCCTAGTAAAGTAAACTAAAGCTTCTTGAAAATAATATTTTCAAGATCGTAAAATACCAAAGCTATTAACAGCTTTATATGTAAACAAGCTTTCAAAAAAATGAATGAAAAATGGGAACAAATATTTAAAAAAAAAATAAAGTAAAGGCAGATCAGATTATTCAGATTATCTCCAATTACTTAAATATAATAAAACGACATTTTAGAATTTTCATTTGATTTTGTCTCTTATTTTCTGTTGAGATTTTCTTTTTATTACAGTGGTTACATTTTTTGTTGAACGCTGTCTCTCTTAAATTTAAATACTTAATCAAGTTAAACCTGTTTTTCAATCAAACAAAATGCTGCTTGGTGCTCAATACTAATCGTTGTCTCTATATACATACTATAGCATATATAGTATATATATAAATTTATATATATATATATGAAAATATATTTGATTTACAAATCTGGCGCTTATCGTTTGCTTCCAATATGGAAAATAGTCAAAAAGCGTCGCATGCAATGAACGTCAACGTCTCCTTCTCCTTCTCCTCTTTCTCTTCCTTGGGAGGCATGCAAATCAGTCTTATGTGCCTGTAGGTGGGCGTGGCTGTGGGCAAATGTGTAACATGTTCAACATGTTGAAAGCTGGGAGCTTGTTACTTAGATCTTCAGGCAGCTGCGATGGCTGCCACTGCGCGCATAGACCTCCTCGAAGGCATGGATCAGCTCATCCATGCCGCGGAGCAGACCCTCCTCCCTGTTGCCCGGCTGCCAGGGGCTGCGATGATTGACGCACAGCTGGGCCGGCAGCTGGCGCGACTTGGCAAAATCGATGAGCCATGCACCCACGCGCTGATCATCGTAGACAATAAACAAACTGGAGCCAATTATTTCATGGCGATTGAAGAACGCCGACTGCTCGATGACCAGGCGCATGTGCTTCAATCGCTTCAGCAGCTCCTTCTGTACGGATCTGCGTGCGGCGAGGAACTGTTCGATGGTCTGTGAGATTTGCTCGCTGCTGCGGCAGGTCTTGAGATCCTTCAGAGGTGTGCGGCCACGCAGACGCAACGCCTCAATGCGAAAGCCTTTGCTGTGCGACGAGGACAACGATTCGCGGAAGAGCATATAGCGCAGCTTCGTTATCGCCTGTGCCTCGTGTTCCGCGGGCGTTGGCGCACTCGCGTCCACGGCTATCATCTTCTGATACAAATCCGGACGTAGTGTCTGATTGCTGACCTCCGATTCGAGAAAGGTGCGACTGCCGAGCTTAATGTCCATCACACACGGATCCTTGAAGCCTGACAGCAGATCCTGCAGCTCGATATAGTGCTGCGTGTGCAGTTCCCGCAATCCAAAGTAGGCGGGCACAATCTGTGAGGTCTTCGGCTCCTGCGAGATCAGCTGATAGGCCAACACCTCGCTATCCTCGATGCCAGCGATCCGTTTGCGCACAATGCCCGTTGACGTGGGCACAATGCTAAAGGAGGAAGAGAGAGAGAGAGAGAGAGAGAGAGAGATTTGATTAGTCTTTAGTTTTAGAGCAGGTGTTTTAAGTTTATGATGCTTACCTTTCGGGATGCCCGGAGAGCTGCATCCAGCCGTGGGGCTTCGTTTGCTTCTGTTGTTGTTGCAGCAGCAGGGGTGTGGCAGGGGCACTCAGTTCCAAAGCGTTCTGAAAAGGATAAAAAGAAAAAATGAGAATTAGTATAAGAAATATTATTTGGAAAGTCCCCTTATATAAGTATATTTCAATAGGCAGAAAAAGAGAAGAAAGAGATAGAGAGAGACAGGGAGAGAGAGAGAGAGAGAGAGAGAGAGAGAGAGAGAGAGAGAGAGAGAGAGAGAGAGAGAGAGAGAGAGAGAGAGAGAGAGAGAGAGAGAGAGAGAGAGAGAGAGAGAGAGAGAGTGAGGGGGGAAGGCGAGTCAGAGTAAGCGAGAAAGAAAAATAGAGTAGAATAGAGGAGAGAGAGAGTAAGAATAAGAACGAGAAAAAAACCGAGTCGGAAAATTGAGTGATATAAAGGAACAGGATGAGGAGTAAACGAGAAAGAGTCAGTGATAAGCAGGAGAGCAAAAAAAGAGTAAGGAAAAAGTTAAGGAGTGAAAGATGAAATGAGAGTAACTGACCAATAGATGGAATTAAAAAGTGTTAAGTAAAGAAAGAAAAAGTAAAAGAGAAATAGACTAAGAAAAAACAGAAAAAAAGTAAGACAGGCACGAAAAGTAATTAGACATAGAAGAAAGAATAAGAAAAAAGATTAATAGCAAGAGCGAGATGAATATAGTAAGAGAGAGAAATGAAAAATAAGAAAAAGAGAATCAAATTTAAGAATAAGGAAACAATATGGTCTATGCAGAACCTTAGCGAGAAGCTTTTAAAGTGGGAAATTGACACTTGATTTCATTAAGAACTATTAAAATAAGATAATATTGGCAACAATACGATATAAATCCAAAAACTTGAAAGTAAAGACAAAGCCGCTCGATTTTAAGAATAGTGATAACAATCATATTAACTAAAGATCTGAAAAAAGGTCAAGCCTTAATTAAAGGTATCCGGAATTGCACTTAACTAACTTATTCCCTTCTAAAAAAAACCCACTTAAATGCAGGGTTAACGCTTTAATTAATATCGGAGAGCGTACTATGACTATTTTTAAACTGAAAATGCAATATATGTATGTAGATATAATTGATGGATATTCCATTCAATGCCAGTCACATGCTGCAATCAAGCCAAACAAATTATTGAAAAGAATTTTAGCGTATAGCAAAGAGAGTTTAACAGTTCATATGCCTAATCGTGGTGTAAGGGTGCAAAAACCTACTGATAAAGAGACTGAAAAAAGAAAAACAGAAAACATAATGTATTTCACACTTGCCGCGATATCTCGCCCCAGCGACGGAGTCTAAGAAATTGAAGATGTGTCTTCTTTTTTTTAAACTGGTTTCAATCATTCACATTTCTTTTCTATATAGCAACCGATGTTGATTATAAATAATCAAACAAAACGAATTTTATATATTTTTTTTTATTTTCATTTATACTTTTGTAATGCGAAATTAATGCAGAAGCAGGCAACAATTGTTCGCTTATTGTCTGAGGTTACAAGCAGGAAACGTTTTGAGGCGTTTGTTTTTATCGTCGACGATTATCATAAAAGATCATAATACCCGATATACCCCACCTTAATCCCCTGCCTAACGAACTGGTACTTACAATGGCCAAGAACTTGAGCAGCGACATGTGCTGCTGGGTCGTGGGCATCGACGGCTCCACGAATCGGGCCTGAGCGACTCCTCTCTGCAGGCTCAAATAGTCGGCCAAGTTGTCGCAGTTCTCGTAGGGTATGGCTAGGCGCTGTTGAATAGAAACATACATACTATATAGCGACTATATATATTTTGACGTCAGTGCACTGCACTGCGTGAACCCCAACGCACAGGGCAAACAAACAATTGAAAGCAAAACAAAATATAAGGGCGCTTTAATGGAGTTGGCTGCACAGCCAAATACCCTACAAAATTGGGAAATTTATATTTCATAAATAAAATATATATTCATTTTCACAATTAATTATTGAAATTGAATTATTGAAATTTTAATCATGGGTAAAAAATAGACTCAGTTCTGTGTATACCAATTTTACTGATTGCCAGACTGCTAAATACCCTGTAAGCTATTTTTCAACAGTTTTTTAACTAATACGCAACATTTCGAATTGCCTTTCTTTGTTTCAAAGCTTTAAAATACTATTTGCTGATTGCCAGACTATAAAATACCCTGTAAATAATGTTATATAACGCTATTCAAGTAATGACTTGACCAATCCCCTTTTCTCATGTTTTAAGCTACATTGGAAGACAATAACATTAAGTATATGATATTTCCAGACTGTAAGATACCCTGTAAGCAAACTTCTTAGAAGTTATATAAGTAATACGCAACTTATGTGCTAATTGCCATGTTATAAGATACCCTGTAAGCCATTTTCTTTCTGAAAATATTTGAATAACACTTGGTGTGGCTTCAAGATACCCCTTAAATTCCTGTCACAAGCAATATTGGAAAGCAAAAAGCTGTGACTCACAAGCATTAGCATCTTAAAAAGTAAAAAAGAAGCAAACCTTATTAATTATACAATCAAAATGCAACAGCAAAGTGCAAAAAATTCTATTTTGTTTACGCTGCCTTCGCTTCGTATATGGCTTATAAAACGGCACGCTGGTTTTTTTTCAGTTTTTTATGGATCTCTCGGCCTGGCGGTTGGGGGCCCATTTCAATGCTCATGCCATTTGATCGATGTGTGTGGCTCTTCAACGTGCCCCCTAATGAGGCACTTAGTATGCAAAGTTGAATGTATTTATCCAAGCTGTTGTTGTTCTTACTTTTGTTGCTGTCGCCGCTGCTGTTTCGTATCCATAAATTGAGTTATATGCTTAAAAGCTGTTTGGCTATAACAAATTACGATTGCGAACTCGAAATGTTTTAATTAATTTCAACTAACTGTGTGTAGCCAATTGTTTATCCACAGCATCTTTATATAGCCAGCTGCCGGGCTTTAAGCGAGGGCGAATCTTATCTGTTGACAGTTTTAACTCTTATCGCTTATCAGTTGCGATAGCAATGCGTCTTTTTTTCTTTTTTTTTTTGTTAAATTCATAAGTCAAGCAAGCTTTGGGGCAATAACTTGTCATGATTTGTGCCTTTTAATATATATAAAATATTTTAGCTTTTAAATATATTATTTTTTACGTAAGTTTGACAAATTTGCATTATCAAACAGCTAGATAGAAGTCGAAATATATATATACATATGTATATATATGGCATTTTTGCTATAAAGATAATGCCCGTGGTTGGGCTTTAGATAGCTAGGTTTCTATGTGCACTGTGGTGCAAAAATATTGATAAGATTTTTTTGTAAATATATGTTAAGCATTTAAAATGGGATTTCGCATTTGAAGCAAATAACGAGAAATGTTTATTTTTTTATAATTGAATTTAGTTGTTATTCAACTCAAATAGATTTAATGCACGAGCACAAAACAAACAACCGTTAGCTAAGTTAAGTTGGCTGCAGTTGACTCTGTTAAGTTGGCTGGAACTGTAAAGTGCGAGCTGTTAAGTTAGCTGCAGTTGCTAAAGTATTAGAAACTTTATTCTAATGCAAATTTGGAATAGATTTAGTTTATGTTCGTGTAGCTGTTATCTGTCTAAGACAAAACCAGTTTAAAATGCATAAAAATACATTTAACAGCCGCCCATTCATACTCAAGAATGAAGTAATTAAACGCTAATCAATCTATGCACGATGTGTGGCCCATTGTTGAGCACATTTTCATATCGTATGCGATTAACCAATATTCGAGGCAAAAAAAAAGTTTAGTCGTGTGCTAACAATTGTATTTTGAGTACAGAGCTGACCTTTATAAATATGAAAAAAGCGAACCACATGCAACAGAAAGAGTTGGCATTAGGCAATTAGAGTGAGAGATCGGAATAGTTGACAACATTTAATTATAGAAACGTGGATATAGACGTCAGACAGCTGCTGTTCCGTTTCATTTTTTTTTATATTTTCATTGACAACTGGAACTGGAACTCAACTACATTTAGTTTATGCAATTTTCTTACATTTATACTATATATATACATATATAGTAGGGGTCTACGTTCAAGTGTTTGCATTTTTGCACGTACGCTCTAATGCTAATTAAATTCTATTTTAGTTAAAAGCCAAAATTAGAACAAGGCTTTAAAAGAAATATTAATCTATTACTTCATTTTTATATATTTTACTTATAATATAGATATTTGCTATGTTTTGTGGTTAGTGAATTGCAATTTGAATATATAATAAAATAACAGACGACCGCAAAATTAATTAGCTCAGACATTTGCACACAATAATAATAAAAGCGAAATGCAAAATTGTAAACAAAAATTACAGCATTTTTAATTATTTGTTGTCTCAGACTATTTTTTTCTTTTTCGTTACGCTTCAATGCAACGCGAGTAGCGCGCGACTTGAGCGCGTTTTAAAACGCGCCCAATTTTTTTTTTAAGTTTATTTTTAGACGGTGTTTAACTAAGCCGCCGTTTACTAGTGTTTATTTATGACTACTTAAGATTTTTCGTTTTTCGAACGTGTTAAGTTCAAAACAGACGAAAAAAAAATAAATATACAAACATATAAGAAAAAGATAAAATAAAATAAAACAAAACGTTTCGGCGAGCAAATTTATGCGCGTGACGTCAAAGCTCGCAGAGCTGTTAATTAAACAAATTCAACTCGCCCGAATTTGTCAAATTGAAACTTTAAGCTTAAACTTTTAGTTTTTTTTTATATGCCCTCTGGCGAAGTTTAAGAATGGGTAGGATAACAGCTTAAGTGCAGATAAGCAGAGATATATGAGATGGAATTTTAGTGGTATTATTAGTAAGATTAAAGGTAGTATACACCATATAAACTGTAGTTTACTATACTTGTAGTATAATCACGAATTTTATCTTCAAAACCCTAAAAGATTTATAATTATATACAGAAGATATCAAAGAATCAAGAAAGATACTGGGGCATATATCTATATTTAATAGTTATCTTTAAACTCTTAAATGAGATCGAACTATAAAACTTAGTTTGAATTTTTGTTAAGAATTCACTTATGTATCATCTTAAACTGTGAATATTTTTATAAGAATTCAAGTTTTAGTTCAAGACTTATTAAAGAATGGAATGTATACTCAAAAAAACAATTATATAAAAATAGCTGTATACTGGGTATATGCAAGTCTATCATTTTGTTAACAACAAAAACACATATTTTATTTTTGTATTCTTTCTGCGGGGAGGTTCGCTACGCACTTGTCTCTTGCGGCAAATTGGCAACAGGTTCCCATTTTCTGAACTGAAAACTAGTTTTTCTTTCGGATGATCCGGCTTTGGGGGCCTTTAGGTGTAGGTGACTCAGTTTTAGCCTCCTTTTTTGTTTTTTTAGTGGAACACAACCCTGACATTCAATAAACCGGGATGTCGTAGCCCTCGAAGATGCAGTGTCTGCATAGAGAGCGAGGGAGAGAAGAGGAAGAGAGGAAGCCAGGCAGAATTCACAAGTCGATTGATTTGCATTGACGTCAATGCATTGCGGACCCCGAAGGGGGTGTACAAGGAGGCAGAGGTTAGGGTTAAAATATATATATACATATATATAAGTATATATATAAATATATATATATATGAAACCAGTTATGGGTTATAAAACATAACGCATTGTAGTTACGTTATGTGAAGCGAAACGCAAGAAGACGAGCGCAGGGCCAGCGACTGAGATTTCAGACCTGTATAATAAACCTGGCTCAGCTCATAATATATCATATATCATATAAAAGCAGCTGATAAACGTTAAAATTTAACAGTTACATTGTTAAAAGCTGAGCTTAATTGCTGTAAAACCTATAAAAAGCGAAAATAAAAATATGCAAATCACAGGGAAACAGCTAAGAATTACAGACACGCTTCGCTTTAAATAAAAATCTCAAGAAACGGCAAAAACTTTATGCAAATTACATAGGATTTAGCTGAAATTTAAGACTCAATCTACTAATATAAATTAAATTTTATTGTCACTCAAATTTGGTCGAAACCATGATTAATTTCTTTTCTTTTTAAATAAAAATGAATAATTTGCTAATGAGTCACAATGAAATATAAAAAAAAGGCTTAAACTAAGCTATGAGTAATTCAGGTAAAGGAAGGGTAATCCCTAAGTCTACGTCTTATAATAAAGAGTATTCGCAGACTTGCCCTGAACTTTACTCTATATTTAAATTTTTTTGCGGACAGACAGCCTTCGTAGAAGACAAGCTCGCAATTATTAAAAAAAAAACACTTATCAAAAGCCTTGATCCAAGCCGAAAAATTATATATGTACATATACAAAATATAATAACATTTGTATAAAATATATGGTCTGGAGCTGATAATAATTTAGCAGCTGCTGACAGCGTGGGCTGCTGCACTTGACAGTTAAATCTTCTATACAAAATGATTCAAGTGCGCAATGTACACTTGGAGAAATACTTGGGATCAGTTTTTTTTTTAATTACATGTGCATATATTGCAGTGAATAAACTTGCTGTTGATAAAATGACAGCTGTCAAAATTGTTATGAAAGGATGTCAGAAAGACTTTAACAAATTGACTGCTTGTTAATTTATATACATACATAAATATAAATAGAGTGAGACAGCGAGAGAGAGAGATAGAGAGAGAGAGAGCGAGGGAGATGGAGTAGCGTAGCGTTAAATAAAAGCCTTTCAATTGTTTTCAATAAAATGAATTGATTTGTTGTCGCCAAAAGGCATGTGACTGTATAGGAGCAGTCCCGAGTGCTATACCAAGACTACAGTGAACCTTCGCTAAATGAAAAGCAAAGTATTTACGCATATTATTGTTATTTGCATTTTCATTTAATTTGCATGGAATCAAAAACATTTTTATTACAAAAACTATTTTTATGAAAATTTCCTTTCATTCTAAATGTCGAGCGTTTACTGTAGCTTGCTTAAAGATTGGCTCTTGCTTGTCTTAATTAGCGTTTAATTTTTTCTTTTTTGTCAGCATATGCAAATTGACGTTACGTGGGTTACTGGAATTTCAGTGCTTGTTTGCACACCGCATAGCTGCTGGAAGGAAATCCGAACAGTTGTTTCAACAAGTGCTTTAGATAATGCCCGATATTGTTCGGAATGAATGGGTTTAGTCATGTGCGAGAGAGAGGGGGTGGCTTGCTGACTCTTTGGGTCACTTTCTCTGCTTGCGTTGCTTTCTACACGGATGTATTGCCCCCGCTCAATTGACGTCATAAGCTCTCTTAATATTTAACTGTTGTTTTTTGCTTTTTTTTTGTTTTTGTTTTGCTCCCTTGTTAGCTTTCTTTTCGGTTACTTACCTCAGTGTTGTTGCTTGTTTTCGGCTGCTGCTCTAAATTGCCAGACTTTTCGGTTGGCGGCGTTGCCGTATCCAATGCAATCAATTTCCATAGCTGCTTCAGGCCAATGTTGTCGATGCATGAGAAACGCAATTTCTCATGCGACCAGGCCATAGTAGAGCGACTTCTTCTAGTTGTTGTTGCTTTTGTAGCTTGTTTTTCCACTGTTGTTGTTGTTGTTGTTGGGCGTTGCAGCACGGTGGAAGTCATAGTCATTTGGTTTGAGTTCTAGTTATCCGTTGCACAAAGTTGTGAGCTCTGTCTCTCTTGTTAATTAACTTTTTTTATTATTTTGCTTTATGCTTAACAGATTTGCATATTTTATTTAACTGATATTTACTTTTTGCATATATTTCCTAGTCTCTTTTTCATTAGCACATTGCATTTGCGTTTTATCTTCCCTTCTCTTCACACTGCACTTCACTTAGGCTTCAGCTTCGTTAAATTTTGTGTTATTATTTTTTGCGTTTACTCTTGTGCCCGTTGCGAAGTTTTTTTTTGACGAAACAAAAACCGTTTGAATTTTAATTGATAGTCAACGCACACGAAACGTCGTTCAGCTGTTCACGCGTGCTACTCTGTGGGGCGACTAACTGGTTTGCCCATACGACGGCCAGTTTTGTGCTTAAGCTGAGCGCTCGCTCATCGGCAGCGACGTCGGCAGCGCAGCCAACGACGAACGCAAATAAAGACGAGCGCCGCATCGCTCGGCGCGAAGTGGAGCAAGCGGGCGCAGCAAAACGAATGTACGAGCAGCGCTCTCCGACTGCAAAGAGCAGTGAGATCGGTAACCAATAAGCGGTTGTTAAGAGAAATTAGCAGTGAGAAGCGGGCATAGCGAGGATTGCTGCAGAGTGAGAGAGAGGGGGGCAGGGATAACAAGGGCGTGAGCACTGCAATCGTTTGTTGTTGTTGGGGAGGAGGATTATCTGCAATCAAAACTATCGCGCGCGCCTCTCCCAACATGTCTATACTATGTATGTATATGCGAAAGGTGGGGCACCCGTTAAGACAGAAATAAACCAGATATATTACTCCATAAAAATATTAATAAAATATGTGTGTAGAAATATAGAAATACCAATATAGGTGTATGTGTGGAAAAATATATAAACATCAACTGCGCCTCAAACAATTCTGATGCGACGTTAGTAGAGCAGAGATAAAAAGAAAGAGAGAGAGCGAAAGAGAAAGAGAGACAATCAAGCTTAGTAAAGGTCTATTTCCCTAAACTATTTAGATTAGCACCAATTAAAACACAGAATTTTAAAAAAAATATATAGTTACACTATTTTATATAGAAAGTGCGAGTTCGATACAGCTGAAAATTACTTCAACATGAAATTGTCTACAGAAAGAGAGAGAGGGAGAGAGAGAGAGTAAAAGAAAGTACAGGAAAGGACATACATATTTACACTACTATTTGGGTAGGGCTGACTCGAAGTTGAAGGAATTTAGAATATATCTATAGCTTTTTATATAGAAATTCTATTTGTTGAACTGACAGAGAAACTATCAAAGATAAAAAAGCTTAGCTAAGGACATATTACACACAACAGTGGTTAAAACTGAAAGAATCCTTTAAGTATGTACATATATTTAATGTAATATAGAAATCATGAAGTTGTTGAGCTGAATCGATTCCAAAGATTCCGTAATATTGTAAAGATCATTTAACGCATATTTTAAGAAGTTGCATAATGTTGTTTACTTTATCCACTATCTCCGATGCGTAGTTTCCTTTACGTCGCAATTAGATAAGATATATATATAGTATATATATATTGAAGATACAACTCGTAAACGTCGCCCATATGGCGCCAACTAAGGTCAGAATCAGGCATTGAACTGTCTGGAAGTTGTTTATCCAAATTGTTGAACTAAGAGGGAGTACTTGGAACACATCTGATGCTACGGCATCTGCATTGCTAATGGACCTACGTAGAGTTTCTTTTTTATGGAGGCTATATGGGAATTATGCAAATAACGCAATCCCCGATCTGCGCCAGTTTCTTGAGCTCTTTTTTTGCTTTCTTGCTGCAGGCCACTTCGGTTCATGGCCAACGCAAGGGAGAGTGCAAAATGCGCATATTTATGGAACCCGGAGTCGAAGACGGAGACGCACCCGGAGTCGGAGAGCGGGGAGCGGGCCGTAATGTACGTCAGACCCAATATGCTGAGTGACATACAAACCCTCAAGTTGAGTTTCGACATCGTTGCATGCTCCACATGGCAGCCACATACGTCAGCCCCAGCCCCTGTCCCAGTGCCAGTAGACGCGGAGGAGGCGGAGGTGGACCAGGCCCCAATTGTTATGCGTAGCCAATAGCAAATGCAAATTTCTCGTATGGGGGCCCAGACTCGAAGAACCCGCCGCGAATGCATTGAACTTTCCATATGCGCTGCAACGTGGCGTATGCTTAATGCAATCAGCTCAACTTTAACGGCTGCACGTGACCGTAGCTAAATACTATTATAAATGGAATCGTAAAATCAAAACAACAACTGAATGGGCTATAATTAAAAACGAAGCAAAAATAATGAGACGATTTACTAAGCTTAGAGAATATTACAGAAAACTTAGTAAACAAAAAATAAGATCGTAAAGAAATAGTAAAATATGAAACTTAAACTTAAGAAACAGGTTTTAGGTATAGAAACATTTAATATCATAAACATCTTAGCTACATAAATCGAGTTTATGAAATCTGTGAGAGCAGAGTTAAAGATAAATGTAAATAGTTCCCAAAAAAAATTAGTATGATCGTTAAGATGTGGATAAATAAAAATATAAACTTAAATTATAAATATTTAAAAATTTAACCTAATTCGTTTCAGTTATAGAAATATAAGGAATAAATGTGTGGGAAAAGATTTTCACTATTTCTCCTACTATTTTTGTTGGATTTATAAAACGTGTAGGTAAGAATTGAATTATGAATTATGTTTTTAGACAAAAAACAGAATATTATTATTTATATAAAGAAATGGTTTAGAAAAGCTGAATATTGTAATTCCAAATATATTTTAAGTATTAGGCAGGGAACTACTAGAAAATTTAAGTATAGAAGAAATTTCGAACATGGTGTATCCTCACTAATGTAAAAGTTTCGAATAAGGTATAGTCAGGTATTGGATTAGTAATAGTCTAGAGTGCTCGGAATATTCGCTATTCCAACACAGTTGGAGTAAGACAAAATATATTTTTTCAATTTTAATATTATTTTAATTGTTATTGTTATATTATTGTTTATTTACCTTAATATATATAATGTGTGTAATATAAATTACGTGTTCCAATTTAGAAAACAGGACAGTGTGTAGGGATTATTGTATAAAAAAGAAAATAATAATAACTCAAAAAATTGCTATGTTTTCGATATAAAGTAAAGAATTTTACTATAATAGCAACTCAAGATCTCAAAGGAAATTATTTTAGTCTGAAGATGAATACATTCCGTTTCTTAAAATTGTTAACGTTGTGTTTAATATTTTACTCAAAAGCCAGAAGCACCTTTTTATATGTACATATACTTATAAAGATAGTTAGTTAGTCTACAGCAAACACTTTAAAGAACCGTAATTTTTCACAGGAACTAAGCTACCTTTGCTTCTCACACCCCTTTCCTCATTGATGTAGCAAAACTTAAAGTCAAGTTAAAACAATTGTTATTAAGGCTGTGACTAATATGAGAAGCTCCAAGCAAACCCACTTGAAATAACAGAACCCTAAAACACACTTCGTAAATACAGAAATACCCGCTTCAGTTCGAGTGAACGATTAAGCAATTAATTGAATGAGTATTCAAAGTGCCAATTTGTGTGGAATATTTGTCATGGCATAAAGTTCAGCAAATTCATTCATAACACTCATGAGTGTATACCTTCCGATTGAGCCCCCCTAATGCTGAATGCAATGCGAATGCATTTTGTGGGGCTGCATTTCAATTAATTCGAGCTCTATCAAATCACTCAGATCTTTTGCTCGAATGTCGCTCTCAAATAATCATCGAGCCGAACGAACGTTTGCTTTGTGGAAGTCCATGAGAAATGCCCAAGCTTCAAGTTTGCTGACGTCAAACGTAAATTTTGCTTGGCTCGGGGCTGCGTTGGCTGGGTTTTGGGGAGAGTGGGGGATCACGGCGATTATTACTGACATTTCTTTGTCATGATCATCATCATCAGCAGCAGCAGTAACGGGATCTGCGGGAGCAGCTGGAGGCTGGCCCCAGGGGCAGATCTCTCTACAGCTAAAGTGGCTTACTGTGCGCTTCACTGACCATCATCATCATCAGACAAAGGCAAAGACACAAAGACAAAGAATCGGGGCGCTGACGCACTTAAAGAGAGCTCCAAGCTCCAAGTTCCAAGCTTCAAGCTTCAAGCTCCAGCTCCCACTTTTGCACGGACGTTTGACGTTTGTTTGTCGTACACCCTTGATGAGGGTACAATAATTAGTTGACGAAGCATGTTAGCTATCAAAGAAAACTGACTCACTGATTGATTGATTGATGAACGAAGCATAGATTTAGCTATAATATATTGGAAGCTGGAATAAGTAAAGTAGTCAACTTTTGCCATATAAGTAAAAACCAGAAGGACTCATAATAAAATTTCTTAATTTTTACATAGGACTAACTGATTGACTGATTGATGAAGGACGCATAGCGTTAGCTATAAGAGATTGGAAGCTAAAATAAGTAAAGTAGTCACCTTTTGCAATATTAGGGAAAACTAGAAAGACTTTCAGTAAAATTTCTTAATTTTTACATAGGACTGACTGATTGATTGATTGATGAACGTGGCAAAGCCTTAGCTATAAGTGATTGGAAGCTGAAGTAATTCAAGTAGTTAACTTTTGCCATATAAATGAAAACCTAGAAGGAGTTTCAGTGAAATTCCTCAATTTTTACATAGACTGACTGATTGATTGATTAATGAACGACGCATAACCCTTCCTTACTAGAAAAGGTAGGAAGCTGAGATACTCACAGTTGTTAATTGATTAATGGGAAAACATAAAATAAGTTTTAGTAAAATTTCATAATTTGTACATATGATTGACTGATTGATGAATGGTACACAAGCTTAACTATTAAAGCTAGGAATCTGAATTTTTCACTCAAGTTGATAATGAGGATCTAGCAAAATATCAAAATATATGACAAATCATATAATCTGGAGATTAATATTTATGCAATCCAAGGACTTTTGAAATTTAAGTAAAAACATAGAAGCGCTACTATGCAAATTCCTACAGCATGGAATGAAATATGCACATAAAGGTCAAAACAAACCAATTTTTCTGCTTAAAACTCATTTTCAAGATTCAATTCAAAAGAATTTGCGAAAAACTTTTAAGACCCACTGGGAGTACCAAAGAATTTCATTCCGAATAATGAGCTAAAACCAAATTTAACAATATTTTAAGAGAATTTGCATATAATTCTTTTAAAATAAAAACTTTCAATGAAATGCGATTGAATTGCGATTACATTTGATTCCCTTACTAGGAATTTTGTAAAGCTGTTTAAGCGTATTCGAGCTTCGTCACGCTGACTCCAACAGCTCTTACTTGTCGTTAAGCATTCAATATTTTTTTTAATTTTTATATAAATTTGCGGTTGTGATTGACGCACTTGCGTGTCACTTGACATTTTTTTTAATCTCGCGACTTTATCGTAGCTCACGGACCTGCAATCGCAATCGCAATCGGACTCCGACTCCCCGACACCGATTTTAAATCCAATTCCAAATCCAATTCACACTGGATTCTCGCTGAAATGTAACTTGATAGTTTGCTCAGGTATCAAGAGAGACGCTTCGTTAACTCTTCCGCGCCGGCTCTTAAAACAATTTGAGCTGTTGTTGTTGTTGTTCGTATTACGCACAGCTTAACAAAATGTTTGTTATAATTTTGACATGGCGCTCGTTATTAATTTATAATTCAATGACTTTACTGACGTCATAGTATTAAGCTTTGCATAGAGCAAAAAAATACAAAAAATAAAACATCGTTGCCTCATTAACATGTTTGCTTTGTTGTGCGAGCATCCAGCTGGGTGTGTGGGTGTGTGTGTCTGTGTGTGTGCATAGCTGATCGCCTCTTAAAGCATTATACACACAATTGTAGAAGTGTGTATGTGTGGAGCACTGGCGCCACAAATAATTAGATTGGTCTTTGGGGGAACACTACTTCAATAGCCGAAGAGAAAAACTATATAAACAATTATATACAACATTTTGGATAAATATTCTATGGTGTATCTGAACTTTAATAGATAAACAAATGCTTATATTATAATTGATAAATGTATATATGTACATATATACTTAAATATGATTAGAATGTATTTTAGTACATAAAATCTTATTTTTTACCAGTTAAAATATTTTAACTTTATAATTAAATTTTTTTTAAAAAAAAAACTTTAATATTTTTAAAGAAAAATTTATATTATTTAAAATAAAATCAATTAATTTTTTAAAATAAAATCTTACATTATGTGCAAAGTGTCGAATTTTTTCTTAGATCTTTTTCTGCTGTTTTGAAAAACCAAAAACCATATTCCTAACGTATTATCAATATATAAGAGGTGTTCCTGGGGTCTTAACTATTTTAGTTGTAATTTTTTCTGCTTACTTAAAGGCTATTCATTCTGAAAATATTGAAATCATTTGATAAATATTACTTTTAATTTAATATTAAATATAAATAACGTTTTTTATACTGTGGCTTTGTGCAATGTCTGCCTTGCTATCCGCCCGCCTGTCTGTCTGTAAGAACGCTGTAGAGACTTGAAATACTTCTGAGATTTCTTAGATACGCCCACTGGGCCGTGTCAAATCGGAACATACACCGTCTTTTAAAGCAAAAACGCTATTCTTAGTCAGCAATTCAATATAAGACGTGGGATTAGGAATATATTCTATTCTATACCACCCCTGCACAAAGGGATATGGTATATATACTTCTACTTTCATTTGGGGCATGGCAAATCGGCTAAAAACCTTATCTTTCACAGTTTTAACGCTAGGATAATCAAATTTTGCAGTTAGATCACTATTGATCCCCTCTACTACTCTAGTTAAATAAATTATACTGTCCGCCCACAGGACGCATCTGCAAGTCCGAAAATATCAATATTTGATCAAAATTATATTTTTTCTGATCCTGAACGAGTATATATGCAGTCGGTTGCACCCGACTGCAACGTTTTTACTTGTTTAATTTAATTATGTGGTTGAGTTTATGAATCCTATGTTCTATTATAATTCTGCACTTATTTACGCTTATTTTTTTGTATAAATATTTTTCAGCATTTTCCCTTCTCTGTTTATATCAAATTGTTTATGTTTTTATAATTTATTTTTGTTTGAAATTTATAAATTCTATGTTTTATTATATTTAATTTATTTGTGTTTTTAAATTATAAATCCTTCATTATATTATATTTTTTTAAAACTTTTTTATGGAAATAAATTCAAAAGAAGTATTTGTTGATTTTTTTAAGAGATATTTTCTTTAAATTTTTAAATTCATCTTTTCTATTGTATCTGCATATTATTGTTTAATCTTATATATATATATATATATATATATATATTATAGTAAATTTATTCTTCTATAGCCGCATCAAATAGTTATAAAAATCGATTAAAGTATATCTAAAATTAATTCGAGTTCAATAAATTCTAATATTAGCCCCAAGCTCAGTAAATCACCCAAGTCTATAAATGGCAATTCGGGTTTTTACCATAACTTGGCTTCGATTCGGAATTTGTGTCACATTGAGAAGCGGGATTGGCTGTAACATACGCATTTCCAACCGCAAAATACGTAAATCCCAGGCAGCGTCTGAGTTCCACTTGGAATCTTTTATGTGTATATGCTGCGTCATCAAACAGCGACGACCAGGAAAAATTTTACCGAAATCTGAGCAAATAATTTTTTTTAATGAATCCATTAACAGATTGTTGACAACAAATTTCATGGGAAAGTTTTTTTTTAAATATGGGCTGATTCCTATTATTAAAAGAAATACTTAAGAATTGCGATGAAACTTCAGCTTGAAAGCAGGCAGAGCTATTGCGTCAGTCACAAGACGCTCGTTAAAGAGAGATGGAATCTAAGATTGACTAGAAAGAATAATTGAAAGGAAGAACATATACACTATATCTATATAAATATATATGCAAATTTTTAGCTATTTTTAAGAAAATTATTGTGACAATTTCAATTTATAAGTTCAACAACTAATTTGAACCATTTGCAAATACTTTGTGTCGCGTCTTGCCCCTGGTAACAATTAATGCTGATAAAACATAAATTTGTTATTCATGCTCAGAGGCTATCAACCTGTTCAAAAATACCCTGTAAAGAAAGTATTAATTTTGAATAGGCTGTATGAACTTGGCACCAAAAAATGATAGAGACTTCAAATTTGGAATACAGGATAGCGTTTGCTAAACATTTAACTTAACTAAAATTGAAAAAAAAAACTTTTTTATTAACAATAAAAGCTTACAGAGTACTTTCCAGTCAATCAATGGTTTCCCTATGCCACATTTCCTCAGTCGCAATTAATAATATTCTTATATTTATTTGAATGTTTACCATTAAAAATAGCGTAGTAACATGTGAATGGCGCGAGCCGCATTGATAAGACCCAAAAAATGACACCCTATACCAATACATATATACCTCTCTATATATACCACTCTATCTATACAAATTGACGACGTGCTAATCTAGGGTCACGCCCAAATCAAATGCTCAAATTTTAACAGCTAAAAAAACAAAACACAAAAAAATCATGCGAGCCAAATGTGCAAAAAATCCTCGTAAAATAAAATAAATAAAAAAGCGAAAAGCGAAACAATTTTTTTGAAAAACAAAACGGTAATATTTATGGGCGTGTAAACATTTTGATGGATCTAAATCGAATGGGCACTAGAAAAAAGAAATAATGCCAACATTTGGTTTAGATTCGAACACACCGATCGTAACTCACAATTCGTAAATAAATTGATGTATATCTTTTGTATTCGGAATCATTTAAGAAAGATCAATTCAAAAATTGCCTTTAACTTTAGTATATAGATGGCGATTGTTTATATCGGAAAACTGTGGGAAAACAAAGGAATTTCCAGTGGAAAATGTTTATGCCATGAAAATTGATAGAACGATTGTAATATAAAAATTTTTTATTGTTTAATTGTCATCCCTGGGAATATTAAGGCGGAGGCTTTCATAATATTTACATATATTTTCATTATATTGTGTGTGAAAAAATTTCAAAGAAAAAACGTAGAGTCGAAGGCTGAAGATCTGAAGAAAAGAAACCTTGTCTAGCTGTGAATATATGCATATTGTTTTTAGCATACATAATTTATGCAGGGTTAAAAGAAAACAATTAAAATATAAATAATATATTTTGTTAACAATTACTCCGAGAAAAAACCTTGGTTTAAGCATTAAATTCTTAAAAAATTATATATTTAAAAAAAAACTATATGAATTTTGTTTTAAGATTTAAGCATGAAAATTTATTGTATTCAATTTTTTTTTTAAATTTAGAAGTCTAAAGATATTTAAATATTTTCAACCAATTTTTTTTAATTTTTTAGACTCTGTTCCCAAAGGGAAAAAGAGTCTATTGGATTTGTGCAATGTCCGTCTTGCTGTCTGTCCGTCTGTCCGTCTGTCCGTCTGTCTGTATAAACGCGCAGCATTTGGACACTATAGAAGCTAGAGACTTGTAATTTGGAATATATACTCGTGTGTATCCGCGTCAGATCAAGTTTGAGTATTTTTCCGATACGCCCACAGGGGGCGTGGCAAATCGGGAAATGCTATATCTATTAAGACTAAAACGCTGTTATTTTAGTCAATATTGCAGTCTAAGAAATGGGGTTTAGAATATATATTTGTGTACACCACGCGGACGTTTTAAGATATAGATTATATATCTACGCCCATTGTGGGCGTGGCAAATCGGATAAAACTATATCTTCTACAGCTTTGAAGCTAGAGCATCCAAATTTGGCATGTGGGTTACTGTTGACCTTCCCTTAAGTTAGATCAAAAAGTTATATACCCACGCCCCCTGCGGGCGTACCAAATCGGGAATATATATATAGCGATTTGTATAAATCTTATAATATTTTGAGCGTATTAAGAGCTAGAGACTTGAAATTTGGAATACATGGTCAAGTAGATCACTCGGAATCAAAAATATATATTATAGATATTTACGCCCATTAAGGGCGTGGCAAATCGGATAAAACTGTATCTCCTACAGTTTTGGAGCTAGAGCGTCCAAATTTTGCATGTGGGATACTGTTGACCTCCTCTTAAGATAAGTCAAAAGTTATGTATCCACGTCTTCTGGGGGCGTGGCAAATCAGGAATTACTATATCTTTTACTAAAACCGTGATAATTTCGGCAATATTTCCGTCAGAGAGTTGGGACTTGGAATATATATACTAGTATCCTACCTCTACCCAAAAATTTATGTTATATATAGCTACGCCCATTTGGGGCGTGGCAAATAGGGTAAAACTGTATCTCCTACAGTCTTAGACGTAGAGCATCCAAATTTGACATGTGGGTTACTGTTCATGAAATTAAAATTTACGAAAAAAAAAAAATAATAATAATCATAATGTAAGCCTCCGTAAAACAAATTCTAGTTGACCTAACTGGGGATTGAACCAGGGTCTTCGCTACCACAATGCAAGTCTGTTGAACCAAATCAAAACACTTCCAAACTCAGTTTGGCACATGGCCACGCAAGAGACGCCGTGGTGTTGTGGGTAGAGTGGTGGCATGCGAAGCGCGTGACCTAGGTTCGATTCCCAGCGCTGACGCGTGATATTATCATTTAATAAAATTTTTTTTTATAACTTCTATGTTATTTAATGGATTTGATAAAATTTTCAGCATAAATCCTTATATTTATTAAAACAAATTCTAGTTGACCTAACTGGGGCAAGTCTGTTTAACCAAATCAACACACCAAACTCAATTTGGCGCAAGAGACGCCGTGGTGTAGTGGGTAGAGTCGGTGGCATGCGAAGCGCGTGACCCAGGTTCTATTCCCATCGCTGCCGCGTGATATTATCATTTATTAAAATGTTTTTTTTTTTTTTTATAACTTCTATGTTACTTAATGGATTTTGATAAAACTTTCTGCATAAATCCTTATATTTTATTAAAAATACGGTTTTACCTAAAAAAATAAAAAAAATGTAAATGTGGCTTTATTTGCAACTAAACTTTTATTAAATTGATTTTGTGAAATGTGGAGCCAGTATCCAAAATATATAATAAAAACCAAAATAGTATTTTATTTTAAAAAAGCTATATGTAAAATTGTATGACTGTAGCTAAATTGATGTAAAAGACATGCTCAAAAAAGGAATCTCAATAATCTCGAAAGACGGACGGACGGTCTACATATTTATTGAGCCTACACACCTTTAACAGGAACAGAGTCTGACGCAGTCGGTGGCGCCCGACTGCAACGTTCTTACTTGTTTTTGTATGCTTTTAGTGCTTATTTTTGTATTATTATAATCCTATGTTCTTAAATTTCTATCGCCAGGCTTAGTATTATTACTTAATTTTTTAACATAATCGTTTTTAATTAATCTAACTATAATAACTTAAACGTAGGAAGTGTTAAGAAGATTCAAAAACTGACGTCTTTTTAATCTCGTTATGGAGCGAATCCCGGGCAACTTTCTTGTACCGACTAGAAAAGAATGATATCTGATTCTAAAGATATTTAAATATTTTTTTTGTCCGACTAAAATTTTTTTAAAATACTGCAATATGGATAGTAACAAAAAAGTTTTTGATATAATTTGAATTTCTGATTAAAATATTATTATATGTCTACTATATATTAGAGTAACTAGCACTTAACACTTTTTCTTCAATGATAATATATAATTTATATAACTAGGGCCAAATTTATTATTATTTTTAATCAAAAAAATTAAACTCTAAAATAATGATTAAAATTATTTGTATCTTTTTTAATTTAAAATAAAATTCAACGCATATTAAATACATAGTTTTTTGATCAACATCAACTTCTTTAAGTTTTCCGCTTCACGATATAAGCATATGCAGAGTATCTCAAACTATCACTAAGCGATCTCGCCATAAGCTTTCTTACATATGAGAATTGCCTATCTTAAGCCGCCGTCTATTGCTGTTGAGTTTTATTTTGAGCAAAAAAAAACATCATTGATAATCATTATTTTTAAGTTTAAGCTTTTTTGATCAAAAATAAAAATTATTGTATTATTATATAATATATAAAATATTTGTATAAATTAGTCCAAAATAATTATTATCATTGAAGAATAGCGTAAAAAATCAGAAATTTATAAATCATAAGGGAAATGCAGAGAATGAACAAAAGTACACTATCATTTTTACAACGTCCATTATAATTGTGTGATTTTTTTGATTAAATATTAAAAAATAGAAATAATCATTATTTACGGAGTTTTTCTCTAAGTGTAACGTCTTAAAGAGCATCATAAAAAAACCAGTTTAAATCGCATTTCGCATTAAAAAAAAAATCAAAAACCAAGCGTAATCTGTATTATGATCATCATATGTTCTACTTGGCACATGTCATTAGAAAATAAAAAAATCTGTCAGTGAAACGTTCATCAAACAGCCCATTCACAGAACTAAAGTGAAATTAACAAATCGACGCGAAATTGCGCTTTCAACCTTCAGAAATAATGAGAAACGAGCTGTTGTTAACATTAAGTGGAATCAAGTCCCTATATAGGACGTCACGTTTCACTAGAGCAACAGCAGTCGCCTGACCTAGGGAAACGCTGACTCAGTGTAGGGAGAGTTCAAAAGTTATTGCCCCCACTCGCCAAATTGACAATAAATAAATATAAGAACTGAAAAATCGAATCATTTTCAATTTGCGTCAATTACACTGAGAGATTAGCCTCGCTCTAGTTTCGTATAATGAGGCGCTACGTCTATATAAATCAGCGTCCAGATAATACAACGCGAAATACGTCGTCGCTGGGGGGCCAGCAGCAGCTAAAAAAAGAAAATACAAAACTCGAATGAACGGACGGACGGGCAGGCGGACAGCCGGACAACCGGACAGCTTATCATTATCGTCAGCAAAACAACAAATTTTAAAAATAAAAGTTAAATTTACGAAACGAACAACCAAAAATAGGGATCGATGTGATGAGACGCCCGGTTTTTACCGTACGCTGTGACGTAATATATATATCATGTCTTGTATATATACCAGCTCGTTTACAGTTAAGTCTGACTTATATATTAAAAATAAGCTCAGTCAATTTATATTTTAGGGCTTCAAGTGCGGTTGCACTCGCAGCGCCAAGCTGAGATCAGCTGTCGCACAAGTCTCTTATCTCTCCCCGACATCGGTCACATATTATTCTGTAATAAGTGATTATATATACATAAGTATATATATATAATTTTAAATATATATATGTCAGGCAGACAAGCGTTACTGTGGCACGTGGCTGCCAAATGAATGAATTGAAATGTTCACAGAATATTATAATATCATTAGGCGCCGGCTCGTGCACACATATTTGGACAAGAAAGGAAAAAACAAAAAAATGTCTACGAAAGAAATATTAATAACAAAATCCAATTAATTAAAGCCATGCGAACGTCGATTCGGCGAAAATTTATGGCTTTCAATTTTTCATAGAAACCCCAAATATTTGCCCCGGTCGAAAGCAAACTCTTTTTTCTTAAGTAAATATTGTGTACTCAAATATTTGCACGCGACTTAACAATTCCATTTTGCTCAGCGCTCAAAAGTATTCAATGGTTTTTGTTTTTGATAATCTACAAAGAATTCATGTTTTAAAGGTTTATTGGAAAATGTTTAGAGTTGATTATAATTCCACTCCTAATTTTTATAGATTTATGAAAGCTATTTATATCCTCTAGATTGATTCTGCTTTTGTATTTATTTAGATTGAAACAGAAATGTTTTCCGTATTTTTGTTGTTTCAAACTCCAGTATTCACTTCTTGGTCGCTTAAACAAATTTTAAACACATCTATAATTTAATCAAAGCTCTGTCAAAGTTTTTTATATCCTCTAATTTGATTCTGCTTCTGTATTTTATTAAGTTTGAGACAAAAATATTTTATTGGATTTTTTTTGTTTGAAAATCAAGTATTCGTTTCTCGAGCATTAAAACAAAATTTACACATATATACACAAGTTGGCATAAGTATTTTGACTACATTAAAATCGTGTGTTTTTGAGTTTAACTTTTAAAAGGTTTTATGAAGAACATTTACCTCATTTTATACCCATTGAAATGGCAAATCAGGGTATAATGGTTTTGCAAAAAGTATATAACAGGCAGAAGTAGGCGGGGAAAACCCTACAAAGTATGTAGAATCGTGATTAGGGCGACGAGCTGAGTCGATTTAGCCCTGTCCGTCTGTCTGTCCGTATGTATGAACGCGTCGATCTCAGAACCTATAAGAGCTAGAGGCCTTAAATTCTGCAGAAAGGTCCTTGTATACAGTGCGCATATCGAGTTTGTTTTAGATATTCGATAAATTTTCCTGTTTCCAAGATATCGATTAAAAAGTTTATCGAGATTCAGTTTTTTTTGGGTATATCTTTTTTGTAATAAAATACATTTCCTATTTTTTTTATATTTTGGATACCGGCTCCTCATTTTTCAAAATCAATTCATTCAAAAATCAATTTATTAAAGCCGCAATTTTATTTTTTTTTTAATTTTTAGGCAAAAACTTATTTTAATAAAAATAAAAACATTTAATGTTGAAAATTTATTTAATCCGTTTAGTAACATAGAAGTTATTAAAGAAAATATTTTGTCAATTGGCAAAAGCACGGTGCAGCAGCATAGCATTTTCTCTATATGTGTGCAAACATACATTCAAATCAACTACGAAGTAATCGCGTGCTTGCGTGTGCATGTGTATATGTGTGCGTAATATGTACAGATGAAAGATGTAAGCTAGGTTGTTTAAAACATCACCTCGGACTTGGTTCAGGGGATCTCGTAATCGACTTATTTCCTTTACAAACTTATAACAAATACAAACTTAAAAAAAAAGCAAACACAAATTATTTCATAGAAATTTAAAAATATATTAAATAATTTGTAATTTGAGGGTATGGCATAAGTATTGTGACAAGTATGCAATACTAAGAAAACAAAGTTTAAACTGTAAAGGAATGAAGAAATACTTTATCAAAAGCTAAATCGTATTCGGCTTCAATAGCATTTTGCACATGTCTCTGTTACAAAACCACTAAATTTTCAAAAATCTCTATGGGGGAATATTGTGTAACTGTGTCACAACTTAGTGATTTGGTGATTTGTGCTCCAAATAGGTTCTGTATCTAATTTTAATCTAAATATACTAATACTAATTATTATCTAAATATAATAATATTTATTGTTATTTTATTTTTATTATATACATACATTTTAATACTCTTTGACAAAGTGTAAAGAAAGTACATTGGTGTTGTACAATGCCCGTTTTGCTGTCCGTCTGTCCGTACGGATTTTAATTAAATTGTATTATCGATAATTAAATTGTATTATAATAAACTCATGTGACCTCCCGCCTGATAAAGTGTTAACATTTTTTAGGTAGACCCATAGGAGGCGTGGCAAATCGGTAAATACTATATTTGCTTACTATATAAACAATATTATTTATGGCGCTACTGAATCCACAGAGGCTACAGATGAGTAGAGAGAGAAATATTTACTGGATCCACCTTCAATATGTTTGCAGTTTTGAAGTTGGAAAATTATTGACCTCCCCCACAGTCCAATAAATTATGAGCTTTGCCAAATTTAGAGTGAGGAGCCCAAAAAAAAATGTAAAAAAAGTATAAAAAAATTAATTCAGCTATTTTTGGAACGGGAACAATTGTTATTACGTTGGTTATATTCGACTGCAAGATTCTTAAATTGCTTTTTCAGTTTTCGGGTCAAATTTGATAAAGTTCGCCAACAAAACTTAAAATTCGGATATATGATTTTAAATCAATTTGCAAACATCGAAATAGTAAAAGTAATTCTGAGAACTATAAGAAATATAATATTGTGACATGCAAAATTCTGAAAAACAATGTGGATTCAATTAAGTGTCTCTGATTTTATCAGACATAGGCGCTAATTTCATAGCTATAGCATAGTGATATTCATTTATATGTATATATATGTTAAACGATGTCTATATCGTATGACCAGACCGTTAATGAATCACCTTGCCATAGCCATAACCATATCCACCAACCATATCCAATTCTAACGCCCGATTTGCGCGTGACTTTGATCTATCAGTATTTGGGCAGTACGAATATATATATATATATTTATATATATATATATACATTTATCAGGGATACAGTTCAACAGAGCTCTGTGACATGAGCTGAATATTGAATAGTATGTCATTGTATATCTATATACAAATATATATTATCAAAGTCTATAAGTTTATAGCAAAAGAAAGAGATAGACATACTTTATGGTGTTTTGGTCGGGTGTGTGTGGGTGAATGGGTAACTAGGTGGGCTTGTGCACTATACAAACAATAATAGCAACAACAATAAACTCATTAGTTCAACAATGCATAACAACAATAACAACAGACACAACAACAATAGCTGCTGTGTCCAACTGTTCTGTGGCAATAGGAAACAATATTTTGTTGTAAACAAATTTCCTATTATTATTTATTTATCGTGCTTATCGCTCGGGTAGCTCTCAGTAGCTACCCCGCACATATAAACAAATGCTTAATTGTTTTTCTTTCTTTATTTTTTTTACTCTGTTCTTTTGTTTACAATAATTTCCACAGGTGTGAAGGTAAAAAGTCTACTGATTGCATATGGTTGATATAGCTAATCAGCTTTCCCCACCCCCGAAGCAGTAGCAATGCTTGATAGCGTTAGGTTTAACAGCTGAAGGGCGTGACGAGCTCCATTTAATAAAGAGTGGGCGTAACACTTATTATTTGGGGGCATTCTTGAATAGCCATATATAAAGCAAATGTCTTTTAGCTATTCGGAAATAGATTGTTAGCGAAAGTGAAACGAAGTTCTACAAAGATTTTGTTCTTAAAGAAAGAAAAGTGTAAAGAAGATAGTATAATTCTATATTTGGGGAACAATTGAATATTTATAGATAAAGCAAATATCTTCAAAAACTAGAAAACACATAGAAAACACAAAGCGAAATTATAACGAAGTTAAACAGGGAATTTATTCTAAATAAAAAAAAGTGAAAGGAAAGTGAATTTTGAATTGAATGCGAAAGTGAAATGAAGTTCTAGAGAGGTTAAACGATAAAAGTAAAATGAAGATGTCTTAGATTCTACATTTAGGAAACGTTTGGGGAATATTCATAGATAAAGCAAATTACTTAGGAAGAAGGTGTAAAAGGAAAGTAAATTTTGAATCAAATACGTAAATGAAACCAAGTTTTAATGAGGTTTCATTGCTTACTATATAAAAACTATATACTATACATATAAAATATGTATATATATAGATATAAAACAATGTATTTAAGATGCTATTGCTGAGGAACAACTGAAAATTCATATAGAAAGTAAATGTCTTTAGAAACTAGGCTATAGTTTGTTATCGAAACTGAAACGAAACCCTATAGAGGTTTTATTTTGATCGGAAGACACGAAAAGAGGAAAATGTATTGGCTTGTTAGAAAAAAAATTTTATTCTATAAGACATATGCTTGATTACCGTAGGAGCTTAGTCAATATAGTATCATTTATCTATATAACGTGGGGTGTTCAAAAAGTATCGCGATTCAGTCTTTTGATTCGATTTCCTCACAAAATCGAATACAGATTCTTTGATCCATTTTTGGGAATACGCAAATATCGAAAACAAGACTAAACACGTGCAAGCAAATCATTTAAAATGGCCAAACTTATCGGCATAAGGCAAAAGACATGAGTAATAACATAACGTAGCAATAAAATATATAATCGAGGATATTCAAAATTGTGATTACTTTTTAAGCACACCTCGTATACGTCGCTGTAATTTTATGGATATTCATTAAAGTTTTAAGAAGATTGTATAAGTAGCGTTTTTGACAGTCGAGTCGAAGTTATTTATTTTTGGTGATGGGTACTAAACATATTCAATAAAAATATGAATGTAATTCATATTTATTTCAATATATACAGAGCTCTTCAAGTGAAATATATAATAACCTATCGAAGATGTCAACTTCCCCAATTAAAGCTCATCCACAACCCATTTATCTAATCAATTTTGAGGGCTATCTGCGACCTAAGCAGCCGCATAAGATAACGCCACTTCAGTGCTTCGATAGACCGCAAAAGCCTAAATCCAGATGTGATAAGCTCCACCAAACGCTGCAAAGACTTAAACTCCTGCGTTATTGGCGAAACCAACGAGCGAGATTCGCAAAGAGACTGGAACAGCTGCCCTTGCCCAGTTTTCTGAACTTTCTACGCGCCCGCCATGACGATGGCCTCTGCAAATCGAAGACGGGCTTTGAGATCTACTGCGAAATGTCGAGCATACATGGATTTCATATATTCGTAGGCGCCTGCACCTGGCAACGTGTACTCTGGTGGCTGCTCATCTGCACGGCTCTGCTTCTATCTCTGCTGGTGTTGATTATGTCCTATAGCCTGTCGGCGGAGACGCCTACGATAAGGTACATCGAGAGCATGCTGCAGCCCATGTCGGAGCAGCCTATGAACTATCCGGCATTGAGTATATGTAGTCTGAATCGTATATCCAAAAGGCAGCTTGGAAGGAAACAACTGTCGATTTCTCCACAAACTCTGCCTTGGTTAAGTAAAAACTATGGAAATCAGCTTAATCAAATGCTTAACTCAAGTAACTTCAACTATTCTCAACTGCTGGAACAACTGTCTCCTCGTATTTGTGAATCTCAGTTGTTGGGCTGCCTGTGGCAGGGCTTAGATCAGCACTGCGAGCAGCTGTTCACCTCGAGCTGGAGCTACAGTGAGGGACGCTGCTGCAGCTTTAACCAAGCCCCCAGCCACACAGCTGGCAATCCAGCCAAGGGTTTAACCCTGCGCCTAGCTAGCCAGCTAGAGGATTATGCCAGTTCAAGCCATTCCACAGCTGGTTTTCAGTTATTGATACATGAGGCACATTCGGGCCTTCATGCAGCTACACAAAGGATGTTTCTGGCTCGAGGCACAGTTGCTCACATCATGCTAAAGTCTTTTAGTACACATGCCACGCCTTATGTGGGCGGATTGAAGCCTGACAAAAGAGGCTGCTATTTGAGCGAGGAGCGACAATTGTTCTATTATCCGATTTACAGTCAGGATAACTGCCTGACAGAGTGCGAGAGCGAGCAAATCCTTCGAGCTTGCGACTGTGTGCATCCGCATATGCCGAGGCGGTTGCACTGGCCTCTTTGCCAAATTGAACAACTTAAGTGTCTTAAAGAAATGGGTAAGTAAGGAGGAGGAGGGGAGAAAGAGAACGATTTACCAGTTCATTAAATTTACATTCTAATACTAAACTGTCGACCAATACGAATCGTTTAATAATAAATGAATAGAATATAAATTAGTTAGAACAAAATAAAATATAATATGATTGCAAACTTTTAAGCATTAATGCAACTCTCTTTTTACACGATCTTTTTATGCACGATTTTGAAATAACACGGTTGACTAATAACAATCACTTTTTCACACTAAATTGTTATTTTAGCATGAAACTCTAAATAAAATATAATATATAATATAAATACTTATATAATATGAATTTCATAATTACTTCTTTAGCAAATTACAAATTTGGTACAATTTTTAGTTTTTTTATCTTACACGATTTTTAAAGTTGTGGAACATATTTCAATAGTAGTATTTACCTTATGTCGCATGTTTTTTTTTACACGATTTTTAATTGCACGTTTTTCTATTGTGCAAAAACAGAGTTAGGTGTAGTTCACCATAGATTCAGTTAATAGGGTATAAAACATAATTCTTTGTAGTATATTGTTTAAATATAAATTAAAAGTAAAGTTTAAATTCTGAACTTTTTTCACAAAGGACGCAAAGTTAAGATAAAACAAATTTTTCAGTTTTGACAAATTATTTTTTAAGAAACTTTGTAAAATTTCACCTAAGAAGTCTTACTTTATATTTTGAAAATTCTTTTCTATTCCTGATAAACAGATAGCTTGCATTGAAATCATTTTTAATTAAATAGTAAAGTATTCACTCACAGAAATTTGAGTTTTTTGAGAACAAGCTTCATCTAATAATTACTGAATATATTCTCTAGCTTACAGCTGGGATCAGTTGCAGAGCTTATGCAATTGCTTGCCTTCGTGTCAATTTAAACGCTATGAAATGCACAGCGATCTGGCAACACTGGACGACAACTATCCTATGTTTCAGTCTAATAACTATAATGCTTCCTTTTTGTAAGCTTATTTTATATTTATAATTGATGTTTATTATTTGATATATCTATATCCGACTTGGTTTTATGACAGCAAGAACTTTAATGGCTCGGATGAGGTTCTACTACACATATATTTCGATTCGTTTAGCGAGGAACGACTGCGAATGGATGTCTATGAGAATTGGTTGACTTTTATAGGTAAGTACAGTTGAACTAGGCTATATGAAACTATACATGGGATAAAAATTAAGTGAGGAATTCAAGAATATTACATGTAATGAGATCATAAAATTCTCAAAGAATAGACAAGTTTAAAACTATATTAAATTCTTTTTGAATAAGTCTTATATGGAAAGTAGGACAAAGTCTAAGGTAAGCCCTTATTGAATAGACAGTCGTATATGTGTTTTTATTATAGTAACATGTAACTAACAACCATATAGAATCGAATCTTATAACAAAATAATTTTGAAAAATATATTTAAGATTTATTATATAAATAGTTATATAGAATAGAGTTTTATAACAAAATAATTGTGATAAAGTTTAAAAAAAAGTCTTTAATAAATAGTTGAATAGATAGATTATAAAATAAATCTTAGATAGATCAAGACCTAGAGTCTTAATTTGTTGATAATCCTATAAAAATGTTCATTATAATAAATGTAAGCTGTAAGACATAGGGACATATAGACATATATATATGGTTTAATAAAAAATAAATGTTGTCGATGGAATATATAACAAATTTATCCAATCAAACCTAAATTAATTTTGAAAAAATTCTAAAGAAGTTTTACAAATATAGATAGAAATATCAAGAATCAGGTCCTCATTGAATAAAGTCACATATATGCGTTCATTATAGTGAAGCTTAACTGTAACTAACGACCATTAAGACCTATATTTAATAAACAACTTGTCATTTGTCATGTGACAGGCACCTTTGGCGGCATCACCGGCCTATTTATGGGCTGCAGTTTTGTATCTGTGTTCGAGCTAATATTCTTTGTGTGTGTGCGGCCCACTTGTAACTGGCTAACGCGACAGCAAATACGCTATAGACGACGTCGACAACTACGACTTACAAAGGCTAATTAGGACACGCTAATTAGCTGACCATCAAAAAAAGGAAACATTCGGCCAGTTGCCCGAGGTACTTTCGACTGTTCAACATGGCGTTTAAGAAGCGACGCATCTTCGATATGCGATTGGTTCAATCACAACAACAGCTCCACAGAAAAGGCACTGAAAGTCACAGGAATAGCAGCATAAGCACCATCAACAAGTCATCGAAACGCTGGAAACTCTATAGATTTCGAGATGTAAGAGCTTGGTTTTTGGAGAGTTTGCGTAACTATTGCCAAACGACTTCGCTGCACGGATTTAGCTATATCACACGACCGGATATCAGCCGGAACGAACGTTGGTTTTGGCTGGGCGTGGTTATAGCTGCCATTATAGCTGCCATATCGCTGGTGCTCGCTTCTTGGTATTCGAATCGGGAGACACCGACAGTTACGGTCATCGAGAGTTCACATTTTCCCACCTGGAATATACCCTTTCCAGCCGTTACCATTTGCAACTTCAACAGGGTATCCAAAACGAAAGCGATCAGTCTGCTGGAGCACATGTGAGACATAGGAATCCTTAAAAAATAACCTCATCTATACTTTCCATATTCTATAGGCAATTGCCACCGAATGTCACCAAAAAGGAGCTGCAGCAACTTTTCAATCTCACTTTATTGCCTTCTGGTGAACAAGTTAGCAATAGCTCAATACAAATCTACAATAAGATATTGAATCTGAATAATATTACGCTGATGGAATTAACGAATCGTCTGTCACCCGATTGCCTAGACATGATTTCACGCTGCATCTGGAAGGGCATTAAGACACGCTGTGAGAGCCTGTTCCAACGCATTGTCACCATACAGGGTATCTGCTGTAGTTTCAACTTTTTTGGTGCCATGTCTAACAATTTTCCTATGTAAGTGATATTAACTAGAAGATAAATCTTGCTTTAAATTTTTTGTTTATGAGCTCAAAGAAAATCAATATATTATTTTAAGTCTCTTTCAATGTCTTGCCATAGTACAGGGTATCTGCTATAGCTTCAAGTTTCTTGCTGCATTGAATCAGATTACGTTTTTCCGCAGGCTTTTAACGTGCTGAATCCGGATATTAAAGTCAAATAAATAGTAGTTTCTAGGAGAAGTTTTCTACTCCCATATAGCCTACCAAATATCCACCAATATATCCTCTAATAATCTCTCTATTTATTTATTTATTTATTTATTGCAAAAATGTTTACTTAACGTGTGTCAACTGAGAGTAAAATTTATTAATGTATATATATATATAATTAAAAATAAGATCTAACATGGAATGATTAGATAGCCTACATAAAATATCATCAAAGATTACGCTAATAATATCACCGACACGTTGGAGAAACTTTATTTGCCAGACCAGCCCAGATCATAGATATGCCCCAGATCACAGTCAAATGTGTTCAGTGATGTTATAGGGCTATATCAATCAAAAGTTTTTGTTAACGGAAAACTTAAACAAAATTAGTATATAATGAAATTAGTATTGTAGTAAGAGAAAATCATTTCCAGTTGGGAAATCACTGACAACGATGGGGGAGATTTTTGCCCGTCCGGCCGACTATGCCCCTACTCATATCTAGGTACTGTCAGTGACTTCCCGAAGATGAGCTAAAAGGTTTTTATTAAAGGAAGACAGAGTTCAAAGGAGGTGAAGCTACAATAATTATTGTAATTAAGGCAGAGAACATGAAACGAATTGTGTAAAGAATAATCTGTTGTTCACACAGTTAAATTCAAGGGGCGAAAGTACCTGGTTGGTCTCCCAGGAACAGAGAACTTGAGACGCCCCAAGAGAAAGATGGAATCTATTTCACCAATAATCAACTTATGTAGAAAGAACTACTAGCATATCTTTTTATGCTAACATCTCCATTTCTACCCTATAACCTTTCCCAACTAATTCCCCTTGCTCTTGATAAAACATTTAATATCAAGTATCTAAGATACCACTGGTAGTGTCTTCTGCATTTGAATTCCTTTAAAAGTAGTCCTAAATAAAAGAGAAATATCTAACTAAAATATATGATAAACGTATATATATGTTTAGATATCGATTTTCATATGAAAATCTAGTGTCTGTAATATCTGTTAGGCACTTCTGTCCTATGAAATGCATCTCATCTCCTACCTCAACATTTTTTTGTCTAAGTACCAACTTACCTCTTTTGACAAACATATGTCTTTTAACCACTTCCTTCCCTAACGAACTAACATTTCCTTCTACTAGAAAAATCGCTTACCAAGTGCCCAAGCGTCCTTATCGAGTCACCGGCTGTGGCTATCCGACTGGTCTGTCCGTACTCCTCGATCCCATGGTAGCCGATTATTATGGCACCTTCTTTAGCGGCTTTGGCTTTCGCCTGCTCATTCATGATGCCTACAACTTTCCGGATGAGAATTCGGAAACAAAGGTGGTCACATCGACACGCGAGAGCTTTGTGCGCATCAATCCGGAGTCGACGTATGCTACGAAGGATATACGCCAGATGGATTTGCGCTGGAGGAACTGCCTCTTTGGCAGCGAACGCAAGTTGGATGGCCTCAAACGTTACTCCTTTATCAACTGTATGTTCGAGTGCAGGATGAAGATGACTCTAAAGCGCTGCGGTTGCATGCCTGCCTATCTGATCAACAATGGCACCATCAAGATCTGCGGTGTTCTAGACATGAACTGTATGCTCGAAAGTAAACGTAAGTAGGAAAAGATTGAAAGGATGAAGCTATGAAGGTTCACATGTTGAATTCTAATCATAATTTCAATGCATTTAGGTTTCTTTTCTCGTGCCCTTGCCAATCTGGACGCCCCGCTTTCTATAGTACGTAATACTAACAGATTTCCATGCAATTGTTTGCCCGACTGCGAGTCAAATCAATATGTCTCGGAGAGCACTATGGGCAGACTGGATGCTTCCTACTCCAGCGGAAAAGTGATCAGCAGGCAAGATTATTTCATCAAAGACTTTACATATAATTAATGGTTTCTACAAAATATAGTTCGAATCGCACAGACAGCATTTTAGTGCATGTCTTCTATAGCGACTTAATGTCCACCAGATATCGCATGGAGATCTTTCAGAACTGGCTTTCAGCATTGGGTAAGCTCTTATTATTTGATAGCTTCCATGGTTATTTTATATATTTTATATTCCTAGCTTCTTTTGGCGGCCTTCTAGGTCTTATTCTAGGCTTCAGCATTGTCACGGCCTTTGAGTTTGTTTACTTTCTCACATTTCGTCCAGTATTCAACTACATCAATCGAGAAAGATATTAGGTCTAAGTAATCCTATTACAATCATTTATATCTAAATTATTCAATCAGAATCACTTATAATCCAGAGCACAGAACTGATGTAGAGAACGATCTAACACAATCAGTTCACAACTCTATACGATACCCATCAAATAAATTCACATAGGATCCATTGTAAAGCGAAACGCAAGTGGTTTATTTAGTCAAAGTAGCCCAACTTCTTAACCTCGCCAACCATGGCGGTGATCGAGTCCAAAACTTCCTCGCTGGCAGGAATGATCTGATCAGCGGGTAACTTAAAACCGGTGATAATGGACTTGGAGGAAGGACGCAGCTCATAGCAGAACGACATGCGCACACCCTGAGTGCCATAGGCCCAGTCAACGCTGGCTCCAGCTGCCGGATAGATGGCATCATAGATGTTGCCCCCAGTGAACTGCGTATTGTAGCGCTGGGATACAGCGGCAATGGAAGCGTCAAACACCTGCTCAAAGTCCTTTACATTATCAGGCAAGTCGGAGGTGTGTCCATAGGGATAAAGCAGGTACTGTGAGTAGGCGTGGAACGAAACATAGAGCTGAATCTTGTCCTTAATCGAGGCAATGTAGTTCGACAGCGACAGAGTCTCGATCTCAGAGAAGGCCTTGGGTCCGGCATAGGTATCTGAGCAGGGATCGCTACTAGCGCCAACCTCATTCCAGTGGAAGCCCCAGTTGCGGTTGGGATCAGCACCGAAGCAGCTGCCATAGGGTGTGCGGGTCTTGCGCCACATACGATTTGTGGTGTGGGTGTAGACGTAGCCATCGGGATTTGCATTAGGGAACACGTACCAGTTGTAGTTGTCAGCCAAATCCTTGACGGAATCCAAGTTCGAGGTCAGGAGCTGATTGATGATGAAGGTGGCAGCTGCCGGAGCGATCCACTCGCGCGCATGAATACCAGCCTCTAGGAAGATGCCAGGTTTCTCACTGAGACTCTTCGAGATCTTGACACCCAGAATAGAACGTCCCTGATATGTCTTTCCACCCTCGATCAGTGTGACAACGTGTGGGTACTTCTTAGCCAGGCTAGCCATCCACGTGTATGTATCATCCAGTTCATAATACTGCGCCCAGTTGTAGTCTTCGGCAGCGCGTCCCTTAATGGCAACCTTCTCATCAATTTCATCCATGGACTTTTGAAAGTCCTTCGAATGCAGCACGTACTTGATCTCAGCTTTGCCAAGAATCTCCAGTAGATCGGGCACCTTGTGTGGAGCAACAACCATCTGGACATCAGCTCCAACAATGTGAACACCATCCAGGAACATGATGGAGTCCGAAGATCCCTCCAGCTGCTTCAGCACAGCCAACTGCTCGGTATTCTCTGCATTGGCCTGGTATAGACGGTAATTGTCGAAACGGACACGTTCCGCCTGAACCAATCCAAAGATGGCCAAAAGGCCTAACAGCGTAAAGAGAACCGACTTATTCAGCGACATGGTTGTCGTTGGTATAAACCATATAAGAACGCGTGGTTGGTTTATATAGTCCATGGTATTTTGGGCATAACGCTTTGATAAGCGCTGATAAGTCAATTAGCCAAATCTTATTTATAACCCTTGGGATTAAATCATCAATTCCTAGAGGCATAAATAAGAGTGTTATCTGTGTTTAAGCCCTTATCAACATTTCGATTGCTCTAGTGTAAATCACTGCAATTTTTTTACCACCTTCTTTTGTGTTTCTTTAAAATCGACAAATATTTTCTGTTTTAAGTTGTCATAAAACACGTGGGTTTAACCCTGTATTATTAAGTGACTGGCATTCTATAGATTGAATACGTGCTAACGAAGGCCAACATAACGTATTTAGGTGCCCAGGTACCCATATATTACGTAGGATTGAAATACTGAATGAAAGCTCATAAGAAAAGTTTTTCTGAACTGAATAAGAGGCTTTCTAAGGGAAGGTCTTAGATTCAAAATGAAAATTTATCTTTTAGGATATTATAAGTATATGAACCTAATCTTATTTTAAAGCCTTAAATAGAGAACCAGCGTTTTCACAGAGTGTGGATTCTGTTGAATGAACGAAATTGGCTTTATATTAAAGGAAGGCAGACGTCTAAAGCAAGTTAAGATCTGGGTTTCTGAAGTGTGGGAGTCTCTTCACAAATATATATTATTATATTATTATATTATTATATTATTATATTATTATATTATTATATTATTATATTATTATATTATTATATTATTATATTATTATATTATTATATTATTATATTATTATATTATTATATTATTATATTATTATATTATATTATTATATATTTATTGATAGTTCAGCCGCCAAGAGTTTTCCAATGGTTATCAACCTATTAGACTAGCTTTTTAATAAGCCCTTTGCCATGTCCTAAGTACTTAAAGGTATATATTTTTTTCCTTTACGTTGAATTGCTATGATTTTGCCTATACTTCGGACCTATTCACCCATCCATTGAAGTACATCAATCATTCAGTTTTGACAGCTGCTGTCTAGGCCATGACACATTCCAATTGTGTATGCTGATTGATGAGCTATGCGAATAAAATACAGCTCTATAAAATGATTCTATGCTTGTCTTCATTTGAGTAATAAAGAGCAAACATGAACCAATTGTCTGAAGTGGAGTCCAACTATCGCAGACTCTTTAAAGACTTTCTGCGCAATAGCTACATAAGTGGATTACAACCTCTGCTGCTGCACAGCCCAGTGCTCTACGCTAAGTGAAGATCTATAGCTATAGCTCCTCCTCTAATAGACAAACTAAGTGATAAATTAACGCCATCTATTGACAGAGCTCTTTGGCTGGCATTTCTGGCTGTGATTGTTGTGTGGACACACATCGTTATCGTCAATCTGACACTCGAGTACATCGATCAGCCCACTGAGATTCACATGGCACCCAATCTGGTGCATGTGTCCAACAGTCCCTTTCCCGCTGTCGGGGTCTGCAGCTCGAATATGATCAGCAGGCGCTTAATGCATAGCTATGCTTCTGAAATGTGAGTCGTTTATTGTGCATTTCTCTAATTAAAATAGCCCAACTTCTGCACCTCGCCAACCATGGCGGTGATGGAGTCCACGAGCTCCTCGCTAGCTGGAATGATCTGTTTAGCGGGCAGCTTAAAGCCGGTGGCATAGGCTGTCGAGGAAGGACGCAGCTCATAGCAGAACGACATGCGCACACCCTGAGTGCCATAGGCCCAGTCAACGCTGGCTCCAGCTGCCGGATAGATGGCATCATAGATGTTGCCACCAGTGTACTTCGTATTGTAGCGCTTGGAGACGGCAGACACGGCTGCATTGAACACCTGTTTGTAGTGGTTTACGTTATCAGGCAACGACTTGGTGTGGCCATAGGGATAAAGCAGGTACTGCGAGTAGGCGTGGAACGAAACATAGAGCTGAATCTTGTCCTTAATCGAGGCAATGTAGTTCGACAGCGACAGAGTCTCGATCTCAGAGAATGCCTTGGGTCCAGCATAGGTATCAGAGCAGGCGCTGTTGCTGGCGCCCACCTCGTTCCAGTGGAAGCCCCAGTTGCGGTTGGGATCAGCACCGAAGCAGCTGCCATAGGGTGTGCGGGTCTTGCGCCACAGGCGATCCTTGGTGTGGGTGTAGACATAGCCATCGGGATTGGCATGGGGGAAAACGTACCAGTTGTAATTGTCGCCCAACTGCTTCATAGAGTCCACATCCGAGGTGAGGAGCTCATTGATGATGTAGGTGGCAGCCGCTGGAGCGATCCATTCACGGGCATGAATGCCAGCCTCAATGAATATGCCGGGTTTCTCGCTGCTGCTCTTGGAAATCTTAAGACCCAGAATAGAACGTCCCTGATAGGTTTTGCCGCCCTCAATCAATGTAACAATCTTAGGGTATTGCTTGGCCAACGACTGCATCCAGGCGTAGGTATCATCCAGTTCATAGTACTGCACCCAGTTGTAATCGGAGCTGGCGCGACCCTTGGGAGCCACCCTCTCATCAATCTCATCCATGGACTTTTGGAAGTCCTTGGACTGCAGTTCATATTTAATCTCAGCCTTGCCCAGGATCTCCAATACATCTGGCACCTTGTGAGGGGCAACAACCATCTGGACACCAGCTCCGACAGTGTGAACACCGTCCAGGAACATGATGGAGTCCGAAGATCCCTCCAGCTGCTTTAGCACAGCCAGCTGCTCTTCATTCTCAGAATTTGCCTTGTAGAGGCGATAATTGTCATAGCGAACACGTTCCGCCTGACCCAATCCAAAGGTGGCCAAAAGGCCCAATATTGCGAAAAGAATCGACTTGTTCAGCGACATTGTTGTCGTTGTTCTGAAGCACAGCAAGTCGTGTATTGCGCTTTTATAGGCTTCATTTTGGTCTTCTTCTTCGACAGAGACTTTGCTGATAAGCCATTCGATCAAATTTTATTTATGGTCCTTGCGTTTGGTGAATGTTTGTGTTTGCCAGACTTGAAATAATCTAAAATAATCTAGGTAAATGCACTTATCGGAGCTCATCTTGGTTGTAAATCAATCCAAAGCGACGTAGACAAAATAATTGCAAGTGTTCAAATTTAAATTCTCTTAGTTTCCAAAGTCATAAAGAACTTGGACTTACGATTAATGCAATCCGATCAAACATGAATGAAAGCGTTTGGCATGTTTTTTGTTTACACATTGCTGAGAGACAGTTCTTTGGTAATACACTTGCATGAGGGTATTCAAATTTTGGTATTTAATGTGTAACAGAATGTCACCTTTAAGACTTTATAGTATATTTATCGAGAAAATTTATATACTCTGAGATATTTAAAAAGTTGTCTAAGAGAAAGTTTCCGTAAAGATGCCAATAAACAATTTTGTTTGAGCAAATACATAGGAATAGAAATGGAAATTTAAAGTTAAAGTTAAGTTGAAAAATAAAAGAACAATGCTGTAGAGCCTAAACGACTGTATAATACTCGCTCAAGTTCCAAAAATCATTTAATTTTTTTTATAAATCAATTTTTTTTTTCAAGATATCTAAGCCCAGCCTAAGTTTACCACTTTTACTATGCTCTTCAACTTGTAAATAATATCTTATGAGAATTGTTTTCCTCTATCTTATAGCAATCAAAGAATCTCCCTTTAAAACATAAAATTCTCAAACAACAAAAATTGTAGGTTATTCAACATATTTTAAACAGTAAATTAAACTAAAGTATATATGTTTGTATAATATCTCATAAATTTATATATATACATATTAAATTAGTCTTAAAATTCGGCTTGGTATATCATATATTATTATTCCAATAGGAACTGTTAAGTAAAGTGTATCAAAGCCTTGCCATAAGATATCTAACCTTTATAGCCCTTGCTTTTACCAAGAATTCAATTAATATTCGCACTAAGCCCGCATGCTAATGTCCCACTCGATTTCCAGCTATCAGCACCAGAACCAATACGAAGCAACAGTTGGCAACGGCAGTCGCTACTCCCCGTTAGATTTGCAGAGCTTGGCGGACCGCCTGCTGCTGCTGACCAACTTCTATTTGAATGCCCACGAGGAGGCGCCGTTGGATGTCGACGAACTGGGTCAACTACACTGGCTGCTCACTAGCTACTACAATGGCAGTGGGTATTCAGTGCATGATATACTTCGCGATTTAACGCCCGATTGCGGGGACCTGGTGCTGCGAGGGATCGTCTATGGCGTGCCTGTTAACACAAGCCAATTGTTTCTCAAGCGCTCAACATCGTCTAGTGTGTGCTGCATATTTAACTATAGACGGCCCAGCTATTCGCAATATCCGTGAGCAGTAATGGCAATAAATATAAGTTCACTCTAACCTCTTTTTCTTTCAGCTGGAAGCGCGAGCGGGATGATGCAGAAATGGCGGCATTGCCGCAGGTGGTCTTTGAATCGAATTCCATATTGAATGGCATACAATTTGTGCTGCAGGACACACAACAGGATGATTATACATTAAGCTATCTGAGCAACACAGCCTTTCGGGTAAATTAAACACTTTCCACATTAAAAAAACAGCACCAAAAAAAACATACCAACAGTCTGTGTTTAACAGAAAGCACTTGTTGCTTAACTCCAATGTTAACATTGGCAATATCTATAAATCGACCACTGTTAAAAAGTCCTAGCTGCTACACGTGTCATAAATGTACCAAAACTCATATTTAAATGTTTTAAAATTTTTTTTTTATTCTATTAATTGTACTCAACATTTTTAAGCAAATAAGTTTGTTTATCAGCCAGCCAATGTATCCAATTTTCCAACGGATTAAATCTTTCATTTGTCGCTTAACAGCGCCATCATTAACAGCATCGATTTAAATACATACATATGTACATATGTATGTAAGTATATAGGTTCAATTGTCATAGCGGATGTGACCTCCACTAGTGATAAAAATGTATAAAAATTTGTTTCTCCTCTGTCATTCTCATAATTTTCCCAAAAAAAAATACTTTACATACACATCTTAAAGTTCTTGGCGGGAAACAGTGTCAATAATAGTGATTAGTGTCAGTAGTTCATCAATAGTGATTAATTTACCAATTAATGTTAAGAAACGCCTACTAGTCTCGACTGCATCCCGTGGCTAATTTTATATTACACTGCATTTTTTTATGTAAATGAATTATACTTGTAATTTTATGTACAAGTTAGAATTGCCCTTAGAAGGATTTATTTAACATTAATGCCAACTAGCAACGGTTACATTAACATCAGTGATGTCCATTCTGTAATTGCAGCTATCGATATTATAACGTTACGTTTTCAACTGCTTTACGTTACGTCACGTTTATTTAATTTAAAACTTTGCTTGCCTTGCAGCTCGTGATATTTCCGCAGGAAGATTATGCCACTGTGCAGTCCAATAAGCATGGCGAAATACTTGTCGATCACAATACCATTGTGGAGGTGCCCATACAGCCCAAGTTTTTCGACTCGAGCGTGGCGGTACGTGGCGTTACACCTCAAACACGTCGCTGTTACTTTCCAGAGGAGGGCAAACAATTATTGAATCAGTGAGTGAAAGAAAAGCCTAAAGTAGAACGACTATAGCTTTTGGTTTACAGATCCTACTACTCGCTGGATGAGTGTCTTTTACTCTGTCGCATTAGAAGCATGTTGCAGCATTGCGGCTGCGCCTCAGCCCCCATGGCTGGCACCGCGCTAAATGTCAGCTACTGCACGTTTCTCGATTTGCCTTGCCTGATGAAATGGCGCAGCATTTGGTATGGCGTCAATGAGTATCCCTATGTGGAGCAGGAGGAGGGAGACGACGATGCCAGCAGCATGTCACAATGTCCACATTGTCTGCCCAACTGCGTTGGCGTTAACTTTGAGATTACCAGCAATGTCGCCCCCCTTAGAAAGACCTACAATTCATCGGGTTACTTTCATGGTTTACTGTATGCCAAGATTAACTTTAACTACCATTGTTTATTGATTAAAGTTGCCTTTACTTGCAGCAAGGGCTTAAACAACGATCGTCCATTGTCCATCATCAAATTGTTCTTCAAGCTGCGTTTCGCGCAGTCGACACAAATGGATATGGTTGGCGATTGGGTTGTGCTGCTCAGTTGAGTCTAATTATATATAGTTACTCTTTTGATTTAGGTTAAGGGGACTGTTTTGAAGCTAGCTCGTAATTAGTTAAGGCCCTGCGGCAATTGTAATTGAGCTAATGCTTGTAAAATGCAAAGGAATTCCCTTAAACTGTAGACCATAACGATATTCGTCTATGCTTATAGATTAAGATCTTATCCAATATAATTTGTTATCAAACTATAATATTGTACAAAGCCATTTACTGTAGTAGTTGTTAAGCTATAGAAACCCTTTTTAATGTTTGTAAAATGTAACTAGAATTATCTGTGATCCTAAATACTGTAAAGACGTTCAAAATCCATGAATAGCGTTAGCTAAACAACTTGTATGGGCTTAAGCTATGGTAAATCTCTTCTCACTTCCTATATATATATTCTCTTGATTTACATTTAAGTCAATTAAAGCTAGCTTGTACTAAGTTAAGCTCCTCAAACCTTCGCCACTGTGAGAATGTTTGCAAAATGTAAAAGAAACGGTTTTTGTCTAGGATTCTATATAAATCTATGTCAATAAGAAATCCTTTATGTCCTGCAGCTATACACACTATTTTCTTAGATACACTTTGTTTTAGTATCTGCAAAAGACAACAGGGCATCAGCCATACAAACTATTATTGTTTAATACAATTATATTAACTTAAAGCTCACATCATTTGTTATACTGATAAGCTATGGCAACAACATTGAACTGAACTCTTTCAATTCTTATCTTTTTAGATCGCTTTGGTGGCATTTTATCATTGATGTATGGCTTCAGCATTATCAGCTATATAGAAATAATTTACTATCTAACTGGCAAATGGTTTGTCTTCTACTACAGAGCATGCTTTAAACCTAAAATAGAAGACAACAATATTTCGCTGAACTGGAACGAATAATAAAAGCAACAAATACAGATTTGGCTTATGTGATTCACTTAGAGCTCAAAAAACAGAAGTATATTGAAAACACTTGAATACTCTACTCCCACTCACATACACACAACAATCGAATCGGACTTATTGAAATTATAAACTGTAGAGTTAATATATGTGTATAATATATAATGCATGCTACAAAATGTTAATTGCTCGTGCAAGCGTTTCATGTTCCAGACCATTATCATATATCAAATATCATGTTTAATAATCATCACCGCGAGAGACAATCTCCTTGCAGGTGGGCCGCAAGATGATGGTATGCTCATACTGTGCCGTATAGCACCCCTTGATGTCGCACAGCGGCGGATAGGCCTCCACGATGCCCTTGTCACACAGATCCTTAAGTGCCATTTGGTATTTCGTAGCGCCAGCGCGATCCAGCCAACGTTTGCAGAAGGCCAACGTGCCGAAGTGCTTGTTAATGGTGCCCAACAGCTGTTTGGATGACTGCAAGCGCAGTGGCACAAATGGTAAATCAAAGTTCTTCATGTAATGAGAACAGTCCATGTCATCATGGACTAAGCCACGACCCGTCGAGCCGAATGTTTCAATAGCATAGAACTCATCCTCCTCCATGCGAGTGGACTCGCCGCCCTTGACAATGGGCACAGTTTTGCCAGCATGAATACCTGCAAAACAAATTGAAAGGAGTTAGCATTTAGATATACTTTTCAGTATTTATAGATTATATCGCTTACGGTACGGGCTAATGGAGTGTCCGTTCAAGTTGCGTATGGCCTTAATCGGATAAGTCTTGCCATCCAGTTCGATTTCGTATGATTCCATTACCTCCTGAATGGCAGAGCCAACATCACATAGACGTACATCAATGCCCGCCTCCTTGATACCCGTATTGGTTGCCTCCTTCACCGCCTGCAGCAGCTTATCATACTTATTGTTAAAGGTCAATGTGAAGGCACAATCAATGATGCGACCCTTGATGTGGGTGCCAAAATCAATTTTGCACACATCATCATATTGAAGCACAGTAGTATCACCCGCATTTGGCGTATAGTGGGCAGCGCAATGGTTAAGCGAACAGCCAGTGGGAAAAGCCAAACCGGCGTCCAGCCCATTCTCGCCGATCAATCGACGTGCGGTATTTTCCAATTCTTCGCATATCTGGATCATGGTCATGCCTGGTTTAATATACTTTTGCATATATTGACGTGTCTGACGATGCGCTTCGGCGGCTTGGCGCAGTTCCATATAGATATCATTGTTCATCCGATCCAATGCGCGCTTCTCCTCCGACGTATAGCGATCCTTGGCAGTGCGATCGTCAACCATATCCTTGGGTATTGGATGATCCATTATCTGACCCTCCGGATAGTTTCCATTGGGAAAGAGCTCCGATATGGGTATGGAAGGTGGATCGGTTTGGCCAGATTTTTTCCCCTTATTCTTCTTCTTCGTGGGGGGTGCGGCAGTTGGCGCCTTTTTCTCGGCCTCGCCATTGGTAGCGGCTTCCGGCTCCCCACCCTCAGCAACCACCTTTGCTGCGGCTTCTATAAGTATTTTTCATTTGCGCATGTAAAATGCATACAACACATACACATATATTCATATATATATGTATATATATACACATATATCTAAATGCATGATTAAAGGGACAGGTCACTCACCTTGTCGCAGCTTTTTATTGTTCGGCTTTGGCTTCTTTTGTTTTTTGGCGTCGTCGCCGGCAGCCACTTCGACTGCAGCCGCCTCAACATTCAATGTTTCCACTTCGGACATATTTAATGTATTTGCAAAAAAATTATAAAATACACTTGCGGCAACTGAGCAATAATGGCGATGAAAGGAGAGCACGAGGTTAGTGATGTGTTGCTACCTGACACGATACGTTACAAAGAAACGATAACATCTATCGCATGCCTGATATAATATCAAACTGAAATACCGGTAAAAATGGCCAACTATACTGTGATTGTTATACACATCTAAAATATATGTACTTTTGCACATTTATTTTAATAATTTATCTGTTATCATTTTTCTTAATATCTATTAGTTACTATATAGAACAATTGCATAAAATTATGAAATACACTTACGGCTACTGAGAGGTAATAGCAATCAAAGGAAAGCACGAGGCCAGTGCCAAATCACGACATCTTTAGATAAAACGATAACATTATTATTCATAATGGTACAAAAACTAGTGTTGAGCAATGTGTGTGCTACGTCCACCGATAAAAGGTGGCGGCTGATCGATAGTTTGTTTGCTGTTTACTTTCAACGAAATGGATGAAATTCTATTTCCCACACAAAATTCATTAAGCGACAATGATGATGTCGATTTAAAGTTCTTTAACACCGCCACCGAAAGCCGGAAAGACAGCGAAACTTCCGACACAGCGGATGCGGATGGCAAGGATATCAAAACGGATGCCGATGCGGACGGTGACTCCGGTGAACCATCGCAGAAGAAATTGAAAACTAAAAAGGAGCTCGAGGAAGAGGAACGCGAGCGCATGCAGTAAGTCTATTATGAATTATTGTTGCGATATATTGTTAAGTTATGTTTTACAGAGTGCTGGTGTCCAACTTTACGGAAGAGCAACTGGACCGCTATGAGATGTACCGCCGTTCCGCTTTTCCAAAGGCTGCGGTCAAGCGGCTGATGCAGACCATAACCGGCTGTTCGGTCTCCCAAAATGTGGTCATTGCCATGTCCGGCATAGCCAAGGTGTTTGTAGGCGAGGTCGTGGAGGAGGGTAACTAAATATCGTATACATATTCAGATATCAAATAGTTACACTCCTTGTCTTTTAGCGCTGGATGTAATGGAGCAGCAGGGCGAATCGGGTGCACTGCAACCAAAATTTATACGCGAAGCTGTGCGTAGGCTACGCAGCAAGGGACGCATGCCCATTGGACGCTTTCAGCAGCCCTACTTTAGACTAAACTAGACTTCATTTGTCTTAAGCGTGTAGTTAGTAAGTGAAAACAATTTTACTCCATATACAAAAAGCGTCTTTATTTGTTAAGTCCTAAGCTAATCTTGTGCCCTTGCCTCCGCCTGCATCGTCTGCAGCACAATGTGCGGCACCAGATGGGACGAAGCATAGTTGAGTGGAACCGTGGCCAGCGGCGCGCTGCCGTCGGATGGAAAGTTGAGCTCCTGCGCCATCGGCATATCCCGATCGATCACATCCTGGGCAATCAAAGTTTTCGTCTCCTCGTATTCCATACCTGCCTCTGGCTTGGCACCCATCAGCAGTTTGCCTCGCTGCACGCCCATATATTGCGTGGCCTTCGCATTGAGGGGCAGCTGGCCACAGGTATCAGCATGCACCTTGCGATGCGCCTGCAGATTGGAGATGCACGTGAAACGTTTGCCGCAGTTGTTGCACAGGAAGCGTTTGATGCCCGTGTGGACAGTCATGTGGGTTAAAAGGCTCTCCCGGTATGGATATTCCTTGGTACAGAGCTGCAAATGGAGAAGTAATCAAGAATTTAAGTTAATTGTGGAATTAGAGAAGAATTAGAATACTCCTTTGAATTTACGAAGGAATTATCAGAGCTTAAATTTAACATTAAATACATTATGAAGTTTTAACAGATTTTTACTCAACAGTTGTAGAAAATCCTAATTTTTTTGTTATTGATAGTTTTTTAATAAGAGTAATTTGTTTTCATAAGAGTATAATTTAAATTTGTATAGTATGAAAACATAAGAAAGAGTACCCTTAAAAGAAAAAAGACTTAATTTTAACAGCTGGCTTTGCTGTTAGCAGCAAACCTAACATTTTAGCATTACACAGATGACTAAAAGGCAGGCATTAAAATTGGCAGAAATATTAAAATAAATAAAACAAAATTATAAACAGAATTTTCCACAGCAGACTGTAGTCCAAGCAGACAAGGCCTTAAGATTAACTGAAACTCCACTCGAATGACACTTGTAGGGCTTGCTGCAAAAGGCCTCAGCTTTAACAGCAGGCTTTACTTTCACAGCGCATTAAAGTTGACAGCCTTAAGAGACTAGCCTTAACATTAACAGCAAATGTATACTCACATGGCACTTGTAGGGCTTGTAGTCCGTGTGGCGGGTCTTCAAATGCGATTTGTACTGCGCCTTCACCTTGAACGTCTTGCCACACTTGTCGCACTGATACGGAGTCTCCGACTGATGCAGCAGCATGTGGGTTTTTAGTATGCCCGCCGTGGAGAGTCGCTTGCAGCAGACACTGCACTCGTATAGGGGCACGCGTCCACATTCGGATCGCACATGATCCGAGAGAGAGGTGCGACCTGTGAACTTCTTGCCACACTTATCGCAGATCAGATTCCGTGGCAGATTGCGCGGCTCCTTGCGGGCATGATAGTTCTTCTCGTGATTCTTTAAGCTGTCGTGCCCCGTCATATACTTGTCGCACTTCTCGCAGTAGAGCAGCTCCTTGTGCTGCTGATGGGCATGCTGGGTGGCCAGCTCCTTGCTGGCGAAGAACAGATTACAGTAGCAGGGACATTTGTGTATCAGACTACCATCCTTGCCATGCACCTTCATGTGCGTCTCCAGTCGTTTCTCTACCAAATAGATTTTGCTGCACACTTTACATTTAAAGACTTCTTCGTCCAGTTTGGCATGGGCATCCGCATCCTTGAAGAGCTCCTTGATTGCCTGCTCGTTTAGCTTGTGATCGTCGCGCAGATGTTTCTCGTATGGCTTGCGTATGTGATAGATTTTCACACAGTGCGGACACTGCCAGGTCTTTTCCATTTTGCTCAACATTTTCAGACGCTCCTTTAACTCCTTTTTGGTTATTTTGGCCACGCGCCGTGGAGCGGTACTTGCCTCTTCCTGTGGTGCTGGCGAGGAGGTAGCAGCTCCTCGTTTTCGATATTTGCGCTTTACACTGGATTTGGTTAGTGGACGCAGTTGGTCCTCCTCCTCGCTGTCTGGCTCCGTTTCACGCAGTGCCAGCACATCCTCCTCCATGTGCTCCTCCCCATTCTGCTTGGCCATGGGCACAGCGGCAATCTCATCCAGTATGCCCGTTGCATGCTCCACTTTTAAATGCTCGTAAGGCTTCAAGCTCTCATCCTGGCTGAGCAAGACATCCAGTAGCTTGTCCTTCTCATTGCTATAGATGTCCAATCCGTTATTGCCTTCCATTTTAACAAACGCACTCGCATCCTGATACTCAAAATCAGGATCGATAGCTTCTTCTTTGACGAGAGCTGGTGGAGGCAGCTTAAACTGATTCGCATCCGCTTCCTCGTCGCTGTTGTTCGGCTCAAAGTCGGGATACTCCTCGTCCGTATCGCTTAGATCCTGGCTGCTAACGAACTCCTGTTTTAGTTTAATTGGTGCTTGAACTTTTAGCCTGCTGGCAAGAGGGACATCGTCCTCGCTGTCCTCAGAGGCTGGAGCTGCACATTTCTTGGGTCTGCCACGCTTTCGCTTGACCACATTAGCAGTTGCATCCGCAGGACTGGGTACTGCAAGGGAAATTGTATAAGAATTGGCATAAGAATTGCAATTAGAGGCAGTTGGTTCACCCACAACCTTGTTGATTATTGCGTCCACAGTTTCGCTGTTGCTTGGTCGGGCTGGAGGAGCACTTCACTTCATGCTCGGTATGATGCTTCAAGCTGCTTTCGCGATCCGCAAAGCATTTGCCACACAGCTGCAAAAGGGCAAAACACAATTAAATTTGGATTGGCAGAGATTAATAGATGAATTCCTCACCTCACACTTGAAGAGCTGCTGATCCTGGCTCACATTAAATTTGCGCTCCTGATGCGCCTCCTCGATGTGCGCCTCGTGCTCCGCCTCGCTGCTGAACAGGCTATGGCAAAGGCTACATTCGATATAGTCGCTATGTGTGCTCCTCACGTGATCCTTCAACTGCTCCTCATGGCAAAATTGTAGCTCACAGTGGCGACATCGAAAGCCGCCCGGCGGTTCGTGTTTCTTCACATGCTTCACATAGCCGGCGAGCGAAATTAACGCTTTGTTGCAGACGGGACAGTGAAGCTTCGGTATGCCATCCGTTGTTATTTCCACAAGCATTTTTTGACCAGCATTCAACGAGTGAGCGGCTGTAAATGTCGATAAGCATAATTAATGTTGATTTACATCCCAAAACAGACGGAATTATATGTTTATTCATATACAAATGCAGCCCTGGTTCAGTAAGCAACGCGTTGTGGGGGGAGGAGCAGAACGCAAGCAGCGCGGCTTAGACTTAAATATACGAGTAATTATGTTTGTCTCTTATTACACCTACCCATTTTTAATATGGAATTCGTTTTCAAGTGCTACATGTGATTGCAACAGTTATTGTTATTGAAATGCAAGTGATCGCGTTTTTTTCTCTGTGTTTATTTTTGTGAATTTTACGCACACCGTTATTTGTTGTTGTGTAGCAGCACTGTGAAAAAATTTAACTACTTGCGTTATACACTCAGCGAATACATATTAGTGATGAGCGTAATGTTCCTGTAACTGTTAAGTGTCACGGCTATTATTAAATGTAAGTCGCAGTTGTAAAAATACTCAAAATATTGAATATACGTGTATAAGTCTTGCAAAAAACAAGCTCGGAAAAATACAAGTTGTAATATGTTAAAATTCAAAACTTTATTTTTTAAATAAGCAAAATTTTGCGAGTTTAGTGTGAGTTATTAGGCGGCACTGCTGTTAAGTGTGCGAAGAGTTTGCTGTTAGCTGCAGAGGCTGCTGTTAAGTTGCTATCTCTATATGTGCTACTGGCGGTTATTTTTAAAATTTTAGATTCATTTTTTGTAAAGTTTCAGCCTAGAGTTAAAATAAAGTAGCAGTTTATGTGAATATGCAAATGGCTGCGTGCTTACGATTGAGGGATACTGAGCCTTTTAACAGAGCTACGAGCTTAGTTAAAGTTGTTAATTGGCCAAGCTGTTAAGTGCACGGAGTGAGCGGCACTGTTAAAAGACTTAGCGATAGTTGCTGTTATGTGACTATCGATAATAATTCTGGTAATGGCGGTACTTTTAAAAAAGTAACACTAATTTATTTAGTTCAAAATAATTTATTTTTAATAATTTTTTGTTGAGTGTGCTGTTTAACGCCAGTTTAAGGCAAAATATTTTGTTTCATTTACCTGTTTGTTGTTGAATTTACTGTTAACTGTTGACTAATAATCGCTGCTAATAAAAACATGTTTAGTTTGGCGGCAAATTTATAGAAAGTTTTACTTTGTATATTTTGTAACAGTGTTAAGAACTAAATTACACTAGCTATAAGCATTTCACAAACCTTTTGCAGCTTAAACATTAAATTATTACCATGTATATCACGCACACGCTCATTGCTAACCATATTATTTACACGTATTTACATTTGGAGTTCCGCTTTTGGATTTGGCTAATTATTTATCGTAGTTATTAAAAACTGATGGCCGTATCGTGTTCGATGTCATAGCTGTGCATTTTATCAATTATTCTATTGTTGATCACTTCCTTGACATTGACAGACCAGAGAAAATCATAATGATTCCAGTCTTTGTAGGGAATGCGATAGAGATCCGCACAGGGTAGCAATGTGGCCAGATATTCAACGTCCTCCACAGCGGACATATAATCATTATCGCTATAGTACATATTTACACAACTATTGATATTTTGCACATTGTACGAAGGCGGTTCCGCTTGTCTATAAATGATCTCATTCTTTTCCCTGCCATGATCATACTGTCGAAAATCACCCGATGTATATAGCTGCAGATAATGTATAATTTGTGTAGTCGAGGCGCCAGCTGGATGCGTTTCACACACGTCCGTGAGAAGGGTCTGAAATTGGAATAAAATATTGAATAAGGATTGTTGTTCTCCGAGAGATTTCTAGAGAGGATTACTTACATGATTGAGATGCCTGGTGCCCCAGCCGCCAATAAAGTCTAGTAGACCTGAGCACAAAAACTTCAGCACGGAGCCCACGGAGCACACATGCTCGCATAGAATCTTCTGAATGCTTGTAATTGGCAACAATTCCATGTTGCCCAGCACCCAGCTAAGGAACGAGGGCGAACCAAGGAAAATGCCACCCAACTTGGATAAAATAAAGGAATGATTCCTCATGTAGGCAATCGGTGCTAGCAGATGCACCGATCGCACTTTATCATTGTACCAAGGCAGCGAGGACATCAGCACAAAGTAGGTTGTGGTACCTTGAGAATGGGCCACAAAATGCAGCGATTTGCTATCGCTCACAGCCAAAGCGTAATCCAGCATAGCAGCCAGATCGTAGACCCCAATCTCATGCCAGCTAAACTTCCAGAAATCCGATGTGTCCGGATGTATGTGCTTATGCTGTCTGGAATACGTATTGCCTCTAGCATTGCCTAGCCAGACATCGTAGCCCGCATCGGCGAACATGTAGGCAAGCGATGTGTCTGGTCCATTGAGGATCCAATCATCGGAGGCGCAGAGTATGCCATGCTGCAGAAATACCACAGGTTTCTTCTTCTCCTGGGTCCCATTCAGCACCTGCAGCTTTGGGGAGGTGGGTATCCGATAGATCGTGAGTATATAGTCGTCCGGTGTGTGCACCGTGTGCTCCTCCACGGGATAGTTCTGATTCGTGATGAGAGAGGCCTGCAAGTAGAAAGAGAGAGAAGAATATTAGAATAATCTTAAGATATCTTTATATAAGCACAGAAATGTTTCCACTTCTTCTTAAACAACAAGTTAATCTGCTTTTTAAGTACAATAGAGCCTCGATACAACAAGTTTTGGACCGTTTTGGACTTTAAAATAATATTTATTTAAATACAAAATTATGAAATAAGTTAGAGTTAAGGTAAAAATTGGAAAAAGTTAAAAAAACATTTATTTTAATTAAAATCAAAATTATTAAACTAATTACAATTGACATTAAATTTGGAAAAAATTTAATCAATATTTATTTAAAACAAAAATTATGAAATTTATAAGAATTGTCATAAAAATTGGAAAAAGTTTAAATAATATTTATTTTAAAAAAATTTTGTTTTTAGTTAGAATTGACTTAAAAATTTGAAAAAAATTAAAATATTTATAAAAAAAAATAAAAATGAAACTAATTAGAATTATATACAAATTTGAAAAAATTAAAAAAGATATACATTTAAATAAAAAATTATGCAACTAATTATAAATGACATAAAAATTGAAAAAATTATATTATTTATTTTATCCTACAATTGTATACACAGCGTTTAAAATTTATGAGCCATTCAAAAACTTTTCCAAGCTTTTTATTTCGTTTGCCAAAAAAATAAGAATTTAGCAAAGATCACACCACTTTTTAGTTTCTTTTTGTTGTTTTTTCTGTTGCTTCTATGGATCACCCTAGCATTACGCCAATGTTTCGCAAACTTAATCGGTATCAAAGTTCAAGTTCTTAATATTTGTGCTTTAACTACCTGACGCTATTTCCCAGGTGGGTGTTGTGATTAGATGGCCGTAAAGTACTTAAGCAAAAATCAAGAAAAACAAGAAAATAAATGTTTGTTGTTGTCGCGCGCTCTCTCGCACGCTCTTCTCTGCTGCGATAGTGCGAAAACAAAAGCTTAACGAAACGTTTCGTTCAGTTGCGAGCGCATCGCCCACCAGCAGAGAAAACAACAACAGCAACAGATGCCAAAGTCCAAGCACACGCAGCGCGTCATCGGTCAAACTTTGCCAGCGGCAGAGCACCGACAACGACAACGACAGCGGCAGCGCGGCGTGTGCCATTCATTAGTGTGAGGGGCGTGGCAGAACAGTTTTGCAAGCAAAGCTCCATTACTTTGATCGCTGGGGGTTGCTAGTGAGCGGGCAGGCGGTAGCGAGGCTATGTTTGCTCGTACTTCAACTCTCTTATCAGAAAGAGAGCACATTTTATTGGGCACAATCAGCTGTTATGCGTAGCTGTTTTTATACCCTGAACCCATTGAAAATGGGAAATCAGGGTATAATGGTTTTGCAAAAAGTATGTAACAGGCAGAAGGAGGCGTGGCAGACCCCTTAAAGTATATATATTCTTGATCAGGGCGACGAGCTGAGTCGATTTGGCCCTGTCCGTCTGTCTGTCCGTCCGTCCGTCCGTCCGTCCGTCCGTCCGTCCGTCCGTCTGTCCGTATGTATGAACGCGTCGATCTCAGAACATATAAGAGCTAGAGAGTTCAAATTTTGCATGATGGTCTGTGTATACAGCGCGCATATCGAGTTTGTTTTAGATATTCGATAAATTTTTCCGTTTCAATGATATCGATTTAAAACGTTATCAAGATTCAGTTTTTTGACCATATCTTTTACATATTTTTAGCTACAGCTACCAAATTTTGTTTTTAGCTTTTTGAAAATAAAATACATTTTCTATTTTTTTTATTTTGGATACCGGCTCCACATTTTACAAAAAAAATTTATTAAAAAAAAAAATTATCAAAGCCACAAATTTTTTTTTTAAATTTTTAAGTGAAAACCGTATTTTCAATAAATTAATAGCACTCAATGCAGAAAATTGCATTTAAATCCGTTAAGTAATACAGAAGTTATTAAAGGAAACATTGTAAAAGCACGCGGCAGCAGCCTGTACGTGTGCACACATACATTCAAATGAACTACACAGTAATCGGGGCGCGTGCTTCTGTGTGCATGGTATATGTGTGCTTGTGTATACAAATGTGTGCATGTGTATATGCGCGCAGAGGTAATATGTATAGATAAAAGATGTAAGCTAAGTTGTTTAAAACAACAGCTCGGACTTGGTTCAGGGGATCTCGTAGTCGGGCTGAGACCCGACTAGAGCTTTCTTACTTGTTATACCCTGAACCCATTGAAAATGGGAAATCAGGGTATAATGGTTTTGCAAAAAGTATGTAACAGGCAGAAGGAGGCGTGGCAGACCCCACAAAGTATATATATTCTTGATCAGGGTGACGAGCTGACTCGATTTAGCCCTGTCCGTCTGTCTGTCCGTCCGTCCGTCCGTCTGTCCGTCTGTCCGTCTGTCCGTCTGTCCGTCTGTCCGTATGTATGAACGCGTCGATCTCAGAACCTATAAGAGCTAGAGACTTCAAATTTTGCATGATGGTCTGTGTATACAGCGCGCATATCGAGTTTGTTTTAGATATTCGATAAATTTTTCCGTTTCAATGTTATCGATTTAAAACGTTATCAAGATTCAGTTTTTTGACCATATCTTTTACATATTTTTAGCTACAGCTACCAAATTTTGTTTTTAGCTTTTTATAAATAAAATACATTTTCTATTTTTTCATATTTTGGATACCGGCTCCACATTTTACAAAAAAAATTTATTAACAAAAAAAATTATCAAAGCCACAATTTAATTTTATAAAATTTTTTAGCGGAAACCGTATTTTCAATTAATTAATAGCATTCAATGCAGAAAATTGCATTCAAATCCGTTAAGTAATACAGAAGTTATTAAAGGAAACATTGTAAAAGCACGCGGCAGCAGCCTGTACGTGTGCACACATACATTCAAATCAACTACGCAGAAATCGGCGAGCGTGCTTCTGTGTGCATGGCATGTATATGTGTGCATGTGTATACAAATGTGTGCATGTGTATATGTGTGCCTGTTTGTATGTGTGCATGTGTATATGCGCGCAGAGGTAATATGTATAGATAAAAGATGTAAGCTAGGTTGTTTAAAACATCAGCTCGGACTTGGTTCAGGGGATCTCGTAGTCGGGCAGACCCGACTAGAGCTTTCTTACTTGTTGTTGCTACTGTTGCTGCTGCTATTGTTGTTATTGCTGCTGTTGCTGGTAATCGGGTGATCGCAGCTGCCTTTATAAAATAAAATACGTAGCGCACATAAATAAGCGCATATAGAAATAAATACACTAACAGAAAATAAAAGAAAAATGTAGCAACTAAATTCTTATTGAAAGCAGTTGTTGTAAATCTAATTAGAGGTTTTTGTAATTGAATTGGAAAAGTTTTGTTTAAAATATGTAATTATAATAATTAATTTTTATTGTTTATTGCAATTTTTTTATATTTATTTTTAACGATTAGATTATTTCCTTTTTTTAAATACTTTTGTATATTATATTTATTTTAAAATTTATTTTTATTGTTTTGTTGTTATTAAATCTACTTTTAATGTTAACATGTTGAAAAATGTATTTATTTTTTATTATTAATATTTACATTATCATTATTATAATTATTTTTTCCTTTATATTTTAGTATTTGAAATATATTTTTGAAATATTTTTATTTTATTATAATAGTTTGTTTTTCGCGTATTTAATAATATATCTTTTTTTATTCAAATTTAATTTTTTACTAAACATGATCTCAGAGTAGTTTCTGTATAGTTAACAGAGCAAAATATTCCAAAACAAAATCAAACTTCTAACTACACTTTTCTCTAAGTGCACGTCATTGAAATTCATGTTTTAGCATTTGCCTCTAAAACAAATTTTTTCGTGTAGAATGTTTAATCATGTTTCGTCGAAATTTTCGCTAATCATTGCGGAAGAGGGGCCATAACAGTACGACATTATGCTCTATATATACTCTATATATCAGTATACATATGAAATTGTATATGTACCCATAAATGGGTTATTATGTTTTGCTATTGTTTTTAGTTGAACACGCGCGTGTTTCTAGAGCTTTCACCATGTGAACTGGCACAGCCTTCAAAAAGAATTATTATCAGCGTCACACACAATTTATGACTGATATAGTTGGGGAACATAAATTAATATTATATTATCAGCTGATCAAAGTTAAAGGTTTGCCAATTTCCCTCCATCTATCAGTCACGATATTAAGCTATGTCTATAATTACTCATCCTCAAATGATCTCAGTTCCTATCTTTAGACTATATAGCAAATGTTCTACAGATGATTATCTTTAGTCACAATCAGCTCATTCAATGCAATTTAATAATTCTTACTAGTCATGCTCTATTATTGCTCTCCTTTCATTGAGCTCTTTGTGTTTGATATATGTGTGGAAGTTTATGAGTGCTATATAATCGTTGAAAATAGCCGATTCAGATAGCATATTACTTTTACTGGCTGGAAGTACCCCAAGTCTATTTATGCCCCAACCAAAGTTCACCTTAATTATGAGTAAGTAGGGAATATCTTATCTTAAAATAATATATATATATATATATTTTTCATTTTTGTTATTGCTTCCCAGCTGTCTGACATTTGTCGATTGGTTAGATAAGGTCTAGATCCTATTTCAAAATCGGATGTTAATGAACTTGGCAAATAAAAATATTATTTGTCGTTAAGTGAAAGAGTTTAGAATTTTGTTTGATACTAAACAAAAATAAATTCTTTTTAAGATAATATATTAGTTGCTAAGTTATACATATAGAGATTTTCTTCAAAATATAAAGGTATATAAGAGATTTTTGGTATGTAATATATATTTTAAGTAATATTAAAGTACTACTTTTAAGTAGCATAAAGTAATATTAAGAACTATTGATTGGAAAAGAGAATAAATGGGATTTCTCTTTTATCTTTTGCATAGAAGTAATAAGAAACATTTGATCTGCTATAAATATTTATCGCAATATAACACTTCTTTAGGCAGTTCTATATAATATATATATATACATGGAATATGACATTATTATTAATATCTTTTGCATCTTTAGTAAAGTATTAGGAAAAACTGTTGAAGTAACTATTAAAATTTCTCATATTATATATAAATATATCAAACATAATAATAAATATATATTTATGTATATATTTAAAAATATATAAAAATATACAATTTCTATATGCAACTACGCATTTCTTCTGTTATTAGGAAAATGTTATAAGTATATATATATAAGTAATATATATAATAGTATACAGAAAGCAAATTTGCAATTGGTTTAAGTGCTGATAAATCTAAATATTATTTATGAATTGCTCTAGAGAAGCTTACGACAAAAATGTGCTCGGTTGCCTTCTATAATAGGAATTAGCAAATATTCGATGTAAAAATTAATTCTTATCAGAAATAGCTATAAGCTAAGCTTAACTTCGCTTATGATTCGCAACTAGTTAAGGTGCTTAGTAGGCAAAGTTTGGAGTAACTTCATTATGAATGAATTCTTATATGAAAACTTAAATATAGCACAAATCTAACAAACTTAACTTTGCTTATGATGAAAAGTTGAATGGTTGGCGTCTAAATAAAGAACTACTTTATGAATGAATTCTTATGTGATAACTCCAAAATAGCATAAGTCTCACAAACTTAACTTCGCTTATAATTCGCAACTAGTTAAGGTGCTTAGTGTCTAAATTGAAATGCCTCAAAGTTGAAATATAAAATATGAAATATAAATATAATACATATATTTATATATGTATATATATACATATAGAGTTAGTCCAGTTAACAGTTACTAATTTTAGTAATTTTACAAAAGTTTATATAAAATTTTCCTTTAAAGCAACTCAAGCAAGCCTAACTTCGCTTTTGATTTGCAACTACCTTAAAAGCTTAGTTGGCTAAGTAAAGTATTTCGAAACGTAAAAAAAATAAATATGAAATTTGACGAACTATAAAATATTAAGTATACGCACGGCTGGCTAGCTGGCTGCAACACTTTTTATTTAATACAAAGCTTAGCCAATTGCTTATTGGCAACAGTTCGTAAGACTTGTTGGCCAACTCGAAGTGTGGCTAAGTAAAAACTTACCGTTACTTTGAGGCCATCCACCGGTTCGATTTGTCCGCTCAGCAGCAGCAGTAGCAGCATGGCCAACAACAACATTTGCAACATTTTGTTGTAGCTGGTTCGCCTTGTTGTTGTTGTCGACTGTTGCATTTTAATGCACATATTTTGTAACTCTCATCCAAAGACTGACCCACTTGCCGAATATGTTGCAAGGCCCAGGTCCGCGCCACGGCCTGTCCCGTTGGCTACGGCAAATAACTGTATATGTATGAAGAAAAAAGCCAAAAACAAAAGTTGAAAAATTTGTAATATTAAAAATGATTTTTATTAAAAATTGTCACTAGTTTTTTTTTTACTGTTTGCTACGATTTTACTTACACTTTTCCTCTTTTCGAATTACAGGGTATTATAGTTGTATATAGTTATAGTTGCCTCGTTATCAGCAATGCGTTCTGATCTGTATGTCTATATATATATATGCTTGTTCCTTTTATGACTTTGCTTTGTTATTAATTGTGCGTAATTTCAATAATTGCGCTCAATTTGATTTCTTTTCGAGGATTTTCGTATTTCGCCTATTTCTATTGTAATTCTAATTATTTTATTGCTCAAGGGCACAGTTATATATATTTATATATGTGTGTATCTGTGTGTGTGTGTGCTGGCGATTAACTTCAGGAAATTTGCACTCATACGTAAATATTTAAGCTCCGGCAGCTGATTACAATTCTTTCGTGACGTCAATGTCTCCTCTATTTTAGTGAATCGCAGGAAAACCTATAAATATATAACATATATATTGTATATAATATAAATATATATATATATATATTCGTACAAAATATAGCAGTTGAACAAAAAGTGAATAGTCTTTCAAATGTCTTTAATATTTTGATGAAAATGTTGTTAAATAAATGGAACTTTAAATATTATAAATATTCAATTGATTTTAGAAAGTTTAAAATTGTTATATTCTAAGCAATAGCTTATAGATGATATTAAGTATTAATTATAAACTAATATATTTTTTAATATAAAATATATATACAGTCGAATGCCGATAATCCCTCGAATTCCTCTCTTCTCGAATTATCAAAATTCAACTATACTATTTATATATTGATTGTGTATATCAGTAATAAAAATATATTTATTAAAAACTAAAAAGTATAAAAGTAAGATCGTTACAGTTTGGCATAGCGATATATAATATAAGATACTTGTTCACGATCCAAATTTTATTTTAGTATTCATATTTTCGCATTTTCCTCGTCCTAATAAGGCCATACATTTTATAGGAGTATTGGTAGAGGATAATAAGGCCATACATTTTATAGGAGTATTGGTAGAGGATGGTAAGCCAGTTATAAAATTTGTACTAATTTCTAGATTTATATATGTATAAATATAGTTCATATCGTTTTGCGCCACTTCCAATTTAGGTACAATCGAATCACAATAACTAAGATTCGAAGTCCTAAGGGCATCATCATTTTTACGAATTACACAGGAATTCGATTTATCGAACAGGAATTCGAACGAATTATTGAGGTTTTCGATTTACCGGGGTACGAATTGTCGGGATTCAACAGTTTTATATGTTGTAGCAGAAATAAATTGTTTTCCTATTTTTGTTCGATTTGCCACGCCCCCATCGGGGGTAGATATATAAACTTAACATTTTACCTGGCGCTTCTATGATCCTATTTTAAAGTTTCTTAGTGCTAGAGCGTTCATACATTCGTAAATTGCATAAAGAAAAACACCAAATTTTCCCATTTCACTTTGTGAACAAGTATCAGACATTGAACATTGGCTATCAGCTGATATATATTTTGTTGTGCAATTCCCTTTTCATTTTTTTAAAGGTAAATGATCTATAAGAGATTATAGATTAATAAGCTGTATAATAAAAATATGATACGTTAAGTATACGTCTAGTGAACTAGTGAAACCTTAGACAGATAGATAGGTCAACAAATCAAATATATATTGAATATATTATTTTTAAAAAAATACTAAATAATTAATAGGAAAATTATGATTTTTTTAAAATTGAGAAATGATTCATTGCAGTAAAGTTGAGTTTATAAATTTTTTCTTTCAACTGAAAGTTAATTCTTTTATGAATATGACTTTAAGCAATGAATAAATTATTTAAAATTAAGTGAAAAGGGGGAAGGAAAATATATAATCTAATGTCTCTTTAAAAAATAAAATAACATATAATTTTTCAATTTAAAAAATGTTTTGTTTCATAATTCTTATTGGAACTTTAAATCTTATTGGATCTAAAAGTTTGACAATAAATAAATAGTTGATTTTTACTGACAGCTTGTTTAGGTTAACCAAGTTTTGTTTTTTATTTTTAACATCTACAACAATTTGTTAATAGTTTTTTTTTTGCATTTAAGTAAACATTTCATTGAAACATGCGCAGATTTCTCTTTGCAACGATCGTGATGAAGTAATTCGAACTTGAACCATGTCTATGGAAAGTTTTTATAGCAGTCAAAACTAACTGTTTTTTATGCAAAACGCTGTTTGATTTTAGATAATCCATCAATTAGACAATTATTTAAATAAATTTTTTCGATGATTCAATTAGCAAATTATGAATTTAGCAATGATATTTCCCACGCCTGAACAATGAGCTAATCAATGAAATGACTGAGCTGCAAGCAACATACATATGTGTAAGTGTATGTGTGTGTACGTGTCTTCTGCTTATTGTTTTTTGCGCTTAGCACTCGCTCGGACAACAATTTCCATTTCTGTCTTGAACCATATGTGAAAAAGTTGTTTGAAATCTGTTCAGCCACTCACTTGCAAAATCCAAAAATCAAAACAAATTTCCACGACGACAAAGTGTTGTTGTTTTTGGTTGATTGTTTGTTTTTTCTTTCTTTCGAATTTTCAACTTCTTCCAAATTATTTATAGATCGTTCACCGTTGGCCGCGTGTTGTGTCAGCGCGTTTTTTTTCCAAACTAAAACTAGCTTAGACCCGCGGCCAGTTACGCTGCTGCCCGCATCGCAAAAGCTCGGGCACAAGAAAAAAGCTCTCGGTCAATCGTGTTGCCGGCGATCGCAAAAGCTCTCAGCACGCATATGACGGAAGCAGCGAGAGTCGACGAGCGCTGCATGTAAAGGGTAACAGCTGTTGTTGTTGTGCAGTTCACTCTCTACTTGCTCTGTTCTCTTTCAAAATCCCGTTCTCTCCCTCAGCTGCTGCTTCTTCGAATTCTAGAACTTTGTTTGTAAACAATTGCTTAATGCCGCATAACTGCACGCGTCGCAGCGCAGCGAATTTGCTGCCCAAAATGAAGACAGCGCGCTAGCTAGCGGGTCAAGTTCAACGCCAACCGGTTCTCTCAACCCCGCCTCTCTCGCTCGCACTCGCTCGCTCTCTCGCTCTTCCGTTTATTGCGCCCACTCGTTTCGCAGCGATACCAAACAAAAATTCGACTTTTGTAACAAAAAACGCTTGGCGAATTTCAAGGTCATTTGCGTAATTTATGATTTTGCTTAGTTTTCAACTTTTGGTCAAATAATTGCCCTTAAAATGTCGGCATAATAACGAGCAGCAAGTGTTATGACTTTAATGGAGACATTATTTCTTAGTTAGAAATAAAACTGAACTCAAGTGCGGCAAGATCTTGATTTTGCATGACATATGTATGCATACCCTGGAACATCTTTATGCACTGTGTATACACTATGGCTTGGGTTTTACTTTGAAATTGATGGGCATATTTATTTTTGGATACCTTGAAACAATTGGAAATAAGGTACAATATTTTTTTAGCAAATGGACTGTTTATAACAGACTCAATATATGTATGTATGTATATATGTATGTATATTCTTGATCAGGATAAACAGCCGAGTGGACTAAGCTCTGTCTGTTGATATGTTTAGTCCAGAGAATTGATCATGTTTCTCTAAAATAATCGATAACTTTTAATATTTTGATGTAAATAAAAACTAGAGGGATGGGCTACCTCCCTAGAGCTAGAACCCATACAAAAACATGTATTATATAAAACTACTCCCATTAGATGTGCCAAATCGGTAAAAATTGTTTTTTTACACCTAGAAACCCAAAAATTAACAAATAGCCGGACGAATTTTATAGTCCCAAGATTTTTAGCATGATTTTCATACAAAATCCGTTCCCGTGGGCCGACGCTCCCTGGGTCGGAAGTGAACACTATTTTTTTGAAAATTTTTATAAAAAACACTTTTATAATTTAAGTCAGACTTTCCCAACTAGGTAACTTACTTGTTTTCCCTTTGGTTTCTTTTCTTTATAATGATAGTTTTTGTTTTTGAAATATTAGATGTACTCGTACACTGTAAAATAAATCTCTCCAACGTTATGAAGATAACTCGCTTTTTAACTTTGAATCGACTTATTTATGAATGAAATCAAAAAATCGATAGAAAATTGCAAAATCAGATAAAAGCGTGAAAAATTTAAAGTATTTTACTATGCAAATTGGTTGATACACTTTAAATAAAGACATATTTGAAACATCTTATTACCTTAGCTAATCTATGCCTTTTATTAACTGCCAATTTCACAGTCTAATTTTTGATCCGTAAAGCTATTTACTTTATGTCACGGGGTATTTTGAAATTCCATCTTAAATCAGATATGCTCTTGAAACTCTATACACCCTAGCACTTTTGATCCTACCTTTTGTTTATTTACTCTTTTGACTCGCTTGAGGAAATCCTTTGGACATGCTTGCGCCCTAACAAATCCATTTATTTAATTCATGGAGTACTCTCTAATTTTGTAAAACGCTTAACTGCATTCAGCCATAAAATTTAAATAAACTACTATAAAAAGTTTTACAAAAAGTCGATACACTAATACCCTGTAGCTTTCACAAGTATACCAAATGTGTTGATATGATAAACTAATTTTAAAAGCTTTAATTATAGGGTATCTAATTTACTTTATAAATTTTAGAAAATATTTATGTTTATCTTTTTGGGTGCTACCAGGAGCTTTAAAGCTTTTCAAAGGGTAAGTCGTTTGCTACTATAGACGACCTATCATAGTTTTAAGTTTATTATAATAATTATTATCATATCATTTTATTTATATATTATTTTTTTTATTGCTGCTTGCTTGTTGACTTGTTGACTCTTAGCGCATGTCTAATTAAATTAATTTTTTAAGAATGGCTTACATGCTTTTGTAGCGACAAAGCTTAGTTATTTGGTTTTTTTATTTTATAAGATCTAAACTTCTAAAGGCAAACACAATACAACAATGCCGTCTCCCCTGAGATTCGATTTTAAAAGTTTCTCAAGATATATTTATTGAACTTTTAAATTTAAAATTTAACTGAATAATGATTTAAAAAAAAATAGATTTTAGTAATATAAAAAACATATGTTTTATTAAAATTATATATTTATAAGTAATGAATGAATGAATGAATGAATAATGAATGTATTAATTTAATCAAGCCTTTCAAGTGCTACAAGAAACTTAATGAGGTTCTTAGAGTTTTTTAGGGCTCCCATAAAGTGATATAAATGTTTTTAAGAGGTGTAAGGAGGTAAGCTTTACAAAATATTTGTCAGTTCTTAACCGTAAAAGGCCAAATACAATAGTATTTTATAAAGCCTTTGAATAGCTACAGGAATTTTAAAGAACTTAAAGAAGCTTTCCAAAATACATATAAGTATGAATATGTTTCCATGTTAACAAAATTTACAGCTTTATAGATGTTATTTCAAGTTTTTGTGAGCTTTACGAAATATATGACCTTTTTATTTTAAAGGAACACAAAAATATATATTAAACTATTTCTACAAGCTTTCAAGTGCTTAAAAGAGCTTTAATATATTGATTGGCTTAATAACTATAAGTAGCTTTATAAAAAATATACCTTCCCTCTACTGCTTTTTGGGGCAACAAGCAACAATTTTTTCTGAATTGATTAAAGAGACTTTGCTTCTTCAGTTTTTAAAATCCTTCCTCGAAAGGCATACCCAGGTATACTCCACATATTTTTCTAGGGTATTGCATAAATGAGCCTGCAATGCGCCGCACTTTGCGTTAGTCACGCAAAATTTGCACTTGATTGTGTTTATTTATTATGCAAATTTGCATTAATTTTTTTTTGTTGCAACACGTGGCACGGCAACACGACAACAGCAGTAGACGTAATTGTTTTTGCTGCAGCAGCAACAGTTGCTGCATTTGGGCCTTTAAATTTCATTTATGAAAAATGCATGCGAGGCCAATTCAGATCCTGCGCAAGGACATTTTCAGTTTTTTTTTTGTATCATCTTTTGTTCGAGCTTAAAAATAGACACGTTGATAGACAATTAGCAAAAATGTTGCTTACAAAGCTATCAATAGTTTGGCTTGGGGGCGCGGCAGCTGGCGGGCAAAATAAACTAAACAGGAAAAAAATAGAAATTGTGTCTTAAAAGCAAAAGCAAAAGCAAGTCCAAGTCTAAGCACTTTGTGCAAATTGTCAACGTCGTGCGTCCTTCTACGCATACGTGCAACAACAACAACAGCAACAACCTCGGCAACAAACCCATCAGCAGCAACAACCTCGGCAACAACAATGTGGCAACAAAGGCTTCAGGTTATTGCATGCATTTTAATTAGTAGACAAGCCAAGTGGGCTGCCACTGTGTTGCACTGTGCCACTGTGGTATCCACATATGCATGCCACGTATCTAAAGAAGAAGATGAGATACTATAAGCGAGGGCGGTAAGTAAGAGAAGTAACATAAAAAGAGACGAGGAAGAGGAAGAGGAAGAGGAAGAGGAAGAGGAAGAGGAAGAGGAAGAGGAAGAGAAAGAGAAAGAGAAAGAGAAAGAGAAAGAGAAAGAGAAAGAGAAAGAGAAAGAGAAAGAGGAAGAGAAAGAGAAAGAGAAAGAGAAAGAGAAAGAGAAAGAGAAAGAGGAAGAGAAAGAGAAAGAGAAAGAGAAAGAGAAAGAGAAAGAGAAAGAGAAAGAGAAAGAGAAAGAGAAAGAGAAAGAGAAAGAGAAAGAGAAAGAGAAAGAGAAAGAGAAAGAGAAAGAGAAAGAGAAAGAGAAAGAGAAAGAGAAAGAGAAAGAGAAAGAGAAAGAGAAAGAGAAAGAGGAAGAGAGGTAGAGTGGTAGAGAGGAAGAAAGGAAAAGAGGAAGAGAGGTAGAGAGGTAGAGAGGTAGAGAGGTAGAGAGGTAGAGAGGTAGAGTGGTAGAGAGGAAGAGGGGAAGATAGAAAGGAAGAAAGAGAGGAAGAGAAAGAGAAAAGAAATGTAAAAAAAATTATTTATGGTTAAAAACCGCAATTATATTTTGGACGTATTAATCTTTTTCATCGTTACTATAGATAGTTCAAGTACGCCTCATCAGCTATGGCGATAGGTTAAAATGATGCATGAAAAACAGCTAAAAAACGCAAATCATTTGAATGATGAGAAACGATGCGTATGGAACTTCAAACTAGACAATGACATATGAACCGACTAACGGGCCCGCAAACGTGTCCAATTCACAAAGCAAACAAATAAACTGTCCAAATTGGCAGCGAATGAGAGCGAGAGAGAGAGAGAGAGGAGGTCCTTTTCAGCACAATTCAAGTCCTTTTCAATCTATCATTCTGCCCTCGCGGTTGGCAATAGCAGCCGCCCCCGCACCGATTGCGTCTCTCATGCCCAGGAGGCGCTCATTCGACCCGTTGCCGCCACGTTCTGCGCTAGTTTCTTGTATTTATTTTTAAATTGTTTCGCACACACATAAACAAACACACACACACGCAAAGATGTATATATACACACACATCAGCAGCTAAAATCTCCAATAAGATACGGTGGGACGTATACCGTTAGCAAAACAAGCTGAACATATTGTTCATATTTCTTTAATATTGATCAAATATGATTTTGAGACTTGGTTTTTTAAGCGTTACTCGAGAACTTTAAGAGCTAAAGACATCAACTTTTATATGTATGCTCTATTATAATATACGCAGCTTATTAATCTAACAATTTTTGTATATCTAAGCTTTATGTATAAATATAAATATAAATATAGCTCGAGAACTTTAAGAGCTAAAGTCATCAAATTTAGTATGCGTGCTATTATGGAGTATATCTATATCTATATATCTAACTGTAGCCCTGCAAAACTATTCGATATTTTCGATATTCTGAAAGAAAAAATTCGCTACTATCAATACTATCGTCAAAAAGTGAATTGTATTTATAGATCTCATGCAAATTCAAAACTCTTATTATTAACTTATTAAATTATATTCAGTAAAAACAAATAAAAACATAAATTTATAACTTAAATCAAACAGTAAACTCAATATGCATGTACAAAATATATACAATTATACAGTTTTTTTGAGTTGAGCAGTCTGTTTCGCTGTAGAAACAAAAGCAGTTCCACATGCGTTGCTTTTAGGGAAGCTATTCTATTACACATTATTTGTCCAACTTTTTAGAACGTTCCTTCTGATTCCGTTGATCTGGCTGGAATAAAGAACATGCTTAGCTATATCTGAAAATATGGAAATGTTATTACTTGTTTTGCGCGCAATCATTATCTGATTATATATGTAATTACATACTTGACAATATTAAAGGGAATCAACTTCTTCAGGAGAATGCTTAATAGCAAAATATTAACACCAATAACACTTAAACTAATAAAATCGTTTAATTTTAGTCGGATAGTGTTAAATTAACAGAAATCTTTTGCTCACCTAAATTTTTTACTATTAATTAAGTCAAATTAACATTATTTTATAACTATCGATAGTGAAAAACCTCGATAGTGAGCAGAAAAGGCAAAAATTCCATGTACCAATAGTGCCATCGATAGTTTTGCAGCTCTACTAGCCTGTATCTGTAGAAGGTAGCTAACTACATATATCCTAGTCAAAGCTATTATTTATGGTACAAAAAGCGTATTTATTTGTATATCAGCCTAGTACATATTACTATCATAACTTATTTACTACTATTTATTTCTTATGATTTATTTATGTCACAAATTTTTTCCATTATGCCTACAGTGCACGACGATAACGCGGCGTTTGCGCCATGTGACTTGAGCTTGTGTTTGCCATTGTGTGCTTTTAAATGTGTGTGCATGTGTGTGTGTGTGTTTGCACAGTGTGTATTGGTGTGGTATACAACAACAACAACAACAACAGCGAAAAATCTGTGTAACGCGCATCTGTCAAGCAACCAAACGCCCCACGCATGTCCCTGTGTGTCTGCCTGTGTGTGTGTGTGTGTATTTGTGTGTGTATGTAAATGTCCTTGAGTGCTTGACGGATGACATTCATAAACGTCACTTCAATTACCTCCACGCGCCAACGCCGACCACCGCCGACGCCGTAGCCGCAAAAATAAAAAGAAAAAAAATTTTGTAAAGTCAGCTAAAGTTAAAGAATTTTCCGTTTGTTTTCCTTTTTTTGGCTACGGTTTTTTTTTGTTTTGTTTTTCTTTTTAAATTTTTATTTTATTCCATGCATGCAACGTAAACTATTGAAGCATTTGAAAGAAGACAAATGATGGGGACCAACAAATTTGCTGGGAGCTCTAACAACTAACTGAGGTGCTTTGAATCACTCGAAGTTTCGGGTGGAATACAGTTAAGAGTATTGGAGAATAGTAAGTAGAAGATTGTATCTAAGTAGGAGTGCTTTGCTAGGGCGTATTTAACCTGGAGATGGCAAACAGCTGACGGAGCTTTTCCTTTTTAAAATTTAAAAACAAAATTGTTTTCTTAAATAACTTTTGAGCTGATCCCAATGGAATTTGTAGAGCTTTAAAAAAATTGTTAGTTTACTATATATATAGCATGTAGCATTTAGCATATATATATATAGCACCAGCTTCCCCGACAGACTTCGTTATGTTAAAAGTTATTGGCCCGTCAAATCGCTTTGTATGGGAAAAGAAAACTGTTAATTTTCTATTTCCATAAAAACCTTCATTGCACCTTTACATAAATATGACAAAAAGAATTAGGCGATTTGGTCGAGCCGTTCTCGGCGGTTCATTTTTATTTATATATAGATAGCTGACCCGGCAAAACTACGTGCCTCCATATTTTATATAACCCTTCCAGTAAAACTATTGTTCGCTTTTTTTTTTTTTTTTAATTCTAATTTTAATGACAATCAGTTGAACGGGGCAGAAGTTGCTACCCTGTAGCGCCACCTGGTGGCGAGTGGCATCAATGAGCATATGGAAAAATACATATGTATATATAACAATTTTCATAATAATTGGTACAGTAGTTTTTGAGTTCATCGATGACATACAAACAAACATTCATTTTTATATATATAGATACCAAAAAGAGGGCTTAATCATTGTCAGAAGTTTTACATTTTAGTGGAAGATATAGTAAAGTATTTTGAAAATGAAAGCGCAGCTCAAGAAAACTTATCGCTTTTTATGCTCCAAGATTCAATTGACATGATAGTAAACTATATACACAACATTATAGACACAGAATCAACTAGCAAGCTGGAAAATTGGTTTGCTGCCTTTGAGTAAAAAAGATTCATATAACTTTTGGAGTCTCTTGGCTTTATAGAACTTATATTTTAAATACTAATTTACGAGCTTAAGTTTCTGCATTTTTGGAAACATATTGACAGGTAGGTAAAAGATTGGCTTTAACTTTCTCAACATTTAACAATTTTTCATAAAGTTGGTTAAGGAAAATTATTTTCAAGTTGGTGATTTACAGAAGCAATCCTCTTAGAATCATATATTTTACTCTATTTACATAATAACAGTAGTACAATTGAATGATCAATAAAGTGAATATGCAAATCTAAGTATCAACTGTAACAATCTAATTTTTTTCCTTAAATTATAATTGAAACCTTGTTTTAAATATATATTTTTTTATTTTTATAAAATTGTTTTTACTATACCAAAATGAAATACCACTTCCATATCGAAATTTAATAAACATAAAACATTTTCCATGGCATTTTCTGATTACATACATACATATATAACAACACAATTAATATTTCATAAAATATTAAATGAGTAAAAATAAAAAAACTATAGTCATGGATATATACAAAAAATTAAAATATACAAACTTCAAATAAAACAAATATAAATCTTATTTAAGTTTCTATTTCATGCAAAACTAGATTAAGTTGCCACTAAACGTAGCAGAAAACTTGTTCAAATAAAACATACAAATTTTTTAGTAGACAAAAAAGTTTCTCTTCGAGCACTTAATATATGAATATAATATATGTATTCTATAGATTTTTTTTAAGTCCTTCCTTAAGCTTTCTTAGTATGAGATATATTATATAATTTGTTTCTTTTTAGCGATTTATATTTATATTAGATAAATCTTAAAATTTAAAAGCATACTTTTTGGAGTAGCAAAAAATTAAGATACGATTGAATTGATTTTTATAATATTTAACAGAAAAGAATTTTTCCATGTCCCTGAGAGTCAAAAGAGCAGTTGATCTACATTGTGTAGCCCATATCTGGCTCTACGGTGTGCAGATATGGGGAATAGCTGCAAAATCGAACTACAAGCGATTGCAAGTTCCACCGAATTGAGCCATGCGTCAAATGACGAACTGTCCATGGTATGGGAGCGGCTCTACCCTTCATCTAGACCTGAATCTACATACAGTGAAGGAGCAGATAGGAAGGCACACTAGCAGATGCAGTGATAGACTGATAGACTCCCTGCCAGGACCTGAGACGGTTAAAAAGATGGGGTTTTGCCAAAACTATTGGTTAAATATAAATTCCTCCTCTATAAGAGAAAACAAAATAAAAAAAAACGAAAGAATTATATAATAATATATAATTTGAAAAGAACTTATTAGTTTTAATATTAATATAAATTTTAATAATATTTTTTTTAGATAAATGCGATTATTTACCAATTAAAATAAGTGCGCTAAAAATAAGTAATTTATTAAAGCTTTAATTAATTAATTAGTTAAATACAAAGAGCCCCAATCAATTTATCAGTCAAGACATATATATATCTATATATATAAATCATATGAATCATTACTGAATTATGTGATGCGCAGTAAATTTGTGTTTGCCCTTAATTAAATACAGCTGGTTAATTTGTCTCATAGTTTTCACAATTTTCCAGCTTCGATTTTCTGATTTTATTTTTGTTTTTTTCTTCTTTTTGTTGTTGTTTTCCACAAATTAAGCGCATTGATTTTCACTCGAAATCATGAAAAAGGCAGCTGCCCTGCAAACAGTTATGTGAGTGTATATGTGTGCGTGTGTGTGTGTGTGTGGATGGAGAGGCATTGATAGGGGACAGAGGCTAGGGCTGTGCTCATGCTTCGCCTCGCTTACACTTGTCCTTTCAAATTTGTCCTTTTTCTCAAATGTGAAAAGACGCATAATGTCCTTTTACTTGTTTCTCTGCTGCTCCTCCATCTCCTCTTCTTCTTCTTACTGCTGCTGCTGCTGCTGCTTTTCTCGTTGATTTTTCTTTCATTTTTATTTTTATTTTTGTTTCGCTTTTGTTGCTGCTTTTGCTGTTGTTGTCGTTGTCGACATTTCGCCTCGGCGTCTGTCACGTTACACGCCCACCGCCCACATTTGCTACTTGTAAATTATTTGCATTAGTAGCCACTTGTGCCTTTGTGTGTATGAGTGTGTGTGTGTGTGTGTCCTCTCCATGTGCGTGAGTGTGTGTGCGTTTAGTTGCGCTTGGCCTGCTCGCAGGCAAAGCCTGCCCAAGTTTCTGCACCCCTCTCTCTCTCTCTCCCACTCTCGTTGCCCACCCTTTATCTTGCCACGCCCCATGACCGCCTTTGTCCACAGTTTAGCAGCCCGTAGAATTCGCTTGCTCTGCTGCGTGTTTGTTTATACATATATATAAATATATATGTATATATATATATATATACATATGTATTCATATGTATATATATGTATATTTATATGTGTGTGTATGCACATTGAAATTTCCATTTTTGTTGTTGTTGGCACTCGTGGCTGCCCTTGCTTGCGATTTGTATACCCTGTAAGTAGTGTGTGCAGGAAAAGAGGTAGGTTCATATATGTCATATGAAGTAACAATGGGAAGAAGATACTTGGACTTACGAGTAAATTAGATCATCAAGCTACGTCAGATTATCTATATATCTAAAAAAAAAAGAAAAACATATAATAAATTATTTATGAATCAAGACTATAATATACTCTATATTTTAGATGATTTAATTTTATTTAATTTTTAATTTTAATAAATGATATAGAATATTAGGTAATATAGAATTAGTTTAATTTTTGTATTCATTTAAATTAAATTTAATTTATTTTATAGACTCTTTTTTTTGTGATCTAACTCGACTTGTTTATGAAATGAGCGATATTTATTCAAGACTATAAACGGACTTACTCAAAACTTGCAAACTCTATTAAAAAACTTATGCATATAATCTTATTCTATCTGTCTCCCTTCTCTGCTCTCTGTCTCTCATTTTTTGCTAATTATTCTTCTAGAAAATTATCTTTACAGCTAATATTAAACCTTTCCGTAAAACATTAAGTAAGAGTGCTCTACTAGGGATTACTCAGATATACCAGATACCCTGCCCAGCTGCTGTTTAAATCATTCTTCAATTCTTGTACATATTCATACACAGAAATACATACACACACATAAGCATCCGCAGACTGCTCAGTTCCTGCAGCCTCAACTCTTGTTCTTTCTACAGCCTCCACTATAGGAAATAGGTTCATTGAGCTTCGGTTCTAGTTATATGATCTAAATGAAATTTTAAGGCCAGAGATATGATATCGAAATATGTGCTGTGCGAATTGTAGGGTGCAAGGTAAGGCAATGTATTTTTTTACTATTACAGGTAAGACTTAAAGTCAAGATCAAAATCCAGTAAGTCTTGCGAGTGAAGAAATATGTGTATATAACAAAGCACAAAACTCTACAGTTAAAAAAATTTATTTTAAATTTTGCCATTCAAATGAGAACAAACGGAGGGACAGGCAGACGGCAGATGGACGGATGGACGGACATGAGTACATCAACTCAGGTTACAGACAGGATCAACATGGAGTTACCCTTAACTTTTCACTCTAGCCAAGTCTACTTAATTACCTAAAAAAAAAGTGGTCCATATCATATATATAAATATACTTTTAAGTAATTTTTTATTCATAAATAGTCATATAATGAAAGTTAATAACCAATGAATTACAGGGCATCTTATAGTCAATCATCTGACAGTCTTGTCTTACTTTTATTTGTAGTTTTTGGCCCGGTTTGAGCCTGCACTTAAATTAACTGATTGCAACATTCTATACAGCTTTTTATGCCTTGTTGCGTTTCTGTTGTGGGGTTTTTCTTCTTCTGCTCCTCTTGGTTTTGGATATTTCGTAGCGCCCCATGGGAGTTACAATTTGAGTGGCTAGTAAATGCGGCTACTACTCTAGCCCTTACCTAAATATATCTGCCCCCCTCATGCCTTCAATGGAAAAGTTTTGCAGCGCAACACTCGGCGTATACGCAATTTTTTGTTTGTTTCTTTGTATAAATACGTGTATTAAGCCAAAGATGCATTAAACATGGGCTCAGACAGCGGCTAATTGTGTGTGGCCAAGAAAAGAGATAGCTAATATAAGAGAGAGAGAGAGAGAGAGAGAGAGAGAGAGAGAGAGAGAAGAAACGTGTGTGAGAGAGGGAGAGCGCTGTATAATTTTCTGGAATTGTTTGCTCAAAGGCAAGGATTTAAGCATGTGGCTCAAGTGTCTGGTAATTATGGGCATGTATGTGCACACTGACTAAAAATACACACGCACACAAACACACATTAACACACATATACAAATATACAGCAGTCTGTTTAGCTTGGGCTTGCTATAAAGTTGATAAGCTCTTTTTCTCTGTTTGTGTGGTTAACTGCGCTGATAAACTGTCTTTAATTTTGGGACAGGGTAGCTGGGGAGGTAGTTAGGAATATAGACCCTGGTGTTTACAAGCCCAAAAAAATAAAATAGATATGCAAATTGAAATGATCTGGCTGTAGCAGCAGACACAAAGGCAAAGCATTTGCTGAACTAGAAAGCGAGCATTAGACTGGGAAATAAGTTAAGCTAGTGCTAAGCCTTGATGATTATTCTGCTCTGGATAATAAGTGGATAATAATGTTAATGGTATTCCATTCTCACTTAAATATAATCACCTAATAAACTGCTATTTTCAGGGTAATAATGCTAATACTTGACCTTTTAGCTGATATGAACAGATATTATGGAAGAATTTAAGAAATTTTGTAAAGTTCTAAGGAAACAGAACAGAAAACAGAAAAAAGATTAGTTTAAATAAATTAAGATAAAAGTATATAAAGTAAAAAATAAAATCAAAATATGCAAAAAACTAAAATAAATTTAGACAAAAGTATATAAAAACCAAAAAAGAAATTCGGAAAAAATTAAAAAAGGTTGTTCAGAAAGTATATAAAAAACAAAAAATAAATTAAAATAAGATTGAAAAAGCAAATAAAAAAATTTAAATAAATTAAAAAAAAGCATATAAAAACAAAAATTGTTATTTTTTTAAATTTTATTTAATTTTTTTTCGTATATATTTTTTTTTTCATTTACTTTCTTAATACTTATTATTATAACATACACAAAAAAGACAAAAGTCTTAAAAATAAAAAACATTAAAATCTTACATACAAAAACAAAAGATAATAATACCCTTTCATATAATTAGATAAGCTAAGATACAATAATAAGATGATAAAGTATATAATAGTATATGTATATATAATATACATATAGTTTATATAGATAGTCAGAAAAATAGAACAATAAATATACTTATTATTAATCTATATTAGAGCTAAAACTTCTTCAATTTAATAAATAAGTTCAATAATTTATTTTTGAGTCGTGAACACTTCAGTCACTTGTTCAGTTAGTTCTTCAGTTCATGAAAAGTATATACAGTCAAATCCCGATAGGTCGAAATGGCAAGGGGATCAGATGAACTTCATTTCTTGAATAGAAATTCGAACGAATTCTTTTCAGAGAGTCAGCACTTTTTATGAATTATTGAGGTTTTCGATTTAGCGGGGGACGAATTATCGGGATTGGACTCTACTATTTAGTCAATCATAATTTATGATTAACAACGGAATTGGTCAAGAGACCTAAAAGTTCATGGACAGCAGAATAGTTCAATGGAATATACTTATATTTAATGAACTAGTGAATCATGAACGATTGAATAAACAAATAAACTGGGCCATGTTCACTTTTCACTGAATCAGCTCAGTTGCTCATTTTAATGACTAGTTCAATTGAATTTTTTTCTTAATAAGTATATATGTTATGTAAGTTTATAGACAGACTGGCTTGACTTACTATTCGGGGATGGCTCGTCTTAACATTCCAATTCTTATTCAGTTTTTTTTCAGTTTTTTTGAAAAGCAGTTAGAAGAATTAAAACTTTTGTAGATTTTCCTCATCTTTATATTCCGATAATTTATTATTTTTAGTATTATAAATAAATTATTAGTATTAGTATTAGTTTTATAAATATTTATCAATATTTTTGATGTCAAAACTCTGTTTGAATTTCAATCTTAAGTTTTGCAAGTAAAATTTGGAAAAAAATCTATTTTCAGTTACTCATTTTACCACAAGCAAAGTTTGTCAATAAGAAAAAAAATCTAAATGTAAAAAAATGGTAGATTAAATCATATTACACGGCTATTACAATTAAAGATCTAAATCTAAATATAATAAAGCCCACCTGGTTAATCGGATGGTAATTAGTAAAAATAAAGGAAGCTGCTGGAACAGAAAACAATTTGCATAAACCAAAGAAATTGTGCCTAAAATGGAGGCAGATCTAAAAATAAGATTTAGTGAGTGGAGCTGGGTGGTGTTGAGGGTGGTAGCTGTGGTTTCTTTAAGCCAAAATAGGAAGTTCAACCAACCATGTGGGGGTACGCTGTGGTCCTACCCTGCTTCTCCTCCTCCAGCTCTCCTCAACCCCAGACGCAGCGATTTATCAAAGTTCATTGAAATTGTGCGCCGCCTCGAGTCGAAAAAGTATTTGTCCTTGGGTAGTTCTTTGGGGGGGTTGGGCAGGCATGGCAATGTCCTTGCCACTGACTACGTCATTCATTAAAATGTGTTTGCAGCTCGTAAGTTTTTGGCGCATTAAACAGCATTGAGCTGTCAGCCGTACTACAATCCAAACAAAGTGCCATAAAAGCCAGTCACACGGTCAGAGTGCAAAACTTTCTCCACATCCCTCGCCGTCCACCCACTGGCACACCCCCTTTAACTGATTTATGATTGCGTATGCTGAGAGCTAATTCCGAATGCCGCATCCTTCAGCAAATGAAAAGTCAATACGCCACATTTGATTAATAATCATATTATATGCTTTATTAAGCATCCAGACAAAACAGCTCAGAGCTCGAGCGTGGCAAAAGAGGGCAGAAGAGGGTGGCTCAGCAGTTTGTATACCCTCTACTAATGGTTAAAGGGCATGTGCTGAAATTAATTTAGATTAATTTGTCACTAAATTGCCAAGGCATATAGTCAATTGGATGATCTATCATTCAAGACCAAACAGAGATTTATATGAGAAATAAAAATTGAATAATCATGATTTATAAACAGATAACAGTGCTTTCTACGAAATAAAATGGTATTGAGAATAGAAATGGTTAATGAGGATGTGAATGAGAATGAGAATGAGAATAATAATAATAACAATAACAATAACAATGACAATGACAATGACAATGATAATGACAATGACAATGACAATGACAATGACAATGACAATGACAATGACAATGACAATGACAATGACAATGACAATGACAATGACAATGACAATGACAATGACAATGACAATGACAATGACAATGACAATGACAATGACAATGACAATGACAATGACAATGACAATGACAATGACAATGACAATGACAATGACAATGACAATGACAATGACAATGACAATGACAATGACATTAACATTAACATTGACAATGAGAATGATAATGACAATGACAATGACAATGACAATGACAATGACAATAACAATGACAATGACAATGACAATGACAATGACATTAACATTGACAATGAGAATGATAATGACAATGACAATGACAATGACAATGACAATAAGAATAATAGATTCACCAATCTATCTTATCTATCTATATGTTATTTATTAATATCTATGTATCTCTTTTTTATTTAATAATAAAAATATTAGCTTGATGTATTTACGCTAAGTCCAGCTAGCTATATCAATTATGGCGCTTCATGTTAGAATATTTCCACAACAGATTGACCTCTGAGTAGTTTATTAAAAAGAAAATTGCGAACAAACAGCTTTTGTTTGAGCTATTCGCCTTATTCTAAGCCTGGGCTTTGGGCTGCAGGCATTTTGTTCTATGGACAGACTTCTCCACTTGTCTGCAGTTTGTCTGTCTTTTTTTTTGTTACGTCTTCCATCTATTGTTATATAACTCTTTTGTTTGGCCACAGTTGACTTGAGCCATTTGTTTGGCTGGCTGAAGGCATTTATATATACAAATATCTTTATCATCTGACAAGTGCAGACAGCGCTGTGTCCTGGCCCAAGGATGTGGCTACAACTCCCTGTATCTCATGCCTCGCTTTTACTTTTGTTCTTTCTCTTTTTTTTTGGGTCTGCCCACAAATTATAATTACAAATGATATATTTTGGCGTTTTTATTATGAGACTGTGCATAAAATAAATGATCTAAATGCCTATTAGAGCTCACTTCTATGACAAACGTGCAAAACTTTGCCCCGCCTGGTTGCTCCTCATTTTTTCTCTCTGCCTGTCATACCCTAGAAAGTAGACAAACGTGTAAATTGTTGTGAAACTTGCTAGTTCAAATAAATAAAATATATTTTATATTATACATATATTCTAAATCAGACTAGTTTTTTATAATATATAAAATAAAGCTTTCTAATAATTTACAATACCAATTTGTTTTGATATGGCAAATGCTGGCTTTAGTTTTTATAATAAGAAATACGTTCCAATTATTCACATACCAAATTTCAGAATGATAACTCAAATAGTTCCTGAGGTATAAAGGTAAACATATGTATAAAGACCTATTTTAAAAGTAAAATTTAGTATTATAAAAATTTTTATAAAATATTATACAAAAGGCAAATTATTAATTAAAAAATCTACTCTTACTAATTTTCAAAGTCTCTATTATTATTTTATATTTAATAGTTAAACTCCCTGTTAAAGTAGGGTATAGCCAGTGCGTTGTCTTAAGTTTCGTGCGTAAATTCTTCTTCTTTTCTTATTTCTATAAATATTTGATATGGCGAACTGGGGCTATCAATGGACTGGAGGGAATGATATGGGGAGGGGATGGGGACAACAAAAAGAGATAGAGCCAAAGGGGGCCATTCACGACGTCGCATTGTTGTGCGTAGAAATATCTAAGCTATGCGGCGTACCGAACCGGGCATAATCAAAATACAATTGTGCGAGGATGTGCGTATATGTTTGTATGTGTGTGTACTTATGTGTGTGTATGAGTGTTTGTGTGTGACTGTTTGTAAGTGTTGTAACGCGTGCACAAATTTATATTTTTTTATGTGTGTGCTGCTGCTACTGCTGTTTGTTTGGCAGCAGACTCTACCTGAGCCAAGCAAACGCTCTTCGTTCTCTGCTAAAAGTTTGCTATAAACTGGAAGGCAGAGCGCAAAGAGTGGCAGAGAGAGAGAGACAATTAAAGAGCTGGCTAGCTAAGACAAACTGAGAGTGTGAGGGAGCTAATATTAAAGCATTCAAAATGCCAGAATAATAAATTAATTAATTATAAATTGAAACAACACCAAAACCAAATGGCACATAAAGTAAGTGAGTAAGAGCGTGATAGCGGGAGAGCAAGAGAGAGTGGGAGAGCGTGGCCAGTCTGCAGCAATCAAGCTCAGCTCCTGTGCAAAGCGCGCAGCTGGAAGTAGACGAACAGAGCTCGTGTGCGTTTCGTTTCGGCTCGGTTCGTTTTTGTCCATTCGGCTTTGGCGCTGTGGCCCCGAGACTCGGTGCTGCTCTGCTGGCTGGCCAAGGAGCCAAAACGTTTTCGTGCGCTGCGCTGACAACATCCACGCAGGACCAATAAGCGGACGGTGCGTTAAGCAGTAAAAAAGAAATTCCCATGTCTGTGTGTGTGTGTGCAGAAACTTTTAATCGTGTGTGTTGAAAATTGATTGCACTTTCAAAAAATACAACAAAAATGTAGCCCGAAAAACGGAATGGAATGAAAAGCCAAAGCGAATGGCGATAAGTAAAGCGAAATTGAAATTTGTGCCAGAAAATTGAAGGCAGAGTCAAATTTTATATAATCAAGCAATAAAAATGACAGAGCGCTCGCCTGTGCTTGTGTTTGTGTGCGTGTGTGTGTGTGAGTGCAGAAATGTTAATACCATTGTATCAAATGTACTTCTGTATATATGTGTGTGTGTGTCTGTGTTTGGGTGTGTGTGTACGTGTGCGTGTCTTCTCGTGCCTTCAGGCCTTTCATAAAGAGGTCAAAACGTTGCTTTCGTTTTTCTACGCTTTTTTGCAGTGTGCAAAGACACCAAATTTAACGGGCAGCCAAATACAAGAAAGTAGAAAAAGAAACAAAAAAGTAGGCTGTACGATATTCCGTTCTTTTGTGGCACCGCCCCGCTTAAAGCTGCCCAAATGATATAATAGTTGGTAAAACTTGAGAACGACTCAAAAGAAGCGCAGCTTTAACGGTAAACTGTAGCAGTTGTGTTTGGAAGAGATAGACGAAAAAGAGAGAGAGAGAGAGTAGGCATGTATAAGACCTACTAATTGCACATTTTTATGGCATACTTTTAGCTGTCGCAATTAATGTTAAGCACAGTTATTTTTTGTGCTCAGCAAACTGTGTGTGAGAAAGAGAAAAATAACGGAATAAACGGAATAACGGCTTAGCAAAAAACTGTTTTTATAATTTGCTACCTAGGCAAAAAGACAGTGGTGCAAGAATTTCGGCAACTGCGAGCTCGTATAAATATAATAATTTGCAGAGCTCACTAATTGGAGTGCTAAGCGAAACAAAAATGAAATTTAAAATAAAATAAACTTATTATATTATTAAAGATATTTTTGAAAATAATATAAAAAACATAAAATTTTGAAGTTGAATAATACAATTTAAATATATTAAAACTAAACTAACTAAACGAAAATAAATCTATTAAAACTATATTTATTCTAAATTGCTAAAGAAAAATCTAAGAATATAAAGTGTATAAACCCTAACTGAAGTCTTATAATGCATAACTTAAAGAAAAATAGCGTTTTGCATATTGAGTTACCTACAACTAATTAAAATGGGTCTTGTACGATCTGAAAGACATTTAAAAAACATAACTATTGAAACTTTAAATTTTCCGAGGTTCAGGTTGTATTATTGTATATTATTTTTATTTTTTACAACACTGTCTTTATTATTGTATATTTGTTTAACTTACATAGAGTATTCTTAGGATTGAAACCACCAAAAGTAATTTATAAATGCGCTCAAAACTATGCTGCATAAAGTTGGATAATTCTGAACTCTTGTTCAAATCGTTACGATTCTTAGCTTTATCAAACAATATAAAAATATATGTTTTTAATATACCATAATATATTTCGGCAGCAATGCAGACAAGTCTAGAATTTTATCAGTTGTATGTGAAATTATGTAAATGTAAAAGTAGACAAAAAATAGAAAAAAAATAGAATGTTACGCAATTTGCAGCGAAACAAAATTTGACGCAGCTCTAGAGAATCAAATGCCATAATTAATAATAGTGCTCACAGAGTCGGAATTCCTGGCTAAGCTTTGGCCTATGGCTAAAAATACTACAAAACAGAAAGAAGAAAAAAAACACACACAAGCGCTAGCTGTAAAAAATGCGAGGCTCAAAAGCACACAAACACAAATAAAACACACACACACAAACATCTAGAGAGTGAGGGGTGGGGGTAGGACATTAGCGGCAGCTACTCAAAGCATAACAATGAACGTAACCGCACATAGAGCCCAGAGACAGCCACAAGCAGCTACATAAAAAAATGAAGCAATGAGCGAAGGAGACAGCGAGAGAGTGGGTGTGTATGTGTGTGTGTTACCTACTAAACTAAATGAAAGTAAAAATTGTAAGCGTAAGCTAAAACAACAAACACAGCAGCAGCAGCGGCAGTAGCAGCGGCAGCAGAAAACGAAAGCAATAACAGAAACGTGAGCAGCGATAAGAACGCTGAGATAAGCAGCAGAGCGTGTAAGCAGGCAAATAACACAAAGAGAGGACGAGAGAGAGAGAGAGAGAGATGAAGAGAGTGAGAACCGGAGTGAGAGCCGAGTGTGCATGGGCTGCGCTTGTAGAGAGCATGCAAATTTTCTAGTTGAACTTAAGCTGGCGTGCAAAAACCGTTTGACTAACTTTAACTGTTTATCGTCTGCTCTCTCTCTTTTTTGCAGATTTAACAGCTCGTGCAAGTTCAATGTAAATGCGAAAATGTAAACAATAGCAACGCACGCGCAACAACAGAAACAACAACAGCAGCTATAATAAAAATACTCTGCCATAAACTGGATCTGACTGCCTTCCAGCTGGGAACCGTTGTCGTATCCCTTCCAGTGGGGCCTGCAGCACACGGCCAGCGACGCTAACAGCGCCACAACAACGTCAGCAGTGCTGTCCTGCTAGTCGTGCTGTGTGCTACACTGGCAAAACTCAGGGAAATTTTTCCACAAGCACACATACACACACACACAACACACAATCACACGCACACACATACGCACACAGCGTTGCTTTACGTTTGCCAAAAAAAGAGAAAAGGAACACACATACCTTCACATGGCCCGGCCAGGAGCCGTCATCAAATACGAACGCAACGACAACGTAGTGGAAATGCTGCGGCCAGCGTCAGCGTCAGCAGCAGCCGCAGCAGCAGCAGCAGCAGCACCAACAACAACATCGACAACAAGAGCAAGTTGCTTGTCTAGTGTGTTGCTGTGTTAATTGTTATTTATGTATAGTAGTGTATATAAATTTGTGTGATATTGCAACAACAATGCAAAAGCATAGCAGCAAATAACCGAGAACGAGCAAGAAAGAGAGAGAGAGAAAGAGAGGAAGAGAGAGGGAGCGAACTGTTTTAGACGGCACAGAGAAGTCAAATTAAAAGAAAGAGAAAAGCGCAAAAAAAAAGAAGTTTCAGCAAACACAAACAACGACAACAAACGGTTTTGCAACAACAACAACAACAACAACAACAGTAACAACATTTAACGGGTCCAATGTTGCAGCAAACAACATGCAGCAAACAACAATGGCAACAGCAACGAGAAGAAGAAGAAGAAGAACCAGAACAACAGCAACAAAAACAACAGCAGCCACTGCAGTTGCAGCAAGAGCAACAACAACAACCAGCTAAAGCTACAAGCTGCAGCAACATAGTGCGCCTTGGCAACATGGGCCTTAGCAACATGCTGCCAGCCAGCAATAGCACAACAACAACGATAGATTTCAACAGTCGCCGGCGACGCGGTCGCCTACGAGCCGCCCAAAAATGTTGCCAACAAGTGCCAGCAACAAACGCAAATGTTGCTTATACACAACAACAACAACCAAAACAAACGAAACACCATGCAAAGCTTTTGTTATCAATAATGTGCGCGTACATTGTCGATTGTGTAAATATTTTAAAACGCTTAGTATTATTAACATTAACAACAACAACAACAACAACAAAAAGAACAACTAAAAAAAGTAACAACAACAACAGCAACCGGCACGCCCATGGGCGTAGTCAGCCGCTATGCTGCTTAATGCTGCTGCTGCTATTCTTCTGCAGCGTCCAGGCCCACAAGCCCAAAAGCGTGCACAAGCAACAACAACAAAATCAGCCGGCGCACAACAACGATGTCACGTTTAACAACATGGCCGACGTGCCGCCCACTTATCAAGTGAAATCATCGCAAACATCGAACGAGGACGAAGCCGAAATCCTTTATCAATCCGCCGAAATGTTTGGCGAGGAGGAGGAGGACGACCTAACGGATGGACGTGAGCCAAACGGCCGACAGGTGAACGAGGATAATGCGGCCAATCCACGCAGTATCAATGGTAAGTGCATTAGCTTTTCTATTTTTCGTAACCTCCCTTCTTTCTGAACCACGCTTTAAACTTGTCAAAGATGGAGTTTTTATTAGTGCAGAGAAATCGCAATGGAACATTCAGTTACAAGGATGAGAGTAATTTAGAGTCCCTGTAACTCGCTTGCTGACTAAATGTTTTTTTATTTCTCATCCAAGACGCTCTCTCAACAGCGTAGTCCTTAAGAAAGTAATCCCTAATTTGCCTTAAGCTGTGAAATCTACTAATATACGCAAGTATATTTAACATAGTTACTTGATAAGCAAAAAATATATATTTTACTGTAGAGTTGTGTCGTATCGTTCAGAAAAAGTTTGATTGAAACGCTTATTAAAATGAACTACTTCAGCAATTCAGTAAATATAATCTTTTACCAGTTCATGAGCAATACGTTCCATTGAGTTATTATTAAAATGAACTACTTCACCAATTCAGTGAACATACGTTTTCACCAGCTTATGAACTATTCGTTCCATTGAGTAGTTCTTAAAATGAACTGCTTCGCCAATTCAGTGAACATAACGTTTCACTAGTTCATGAACTACATTGATCTGTTATTAAAATGAACTACTTCAGCAATTCAATAAACATAATCTTTTACCAGTTCATGAGCAATACGTTCCATTAAGCTCTTATTAAAATGAACTACTTCAACAGTTCAGTGAACATAACGTTTCACTAGTTCATGAACTATACGTTCCATTAAGCTCTTATTAAAATGAACTACTTCACCAATTCAGTGAACATACGTTTTCACTAGTTCATGAACTATACGTTCCATTAAGCTCTTATTAAAATGAACTACTTCAGCAATTCAGTGAACATACGTTTTCACCAGTTTATGAACTATTCGTTCCATTAAGCTGTTTTTATTTTTAAAAAGAATTGCTTAGCCAATTCAGTGAACATAACATTTCACTAGTTCATGAACTACATTGATCTGTTATTAAAATGAACTACTTTAGCAATTCAATAAACATAATCTTTTACCAGTTCATGAGCAATACGTTCCATTAAGCTCTTATTAAAATGAACTACTTCACTAGTTCAGTGAACATAACGTTTCACTAGTTCATGAACTACATTGATCTGTTATTAAAATGAACTACTTTAGCAATTCAATAAACATAATCTTTTACCAGTTCATGAGCAATACGTTCCATTGAGGTATTATTCAAATGAACTACTTCACCAGTTCAGTGAACATAACGTTTCACTAGTTCATGAACTACATTGATCTGTTATTAAAATGAACTACTTTAGCAATTCAATAAACATAATCTTTTACCAGTTCATGAGCAATACGTTCCATTGAGGTATTATTCAAATGAACTACTTCAGCAATTCAGTGAACAGAACGTTTTACCACTTCCTGAACTATACATTCCATTGAGCTATTCAGCTGTCGATGTAAGAATCGATAATAAACGTCAAAATTGTATGTTTCGTTCATAAGCAGCTGAATAAGGGAATAAAATTAAGCAAGTAGTTCACGACTTGGAAATGAACTATTAAACTACATATTGATTTGGCTGTCATCAAGTTCAGCTGGAATAGCCAACTCTTATAAAGCATAAATATATTATTGAAGACGGTATTTATGACATGTCCTTGATCATGTCAACGGGCAAGGCACCTTCGATGACATGTCACTTAGGTCGTCATGTAAGCGTGTGTCAAGATATTCGAAGACGTCACCAATGAGCATGTCAACAAGAGCACAATTTTCATCTGGTATACTTACACCTACTCCCACACACACACGCACACGCACACACTCGCGCGCACAACAAACATGGCTTATGCGTGATTTGGCCTTTTGCCTGCGACTATGACTAATGGAATTTATATTTAAATGAGGCACATCGCGGGAGCTCTAAGGGGGAATTTGCTGTATAAGTGATTTATGCGACAGACGAAGTACAATTCAATCGAGGGATTGGATGGGCGGGAGACTGGAATTTCTCTCTCAACATCAAATTGAATTTGACTTGCATAGCTAACAATCCGAGAGCAAAAATAAAAATGTACATAAATGGAAAAATGCGTTACATGGGGCGTATGTGTGATATTATGAGATAACCATAAATTAAATCGAGCAGAGTGAATTTCAATATTAAAAAAAAACATACCTATGAGTTGGAAGAGGCGAAGCTATAATAAAATATTTATATAATATTTTAGGCTATTACAGGGATTACTTTAGATGCAGGATAGTACTTTGTAAAGTTAAAGTATATTGTTATAATGAAAAAAATCGAGTAATTGACATTAAACCTTACTGAATAGATATTATAATAAGGGTAATTATATAGAGAAAGTAAAACAAAATGTATATTTTTTTTATCAAAATATATAGTATATATATATTTCAATACCCTTGCATAAAGAGTGTATTAGTTTTGTTCCCAAGCTTGCGACGTACAGAAGAAAGCATCTCCGAATAAATAAAGTATATAAATTCTTGATCAGCAAGACGAGCTGAGTTGATATAGCCATGTTCGTCTGTCCTGCTGTGTGGATCAAGGAAATATCCTAGAGTAGTAAAACTACAGTGCTGAAATTTTGCACACAGGCTTCTTTCTGGTGCAGGCTTTGTATAGCTCAGAAAAATTGGAATCGGATGACTATATCCTATAGTTGATATAGGATGGATCGGTTTTAAGTATTGTTTTAGTAAGGAAAACTTCGGGGACTTAGATTATATTTTGGAATATAAACTCATGTATCCCACCCACCTACAAAAAGATATAGTATATATAGCCACTCTCACGTGGCGAATCGGTAAAAACTGTCTCTTCTATTTCCTATTTCTACAGTTTTACGCTTAGAGACTCAAAAACAAATACATTAATATTGAACTCTTCTACAAATTTATCAATATAATACATATTATGTGAGACGTGTAAATCAGAGAAGGCTATATCTACCTGTATAAGGTATTGTATTTTTCTACAAAAAGTGCCAAAAACATTTTTATATAGAGACTACTATAGTATAAGTAAAATATGAGGTAGTAAGCCAAAAGTATTTATATAAGTTATATTTTCAAAAGCTAAACATTTTATAAAAAATAGACATTTTTTTTTTATTTATCTGTTCTACAAAAGAAGTATTACAATCATTACAAGGATTTCTATGAAGAAAATAGAAGAAGCAGTTAGTTAAGCAAAAATTAATTTCAAATTAATATACAAATATTGTTCAAATGTAAATCATTTAATTTCACTTCGTATTTTCCGGGCCAAATACGAAAAAGTACCATAAACATTTATGAAAAATATTTTGCAGTTAAACGCTGCGTATACATAATATTTAATATGCCCTCGCAAGCTCATAAACTCGCCCATAAATTACGCATACGCAGCGTTTGCCAACATAAATAATTGAAGAAGCTTGAACAGCTGCTAACACACACACACACACATACACACACACACACACATAGAGACACACAGAGCTCCTCTTGAAGCCAACTGCATTTGTGCATTTGTTTTTGGTGGGCTCGAGGCAAAGTCAAGTTGGGCAAACCTTGTGCTCACCTTTTGTTTGGCCAACTGCTGCCACATAGCGCAATTTTGCTGTAACTTATTTTTATTTTTTTTCGGGACCAACAACAATTAAACACGACGTGGCACAATGTTTGCCTAGGCGTGCACACCCTGGAGCCATTTCTCATTTTAATGACTCAACCGAGCGCTGTCTCCCAGCCCGGCCCCGCCCACTCCCGCTGTGGACCCTATGTATATCCCTTTGCGGCCGTCTGTTTCGTTTTCTAGCTGTCTGCTGCACACACACTCACACACTCACACACACACACATACGTAGCAAAGTGGCTGACAACAAAAGAGTGGACTTAGACAAGCAGGCGGAATATTAAAGATACGATTTCCAGATGCTCTACATAAGTATAGGCGGAAAACAAGTCTGAGAGAAGATATCTTTTGTCTAATGTTTTGTCTAAGTTTATTGAGAGTTTTGGTTTTAATAATCTTAACATTAAATGCGTCAGTCAATCATCATTCAATCAGCCAATCAGAGGGAATTGATATTTGTTTTTCAAAATTTATATTACTTTTAGAAGAGTGAAAAATGATAGAGTAATTATAGTTTGAAGTGAAAATGTATGAAATTTTCATTTTATTTTTTCAGTCGCATATGTTTACAAACCCACCCAGCATTTTATGAAATTTGTAATCATATTCGAATCTTTTCGAATCCACTTTCTGATTATAATAGTCATACATGCTCTAGTTTTCTGATCATATATGACTGTTTTGTCGGGAGAAAATTGTACCCTAGCCGCAACTCCTCTTGATGAGCTGCTTATGAACCCTTCTTTTAGCAATTTCGACTCTTTTTTGAGTCGTATTTTCAATCGTACGCGAGTCTGTTTCTAGTCTTATTTTCAAGTATTTGCTTTTCCATAAATAAGAAATGTTTGAAGTTAGTTAAATTCGCAAGAATTTTATAATAAATTTTATATATGTACAAATAGACTTACCATGGTAAAACTATTTTAAAACAGTCTTAAAGAAGCATGGTGGCTAACACCCAACATTGGCTATTATTTCTGTTTAATTGTAACTGCTTATACTAGGTCAACAATTTTAGTTTTAGTAACAAGACAACTACGCTAAGCATATGCTAAGAGTGCTTATATTACTGATCTGTTGCAGCAGTCCAATATGTATATGTATAAACATAGTCCACAAATGTGTAAAACTCTTTAAATTTACATTTTACGCCTATTAGTTTTATACTACATTATGCATGTAGCTAAATGTGCCTTAATGGCTCGTTATGCTCTCCTGTGACCTCATGCAGGGACAGGGTAGCCAAAACACACACTCGCACTCACACACACACACACATGAGAAACTAGAAAGAAAATATTGTGCTGTGTGCTTTGGGGCGCAAATTGCAGTTGAGCTGCAACCGCAAAGCGACAGCAAATACAACTGAAAGCAAAGCTACTACAACAACAGATACTAAAAACAACAACAAGGACTCGTGCGCTGTAGTCTGTAAATCAAGCTTTAAAATTAACGCAGATTGCCGGAACAAGCGACGCTACGAGCAATTAACATGAAACCAAAAACCAGTCACAGAAAATGTCCAAAATAAAAAATAAAATGGCGAGCAGAGAAAAAAGAAAACAGCGTTCAACATAACTCAAACACACACAAATAAAAAGCTAGAGAGAGAGAGAGAGACAAGAGGAGGAGGAGGAGCTGGGCCAGCGTGAGTTGGAGGCGGGCGAAACATAGGTGCATGTGTGCAAACAGCAATGTCCATAAAAATAAGTACAAGTATCTTAGTCAAAAAATTTAACAGGAAATGGAGAAAAAATGATTTACTGGGCACTGCCCGACTACATGATCCTCTGAACAAACAATCTAGCTTTCATTTTTGTCATAAATATATGTACTCACACAGATACATACATACACACATGTGTTTAACCGTTTAATAGATACAATTATGATATTGAAACAATTGTTAATAAAAATGTTAGGCATCGAAAAAAGATTTCTAATTTCACTACAGTCTCTCCTACGACGCCATCTATTTCGTTTAAATGTATGTGTGCACCCGTTTAAAGCAAATGCATGCCCTTGATGCTTGCTTTTGCCAATTGACAAAATGTTTTCTTAAATAATTTCCGTGTTTTGAACAAATTTTAAGTATAGCTTCCTTTTATTTTATTGAATGCGCAATAATATTTAAAAAAGCTAAGTTTATAGAGATTGTGGATTTAGAAGTGAAAATTAAATTGATTTTGAAAAATGTAGAGGGGTATCTAAAATTAAAAAAAAGGCGAAATTGTATATTATACAGAAAAAACTAAGAGCAAAATTTTGTGACTTAAGCTTAAAAAATTTAAAAGATATGCTTTAAAACAGATTTTTGATTATATTTTTAACCGATTTCATGGAAACGGCAAAAGGTATCGATTATCTGAAACAAATTTGATTTGCTTGCTATATAAAAGCATATTCGTGTAATTTCAAGTCTCTAGCGCAGAATGGAATTGAAATAAAGATACTATTTAATAATACAGAAAAGTCGTTCTTACATTTAAAACGATATGTCTCTAAGAAGGCAGAGTATGCCACATTTTTTTGGCCAGCAGTGTATACATCAGGCTTACATATAAGTATGCACATATATAAATAGGTATGCTTGTGTGCGTATATATGTATGTGTGTATATAGAAATAAATGTGCATTGGACTGCTCGCAACGACCTTTGTTCGAAATGTTCGTGTCATTCTGAGTGTGTGTGTGTGTGTGTGTGTGTGTGTTTGTAGTATGTGTTTGGCTTTGCCTTGCTTTTGGCTTTTCTATTTTACCATCGACCCAAATTGCGCGCGCTGCTATAATAAAAAAAAACAACAACACACGCACACAAACATCAGTCTATAGCATACTTATGTGTGTGTGTGTGTGTGTTACGTACTCGCACGCTAACGTGACTGGTAACGACGTTTGTCGTGGGTGGCAAAAAGCGAAGAAGAAGCAGAAGCAGAAATCCACCAAAAAGCTCTGCAAAAGACCTCGACCCAAACGGCAGGCGGTCAAAAAAAAATATTTATATATATATATATATATATTTATACTATATATAAAAGGAGGAAATAGAAAAAATACAAAAGAGAAATATTAAACATAAGTATTTAAAAGGCAAAAAAGAATGAAATGATAGCGTGAGAGAGAAAATAATGATTGAGCCGCTAATGTGAAAATGTGGGAAAAGCGCAAGGAAAAGCCAAGCCAAACAGACGGCAACAAAAATTTAAATCGATAAATCAAAATGCCAGCAACAAAAACAAAAGGCTCGCAAGGACGTGCGACTTGCACGCCACAAACAGCTATGCCCAAAGGGGTGTGTGGGTGTTCGTGTGTGTGTGAGCATGGGTGTGTATGTGTATGCCCTGTGGGCGGCAGGAAGTCGCTTTGCGGCGCTGAGGACAAATGACAACATTTGGCCGACTTTTAATTATTGACATTCCCACTTTTGCTCTTTTGCTTGCTTTGAGGCCAATCTAATTGCCAGTGTGACCGTGTCAGCGCTTAGCCAGAGTTGTCAGCTGTGCTTATAGTAAATGGGCTAATGGGCTAGTTCAGGGTTACGCACATGACAAATCTCAAGTTTACTTTGGCAACTGCAAATATTTAGATAGCTATTTCTTATTACTATTATATGACTATATAGCTAAACTTGACAGTTGCATGTGTGCATCCTGATTTAATTTTTACATAAGAACGTTTCTAATATTAAATAAGAACAAGCTAATACTTTGATATACTCTGACAAGCGCTAATTATATGATAGATTGAGTAAAGAAGTTTGAAGACAGTTAAATGTGTGCTTGTATATGTCAAGTTTGCCACTCACTTTAACAATAACTTTCATGTACATGTTAAGCCTGTCAAAGTTTGACAACGGCATGGGAATTGTAATCTGTCTTTAACTACAACATCCAGTCATATTATATCATATTTTATTTGGCAGCCGCTTATTTCTAGCTTTAACAAGGGAGCTACTTTCCCAAGCTACTATGCATGTTAGAATTGACATTAACTTTAACTTGCAGTTTTATGCAATTTGATTACATTTTTAATATGACGAAAATTTGATAGCTGTAAGCCAGAGTTCCTTGCTGCATGTGTCTGTTAAATTTGACATTAACTTTAACATGTGCTTTTTTATTGCCATTTTGTGACTCAGCAGGAGTCGAATTATTCGGGTTATTCCAATCTGGAGTCTTAGCAAATGCACTCATCTTAAAACAATAGATGCTACACTTGATGAATCATATAATATTATCAATCGTCTGTCTCTCTCGCACACAAGCTGGGGGGATTTATCAGTAGCAACTGTAATACGTGATTCATATCGTACAACAGGTTTCTAAATATAAATTCAATTTACGAGCATCACAACTAAACGTTAAATGCAAACAATTCGTGTGTTTAAATATTTATTTCATATCAATTGAATACATAAATCCCATTTGGAGACTAATTAATCTGTCTAAAATTTAGTTTTGAATTATTTATGGCATGGCTTTTAATTGGATCCTGCATAAATAATTGAAAACATATGTTATTCAGCTGTACTCAGTAAACAAAATGCAATTAAAATATAAATTAGCTGTAAGCTAAATTTAAATTTGCTTTTTAAACGAGTGAGCTATAATTACAGCTAAATGTGTGTAGAAGTTTTTTTTTATACATAAATCATATTTACAGGATGACACCTCAGGGAATATAAATTAAAATGGGTATACGAAGCTATTATTTTTAAAAGGCTACTTTTCAGCTATAAAAACATATTTTAGCAATTGAATTCAATTTTAATTCACTCTTTATAATATTATAATGTTATGTGAATAGTAGTTTACAAGAAAACAAGAGTATAGGCTAAAAACTAGACATTTTTTACTAAGATAATAATTTACAAGAATATACAAATGACTTTTGTTTTTGACGAGAAATAAAAACATATTATTTCATATGATATATAAAAATATCAAAATTTAATTACATTTCATTTTAAATTAATCGATAAGCTTACATCTTACATTCTGATAACTCTGGATAAAATCACATATTAATCGATACCTTTAAATCTTCATTTTTCGTCATCGTCATTTAATATTTATCGATAATTGTTTATTACGCATTTCTGATAATCAAATTCTGTAATATTTTCTAATAAATATTTATGGGTTACTTAATAGCCAGTTGAAAGCTAAAATACCCGTGTTGACTCAGAGAACGGGGCACCTGCTGTAATGATTGGTCATTTTTACTGGACTTTCCGAATTGTTTTACAATGAAATTCTATAGCTCATTAAAAATATATATAATTTTAATAAATGAGTATTTAAGATATGAAATGGAAGTAGCAAACTAGATGAGTTCTCTAAGTGGGCCAGTCATAATTTGCTTTTCTCTTTTAGAGTCTTAGTCAGAGAAATTGAAAACTTATGCAGGGACATGCTAGTCGAATAAAATATGCAGACGTGCCATAAATTATTTGAGAGTCTTACCAGGCCCTCTTGAGAGATCCCTTCTTCTTTTTTTTTTACATTTTTGCCTACCCAGCCATAATTTTGGCACTTTTTAGGCCACATGGAGAAAGCAACTCTTAACTATTTATGACTTGGCCCCCAAGGAGCAGGGAGCGAAGCCTTCAGGCTGATTAGCTACAAAGTGTTGTTGTTGTGGGTAAAACTTTTTACAATAACTTGAAATGTGTACAAACGCTGCGAAAATGTGGGCTCGAGGGTTCTTATGCTCGCTTACTAAGTGAAAATAGAGTATATTGGTTTTGTGCAATGTTCGACTTGCTGCCTGTCCATAGAGACTTATAAGACTAGAAACGTTACTTTTATATCAATTTTGTTAGAGACATACAACATATAGGGACAACATAAGAGTTTTACTTTCGGTTTTTTTTCAAACTATAGACTTTGAATTTAAAATATATAGTCGTGTGTACCTCTGCCAGATAAAAATTTGAAATGATATATACATAACTAAACTCTTGAAAGACAATATCTTCAAAAGCTTTACAGCTTGAGCCACAAAATCAAGGAAGTGCTTTGCTGTAGACCTTTGGCACAGATCGATCCTCTGTTGATAGAACTATAAATGGCATGGCAAATAGGATTATATTGATATTATCTACAGGACAGGAGACTGCGAATGAGTATAATGCAGTCGGCTGGGCCCGACTGCTGCCTTTTTGCTTGTATTTTTTTTACTATGTGCAGGTGGTCCTGATCCAACCTTCATCAGAGCTCGCTCTCTCGGTCTCGTAACTGCCAACTCATAAAGTTGATGTGGCAAGGCTTAAGTGGCACTCGTTCAACGTTGCCAGATTGGCAGTTGCCACAGTTTTTGCTGCATTGATTCAACAGCCCACTTGACAGCCCTAGGCCCGTAGGGGGTGGTGAGCGGTGGCAACCCACATAGCATATATACCCCCAAGCGCTGTCAATTTGCATGTGCAGCGCATGTTCCGTTTCCATTTCATACCAGCACCCGACCCATTCCAATTCGTTGCGCTAATCGATTCGCCAGGCGCTGCTTACCTTGAAACTTGCCGCCGTGCCAAAGCGCGCTGTCTCTCCTGATAAATTAGCAGCTGCTTCACAAAGCGTGAAACCATGCGGTAACACACACAGTTGCACACACACACACACACAAGTATATGTATGTAGCACACGTTTAGCTTCCGCTTTGCGCCCTTCCTCTGCCCTCCGCATAATGAACTTCCGGTCCAATGGCGTCGGCATCGCGTAATTTTGTGCGTTTGTTCAGCCGTGATTTATGCACATTGATGACGTTGCAAAAAAAGCAAGATAAAGAAAATAAGAAAGAGTTAACTCTTTCTTTTTCGCTCGCTGTGTGTGTGCTGACTTTTGATTTTCTTATCTTGCAGCATTTAATATTAGCTAAGTTTAACCCATTAAAGTCAATTTATTTTCAAACTTATAAGATAACAAAATTAACTTTATACATATATGCTTGTCAGCTCGCCATAAATCGCTAATAATCGATCCGTTTTCAATGTTTTTTTTTCAATGAAATATACTTGTTTTTATACATGCTAGCAGCGTGGTAATACGTTAATTTATAAACATTTGCTTGATTCATAAATCAGCTTAACGTTAAGCGCAAAGCTGATATAGTGAAATCAAATAATAGTTGGGAATGCTCTAGTTGGGAGTGCTCGACTAAGAGCTTCCATAGGACCTAGATCTTTACTTAATTTTCTTCATGCTTAAGTTTGATTTCTCAAATTTGTTGTGGTATCAATTATGTGAGAATCTGTATACCATAGATCATATCTGTAGGTCTTAAAGTTTTCGAGTTATGCTTAAAAAGTAAAGTCTAAATTTTTATACATATTTTCATTTTTTATATTATAAATATATCTAATATATAAATCGACTCAACTTATAATCCTGATTGAGTGCTTTCATCTGCATGTTACATACAGTTCCACAAAATCAATATACCCTGTCTAACCATTTATTCTAGGGTGTTAACTGTTGACCTTCTTGGGTATGCACAAATTGAATAATCTGGTGGTGTTAAGAATAAAATCACAAAGTCAAACTATTTTAATATTTAATTTGAAGTCTAAGAAGTGTGAATAAGTTGGAATAATAGGTGAGGCAATTGAATAGGATTGAGTGAACAGTAAGAAAGAGGGGGTGCAAGGGTGACAAAGTGAGAGAAAGGGAGAGGAAGTAGAGCTCCTCTAGTCTCTGTATATTTTGGTACTAACACATTTTGCTCTTAGCGCATATATGCTCTTGTCTTAAACAGACCTTGTCATACCTAGCTACAGGGTATATAAGTATGTAGATGCTTTAAATGCCAACTACGTGCTTAAACGCATTTAGAATGTTAATTATCTTGCCTCAAGTTGAGTGTTATGACACGCATAGCACTATTCATATAGAATACTTATATCTATACGAATATACATATATTTGTAGATACAATTTATAAACATTATTTTGTTTAAATATTTATTAGTTTAAGTAAAACTAAATATCTTTGATTTGATGATAACAATTTAATAAAGAAAAAACATATATTTGTATGTTAAATATCTTTTTTTTTATATACACAGATAAGATATATAAAATAATTTTAAATTCAAATTTAAAAAGAAAACTTCAAGTAATACTAAATTTCTTTGCTTTGATAAAAAGAAACTTCTAAAGAAATTCATTCACATTGGCACACAATAGCTTAATTTCTAGGGTATGAGTGAAATATATATATATATATTTTATATTTTATATATATTGTTGACTGTTTCCTCTCACTTAGTCAGCCGATTCCAGGCGCTGGCGTAGCGCTCCGCATCGAAGAAGTTGCTCAGGGTTTGCGGCAGTTGTTTGCGTTGCGCCTCATTGCCTTGGATGCGTGGGGGCGTGTATATGGGCGTGGCTGTTGCTGCTGCAGTTGTTGCAGCTGCTACTGCTACGCCAGCTGCTGCTGCTGCTGCAGTTGAGCTGCTTTTAATGCGCTCCACTGGCGCTTCCTGCGCCTGACCTGTGACCTGCGTGTGCCATTCGTAGTTAAGCGGAGGCGAATTGACTGGTGGCTGCCTCAGCTGAATTGTGGCACGGCTGACGAAGAGCTTCGGAATGGTTGCTGTTGCTGCTGCTGCCATCTGAGCGATTCGAGTTTCAATTTGCAACTGTTTTGGCGAATTGCGAACGCGGCTTTTGTTCTCCACTTAACGAGAGCCAACGCATGACGCATAACTCGCACGAGTCTCTCTCTCTCTTTTATTCTCCGTATCTCTGTTGTTGCGTGTGTGTTGGTGTGTGGGTGTGCTCTGTTTGCTCTAGAAGATTTCTGAGCTAACGATCAGTTCGATTGCATGCGGTTAGGCAAATTGAGATTGTGGCATTTTGGCACTTGAAACAGGTTTCCAACAATTGGCCGCCAATTTATGGCTGAAACAGAGGGTAGACAGACAGACAGGCAGACAGACAGAGTGAGAGACAGACAGACAATCAGGCACGCGCCCACATGCCACCAAATGTGAACTAACAAATAAAAAGAAGACAAAAAAGAAAACAAAAGCAATTAACAACAAAATAAACAAGATGAAATAAACAAGAACTCGAAGTTGTTGCAAAATTTGTTGCCCAACTCGAGACGTTCAGGCACTTCTAATCTAAATACACTTAAAGCGGGTACTTTGATTTTTTGAAGGAGCTATGCTTCCTATATTTGCAAAAAATTTTTCAAAATTTTCAAATATAAAATTCTAGTTAATACACTAATCTACATAGAGTATTTATATTATATATCGTATTATCAAAATCTATTTTAAATTGAATGAAAACATCATATTTTAGTTGATATCATAAGTATATGATATAGTTTCATATATCAATCATACGCATAATATTCCTTAGAGTATTTTAACTTCTACTTTCTTTAGATCAACATTCCTTTTAGAGCTATCTGTACACATCACATGTATAATTACTTGTTAATTATAATTATCGCAATCTTAAGTTTTTATTAAAATGTAAGATTCATTCACTATTCCCCATTAGTCATTATTTAATTGTCTTGGCAAACGAAGTAGAAGATAAACGCATTTGCTTAACATTTTATCAACGTTTCTATTTTTACGCGCTTCCTGTTCGCTCTCTTCTATACGGAGAGATAAACATATGTATTATTCAGATAGCATATAACTTTTTTCTTAAATGATAAGCTGCAGTTTTGACACATTTCTAAATTTTGAAGCTACCTTGAGAAGTTAAGTTGAATGTTTTTAGTTTTTTTTGAGAATCAGCTAAACGTCTAAGTATATTTATTTTATGTAGATAGTATGATATATAGAGAAAAAAGTTAATAGTTTAGTATATAATCTATATAGAATGGAAATGAAAACTATAGAATCGTCCATTAGTGAAAATTAAATAAGAAGATTCTTTCGATGGTATCCAGATAGTGGATAGTGGATAGTGGATAGTGTATTGTGGATAGTGTATTGTGGATAATGGATAATGGATAATGGATAATGGATAATGGATAATGGATAATGGATAATGGATAATGGATAATGGATAATGGATAATGGATAATGGATAATGGATAATGGATAATGTATAATGTATAATGGATAATGGATAATGTATAATGTATAATGGATAATGAAAAATGGATAATGGATAATGGTTAATGGATAATGGAAAATGGATAATGGATAATGGATAATGTATAGTGGATAGATACTTTATTAAATTTGTCCTAAATGTTTTTTATTTTCTTTAAATAGACCAGCTTTTTGTAACTTCTTCCTCACTATCTAACAATATTATTCACATTTTATACTATACTTCCCCTTTACTCATTATTTTGAATATATTTCTTCCTTTTATACTTTATAATTCGATTTGCATATATAGTAAGAGATAACTTGTTTTGTGTGCCCAGCTTCTAAGCCTACTTCTACAGTTATTTCCACTACTTCCCTATCGTTTTCTTAGTCTTCCGTCAGTTGGCCTAGCTTTACACTTAGTCATAATTGTATTCATACTTATATATTATGAACACACAATTTCTCGATGATCTGGTTTGATATTCAAAGCGTTGTCCCCCGTAGCTAACTGTAGTCGAATCGATTTCACGCCCACATCCAAACAAAATACAAATTATCTTACCTGTGCAGTAAAAGCAAGTAAATATGCTTTATTTGCTAGGGAATACCCTAAAAGTCAGAGAATTTGAGTAGACGATATTATAATTAATGATTAAGTTGTTGCTGTATGTAAGTGTAATATATAATATATGTAAAAATATATATTGCAGGGTATTTTGAAAATAATCTTTATTATTATACAGTATTTTATAAATATTACAGGGTATTTTGTTGAAAATATATCAAAAAAAATTATGAATATTTTCGTTAAAGCTAGAAGTCCATAGTTAACACATTTAGTTTTTTAGTACATACTACCCTATTGAGTAATTAGCATTTACAGGATATCTAGCAAATGCTGCAATCGTCATTCACTAAGCATTTGACAAGTGATTCATTTGTAACATTGAATAATAGCGCACGTTCCTCTGTTGAGTATTATGTGTTTTAAATACAGTTTTTGGGGCTGAGCCGGGATTGGGGCGTTGGTTGCCTGCAACACCTTCTGAAAGGTGGGTTAACCGCTGTGTATGTGTGTGTGGGTGGGTGGGTGTGTGTAGCCTGTTAACCGCATGCAAATTGCAAGTGTGCCCGATTCTCGAGACAAACCGGTTTCACATAGTTGCGCGAGTCGAGTTCTTGGTTGACCGAGGCCCAACCGAAAGTGAGTCAACAATGAGGCGACGATTCGACTCAATTATATACCAAGAACAAAGTATAAATACAATGAAATGCCGCAACATAATCGCTCCTCTCTGTGATAAGCAAATAACTCTTAGGCAAACAATAAACTCCATTTGATATTATGCAAAAGCGAAAGCATTTTTGCTTTGTGCAGTCCAAGTGACAAATCAGCCAAAGAACAATAACTTAGACAGATGACAACTGGGTGTATGATACCTCGTAGTCAGGTCTAAGCTATAGAAATGATGTCTTATAAAAAAGTATTCTTAAAAGAAAACTGAGGATTGATTCTTTAATGAAATATATCAATTTTAGATCGTCTAAGTATATAGATAATATAGATATCAAATATAGATAAATATATAGATATATAGATTGTATAAAGAATATGTACCAAAGCTTAATTTTTTGCTTACTCCATAATGTCTTCTCATAAACATAACCTTTTAGTTAAAAGCTCTTAAATATCTAAATAAATAAGAATTTCATACAGGCTCAATTTTTTTCTTTAATAAATTCGTTTATATATATATTTAATGTTATCTCAGCTCCTTGGACAGACAAAGGGCAAAAGTTATGCAACTATTAACAGAGGCCTCACTTGTTAGCGTTAAAATTACTCTGGAAGCATAAACTTTATTTCAACAAAGGTCGGCGAAAGGCAACCTTTTTAAAGCCATATTATCATTTTCATATCTACACCACTTGTTAAACCCTTTACACCATAGCTAATGAATTACAGGGTATGTGAAATGACATGAATCAGTCAAGAGAATCAGTGGTTCTGCCGCGAGCGATTAAAAACGCGCCGATTATTTGTTTAGCACACGCGCCAAAACGATTGCTCATACAAAAAAAAAAAACAAAAAACATCGCAAATTAATGATAAACATTAACATTTGCCATTATCGACTCCAATTGAGGAGTTGTATTTGTTGCTGCTGCAGTTGCACTCGCAATTTGTTAATTGTTGCAAAATGTGCTGCATAATTTTGCGGTTAATTGCCACGGAAAATCGCGCGCTTCTCAAAAGGTGCCGACTACGAAGCGTTTTTAAACAGCGATTTGCGCGCGTTTATCTTCATTTTTTTTCATCCAGCAAAAAGGTCGTGCTATTTAATTGTGGATGTGTAATTGGGGAATTGTAACCGTACGTTTACTCACCTGATGCGCAATGTATACTTATGCTAGATATAATATCGGTGTATATGTTTATAAAATGTTGCCTCTAAATGTCTTGGGAGCGTTTTCTCTATCGAAAGGTCAGACTTCCTCAACTAGTCACAATGACAAATTCGGCACGTCTGCTGAATATTTATCTAGCAAGCTTTCAGGCATTCAAGTTATTCTAAAAATTTCTTGTTCTTTAGTATTTAGGAATAAAATAATATTTACTGATAATTATATAATTAGCTTTTTGTGGAGCTTGTAATAGGTAGCCTAAGTAATTTGTTTACATCTTAAGTCTAATACAATGTATAAAATATTTATTTTAAATTCTGTAAAACATATTTAAAAGGCCGTTTAAATTTTGCTAAAGAAATTTTGTATTGTCATTAAGTTATTTTTGCAAACTCGTTTTTAACAGCTGGCAATCTTTAACAGCTAAAAACCTACTTTAATGGCAGCCGCCTTTTAGGTAGATTCATAATTGCCTTAAAATTTTTAAGTAGTTAATATATAACTATTTAATATATCTATCCTGAGAGTGCAGATTTTTCAAAATTCAACAATTTTTTATAGAATTTTCTCAAACATTCCGAACAATTTGAAAATAATAAATTGAAAAATAAGTAGTAAAATAATAAGACTGTTAATGATAGTGATTATTATAATGTTATGTTAATAATAGTGATTATCACAATGCTAATGGGAATGATATTTATATTATCAACCATAATTATAATGACAATGATAGAGACAATAATAATAACTTTGCTCAGGATAGGAAAAATGTCAGAAATAATGATTATGCTACTGTGATAGATAATGTCAATTCTAATGCCAATGCTAATGCTAATGCTAATGCTAATGCTATTGCTAATGATACGAAAAATATCAGTAATAATGATTATGCTTATATGATAGATAAAGCTATATATATAATCTAATGTTAATGCTAATGCTAATGCTAATACTAATGCTAATGCTAATGCTCTTGCTATGCTTATCTGATAAGCAATGCTAATGCTAATGCTAATACTTATGCTAATGCCATTGCCATTCCTTATTCTAATGCTAATACTAATGCTAATCCTAATTCCAATGCTTATGATAATAACCATTTGGTTTTCTCTTTCTTTGCAGACTCGCTAACCGACAGTTCAAACACCACGAAAACGCCATTATTTCCAAAGGATCTATTCACGAAAGAACAGCTTGAGAACGGCGCTGTCATCCTGCACATTATCGGAGTTATATACATGTTTGTGGCGCTGGCAATTGTCTGCGATGAATTCTTCGTGCCTTCCCTTGACGTAATCATTGAAAAGCTCGGCATTACGGACGATGTGGCCGGCGCGACGTTTATGGCGGCAGGTGGCAGTGCCCCGGAGCTCTTCACGAGTGTCATTGGCGTTTTCGTGTCGTTCGACGATGTTGGCATTGGTACGATTGTTGGATCTGCGGTCTTTAACATCCTGTTTGTCATCGGAATGTGTGCGCTATTCTCCCGAACGGTCCTGTCGCTAACCTGGTGGCCACTGTTTCGCGATTGCTCATTCTATAGCATCAGTTTGCTGGTGTTGATCTACTTTTTTCGCGACAATCGCATCTTCTGGTGGGAGGCGCTCATCCTATTTACCATTTACATTGCCTATGTGACCTTCATGAAGTGGAACGTGCAGGTGGAGCATTGCGTCAAGAAGATGATTACCAAAAACAAGGTGACTCGCGTCCGAAGTACAGATCAACTTATGCCTGCAGTAAGTAGTTGGGAAGTTTTTTTGCAAAATCAAAAAAAAAAAAAATACTAAAAAATTTTCAATCAAAAAAGTCGTTTAAGAGAAATTGCAAAATGTCTGCAAAATCCTTTGCCAGGAATATATATCTTTTGTTACTTAAATGCTTTTCTTTTCTCGTTTCGATTCTCGTTTGCTTTGGCCTAGTTATTTTCCATGCATTTACAAAACAAAAACTGGGACCAAACAGTTGAGCAGGTGTCTCTTAGTTATTATGACTAAGGGCTTACAGACGAGAGACTGCAGTCTTATATATACTTATGATAGCTGCATGACTAACACCTTATGTGGCTTTGGCTTGCCTTTGGCATTGAAATCCAGTTGATGATGTTGATGCTGATGCTGATGCTGAATGCTGTTGATCATCATGATAATCAGCACGCTGATGAGTTGACAATAATTGAATTTCACCTTTGAGTTTTAACTCAAAAATATCAATTGAGCGTAATTTTTTATTATTTATTTTTGTCAAACCAGTTCCGGGAACTGAAAGCGACCAAAGTCAGTCAGGGTCAACCAGAGAGAGAGAGAGAGGGAGAGAAAACTGCAGCTCAGACTTGAAGAAAACAGTTAACAAATTTCATGACATTATCAAATTAAGTTAGCTCATGCTAAATGACGCATAGTAAAATGATGTTATCCAACACTGGTCCACTGTTTGGTCTCTCGTTTGGCGTAACTCATTCTGGAAACTATATAGCTATATATATATACTTTTCTATCTCTTATTTAAGCCTTACTCTAGCTCTAAACTATTCTTTATTTACTTAGTGCTTAGCTTTGTTTGTTTTTAGTATTTCGTTTTATTATTTTCTCTCTTTCCAACACTTTCTCATTTGCTATGCCTCTTACGACTTGTTTAACCACATAAACACATCTAAACACACCTACACAGACACACAGCAGCTGTCACACCCACACACACACGCGCCACTTTGCATGCAGCCAATCGCAACTCTGCACACACACACACACACACTCACACAGCTTGAACTTGAATTTGATCTGAAGTTGATTCTGAATTCTAGCTTTATTTCTCTCACTCGCTCACGCATGTGTTTAACATTTGGGGCTTTTATTAGCTGCACCATCTTCATTATAAATCTTAAGTTAATCACAAACACACACACATACATTTCAGGGAGATAACAAACAGAGCTAAATATGGCTACTTATCTTAAATTATGCCAACAAAATGGCGCAAGTATTTGCTTGTTTTTTTGAGACTCAACAATATTTTAATGTGACTATATAATATACCTTTTCTATATCTAAATGACATTCTCATTCTAAATTTGTAAGCCCCTTGAATTGCTTTAAGAATTCCTTGAATTTGCATAGGTAAATATCAATAATTTATAGGTATAGGTATGCATAAATATATATAGTGATATATGTAGAGTCATACATAAATCAAATATGTATTTATATATATCAAGGAATACAATTTAATAAAAAAACAATCAAAGACTGAAATCTTTTATCAATTGAAATTTAAATTTAAATTAAACATAAATTGCTTGAAGAAAATATTTAAATTTAATTTTTACTACATATTTTAAAATGATATAAACTTGTAATACATATTTATAAATGTTGATTATATGAGCTTTAAAATTTTAGAAACCATCTGCTTTTATTAAATACAAAAGGCAGCAGAAAACTAGTTTAAATCAAAAACAGTCGAATTCGAAATCGAAAGCATCAATAATTCGTAAAAAATGCAGTCCCCTTAAAAACAATTCGTTTGAATTCATGTTCCATAAATCGAATTCCTGTGGAATTCGTAAAAAGTGTGGGTCCCTTTCCATTTCGAATTATCGGGATTCAACTGTATACAATTTTTTAATGAAAAAAACATACTTAAATCAAAACTGTATTTATATATATCAATGAATTGAATTAAAAAAGAAAACACTTAAGGCTTTAAATATTTTTAAAAAAATTTTTCACTAGGCCTTTAATATTTTTTCACTATAAAAGGGATATAAGCTTTTCATAATATATAATAAAATATATATATATATATATATATATATATGTCCATAATTATAGACTTATATATGCTCGTACATGAGCTTTAAAATGTTAGACACCTTGTAATTCATTGACATTTATATACAGACTATTTTCTGTTGGTGGCAAAGGCGGGGCACACCTCATGGGCGATGTCGCTCGTGAGTTGGAGCGCGAGGGGGGATTCGGTGGTTGTCTGCGTAATGAACGGGTGGAGGATATGGTAGCTGGACCATCGACATAATCCAAATTCTTGTAACCCTCAGCCTCCTCCAGCTGCAGTTCAACCTCGGCTTTGGTCTTAGTCAAGGTGTGCCAGAGGCCCAGATCGAAGGATTGCAGCTCGATGAATATATAGCTGACAATGCGATAGAGCACCAGATAGCCAGAGATCAGGTATAATGCATAGTCGGAATGCGAAAAGAAGTAGTCGAAGGGCTTATTATCGACCTTCAAATCGAGCCAGACCAAAAGTAAAGGCACAAACAGCACCCAATAGGCGACTATTGTACACACTTCCACAATTTGCTTGCCAAACATTTTTGAAGCGTAACGAACACCCGAACAGCTTGCTTACAATTTTGAGACTAATCCGAGTTTAGCTACTGAAACAGTAGAATATCATGTATAAAGCTAATGCGGTTAAGTCCATAAATAATAGCGATAAGTAACGATAGTTAACTTAAGGGTATCAATCGAATTAAGTAAGGGGTTAGGTCATTGAGGTCACCGTTAGTCATGCCTTTTACTATGTATACAGAACTTATATATCCATCAAAGTATTATATTATTAAAAGAATATCGATCACTTTTATAATCGCTCATATATACAAATAACAAAATATTTTACTTACAAAATTCTATAAAGCAACAAAATTTCTTAATATTACCAATGAGATAATTATACATACATATTATATATATTATATTTAAACTATTTTTATATCATTAAAGAAAAAGTTTTTTTTTCCTTCTTCTGTTAGAATCTCTAAAAGTAAGCAATACTTTTCCTTGAACACATTTATTCAAATTAAAAATTGTTTTAAATTAATTTGAAGCCATATTTTTACAAATAAAACAAAATAATTCTATATGCTACATATTCAGACATGATTGTTGCTCTCCTCGTAGGTGGGCGGCTGTTGTCGCATCTGTTTGCGATGCTTGCGATGAACTCTTTCGGCTGGGCGGGTGACTTCTCGCCGATAGCCATCGGGTTCATCATCTTCCATTTCTAAGATTACAGAGGTTGTGCTCTGTTTTAGCTCAGTGTTAAAACGCGGATCATTTTCTGCATAATATTGGCGCTCTCTATTGATCATATTCATGGTTGTGGGATCATGTGTGACCCAGATTTTCATTGTCCAAACTTTGAGCCGCAAATAAATGAGTACAACAATCAGATAGACTACGAGATAACAGGCGGCTAGACCCAGAATTAGGGCGCAAAACTGTTTGATCGATGAAAACATTTCTTTCTCGTCCCAAACGATCCATTTCCACTCAACGCAATACCAAATGATCAATGGCGTTAAGATAACCCAGTACAGGATTAGTGTAAACATCTCCACAATTCTTTTCTGTATCATTTTGTTTCACTCCGATTTTGTTCAGCTTTGCACATGAGTTGCCCTCGGGTTCAGTTATACAACTAAATGTTAGGAATCATGTAAATTTATTTCTTTAAAGTGACATGCGGTTAAACAAAGCTTAGTCAGTTTATAGGTGAAGCTTTAAATAAAATTAACAACAATTCCTCTTTGTTCGTGAACTCTTTAAATAACTTCGAAAGAAAATAACATAATATATGGCAAAAAATACTTTTCGATTTTCATTTTATTATTTACTTAATATATATTTTTAAAAACTCAATTCAAACTCTTTCGCATCTTGGCTATTAAAATACGTTTTTTGGCTCCATCTGGCACATCCAGATATTCCTTGCATTCAATTTTCTTCTTCTCATCTTTATACTTCTGATGTACTTTTTTCAACTTTTTCTTATCAAACTTTTTGAGTTTCTTATAAGCATACATTACAATCTGATAGAACGCCACGAAAGCTAGAATATCCAAGACTATGAACACAAATACAGCCATTATAGTGTTGTCTAGATCACCGACATCGAAACTTAACCATTGCTTCTCTGTAAATATCTTATACATATAGGGTGTAAAATGTAACCAATAAATGAGCACAACAAATATTTCCAAAAACTTCTTCTCAAACATCTTTGGAGCTTGCTTAACAGTTGAGTGAATGCTATGAACTGATTAAGTGAAACGACTTGCAGCTTAAGTAATTATTTAAGCTTTTACTTGTTTGCAATTTCAAGTAACTCTAGTATTTATATTGAAAGAAATATTGCGGTTGAGATGTCCGCGGTTAAATAAAAAATATTTACGGCATAAATATTGAACAATGGAAAAGACTTTTAGATTTTAGCAGAGTTTTTATCGTGAGAAGTATCCAAGATATGTACAAACTGTTTATGTATAATTAAGACGTATATTCCATATTTGGTGCCTTTTATCTTTAAAGATCTTTAAGTTGAACTTTAAAAACAAATTTTTTATCCATAGTGAGTCTTCAGAGATTTATTATGACATTCGAAAGAACTTCAGAGAATAAATAAATAAATAATATAATTTTTTATACTTTATTCAATAAATACAATAAATGAGACTTTGAGTCTTAAAATCGCGCTCGCATCTTGGATATCATAGTTCGCTTTTTGACTCCATCCGGAAAAGTCAAATACTGTGCTTCAATATCCCGTTTATCAGCCTTATACTTCTGATGCACTTGTTGCAATTTTCTCTTATTGAACTTTTTCAATTTCTTATAGACATACATAACAATCCGATAGAAGGTTACGAATGCCATAACATTCACTAGTCCAAAGATGAGCACAGGAAATATCGTCTCTCGCAGCTTACCAAACTTCAAGTTGAGATAACCTTTATCAGTTAGCTTCTGATAGATGAAGGGCGTAAATCTTAGCCAATAGAAGATAACAACAAATAGTTCTATAAACTTTTTCTCAAACATGTTTGAAGCTTGCTTTGCAGTTGAGCGAATACCATGAACTGATTTATTTGAAAGCTTTCATTAATTATAATGCTATAAGGAACTTTAAAGTATTTATTTATATATAAATAATCCGATTGCTTCAATGTGGTTTTTAGATTAGGTCCAACAGGCATATATTTAGTATAAATTTTACAATAATATTTAATATTGTATATTCACACAGATACTTACTTTTTTACTTTTACGTCAAAAGATTCTTCTAGAATGTAAGCATCAGGTATTTGCTTTAATATATATACTATATATGATTATCGATATCAAATTGCAAATCCCCACCATTCGTAATTCACCAGCAAATAAAAAAACAGAATTATTTGTTTCATTGGTTTTTTGCATCGTGAACATTCTTTTATTATATAGTATATCTCATTATATGATATAATATAGATTATATATTTCAAATAACAATGTTTTGTGTTTTCTGAACTTACAAATAGGTAATAAATATATATATGCAATTACTTTTTAAAGAGTACTCGCAAAAACTATTTGTATTCGCTAGCTAACAATAAAATAAAAAGAAAACATAAATATATATATTTAATAAAAAAATCACTAAATGATCTATTCCTGTTACAGGAACAGCTAACATTAGAGTTGTGTCGTATTGTTAAGAATAAGTTCTTTAAAGTGAACTACTGTTCTTTTGAACTGTTCTGAAGTTCGTGAAACCGTATCGTTTATCGTTCACAGGTCACGACTCGAAACTTATTCATTAAATTGAACTAGATTTTTCAGCTATTCGTCAAAAATTGTCCTAATATTGGGTTGATCTTTGGTTCTTTGGCTAATGCTAATACTTGATGCGAACTACCTCTCGCTCTTCGTTTTGCTTCTTATGTCTTGGGTCTCAGCTGCTGGGAGGTGCCCATGAGGACATCGGGCGACATGATGATGCCATGGCTCAGCTTGCGGGCGAGGCCAGGTGTGCGAGGCGGCGTCGCAGGTACGGGCGGTGCACACCTCAAACTGGGCGTGGGACTAGAGATGGCTGGCTGTCGATGTGGCAATGTGGCACTGCGCAGCGGACGCGTCTCGTGTTTGATGTGGATGCGCGCCAGGTCGCTTTCCACCAGCAAGGGATGGCTGATAGTGCGTATCACCTTTGGCATTTGATCTTTGGCAGCTGTCGCTCCATCGACCGTATCGAGATTCTCTGTGGATACGGCCTGATAATGTGATTTGTCCTTCAGCTGGGACTCGGGATCCTCTTGGGTCTTCTTCAGCTTGTGCCACATTTTCACATCACACACTTTCAGCTTCATATAGATAAAGATCACAATACGATAAAAGGTCACATAGCCAGCGAGCAGGCAGAGCGCGAATGTGGCATGATCCGAGAATGATTGAAATGGTATATTTAGATCCCAGCGTATCCAATTTTGGGTCTTGCAATATTGATAGATCGCTGGCGTTATGACCATCCAATAGAAGAGCAGCGTAAACAGTTCGATAATCCTTTTTTGAAACATTGTTTATCTTGTGGTATATATTTTTAGTCAAAGAAACACGCGCGAACGCTTCGCGTTCCGTTTTATAAAATTTAATATTCGTTGCGTTTGGGTTCAAGATTCGTTACTAAATGATGTGCACAGAGCGCATAACCCAGCTATATAATACAAATCAACGATCAATGCAGCCCAGCTGAAAGCCCGAGTTGAGACAGACAGCGAGAGAGCGAGATAGCAAGACAAAGAGAGAGAGAGAGAGGGAGAGACTCTCGTGAGTCAAACCGCACCGATTCGCGAGTTATCTTTGCTCGGTGTTAGACGAGCTCTTGGATGGGGCTGCTTTTTGCTTTTGCCTTTATTTTTCATCGATATCAGCTGGCTATATATATACATTAGTTGTATCGCTACTATAATGTCGTGAACGTAAACAAAATCCCTGGAATAAGTGCATTAATTCTTGGAACTGGTTTTGGGCTCTACCCCCATAGAGACAGGTGACAAGTGCATATATATATATATGTATATATAGTAAATATATACCAAAACAGGTTGAGTGACAAATTGAGTCGTGTTGTGAGTTTTTTATTTTACATATATTCGAGCAGGTTCATTGTATATTTTGCAATTTACATTTCTTAGATCATTGGCTTGACTTTGTCTTCAATTTGGTTTTTTTTAGTTTTTTTTTGTGACTTGGGCGAAATTTTCGAAGTTGAGTTGAGTTTTTTAAAATTGTGATTCACGCGAGTTTAAATTTAATTTATTATGCGATTTAAGCACCTGTAGTAACTGACGCTTGCGCTGATGAATTTTTGCTGTATTTGTTTGTTGCTGTAAAATGCTTTTAGCATGATTTCACAGCTCTTGAAGCTTAATGAAAGAAAGATATCAATTGGCACTCATTTAGTTGTCAAAGTCTATCAAAACAAGCTGATAATTTGATGGAACAGCTTTAAATGCATTTGTTAGCTATTGCTAGCTCTTTCTATAACTATTTATATACAGCTGAGTAGTTGATTTCATAGATCCTCGTCGCTCGAACGTCATTGCCGAGTCGTTTTTGCTCGTATATATCGAAACTGGTATGAGTCTTAGGCTATATCTATTGTTTAAGCTCGTTCGATCGCGCTGCAAAAACAACATGACTTGCCATTAATTAGCATTATAATCAGCCATGAGGTAGTTCACCTGGGCACGAGCCAATGCGCTAATTGGCTAGCTGAGGCTAGTTAGTTAGAGGCTAGTTTTTGTTGATCTTGAATTGCCCTACACACGCCCCAGTTCTGTATAGCATTATCTATACTATATATAAGTTTATGCACAGATATTTGCTCCACTTCTTATGAATGGAGTACGTTGTGACTGGAAACAAATACTCTTATTATATTTTACCATAAATATCATAGCTTTCAGATTCTATAAATAGAAGAAGTGCAGACAGTTCATAGCTCTGAAGTTTCTTTTAATTGGAATTTCATCTGCTTAAACGTGTTGCTTAAATAAATGCCACAAGATCCTAGCTAGATAAACAACTATTTTAATCATCTATTTTGAAATTTAAACAAGTATTATTACTCTAGTCTTTTTACGATTATGACATACCTATATATATCTATATACTCAAGAATAATCAAACAAGTACTTCATTCACTTCACTTCAATCTGATATTAAAACAAGAATTTTCTAATCACAAATTACTCTTCACTTTATTTTATTCTCTCAAGAATAATCAAATAAGTTATTTTATCTAGTATTCTGATATGAAAACAAGAATTTTAATAAATATGCAACATACTTAAAGTCTAGTTTGATTATAAATATAAATATATTTTTGCAAGAATTTTCTAATCACGAACTACCGTAATTACCACATATGATTGTGATATATACTTATTAATATTTTACAAGAAGAATATTAAAATAAGAATTTTCTAATTACAAACTTCTCTACTTTATATAAATATGAATATATATTTTCAAGAATTATGAAATAATAAAATTGTATTTATTATTCTGATACTAAAACAATAATTTTAAAAATCATTCAAAACACTAGATTTTAAATGCATATAAATATTTTTTATATATTTTGTCACGAACTTTTTTAAATAACAAATGAACCTTAACTTTTATGATTATGAAATATATATATATGTATATATATATATGTATTTTTTTACAAAACAAATCTTTTCTGATCTTAAAATAAGAATTTTCTAATCATATATACTATAAAAACATAGATATATAGACATATATATATAGACATAGATATATGCATATATAGCTATTTTAGGCAGAACTTTCGAATCTTGAGTCTTACAATAGACCAGTTCCTTAATAGATAAGCGTATTTTATACATATATGAAATAATATATTCCTTATGATTCTTATGATAGTAACTGAGTTTTTTATGAATGAAATACAATCGGTTTAAACCTGTTCCGTATATACTCGATGCAAATGTAACACGTGCCCTCGATTTTATGAATGGAATACGATCTGGATAGACGTGTTCTATAAACAGATGCACAACAGTTCACATAACAGTCATACACACACACACACACACTCATATAACTATTATATAGTACCTGTATTATATGTATTGTATTTATAAAGAATTTTCTTATCTATATACGTACTTGACATGTATCTATTATATCTTAACTAATTATCACCCGATGGCCATATATGTTAGTCATTCAACATTTTCATATATATTTAGCTAGCGATAATTTTCATTTTTGTTTTTTTCGTAATTTTTTCTTGTTCTCTTCTCGCACTTCTAGCGCTTTCTTTGGCCAGTCATGAGTGTGAGCTTTAAGTTTTTGTTTTCTTATTGTTTTTTCTTAAATTATATTGAAAATCTTCTAATGTTTCCTTTAAGTTGTCTGTGTTTACTTTTTTGATTATAGTGAAGGCAAAATGAAATACAACAAAACTTCCCACTGCGCTTTGATAAATACAAAAAAAAGTATATATATGTACATTTTTTTCCTAATCAAACAAAAAATATACAAAAAAGTCATTGAATACTGAAGCTTGTATGTATACTTAAAAAAAAACAGTTGCAAAAATCTATAAAAAAAATAAATTTGTATAATATTTTCGTTCTACTAAAAACCTTAACTTTATTTTATATATGTGTAAAAAATATATATTTATTTTCATTTTTGATTTCGAAAAACCACCAAACCACTTTTATAAATGTCAGAGTTAGTGGAATGCGAAGCCACACAATCAACTGTGGTGCTTGGCCATTGGGGCTCCAGTTGTATGCACCGAAACTATCCAAATCCTGTTGTATATATATAAATCTACATATCTGAAACTTTCCTTAACAAGTGTTTGCTGCACTCTTGACATACATTAACTTTTGCTGCACACGAATCAAACTTTGTTTATGCCTAGCAGATTTGCAATTTTGCATTAGAAAACCTCTTGATGTGAACATGGCATTATGTTCAAGACATACGATCCTCATGAAACTTGATTTATGGCTTCTCTAATAGCTGCCCAAAGTAGAAATCAAAAGTTGTGGTCCGTTTGCCTGTGAAATACTTTTGTACACGTTGTTTTAATTGTCTGTGTATTACGTGTTGTGGTTACCAAATATGAAATTTATTTCCCTAATATAATTACTTTAGTTGACTTTTTTTGTTAACTTTCTTTCCAAATATTGGCTACAATTAATTGCACTTAACAATTCGATTAGCCTTTAAGCAATACAACTGCTGAAAACAATAACAACAAAATACATACAACAGCTACAACAAGAAACTAACAACAACAAAAACAACTACGCTCTACACTAAACTGTAAATTTATACAAATTGCAATAATAAACTTTTCTTCTTCTTCTTTTCACCTTTTTCTCAACAACAACAACAACAATGCTTACCATCAAAATGATATAAAAAAAACCCCAATCCCATTTACACTGCTCTTAAAAAAAAATTAAATAAATTGAAAATACAATTGAAATACCTTTGAACATTGAAATCAACTGAATTTCAACATAAAACGTAAACGTAACCAAATAACCGTTAACTGTTAACGTAAACGTAAATGTAACCGTAACCGTACCACCCGTTCCATCGTTCTTCCTTCACTTCAGGGTAATGCGGCTAACTCATCGGAAACGTCAATGGCGACACAGCCGGGCGGTTCGGTGACGTCCCGGGCGGCCAGCGAGACCCGCTCGGGTCCGGCCGGTTCGAGCAATGCGGGCGCTACAGGTAATAGCAGTGGTGGGACCGCTGGTAGTACACAGACCGGTGCAAAATTCCGTCATGGCCTATTACAGCTAATGATACACACCATAGATCCACTACACGATGGTAAGTTCGTTTGTTGAGTTTGTCACATTGTGTTTTGCACAAGCCAAAAGAAAGTCACAGAAAATGAATGAAATTTAATAATGTGTGCCTAAAACCAAACCAATCCCCAACCCAATTCCATTCCCAAGACCCATAATTAAAGAGTTCCCTTTTCCCAAAAAGTATAAAGCTTCCCGTACCTATAACGCTTACATCCAAAAAATAAAAACAAAAGCAAATACATAATACCAACTACTTATACTATATACTATACCTAATTTAAAAAAAAAAATAAAAAAGAAAAATAATTCTCTTCGGCTTGCTCGAAGTTTTGAATACCCTTGCAGAGTATGGGTGTACTAACAAATTTTTGTTTATATTTTTTAGCCAACTAAGATCTTATAGCTACAACTGATTTTTTGCATAATTGTTTGTTGATAGGTTCCATGTGATATTATATTCCGATGTTCATAAGATAAGGCATGAATTGCTCGTAACTCGAAAGGTTTTTTGTTTATATATCTTGAAAAGATTTAAAAGTGTTTCCAGAAGATGTTTATGATATAGTGGTTCTTCGTTTAAAAACCGATTAACTTTATCAAATTCGTTTTGTAATCTTCATATAAGAAGGTAATCTATAACCGATTCAGACTAGTCTGATATTCATCAAATTTGCGGGCTATAAATTTATATGTTGCAAAAGCAAAGGGCCTTCACATAAATATCAGTTCAATAGTTCGATAGTATCTTTAGGATATAATCCTATAATATTCAATTAAAGTTAGGAACTTTGCAAGCCTTTGCTATTATGAGCCCGATCAATATTAATGTATATTATTGCCGTCCACGGTAGACGAGTTACCTTAGCTACCAGAATTTAAGGCAATTCGGGTTCGAATCCCAGGCAAGAGAGCATGGATGTATTTGTTTGTCTTTAGTAGTTTAGATCTTAAAACATATAAAAACCAAAGAACTAAACGTTGTAGATGACTACAAGCAAATTAGCCATCCTAAAAAGTCAATGTTTGATTAGACATGCGCAAAAAAAAAGTTTAAGAAATATTTATAGTTAAATATTTTATTTATCTAGAAATATCTTATTCATATAATGACATAATACCCACTGCAAGGATATTTAATGTTAAAAAAATACTTTGTGTTCAGTTTCTTTAAATCTGTGTATATTCTGTGTTCCTTCTAATTGGATGTTTGACTTGCTAGCAAAAAGTTACTTACACCTTACTCTTTACTCTCCTTCTGTCTATATATGTTTATATATATTTGCTGATTTGCTCCTTTTTTTGTGTGTTTTTTTTTCATTTGTTTGTTTTTGTTTGTTCGTCTTTGTTGAGTTGGCCTTTGCGCTGGTTAGTTTTTAATGCCTGACCTTGAGGCCACTTATCTAATTACCGGGGGCTAGTAGCAGCTCGGCCAGACTGAACGTCGCGTCGTCTCTTCGCTCGACAATTGACGGCTGTGCTCTGCGCTGTTTGCACTTGATTTTCTGCACTCTTTGCACCTATTAACAACTCCTAGGTAGGTCTACCCCATCAAGTTTTCCCTGGCATAATAACAGGAGGGGCCACGTATTCTACGTCTCCGGCTTCGGCACCGGACGTGCTCGCATTGATTTATTATGTATTAGGCACAGAGCTGACTGGATTCGATTCGACTGGGGTTGGGGCATGGGCATAAATATGTATGGGGCCGCGTTGCCACGGCAATGGCCCACAGACCAAGACCAAGACAAACTCGAAACTCAAACTGAAACCAAAGCTAAAGCTTAAACTTAACCAAACCAAACCAAATCAAAGCACAGCGAACTAGCCAGGGCCGGGCCGTGCCGTTTTGATATCAAGGTTTTCCACAGGTACAAAGTGTTAAAATTCTTTTACTAGTTCTCTTTTTTTTCGTTCTCACATAAAACAAACTTAATTGTCAGCGGATATGGCGAGCTTGTGGGAAAATTGAAAATAGAAAAGCAAACTGTTGCAAAGGTTGACAAAGTCTTTAACCTGAAAGAAATTGCATTTTTGATGGAAATGAAAAAACCTTGATATTCTTTGATTTTATATTCTATATATATAATATCTAGTCTTATCTCTAGAGTTTCTGAATCTTTAAAATAAATAATGAATGAAATACTTATATATATACAATCATATTGTATATGAGTCTATATAATAGATAATCTAGAAAATTAAACAATATTTAGAAAAAAAAATAAAATAAGTTTAAGCTGAGTCTGATATGGCTTACATAATCTTTGATCTAAAAAAAACTCCCATGGAAGTTATTTGAAAATATTGATATTTGTAAATATGTATGATATATCCTTTATATTATACTTTCAACACAAGTTGACATACATAATATATTTAGAGTATGTATGAGTTTCCAAAAATACCTAAAAAAATGACTATAACTGAAAAATTTAAAAAAAAAATCTTTACATCTATCTATAGCTAGATCATTAAGAAGTATTTATTTACTTCTATTTAAAAGAAATTTTAGTAAAGTTACCCTAAAATATTTTCTAGATAAGATTCTCTTTTCTTTTATTCAAAAGAAATTGCTCTAATCCTTAATGTATTCTCTACAGATATTCTTCTATCTAGGATTTCCTTAATTCAACATGCAATGAATTTCGTTATTTTCTAAAATATTCTGCACAAAATCTATATAGAATATCAATCTTGCTTTTCAAGGAATTTTTTCATAATATTATATTTCTAGGACTTCCTTAATTTCATTTAAGGTGAATTTCGTTATTTCATAAAATGTTCTGTACATATAAATCTATATAGAATATCAATCTTGTCTTACAAGGAGTTTTATTTATAATATTTTGTTTTTCCCGTTTTGTTTAGTTTCTATTAAAATATTAAATATTTTCTGCTAAAGTTTCAATGTCAATATTTTGAGTTTTGCTGTCTCATTAAAATGCAATTTACTTTTTTATATACCATATAATTTTCCGCTTAGTCATTTCTTTATATAATTTTGCTTAAAAAAAGAACAAAACAAAAACAGAAAAAAAAATAAAAATAATGAAACCAAGTTACGAAAATATTTTATGTTGTTCAATGTCAGTTTGGAGTTACATTTATATACTATATATACATATGCGTTATATATTAAACTATATCTATATATATCTATGAAATATTTGATAAATTGTATACGATAGACATTCCTAGAATGTTGTGCGCAGTCTAGTATGTACGAATACATTCGTTTATATTTATGAGTGGAATATCTATTCGTATCTGGTATTCGTATCTTTTTGTATCTAAGTAGTATCTTTAAGATTGTTTTTGGTTGCAAACGTTCCATTGCTTCGCTCGAACATTTTTTTCTGCTCACTTTTTCAGCATCAAGTTTGACGCGTGACAATAACAAAATAAATTATATTGTACATATATGACATATATCTATATATATAATTATAAATATATATATTCCATAATTCATATTTATAAACAATGTGTGCATTCGATGTTGTATGTGTTAATTGTAATTACTTAGCAACTAGTACAATTGGCTCTACAAAAATGTTGTTCGAAATTGGCCCGGGCCTAGTACGCAGCGACAATCTAACAGATATTCAATTGTACTTAATAGCTACAAGTTATTAGCGAGGTGCCTGCATGTATGAAGTTGACGTTGACTAGTCGAGCGGGTTGTCTATTTATTTCTCTTTTTTTCATTTTTCATTTGTCTTTAGGTCTAAACGTTTCTATTTACCTATATCATTGGAATGTTCATTGAGCTGGCAATGTTTACATATGTTTTCAAATGTGCTTTATAAGAAATGTGACCTTTTACACATATTGTATTATAGGGCTTATGTTGAGGGAGTTGCCTTGAAACATTGATATGAAAACTAAGAGGACCACATAAGAGATGGAAGATATAATTAAATATTGAAGTTTTATATGACTAGTTGGCAATTTAAAGAGTTGCTAAAAATTTAATAATTTATCAACACTACTTAATGTTTTGTACTTATATTGTCATGTATCAATGCTAAACATATTTTCCTGAAACTTCCACTTTAAAGTTTTTTAAAAAATACATATTCTTTTCAAATAGAAACATATTTCAAAAGAATATATAATTTATTTAAAATCAATTATTTTTAAATATTTTACAGACAGAAACTTTGCGAATAGTGCAGTTAATGTTTTAAAATATATATGTATTTCTTATATAAAAGTATATTCTAAAGCATATTAAATTTATTTAAAATCACTTGCCATGTTTTACAACACTGGAATAAAGCTCAAATACATATCTTATCTAATGCTTTAAACAAATATTAAAGGCATTACAATTTTGTCAATTCAAATTGTAAACTTTTGATCTAAAACTCTACTTAATATTTTCTAAATTTCATTTGTAAAATGTTGATCTAAAAGTATTTACTTGATCTTTCAACTTTAAGCCTGAATAACGTAACCGCATTTTACAACACTGACAAATCAGGTTAAGGTGATTCCACGCTCTTTGTTAAAAAAATATGTTTCAACATCATCCCAAATGCATAATTCCCAACAAGTTTACATAATAATGCCTTATGTTTAGTTGATCTGAAAAGCATGTGGTTAACGTGATTTTGATAGATTATAATCGTGTTTCAAAAGTTTGCATAACAAAACAAAACAACATATATAAATATATATATTTACTAGATCTAGCTAAGTCTTATCTGTATAGCGTATCTTAATTGTAAGCTAGAATTAAAACTAAGTTTCTCTCGATATAAACACATATGTATATGTATATACAAAATGCTAGTGCCATATGCCGTAATATATATGGGGTACACAATAAGCAGCTCTTTAGCAGCAGCAGACGTTTGACAAAACCCCAGTACGTACCACTTCATGCCACATTGACAACAACAGAACTAAAAAAAATTTAAATCAAATAAAAAAGAAACCCGTCCGAATTCCCAAACCAAACGAAATTCGTATTCGCATCAAACTAAAACCTCAAAATTTTCAAAAAAAACGATAAGAAACTTTTAAAAAGCTCCCAATTCCTAGTGCAAAACACAAGTTCGCTGTCACACTCAAAAAAAAAAAAGAAACTTAAAAAAAAAAGAATTTAAAAAAATTGAAAAAAGAATTGATAAAAGTTAGACCAAAAATCCATGAGACTCTGACACGGTAAATATTAGTAGTGTATTCGTTTAGTTAATATCTAGCTTACTTAGTCTTAGCTGTAGTTTAGAAATGCCCCCAATACCCCTCTCTAACATCCTCTTCTCTATACACTCATGTCCACAACTATTGCTTCGATTTCAATGCTGTTCTATGTGTGTAAGCGTGTTTATTGTTGCGTGTGTGTGTGTGCCTACTACACTGTCCTGCTAGCTTTCTTAACTCTCTGAAACGCTCTTTAGTCTCTACCTCAACTTTAGTTTAGTCTCTAACCTACTAGCTAAACTCTAACTACTGCTACATACTACTACTATTATAATCAACCTCCAAAATGCTATTTCGCAACTGACATCAACATTTTGTATAAAATATTTTCAATATACTCTAACCCAAAAAATAAAACAGGGCATTTAGCTGCTTGTAAATTAACTTAAAAAAAAAAAACAAATGAAAAATATTTAAAATTTTAACAAAAAATATGTGAAAAATATATTTAACTGGGTTAATTCGTTTTATTCTCATTTTTAATCGATGCAATTTTATTCTTTCTTTCTTCTTCTTTTATTCGTTTAATTTTTGAAAAAAAATATATCTAAAAAAACACTTGGATTTTGCGTTCAAAACTCAATTCGTATTGTGTGCAAACAAAACAAAAAAACAACTACAAAAACACCGCCTACTACTCTACTCTACTCTACTCTGCTACTGCAACAACAACAAACAACAACACACACACTCTCTCTCTCTGTCTCTGTCTCTACACTCTATACTCTACACACACACACACACTCTGTGTATGCATATTTTGTTTTCTTTGAAAATCAAATCGAAACACCTTCCTCAAAAATAAAAAAAAACAACCCAACACACAATTACAATGACAAAGATGATGTTCCAGGCAAAGTGGACGAGAAGGCAACCCAGCTGCATGCCATTGCCTCGCTCAAGGTGCTGCTGGATGCCACGAAGCCGCAACGCGGTGGCGCCACCACCTCGGCGGCCAATCACGTCAAAATCAATCTCAAGGAGACAACATTGGCCGATCGACCCAATGGGAATATCGACACGACGCTTGACTCGGTAAGTTATCGCATTACGATATGTATTACGATATACTACAATACTATATACATGATATGATAATTCAATTTGATTATACAAAAAGTGCTAATGAAATAATTGCTCATGATTTCTAGGCATGATTTATATTAAGTTTTCTTTTCTTTTAAATGGTATTCTTTATCGTATTTACTTAATTTATTGATTTGTTAACAAACGAATTGAACTGTGTCACACACAATGCGCTGCATTCTTCATACAACAAATCGCAGATGAATATCGTAAAACTTTGATTATCGTATAAATGTTGAATACCGTAAAAGTTGAATATCGTAAGCGTTGAATATCGTACTTTTTACAAAAAACCAGCCAACTGATAAATGTAGTATGTGGACCAGACTCCAACTGCATTTGAAAACTACGATATTGACTATATTTTAGGACAAACTACCAACCCTACCGTAAAATATTAAATGTTTTTAATTGACGTACTTACATGATTAATTTAAATCGTTTATTTGCTAAGCCCAGTGTTTAGAGTACCAGGTTCAAGCGCGTTACAACATTTTGATTTCGCTAATTTACAACAAAACTTACTTCTTGATTGTTGGCATGTTTTCTCTACATTGCTAATTGATTCATAGATTGGTTAAGTGATTGATGCGTTTGGACTGAATCTAAACTACTCGTAAAACCCAAAATTTAAAACACGTATGTTTTTTTCCAATTTGTAAGCCCAGGCATTTCTTATTTATGTGTATTTTTTATGTGTTCTCCTCAATATTTGCGCTCTTTGAAGTTCAACTTTAAGTGTGTAGACAGCCCCTCAAAAAAACAAAAAAAAAACTAAATCAACAAATGCGGTCTCTGTGTATTTATGCAACGTTTCTGTGTGACTTTTAAAAATTGAAAATTTTGTGTTTGACTTTGAACTTTTCTATATATGAAAACTTTCCATACAACTTTCCCACCAATCACCAACAAAAAGAAAACCTTTCGTTGTGTATGTTTACTTATAACCTTAACTGTAATACTTTATCGTCCATGTCCACAAAACCATTCATCTCTCTCTCTCTCTCTATCTCCATCTTTCTCTCTCTCTCTCTCTCTCTGTGTGTGCGTGTGTTTCTGTGTCTTGCCTAAACCTCAACCAAACACCCTCTTAAAAGCAAATATAATAATAAAAGAGCTAATTCGGAATTGTGAAGTTTTTTAATAATTTTACGATTATCGTTTCTGCAGACACCATTTGGCAAAAACAAAAAATCATTTGCTTTGTATCTTGAATTTTGAAACATTCTGCCTAGTGTTAAACGAATGCTGACAGCTCGCATTTAATAATAATCCAAATAGGGAAAAGCTAAACACAATGTTTGAATTTCACAATATTTAATTTTCTTTTTTGTTATATCGTGAAAATATATTATTTTCATATTTTAATTACTGCTGCTCGATTAAGTCATTCCAATAATAAGTTATTCAGGCATTTCCAGGCACTCATTGCAAATTTGTAGCTGCCACGCGCTGTGCCAGAAAACTCGCTACGCTATGCAATTGCCAATTCACACACCCACCCACACCCATCACACACACACTCACACCCACACCCACACCCATACCCATAACGCCTACAACACAATCATCTATCACTGTGTGTGTGCCTGTAACAAATATCGTAACTTGTTATTGTTGACATTTTGTTAAAAATAAAATGAATATTTTAACACAGCTGCTCATAGATAGTAAATATATTTATAAATTTTTAATTTATTTTTGATTTGAGTAAAAAGATGACAAAGCAAACAAGCAAAATTCAAAGATAACTTAAAAAACTCAAAAACAAAATATATTGCCAACTTAATATAAGCATATTTCATTTGAATGCGTATCACAATTGACACTGAAAAGAAGAAAAGAAATGAACCCAATTCCGAGTTGGAACTGAGTCACAAAATTGAAAACAAAATTTTGAAATCTCCGAATCGAAATCTTAAGAAATCAATTCCACTTTTGCTCTCAAACAGTCCCACACTCAAATAACTGTAATTGTGTTCGATACCCGTTCAATATGTGTTTGTTATGTAATAACCCAGAACAAGAATATTCCCTCAACACTCAACTTCTTATCACAATCTATCTCTATCTATCTAACTACTCTATCCCCCAGTCTGTCTAATCTGTCTCTAAACAGTGTTTGGTTCATTTAATCAACTTTTATTTCCATAGCTGAAACTAAGCAAAGGCAAAATTCTCACAAAATATTCTCAGCAAAAATACCATAACTATTTAATTATCTTTAAAGAATATTTAAAAAATACAAGCAAAAAAATGAATTCTTAACTTAAATTCAATTTTATATCAAAAGCCATCGTTAAGTGGTCGACGTCCTAGCTGGATTGAGCAGAGGGTCAAAATTCAGACACGCAAATTTAGCATCAAAGTTAGTTTCATAAACAATTTATTTATTGCTCTCTCTCTATCTCTCTCTCTCTTCTCTATATATTGCATACAAATTTTATTATTATAATTTTTAATTACAAATATCGTAAAATTAATATTTATATGTATATATCTTTGCTTTGTGTTGAAAGCAACGTCAGCAACAAAAAGATACACAACTCTGACGTTGCTTCAAAGCGCAAGCGTATTGATTCGAACTCTCCTGCGCAGTGGAATGCGAGGGTAAATAGCAATTGGCAATTGTCTGTGGATTAAATGGATTCTCGCACCCAAATGTCTAGAAGATGAGGCAATCGGCCTTATTGATTAGCATATAATCGATTTGAATATTATAATTGCTTATGTCCGTGACTATAATTTGATGACAGACAGTTAGATCGTAAATATACAGGTGGGGCTCTCCTAAGTGCGTTAGAACTGTTTTTCAGCTGAGAAATTCATTGTTTGATATTTCTAGGCATGAAATGCACAACGCAAAAGCGAATATCGTAAATTGAATATCGTAAATTAAATATCGTAACATTAATATTGTATGTCAAGTATCGATAGTGCAATATAGATATGTATATGCAACGGAAAACAATAGTTACTCTCAAGACTATAGTTTTTGAATATCGTATGCTTAAAAAGTAGATTAAGCTTGAGTAGTAAATAAATAATGGATCAAAAGCTTTAGTATGATTTACATTTAACAATATTCGAGTAGCAATACAGTAAACTAGAAATGATTATTGATAACTATATCGTAAATTGGAATATCGTAAAACGTAAATTAATCTCCAGCTGGCATTCGATCTTTGCGGCTACTCATAGAACGGTCCATGATCTACCTTACTTTCCGTTTGATTACTAATTATGACTCATTTTGGGTAAAACTAACGAATAAGTAATTTAATATTCGCATTCGATTTCTGATGACGTCATTGCGTAGCTTGTCATCGACCACAACCCGAGCATTGCCCAGGAGCTTGAAACAACAACCGCAGTCGCCACTAGCACAGAATATATCAAAGAATTTTGTACTTTAAATCACCTTTGCTTCATTGCAAATTGTAAGAGTATTTGCTCAATTGCATTGCTTTAGTGCCGCTTTTACGAAACTTAGTCTAACACATACTCACTCTTAACTATGTAGTTGAACTAGTATTTTTTCCTCAAATCATTTATGTAAAATTAACTATATTAAACATCTTTTACTTTCTACTTTCGTTACACTTTAATCGACTTTAGTTCGGATTGAGAGTCTGTCTGTGTGCGTGTGTGTGTGTGTCTGTAGCCTATCTATGTATGTGTAGACAAAAAGAACAAACAAAAAAAATACAACATTTGAGCATGCCTCTAATATGAACTAAGAAGCTTAAATCTGTGCACGTTACAATACTCGCATAGCACCCACTTAAAATCGTATAACTAGAAAGTAAGTGTATGCACTTTGTTTGTACGTTTTTTGCTAAATAAGAGAAATACACTATCTATTTTTGAACTCCTGACACACTTTAACTCGTACTACTTAAACGCACCATTTGACTTTAACTACTGCCCATCTGGCTTCGCCTGTCTGTGAGTGCGTCTCCACAACTCGAAATCAAGCGATGAACTCTTGATCTGATCAAAACAAACATACCTCGTATTATCAAAACATCTAGCCAAATGACATATATCATACAATATTTCCATATCAGACTCACATACATTTATATATATACTATATATATATATATATATTTTATATAACAACATACATACGATATATATATTATTCAATTTTTAACTGAACATTTATTGTATAAAAACCTCCAAGAAAAAGAAAACTATTAAAGCACCGCAGATGCTTTGGCCTCAACATTTTATAATATATATATGTGTGTATTTGTATATGTAAGGCGCCCGAAATAATCGACGATGAGCCGGAGCCTTTAAGCATGGCCTGGCCGGATACGGCCCGCAAGCGACTCACCTACGTCCTGGTCGCCCCGCTCCTGGTGCCCATGTGGCTAACGCTGCCCGACACTCGCACTCCCAGGGGCAAACGATACTTCCCGGTCACCTTTATAGGCTCCATTGTGTGGATAGCGGCTTTCTCCTATCTCATGGTGTGGTGGGCCAATGTCGCGGGTGATACGGCGCGCATACCCCCAGAGGTACGTATTAATTATTTATATGATATTGATGTCTGATAATATGATAATGATACTGATAATAGCTATGTTATTGATTATGAATATGATCGTATGCATAGTGCGTTAGGGTAAATAAATTAAATTAAAATAATCATTTGAAATTAACAGCGACAAAAACGAATATCGTAAATTGAATATCGTAAAATAAATAACGTAATATTCATTTTGCATGTCAAGTATAAAATGTGAAATATAGCTGTGGTTATGCAATAAAAACACTATTTACTATCCAGGCTCCACATTTTTTGAATATCGTAAGCTTGAAAATGCAAATCGAATATCGCTAATAAAGCTTTATTGTATATAAATGTAACAGCGTAGCATTTATTTATCTGTTGCGAATATCGTAAATAAAATGCCAAAAGTCTAACATCGATTAATAAAATCATAAAAGCTTGAGTATGATTTACATTTAACAAAATTAAAACAACTCAGACTGTAAACTAGAAACTATTAATGATGACTATATCCTTACTTTGAACATATTATAACGTAAATTAAACTTCAGCTGGCATCTTCATCTTTGCGGGTATTAACAGAACAGAACAAAAAATAGATCTTAGAGATCTGATAATATGATAATGATACTGATATATAATAATTATAATACTAATAAAATACAAATGAGAAATTAAAACATTGTCAATGATGAGAAGTTGAGATGAGATCTGACACTAATTTTACTATCCATAAATTTGTACTAATTCCTGATTTCTTGTGTAGGTTATGGGTCTTACCTTCCTGGCGGCAGGCACATCTATACCGGATTTGATAACCTCGGTGATTGTGGCGCGCAAAGGCTTTGGCGACATGGCTGTGTCCAGTTCCGTCGGTAGCAACATATTCGACGTGACTGTGGGGTAAGTCCCGAACTTCTTATAAACTATATCAAAATATAATTAAAATATGATGATGGAGAACAGAAACTAATGTAAATATATATATATATCTGCTAATTGGATATGCAGCTTGCCGATACCCTGGCTGATCTATGGGATTATCTACGATGCGCCGGTTGAAGTAAATTCGGTGGGCATGGTGTGCTCCATAACCATATTGTTTATGATGCTCGTTTTTGTGGTGCTATCAATTGCCTGCTTCCGTTGGCGCATGAACAAGGGGTTGGGCTTTACCATGTTTCTGTTGTACTTTGTCTTTGTTGCCGTTTCGCTGATGTTCGAATATGATTTGATCACCTGCCCCGTGTAAATGCACAATGGGGCAGCTACTCAGCAACTCTGCAACAAAAGCAAAAGTTACACACACCCACACACTCACACACACACACATACATATACTCACACGCACACACACACACACAGCCATACGAATATGCGCAAAACCAATTAGCTAAATTTATATACAAAACAAATTAATGAATTAAATTAACAAATTGACTAAAAACTAATCGAATTGTTAAGCAAATGCATAAATCACAACACGAATACAATGAGCAAAACAAAAAACAAAAAAAGCCAAAAGAAAATAACAAAAACGATAACGAAAACCAAAAGCAAAGTTAAAAACGAGTTAGTTAGTGCTATGTGCAGCGTTTTTTCCTTTTTCAACAAAAGAGACATTTACTTTAAATGTTTAGCCGCAGCTTTTTAAGCAGTTAAAAATAAAAACAAAGCCAACACACACACACACACACACACTGACACACACATACACACACGAAACTCTTCAGCTCTATCTATCTATCGAACTATATTTCTCTCTACTTGAACTATAAACCTTAACAACTTTATCCATAATTGATTATATACTATTTAGATACAAAAACAAACTAAAAATTACCACAAATAATGGCTTCCCAATCAATTACTTTACTTAAGCGTTTGGGTTTTTCTAATTACTATCTATTTAATCTAAGTCCTTACTTGGCACAAGCACCTTATATACGTTACGAAACGAGGCAGTCTGCAATTATGTTGGTTATATATTTTACCAAAAACACTTGCAAGTGTTGGTCGAAAGCTCTTTCAAACTTAACTCAAAGCTTTCAGTCTTTGAGAATTACTTAGTCAAGCTCTTTAGATCACTCCAAGATGTGCCTAGGCTCACTTGAACTGTTTGAGAATTGCAATAACCAAAAAAGAAGCCTTTTTAGACCAAAATGTGTTCTAAAATACAACAAAAAAGCATATATATATTCATTCAAGCTTTTTCCACAATTCAAGCGAGCCAATTTGTGCTTGAACTTATTGAGAATTCTTAATTGGAGTCTTTTTAGACCACCATGTGTGCTAAAATTTCTAAAGCCAAACAACATATTTTAAAATATTTCCAATTCTCCAGCGAGTCCATTTCGTGCTTAAACTACTTGAGAATTTTTATGTAAATTTCTAGAGCGAAACATTTTCAATAAATTCCAAGCTCTTTGTTTTAAACTTTAGAGAATTCCTATTTAGAACTTCTCTATGTTCTAAAATGTGCGTTTTCAGGTTATTTCCAACACTTGCCGCTATTCAACACTATAATTTGCGTGCTCTACCAACTATAATCTGTTCTATAGTTTTCCAAGCACTATTAAGATGAAATAACGAAAGCTTTACGCCAGATAGAGCCTAAATCAGTCTAGTTTTTACGAAACTTATACTATATATACATATATATATATATAACTTATATACCACACGCACACTTACATCGCATATAAATATATGTATGTATATATATACATGTATATATATACTTACTTATATATTGACCTATATTAATTAAGTGATAATTTGCGTACTTATTAAATGACAAAAATGATAAGCTACAACTATACTCAAGAAAAAAAAAACGAAAACAAAAATATACTAAAATAAAAACTTAAATTATATTAATAATACTAGGCATACTTTAAAAAAGAAAACAAAAAACATTTTGCTAAGCATTTGCCAGACATAATTTAAAGAAAGGAAAAAAAACGACCTTCGATCGAACCTTTACGACTAATTATCATTATTGTATTATGATTACTATTATGATTGTCATTATTATGATTAACACCTATGATTCTTGTTGGCGTGCGTAAAAGGTGCAGTTATTTCAATTTAAACAAAATATTTATTAGACTACATATGAATGAAAATGGAAAACAATTCGAAAATGAGAAGAAAAAAAGAAACGATATAAATAATTTCATATACTTTTTGCTTATTGAATTCCCTATAAATATATATATATACATATATACACATAATATATATGAGCATATAAACATATTTATGTATGCGAAAGAAAAAACAACAATATTTAAACAAAACAACTTGCTCTCTTTATTTAGAACGTATGTAACATTTTTCTAAACTAAACCTTAAAAAGAAAATCTTAAAACCTTAAACCGTAAATCGGAAATCGTAAATCGTAAACTCGTAAAAGTGGCCGTAAGCAGCAGGAAGACGACGATGAAGAACAAGAAGAAGAAAACCAAACACAAAACGCATTACATATATACATACTTATATACATATATATATTTTATATATAAAGAAACGATAAATGAAAAACATAAAGTATATATATATATATATATATATGCAACTATAACTTAAGTAGGCAATATATCCAAAGATATCCCAAAAAATGTTTGCATATGGCTCGCAAACTGAAGTTGAGGAAACAAAAAAATACTGAAAATACTTAAAAATACTATAAAGAAAACACACTAAAAAGAAAAAAGAAAACAAAACACACAGAACAGAAAGCAATAATTTTTACAACAACAAGTCGAACGCGAATACATTTAAATGAGAACTAGTGGCAGTGACATAACCTTATATATATACACATATATATATACTACTATATATATAAAATACCACGGAATTAAAAACAATACTGTATATTAAAGCACGGCCAAGAAGAAGAGGAAGAAACGCGACAAGCAAATTTTAGCCTAGTCGAAGCCATCAGATATACTTATATAGCTATATATATACATATATGTATATATATATTCGTAACAAGATATATACATACACATATATATATATATGTGTACCTTGCGAGGTAAATAAGTGTGTCTGCTCTTACACCCCATGGGTGCACACACAAAACCATATATACATAGATATATATATATTCTAATTATATATGGACATATATATACATACATACGAGATTATAATTACAATGCAGAAAATTAACGGAAAACACCAAAGGAAATATCAAATGAAAAATATTAAAAAGAATACTACATTGTATAAATACCACGAGGCATACATTAAGTACGTCACGCTAACTAACGTGCTTAGCCAAATGCTCGATAAACCGCAAACTGAAAACATGGCACTAGAAAACACCCCCAACATTCGACATTAAAACTACATATAACTACATATATAATACATGGTCTAAATGCTGGAGAACTAGAAAGGGGCGAGACTGAGAGCGATATAGTTTACAGTTAGATTTGCTTAACTTCTTTTCAAATCGAATCTTAATCTCTATAAAGTTTCTACTATTTTCCTTTTATTTCTTCTGGAATCCTATAAATAGATTTCATTTAAACTCCATTTATAAAGATTCTTAAACTATTTGTTTAGTTTCTAGTACTTCGTTCTGTTATCTATACCTTATCTATAACAAAATCTCTTGGTTCGCACTAGGAGATGTTAGTATAGATAATGTATATATAGATAGAGAGAAGTATTAAGAACCAAACAAAACAACAAGAGACAAGTTTCTTAAAATCTTATGATAGTTCTTCAATTTGGAAACTAGATTCCATCATTTAAATCTGATTGCAGCAATCCAAAGATTTTCCATTTTAAAGCTAATGCTCTCAAACTGCGGTTGGAATAGAGTTAGAAAAAAGAAAGAATTATGAAAGGTCTATAAACCAAAAACTCCATAGACTGTTTTTTTATAGATCTTATACAATTCCTTGTTCATTTTTTCCTTATTCTAATCGATGGTTGAGAGAGCTTCCCAGTTAAAAAAAACTTTCATTATTAAAAAGTTTAAAAAATACTTTTTACACTTATCTATTTTTTTTGTTGGGATTGACTAAAGGAATAGAGTTTTAGGTATTTGTATCTCTACTATGTACAGGCGTAACCTTTATAAGAAATAACATACATACATATAGGGTTTTAGGAAATGCTGAGAAACATTTTCAGCTTTGAAAAAACAGCGATAAAAGAAAGCTTTTAGGTAGTGCTAAACATTTTCAGATTTGATAATAACAAACGAAAACTCTATTCAGTTTCAGTTTACCCTAGTTGAACTCTATTACTTGCTTAATCTAATTGTCCCACTTTGCTCTCTAGTTTAATATGCTCTTAAGACCTACTTCTGTTCCATGAGCTATCGATCAGGTATATATATAATGAAGAGCAGAAATCATAAATCTACACTCAACACTCGCTCTATCAACATTTCTCAACTCGGACGCTCAACTCTCAGGCAAATGGGCGCGGGAACACAAAAAGCAATCGGAGCAACAAATGACAATTGAATTGCTTTCAAAACAAACAAAAAAAAAACAAAAAAGAAATAACTTCCAATACTTACAAAGCAAAAACAATTAACATAAACTTTTATACATGCTGTATATGGTTAAAACTAAACAATAATCTTCCAAATTAACTTTTAAAACGAAAAACAAAAACAAAAACTAAATGCATACGAGTACATACTTATATATACATATATATATAACAAAACATATATATTATACGATATATACATGCTAAAAACTTACTTAATTAGTATACATACATAACATCTACCACTCACACACTCACACTCACATACACACATATACACATACACCCTCACTTAAAACATATCGCGCCCACTTTTCTCTTTAAAGTACTACGAATGAGTACAAAAAAACACTTATGTAGAACTATGATAACGAATATTAAAACAAAAAACTAGCCTAACAAAATTTATCGAAAAAAATTGTTAATCAACTAGCATTTCGCATGGAATGTTCATATACTACTATATATACTTTCGAGGCACTTTCTCTCTAAAAATAAAAAATAAACCCCATCCATAAAGCGCAGTACAAAAATGTCGAGCGTCTGTTAACATTTACAAAAGACAACAAAACGAATCAAAATAATTGACACAACTGCATAAAAATATATACATAATAGTAATTCAGATCACCTTCAGAATCAGCGTAGTTAGCATCAATTCAGAACTCAAGATCCTTTCGATTCCCAGATCCTAACTCAATAAAATAAAGATAAACGCACACAAACACGCACTTGTCAAGTGAAAGTCGTTAAAGTCTCGCTTTAAAGCAACTTATATAAGATTCTATATATATATATATATATACATATATATATACCAGATATATATATACATGAGAAATTGTTATGGTTATAGATTTTTAACAAGTTGAATAATTGCGTAAAAAATACAAAAAATTGTTGAAAAATTAGTAAAATGTTCAGAAGCGTAAAACAGAGCAAGAAATAATTATAATAATTAAAATAAAAACAATTAAAGATTAATAAATGAAATACAGTATATACTTTATGAAATATTTAACTTACAAATAAATATAAAAAAAAAATCATTGTTTGAAATTAAAGTGAAAAAAAGAAAACTGAAAAACCAAAAAAACACATTTATTACGCGTTCAATTCTTCTGTCTGCTAATTTTATCCTCTGACCAAAATTCTTGAATTGAGTTCCAGCTTAAAGTAAGTATTGACTAAACTAAATTAATTATCATTTTCATACAATTGGCATTCGTAATACCCATTATATAGAGATTTTAAAATATGAAATTAGCAAACACGAACAATTACTGGACGCTACGAAACTCGGAGTTCGTAGTTAATCGAATCACCTACTAATAATACCCAAGCACATAATCAGTTCAGCTTTAATATACGATATATAACTATCATAGATATATATGAATATATACAATAAATTATACATAAATATATAAGGAATATATATATATATTGATTTTTATAAGTATATATATATATATATATTAAATATTATGTATGTACCCACAGATAGAATGCGTAACTTTCTTTCCTTCCTAATTTCTCTTTTAATACGTAATGCCGTGTATACAAAACTTTGATTCAAATATATATGCATACACATATATATATATATATTATATACATATATAAAGTTTATATCGAAAATTGTTTCAAGTTGCGTCCGTTGTATAAAACAAGCAAAAAACGAAAAAAAAAAAAACAAAAGTCAAAAACAAAACAGAACACGAAACAATAAGACGCGTCGACTGTCCGTACATACGTTGCGTAGCTGTCAGCTTTTGTCTGTATGGTGCAACACTTATCGATTAACGATAACGATTGTCGGCTGTATGCGCTCGAACTTTACTTTCAATTAGAGCTGGGCGCGTGTCGCAACTCAAATCAACGAAAGACGCACGACAAATATATTGTTATCGATAACGATAAATTATCGCTTTAATCGAGTCGAACATAAATGAAAAAACAACACGCCACGAGCCCAACTTTACTTTGAGTTGTTGTTTTTGTAAAGCAGCTAACAAAGAAAAAACCGATAACGATAACGATAACGATAAATAATAAGATGCGAATCCAGCAAAAAGTAATAGTTAACATATTGGTAGACTAATTTAAAGTTTTTTATAGCGTTTTCAAATTTGTAAGTATATAACAACAACAACAACAACAATGCGTTTATTATTTTTAATAGGCAATGCTATTATCGATCATAGATAATACTTATCGACAAAAGAGTAACCGTCGTGTGTGTAATACAGTAAAAACAAAAACGAAAAAAATAATTCCTTACCCACCAGCGATTTTTGTGTTGTTGAGTTTGAATTGTTGTGCGATTTTTACTTTACATATTTTTTTACATATGTATATGTATGTACGTATATAGTGCGTAGTCGTATAATGAATATACATATGTGCATATGTATGTATGTGGTTTATTTTTTGTAACGGGTAAACGTTGAGCATGTAATGTAGTACATATATACATACATAACTGTTAATTTCAACATACACATACATATATAGTCGAACCACAAAGAGAGTGTATTCAAAAAATACCAAAAAAAAAAAAGAAGAAACACAAATGAAAAAAAAAATAATGAAAAGAGAATTAATTTTAATAACTGATACGCTTTTAGCACATAAGATTGTACAAATAATTTATATAAATACATACATACACACCCACACGTACATACATACAAACACAGAGTATCAAGTAAATTACAGTACATATATAGAAAACGAATTCTTGCAATAAACGAAAACAGTTTTTAGTTTCCGTTTCTTTTCGTTTTTATTAACATTAACATTTGTCATATGTTATTTCGTATGCCCGTTTTGTTGTTGTATTTTGTATAATGTAAGCCTTACAAACAGCGGGACGCAGATCTCAAGGATCGCTCCTGTAAACGAGTCAAACGAAAGTGATGAAGCCATTGGATTGAAAACAAAAAACAAGAAACAAAACAGAAATGAAAATGAAAATGAATATAAAAGTAAAACCCGGGAATCCCTGAACTTGCTGAACATTTGAATTCGGCTTTACTTTACAAAAAAAAAAAAAACAAAAAACAAGTTGCAAATAATACAGCGATACAGTTATAATACAGAATGTTATTTACTTTATAGAAGTACATATATATATATATATTTAAATATATATACCAAGATATATATATATATATATTTAATGGAAACATTTAGATTTTATACAAAACACAATCACCAATCCTCCCCCTCCCGGACATCAAATCAAAGCTCATCATTAAAAGAACAAACCACATGGACTAGAAGCAAATCAAATAAATAGTCAATTTCGATAATATATGTATATATATATGTACTTGGCTGGCACACAAAATAAACGAGCAACACAAATATGACAAAGGACAGAAAAAAAGTTGATATAAAAAAACGCATTTCAAAGAAAAGAGGAAACGACACTTATGTAAATCAAAACGAAGCTAATAGATACAATGTTAACTAGTTATTTAGGTGAAATATACAACAAATCACACTCAGATACATTTGAATCGTAACGCTTAACAAACACACTAACACACATTCACACACACACACACACACACATACACACAGACAGACAGTTGAACGAGCTATGTGAAATACCGTTATTAATAGCCGAGTTTTCGCAGAGCCGCAGCAAACGAAAAAAACGAATTAACGAATAAAAATGGCCGTTTAATATAAATTTTTGTTATTAACAACAAGAACAAAAATTAAAAATTGTAAAGCAAAATTGCAGTCAGCAAATTGCAAGCAAACAAAAAAAAAACAAACAAAAAACACAAGAAATATATAAAGTTAATGTTCAAACTAACTAATATATAACAAATATTATATAATACAACAAACTTAGACTGTATGTTATTTTCTCAATACAATACCTACCTATAAAAACAATAAAAACAGATTCAATAAAATGAGTTATCCAAAAGGCACAAAACTTGTGTTTGAATTGCGCGCGCATTAGAAAACTGTTTCTAGTCGTGTGGCTGCACTGGCAGTTAGTGCTACCCATGTCTTTGCTGCCGTTTGCATTCAATTTCAGCTGTTGGTTGGCAGTGCTGCCCAATCTCGTGTAAGCGTTTGCCGTGAATGGCGACTGTTGATATTTTGTCATTTTCTGTGCATGGTCACACCGTTCCTTTCCACGCGACCAACAACACAAAAACGTGTGTTTTGGCTACGGCGCGTGTTTTTAATAAAATATAACAAGATTAAAGCAAAGTAGCTGAGGAAAATAGTTTTTCTTAGCCAAATTAATAGCTGCCCTAAAAGACTGTCACTATGAGACGTCCCAAGAAGGTGAGTTTAAATTTAAAAAAAAGACGCAATATCTTGCGACTGTGAGGTTATTTTTTGTGCAAAAAAGGAACAAAAGTGAAGTAAACTTATTAATTGATTTTATTTGCAGTACGAGGCCGGCGAGGCCACACAGTATATAAGCAGGCGTGCAGCTTTGCGCAAGTTACAGCTATCGCTAAATGATTTTCGCCGCTTGTGCATTCTAAAAGGCGTCTATCCACGCGAACCGAAGCACAGAAGACGAGCACAGAAAGGCTCCTCGGAGATAAAGATATTGTATCACACCAAGGACATACGTTTTCTGCTGCATGAGCCTATCGTATGGACGCTGCGTGACTATAAGGTATGTTTGAGCATATCATTCATTAAGCAGACAAACTTTAGCATCTCTTCTTTGCAGATCTTTGCCAAGAAATCCGGTCGGGATCGTGCTATTAAGGACTTTCGCAATCTGAAGCGTCGCCTGGCTCTGTTCCCCGAAATCAAACTCGATCACATTGTGAAAGAACGCTATCCGACCTTCATTGATGCACTCAAGGATCTGGATGATTGCCTTACTCTGCTCTTTCTGTTCAGCACATTTCCATCCTTGCATCTGATACCGCGCGAGCAGTCGAATCTTTGTCGTCGTTTGACAATCGAATTTTTGCATTATGTGATTGCTTCCAAGTCGCTGCGCAAGGTCTTCATATCGATCAAGGGCTATTACTTCCAGGCCGAGATCAAGGGCCAAAAGGTCACCTGGATAGTGCCACACTTTTATCCTTTTAAGCCACAATCCAGACAGGAGGTGGACTTTAAGGTCATGTCCATATTTGTGGAGTTCTACACAATTATGTTGGGCTTTACGAATTTCCGCTTGTTCCATGGCCTCAATCTCGCCTATCCACCACAATTCCCCACTAACATGCTGCAAGATACTGAGGACACCTTCAAGGACGAGTCAAGTTTTGTGTCGGAGCGCATTTCCGCTCTCAACTTTGAGCTGCTGCGCACAGACAAGCTGCAGGAGGATGAGGAGGAGCTCGACATCGATATGGAGCTGCTCGAACAGGATGGCGACTCGAAGCGCATCATCAAAATGAAACAGGAGGCACAGGAGATATCCCGTCTACGCACGCTCTTTAAAGGATTGAAGTTCTTTATTAATCGCGAGGTTCCTCGCGAACCCTTGGTTATCATCATACGCTCCTTTGGCGGCAAAGTCTCCTGGGACTCGTCCGTTTTCTCGGGTTCCACGTACGACGAGAGCGATGAGACCATCACGCATCAGATTGTGGACAGACCCAGCCTGAGCACCCAGTACATATCGAGGGACTATATACAGCCCCAGTGGATCTTCGACTGTGTCAATCAGCGCCAGCTGCTGCCCACCAACAAATACTTCTTGGGCGAGGACCTGCCACCGCATCTATCGCCCTTTGTTGACGCCAAACGGGATACGTATATACCGCCCGAAGAGAAGGCGCTGCATGATCCCTCGCTGATCGAAACGCACGGTAAGAACATTATAAACTATAAAATCTCTAGTTGCTCATTTGCTAATTTCTACTTTCACTTTTCCATAGCTCAAAGCGATGATGAATCGGACGATGAGGCAACAGAAGAACCGGAGGAAGATGATACTGCAGAACAAGAACTGCTCGATGCGCAGCTACAGCTTGCTTATCAGCAGGAAACAGCAGAGTACAAAAAGTATGGCGGTCCAGACGGTGTCAATGAGGATGAAGAGGATTCCGATGACGATGAAGAGGAGGAGGAGGAGGAAAGCGACGAGGAGGAAGAAGTGGATGAAAAGGAGCAGCGACTGCAGGAAGAGGTGCGACAACAATACCGATACATGTATAACAACAAATATAAACAATACAAATTTTTAACTCCTTGCAGAAGAGGAAAATGTCCGTGCAATCGGGCAAGGTGCACAAGGTCAACAAAAGGCAGGTGCACAAGGCCGAAGTTGATGAGCATCGTTTGCAGGCGCGCATGGTCAAGCCGCGTCATCGCGATCTCTTCCGTAAGCTGATACGTGAAAAGCAGGTCAAGGAGAAGGAGGAATGGCTGCTGCGTAAGAAGCGACGCAACATCGAACGCGATACAAAGGAGGCTAAGAAGGTAGCCAAGCGGGAGGCGAGAAAAGCAGCTGCTGTTGCTGCCGAAGCTGCCGCACAGCTAGTCGGAAAGTGAAGGACTCTGCCTCGCTGTATTCCACAACCTGTGTCTTCTTTATCCTAATGCTTAGCTTGTATCCAACAATAATAAACACAAAAACAAAAATTATAAATGTAACCATAAATCAGCTAGCCCGGCCTCGCCAAGCCACCTTTACCAACAGGCCGCAGAATATCATCCATCATCCATCTAACACATGAAAGATATTCAGTATTCAACCTTTTTTGCATCCTACGAAAGAAACCCAGAGGTAGCGCCATTCTCCTTTTATGCAACTCGACAAGTTGAAAGAAGTTAAAGTATCTAACAGGATTCAGGCGAGCCAGAACTTTTTTTTTTCAAATAATTTGATTTTTTGCCATAGCTTGGCCATATCCTTAGGGTTATCGAAAAGATATGTATACTTGTAGGCACCAGCACTATCTTTTACAAGCTCTAAAAATTATACAAAAACTACAAAATCGACTGTAATTTTACTATTAAAAGTTCTATATCGATATTCTTGCTTGGCATCTTAAATAAGAATAGACAACAAAAATGACTAGACTAAATTTTGTATAGGGAAAATTGCTTATAACTCGACCGTGTCCTCATTAATACTGATATTCTGGCAAACGATGCTTATTGACTCGGACTATCGTTTGGCCCAATTATATCAAAATCGTTCTTGCCATTCCCGAAATATTACGGATTTAATATTTTTTGTCCTGGTTGTCCTGGTGGGTAGTTCCGAGAGGGTAGCGAACGATTATAATCAAGTACTTGATTATAAGGTAAACCTGTAAAGTTTTTATGTAAATCAATGAGTGGGATCCAAGGAACCCAATGCACTAGATCCTTCTAAAGTCAGAAATGATCTGCCAGAGCTATGGCTAATATTCTGTAAATTAAATATCTATGCGAGCAGTAAAATAGTTCGATGCATATCCTCATGGGTAGCTTCTCCGGTCGTTTCTCAAATTGTGGTCAAAATTATTGTAGAACGGGCGATCAATAACAGTAGTAGGCGGACAACCAACAGACTGCCAAGCATGCTGTTAACTAACAGCACTGCGGAATGTAAAGTCAGCGGCTTAACAACAGCTGTAGCTGTTAAATTAAGATTAATTCAAACAGCTCAGACAAAGGAAAACCGATTGACAGATTTTGACCTTTTCCAAAATTTGAAAGCGAAAAATTAGAATAAATAATATTACATTTAATCCAGTTTGTTGCACAGTTTTTCGTTATATTTGTAAAGCTTAAATAAAGTTGGAACAATAATATTTTGAAATAATCAATTTGAAAATTTTACAGGATGTGAATAGAACACATGAATATGGTGTAAAAAAAACTAAAATATTAAATATAGTATAACAACAAAAACAGCTGTAAAGCATTAGAAACATTTGTTATAAATAGGTATATAGTAAAAGAGAAGAAGAACTAGAGGACAGTTAAATTTCATGTTTTTTAAGATTTCTAGTTTGGGGGTAGTATATAGACATAGACCTAGTCGTAGTTGCTTGGCTATAGAAAATCTATTTTTAAATTTGATTTTTTTTTAAATTTTAACTAACAATTTGTCGTTCGTATAGTATAACCTAAGTATTTGTATATGTATATATATAGTACTCGTATATTGTATATGCCCTGACACAGTCCAAGTCTGTCATAACTAGTACCTATTGCTCTATATATAATTATGTTTGTTTTTTTCGTATTTTTTGTATAATTTTTAAGTCTTGCGTTCGTCGCCTTTGTTCTCGAGTATGTCAAATAAATCGTTTGAATAGAAAAAAAATGCTAAGGGATCTGTAGGATATAGAGTCCTTAATCGCTATCGATGTTATCGCCGCCCGCCGCGCCATCCTCATCATCATCGTCGTCGCTATCCTCCAGTTCGGGCATGGGAAAACGCAAAATAGCCGCCACGCCCGTCAATTGAGATAGTTCTGAAAAGAAAAATTTCGGTAATTAGTTAAAAAAAAAGCAATCAAAATAAAAAAGAGCTATAAAAATAAGTACTAATGGTACATTAATAAAGTTTTTAGAAGAAGTTACAGTATATAGTATTTGTTTATATATAGGTAATTTAATCTTTTTACTTTTAACTGCAAAGACAGGAAATAGGATCCATATTAGGGGAATATTTATTCGCTCATTTGGACTTTTGAACTAAGAAATTTTATATGCGTTCCTAATGTTCTATTTCTACCTAACTTTTGGATATTTTAAAGTTTTTTTTTTAATATATACAATATTTAAAATGTAAACAGAAAATTGTAAGTTTCCAAAAAAAAAACAACTTTAAAATACCTAAGAGTTGGAAAGAAATAGGCCACTAGAAAGGAGCATTGACATAAATAAAATTCCTATATAATTGAGGAGCATTAAGATATCTAAAACGTTCCACATCAAAGTATTAAGAAAAGGGAATACATATTATATATTCTAAATAAATCCCTTAGTTGAAATTCCTCACAAATTTTTATGTGCCAACCTATTGCAAATGTTTTAAAGCATAAAATAATTTGGTTCGGGAATATATTAAAACCGATTTATAGGAAATGATATGGATGTTTATATGAAAACATTTCAATATAAAATAATATAAACAAATTTTAAAGAAGTGAAAAATTGTGTAATGTTATTGCTTATATTTAAATAAACCTCCAACAAACAAGAATTTGGCATTTAACCATATTTTAAGTTATAACACAGATGGATGGCAGATAGAAAACGTAGTTCAAACTAAACATTCAAGTTATCAGAATTTAAAAAAACTTGCTTGGAAGCAAATTTAAATTTGATTGCAAAATTTATATATCCGTTCCATAAATTTCAACGAGCTAAAGAACTTTAATTGTCCCTGATTTTCTTGGCTAATTCGAATTTCCCACAGCTTTTGGCCAAGCTGTAAGCTAAAGCAAGGCCAGAACTCAGTCCAAGCAAACCAGTTAATATATTCTCTTAGCTTTTGCACTGGGTGTAGGAGTTGCACTGATATACTCAAGGCTGCCCGCTTCTCGAGAACTGACTCAGTTTTGAACTTAACATTCAACTTGATGGAATTACAATTTGCAATATGCTTTTTACAATATGAAATATGCAAATTTGTGCATAGAACAATTAACTATGTAGAACTCTATAAGCTATAATAAAAACAAGTAAGAACGCTCTTGTCGGGACGAGGAGATACTCAATTATGATTTGCTTTTTTTATTATTATTAAATAACTACTAAATTTATATACAAAAGTTGAAATATATATATATATAATTTTTATCGATTTTCAAGAAGTATCTATTATTTAATTTAAGTACTCTTTATACAGAGTTACATAGTTCAAGAGGCTCGCAAGTTGTTATGAATAATTGAAAACAAAATAAAGACTATTTAACAATATTATAAAAACTAGAGGGATGGGCTTTCGGCCATGCCGAAGTTAGGTAATACCCTTGCAATTGTAAAGCATATAGATATAGTTTTCTCTGATTTGCCACGCCCCCAACAATTGGATATATATAATTTTTGGGCAATCTATTAAGCAGGGCAACAGTAACCTATATATCAAATTTTGAAGCTGTATCTATAAGACTTTGGAATATGTAGTTTTCTCCGATTTGCCAAGACCCCAAGAGACGGATAAATATAATTTTTCATAATTTTGACGAAACGGTCAAGCCTAACGTCTGTGTCAATTTTTGGAACTCTAGGTATAAAATTGTAGAAGATATAGTTTTTTTCCGATTTGCCACGCCCCTAATGGGCGTAGATATATATTCTTTATGTTTTTTTTAGGGATGGTTGATACAAATATATGTTTTAAGTTTCAAGTCTCTGGCTTTAAAATACTTGCTGAGCTGTGTGATTTGCTCAATGTGCTAGAGTTTAGCATAGGTTCTGTTCGGGGTCTTTTTTCAGTTCGTTTTCTTCTGCTGTTTACTAATGGAAATTGTGGGCTTGCTTTATCTGCAAACAATTCAAATCAAGTGCTCGAGTTTTTTATTATTTCTTTTTGTTTCCACTTGTTCCGCAATGTTTATATAAAAGCAATTGCCAGCTGATTAAAACGTTCTCTCGCCAACGAAGCACTTGGGAAGACGCTTCCAGCGATAACGATTAAATGAAACGCTGTGGAAATGTTCGAGTGGAGAAATGAAAGAAATACACGATATGCAAAATACGTTTCACGCGATGTACCGAACTACATAGAGTATTACAATGGCTACAAAGTATTTAAGTTCTATTTTAGAAACACAGCCGACCCATTTATGTGCAACAAAAGCGAAAGCACGATCGGAGCGGGTGTGACGAACTTGAAGATACCCTTTACTAATTTTAGCATGGAGAATCAAGGCAACGGGTTTTGACTCATCTTATCATAAATACATTTTTCAGCTTACAAGCCAAGCCTTATCAAATTTGCAGATTAGCTTAAAAACATATATTAAATTAAGTATTATCTTTCTTTAATAACTTTTCTACGTATCAATTTTATTGATTATATAAAAAACTTTATCAAGCTAAAGGTATCAGAATAGACAGAATAAAGACAATATCTTTAGAAACAGAAGCTCTGTAAATGGGTTAATAAAGCTGAGTCTTTGGGATCTTTAACTTTCTTTCTGGTTTTGTAAAGTGTTCTATTCTTACTTTTATATTATTTCTATTGTAATAAAATTGTTTTCTTTATTCCAAAACCTTTCCTATACCATAATTTAATTCTCGTTCACGAAGTGTAAAGAGTATATTGGTTTAGTTACTTATGTTTGTCTAGCTGCTCGTCTTTACGTCTGTCTATATGAACGCCAATCAGGTCGTGGCTATTAAAGCTAGGAATCGGGAACAAACTTATACTACCAAGTGCTAGGATTTCTTACCTATATCTTTTAAAAGAAAATTCAAGAATTTTTCACTGTACTGAATCTTCCACATTTATATAAATAGAATAGAATATACTAAGTTCTTTGCTGAGACGTAGCAAATTAAAAAATGTAAGCTGGTTTTGGAACGTTAATGAGTGTATTACAATTTAAAAGCCCTGCTTCACTCTTTATACCCAGCATTTCGCTCTACAGGGTACTCAAATTGGCAAAAGCGTTGCCAAGTCGCAGACAATTGATAAGAACGAAAGCCAAAGAAGAAGAACAGCCACACGTGAGTCATTTACCAAGCAGCCAACAAATTGCTATTTAAAGCGACCCAAAAATATTTCGAAAACACGTAAAATGCAATTTTAATTAACGTCGAGTCAAATTTATAATTAAAATTGAAAATGTCCCCGAGAAAAAGAAACGCATGGGCCTAAGTCCAATTATGCATTGCGGGAGATTCCTTCAAGAAAAAAATTAATACATGTATACATATATGTTTATATGTATGTATATTTGTGCGTGCACATGTGCGCTGCACGCCATGTAAAAATAGAATGTCTAACGAGGTCATTAGACAGGGGGAGGCCTGTACCATACAACTTCTATACCAGACTGAGCGAACAGCAGCCATAGACATTTTGCATGTTTTCTCTAGCGAAAAGTCGAGTCAATTCTTTAGCTTAAATGCAGAATATAATACAGTGAACGCCCAAATTAATTTGAACTCTTTAGTTGAATCTATGAATACATATTTAAATATGTATATGAAAATATACATATATATGTATATATATTTTAAAATTTCTACGACATTTTCTTGTGTGTAATTTCTATGCACTTAAAATATTTTTAAAATTTTATCAAGTGCCCACTGTGCCTATGATTCATCATTTAGCACTTTGTTCTATGCTAATTCATGAGGTTTTCAAGCATTACTTCATTTGAAATACTTACGTTCACCCGATATATGCATGCTGGAGAAGATTTTCACCTCGCCTCCGGCATCTCGAACCGATTCAACCAAATTAACATATTCTTTCCTGAGATTTACGTCTTGGCATCTGAAAGTGTAGCAAAAAGAGATATGGAATAAATAAAAGGAATAACAATGAAAGAATTTTTGAGTGCACTTTTATAAAATGCAATACAGAAAATATATATATAATATATAAATTATAAGTATATATATTACATAAAATATATATATAAAATATAAATATAGATACATAGGACTTGTTCTTGTTCTCCGATTGATAGAAATTCAAATATGCCTTTTACTGCTAAAGCAATGAATATACACTTTTAGGGATCACAACTTTAAGAGTTAAATATTTTAAGTAAAAACCTTAAACTATATTCAACAAACCTTAGACTTTGTTTACTCGAAAAGGGAGTTAAAAGAACTTACATAAAGATATTTTTATATTTAGCAATATTTGCCAAATATTTTAAGTTTGTAGATTAAGTCTAAATTATGTTAAGTTAAAGGGACCTTAAGAGCTTAAAATTATATTTTACATACATTTTAAAAGTTGAGATATTCTTGAAATCAATAATATTCCCATTACAGGATGATGTAAGAAGGAGATCGGAAATATTTCTGTTGATAACGCGATGACAAACCAAAGTAGATTTATGAATAAATTCATGAAACAATTCATACGCTTGTTAGGTCTGAAATTGCTCGGGTAATAATTGAAAAATAATTGTAGTACACTTTTGTTAAACGACAACTAAAATGCTTTATATTACAAAATTATTAGTTAAGAGCAGTTACATGTGCTTTCATTCGAAACATGCAAAATAGAGAAACACAGAAATAGCAACACGAAATATCGCTACATGAAACCCTGAAGCCGCATTTGGCATACAGACAATAAAGACAATTAATATCTATTACGATTCAAAGTACGTTTAATATTGCACATCCACAAAGCAAAACGCCCAATCATGTGCGAAAAATTCATACGATGGGTGCACCTATATAGTATAGTAAATATCTGTACATTCATGCATAATGCATAGATTGTTCAGCTTTAGCTGGAATTCATAGGATCACAGGTGCGATAAAGGTTACAGTTATAGTCATTGGACTAATTGCGATGAAAATGCAAGTTGACAGAGTCGAATCGAATCGTAAGCTCTAGAAATAAATGAGTATTCAAAATGCCGGCACGCGGTTCAAAAACCTTAGCAAATGTTAATACTACAAAGATAAAATTCGCAAAAAAAAACATGACTGCGCCTCCCCATTGAAAGAGAAATAACAAAAAAAGAAGGTATGCAAAAAAAATTAAGCACAGGTAAAATATCAATTATCATTTTTTATTGAAGGCACAAAAAGCGGTTTGATTGTGATTCAAGAGCGCAGTCAAAGAGCACGAGAGTGTGACCAGAGCAGCTAACGATCGCGCTCTTTAGCTGTCTCTCTATCTCTATCTCTCTTTTTGTGGATGCTATAAGCTAGTACGTGGCAATCCGTTCCACAGCACGTGTAGCAGCCAGAGAGCAGCCAAAGACATATGACAGTATTTACTTGAGTTGTAAATATGAATGATTGACTTTTCAATACCCTGTAAACACTGCATGGGCACAATTTGATTGGTCAGCAAATTATCAGATGGGTTTGAGCTTATACAATTTATTGATACTATCTATAGAGCTATCGACTTCAAACCAACTTAAGAATATAAACATATAGGATAAGTTACAGAAGACGCTCGCAAAGTAGCAACACTTCGTTTTTCAGGTAATTCTAATTTTCCGATAAATTGTAATTTCCTAACTTTTTTTTTCGAACATTTGAGTAAATTTACTTTAAGAAACTTCAAAAAAAATTTTTTTTTTACTTAGAATAATATAACAATAATAATACAGTAGAATAGAGAAAATTCGTTCCCCACTAAATCAAAAACCTCAATAATTTCTAAAAAAAAAAAATGCTTTCCCCTTAAAAAAGTATTTTTTTTTAATCCCGGTTCCATAAATTGAATTCCTGAGCAATTCATAAAATAAATTTGATCCCCTTATCATTTGAACTATGGGGATTCGACTGTAAAATAAATTTGTGACTCCACTAATCCCATCTCATCGAAATTGTTTGAAATTCCTGAAAAAAGGGAGTAATAAGAGCCACGTCGCTAGAGAAAATCTTTTTATAAACCGAATTCCGCATTTTAAATTTGGTATACCAGTCGTTAGTTAGTTGAAATTATTCTGAATATTGCGCTCTTAATAATTGTTTTTTTCCTTTAATGAAAAAACTCTTATTCTACTTTCTGGAAGATTCGGATTCCTGAAACTTCCAATTTTTGACCGCCTACTGTACCACGAACAAGACAGCAAGCGCCCAACACCCACAAAACAAAAATGTTGTAGTAAATATGGCCTACTTAAAATTTGCTTACAGGGTATCCGAAGAGAGCTTAATCGAGCGTCAGTCTATTCGTGTAGAATTAGTTGTGAAGCGGCTTTCTTGCGACGCGCTCGTCGGCGCAACAAACAAGCAGAAGAATAGAAGAAACAAGAATCGAAGCGCAGCGAATCGAAAGAAAAACGCGACGCGCTTGCCAAGCAAAAAGAAATTGGTGCTAAGAGAAGAAGCACAAGAAAAATAACAACAAAAAAGAAAGCAAAAGGTGCGTGCAGGCCAAAGTGAAAGTTTAACTTGTTGTTTGTTGTTATTGTCGTTGTCCATGTCAAGTGCAAAAGTCTTTTAAACGAAAGACGAAATAAACCAAAATCAAGTTTTGGGAATTTTGCGGCTTGAGTCAGCGCAGGGCAATGCAGCTGCAGCAAATGTATCTGTGTATTTGTGAGATACCTGAGTATATTTTTCACTCATCTGTTAACCGCAATGAATTATATCCATTGTCGTTGTTGTTGCTGCTGCGTGACAATGATTGCACAATGAAATCAATTGTTATAATGGAATTAACGGAACGTAGGTGAAAGAGCCATGAGCGTGCGGCACAGAGGGAGCTAGCGAGACAGGAGGTCGCTATAGAAAAAGACAGCGATAGGCCAATGTAGCTGACCTCAAGACGCAGCGGGGGAGGGGAAATGCATAATTAACTGTATCGCATGTCGTTTAGCATCTAAATGAATATGAACTTTTTATGAGTGGGAAATCAGATCAAGTTAAAATATAACTGTGACTGCAAAGGCAGCAAATAAGATCCACATTGAGGGATCAAATGGGAAATATACCAAACATGTGAAATATCCCAAAACTCAAAAGAAGGGAATTATTTGGAAATTATGGAAATTATTGGAAATTATGGATTAAGAAATTTTCGCACCTCAGTTGATGGGTTTTCATTTATGTATTTTAAAAATTCTATTTTTTAGAAGAAATAGGTTCCACTTTGATGCATTAAATATGAATATCGTAAATAAAATTTAAAAATACATAGAGTGAAAAGTAAGCAAACAAGAGAGGATTTAAAATGAATGAGTAATCGGTAAATTTTTGAATTTCAAGTTTTGGGAGTTTCCCTAGAGATGAAAGCCAGCAAAAATAAGACAATTCTTGTATAAGTCTCTGAAAGATCTGGAAAATGTGTACATCCCAAGTTTTTGGCCTTTCATTTGTGCAAATCAAATAAAAACTGGTTTCGATTTTTTGGCTCTATGCAAAAAACAAATAAAATTTTAGCAGTACGAATAAAAACTCACTTTACGTGTTTGAAACGGGGACTATATAAATTTCGTACCTATCTCTTAATCAGTTCACTCGCTTTTTATGGAAGCGTTAAGCGTCATTAAGCACACATTTATCAATCAAAGATTTTTATATGCCACCACGTCAACTTAACCCAAATAGACAATAACTTCAGATGAATACAAAGAGTGGACTATATAAAACTAGCCTCGAGCTGTCAAATATGAGATACTCTATAAACTGAAGAGATGCTATGGCCATACCAAATCGATATTTCAATATACTCTTGTTAAAGAGTATTTGAAAAACCAGCGCCCTTTCATTTCTTGCACAATTCCAAAGACAACAAAATATACAAAGATAAAGCCAAAAATACAAAAACAGACTTACGAAATGTCGCAGCAGCGCGTGCCCAAAATAATATTATAAAACAAAAATAAACAATTATATTTCGAGTCAATATTTATGCAGAAACAACAAAAGGCAACAGGCAGCAGCAGCTGCTGCTGCCAAAAAGAGGGGCACGTTGCACCAGGCATGTGGCACAGAAGCGGGCCCTAAAACGAGATACTAGAAAAACGGGTTGCAGCAAGAAAATATGAAAAATCAAGAGAGAAAAAACCAAAGAACAGCAAAGAAGAGGCAATGGAAGACTAAAGCCAAACGATGTGGCAAACAGATAAAATGCGAGAGGCAGAGACTAAGGAAGGTGGAAGAAGCAAGAAGCAGCAATAGACTTTGCCACAACTTGACGCAAGTGGATCATATTACAGCGTAGAATATTGGGGCATGTGGAATCCAAGTGCGTCAATCAAAAACAAATATGAAATAGATTCCAGAATTCGAAAATAAGTAAACAAAATGCTTTTAGGAGCTAAGAGCTACAAACTTGGCAACAGCTTAAAGCCATAAACGGAGCGATTTATTTAATTGAAATATATATATACCTGTATAAATATATATATAAATTGTCGCCCACATACGTACGTGCTCATAATTAGCGCAACTTAGAAGGCGAAACAAAGAAATGGAACACGCAGAACGCAAATAAAGTCAAGATTTAAATGCAGATATAGATACAGATACAAGTACAGAAGAAACTATGTAGAGTGAACAGTTGCTTTGCCAAATATGTTATAGAAAAGTCTAAGTTCCTCATTTCAATTCTTCAAATTCAGTTGAGATACAATTACAGTAAAAGCGTTTACTGTTTTATAGAAAAAATACATTCAAAGAGTTTAGCTGTCTTTTTGTTGAGCGTTCACTGTCTAGAAATACAGCTACAGATACAGTTACAAACACCATGTAAAGATTCTGATACATTATACAGAAATAGATACAGTTACTTATGCATTTAAACGTAAAGATACAAATGCAAACAGTACAACTAAATTCACATGACTATTAGGGCTTGTGCAAATCTGTAAATTGAAACTGTTCTATAAACAAAGATCTCAGACGCTGCCAATCAAGCAGAAATATAAACATGTATATATCTATATATATACATATATATAAATGAAATGTATATGCATATGGATAGATGGAGAGACCTGTGTATTGAGTGAAGCTTGGAATACTTGATACGCGTGTGAAACACAAACACAATAGCAAATTCTTAGGCACCAACTAACTGAAGAAAACGAGAAATGAGAAAAAACAAAAACTAGAACAGCAAACTGTCTTTGTTTTCTATGCGGGGTTGTCGTAAGTAAAGCTAAAAAAAAAACAACTTAGAATGAAGAACTATTGGGAACTTGGCCGCAACGTTTAGTAGAACAGCTTATAATGATCTTTATAGGAATGCAAAATCGAAGAGACTTTAAATTTATGTTATGAAGCATTCACTTCTACGCAAAATGCTATTATAATTTAAACGAGACTTAGCATTAATTATAATTTAAACTTGATATGGAGACTTAATTCAATTCAGTTATCACACATGATTCCTATTTGCATTAAAACTAGCTAGACTAAAATTTTAATTAAACAAAAAATTAAAAAATTAATTAAGTATTTCACGCTCTTAACTTTAAAAATTTGAAATAAAAAAAACTACTTATAAAAATAAATTCTAAAAAAAAAATATAAAATAATATAAAAAAAATTTTAAACAATTCATTTTTAATATATACAGTCGAATCCCAATAATTTGAAATGAGGATCACATTTTTTTTTACGAATTACACAGGAATTCGATTTATCGAACAGGAATTCGAATGACTTTTTTTTTATAAGGGAAAACATTTTTACGAATTAATGAGATTTTCGATTTAGCGAGGGACGAATTATCAGGATTCGACTATATATTTAAAATATTTATTAAGCATGAAAAGCTATTCTTAAGATGTACAGAAAATATGTTAAGTTAACATTGATAACCTTTTAACAGAGCAATATACTGTTGAAGAGCTGCATAGGAAACGCTTTAACTGGCTTTTGAAATAGCTGTGTTTTATGAGCGTGTGTGAATTGAAAAATTAAAATTTGAAAGTATGTTAAGGTCATGTTAAGTTTATGTAGCAAAAAAACAGAGTGCTCTTCGCTTAACATTGCATTCAACTGTGAAATTAGGCACCTAATTAAAAGATAGGAAAGGAATTCAATGTGAAATAATTAAGTTCTCAAAGACAGTTAAGATAAGAGAGTCACAAGTATATGAAATCGGGTTAATAATAGAGCTTACATGGGTAGCTAAGGCAATAAACTAATAAGGAAATCAGCAAACATTCAACATTGATTGATAAATAATTACACCATAAGCTCTACTTTTCGATATTTATCTATCTACAATAATCGTTTTGAATTTCCTTTGAACTACAGTTCCTATAGAGTATACTCAAAGAAGATGCTAACTAAACCGCCAGACTATACCATCTCGGAGCTGGGCTGTCCTCAGCTGCAGCAGCAGCTGTGCTCTGATAGCTGCTATAAGAAATATCGCCCACAAGCGCCCAGCTTTCGCCCCAGTCCCAGTCCGAGTCCGAGTCGTCTATTGCCATTACGCGAAACGCTGGATGATTACAACAAGCGGTTGCTTAGTGAACAGGCGGAGAACTGTGGAGCAAGTCGACAACAACCCAGAGAGCTGTATGATAAATTAGCGCAGCAGAAACGGCAGAAGAATCTGTGGAACGAGCAGCAGCAGAAGCAGCAACAGCAGCTACAGTGGAACAGACCGAGGTAAAACAAATCATAAATTATAAAGTTATCAGTTTTCATTGTTTTTAATTATTCCTCTACTTTGTTCTTTTATTGCTTATCAACTATCAACAGCAATCAAAAATGTCGAGATATAGCACAAGTAAAACGTTCGAGTTTGCTGACTTGCGATTTGAATAGTTTCTGATTACACGCTGGACGAGGAGAAGGAGAAGATGGAGCTGGAGCTTCAGAGCTGAACTACAATTATTTAAGGACTGATTAAACGTGCTAAATTTAACATTAAAAAAAATATCAAAAAAAAAAGCTATACACACATTTTTCGCATAGACCTTTAAGCTAACTCTAAGTAAATCAAATATGCAATAAAACTTAATTTAATTGCATGCGACGCAAATTTTTTTACTTTTTAAATGGAATTTCAACGGCTCATTAAAATGTAAACGGGCTATGGCGACGGGCATTGTTCAAATTCAGATACAGATACAGCAATACAGCTACAGATACATCTACACAGATACAGGCTACAGATACAAATTCGAATTCAAGTGAAACGTAAACAAAACAACAAAACTGAAGATCCAAAAATGGCGACGACTATACGGGCGTCCAACCTTGATCATGAGCATGTCACAGCCAAGGGGCGTCTGTCGGGCGGGCGTGGCGGGTTCCATTAAATTAGCGTTTTCGGACGTGCTCTCTTTAAATGGCTTAAATTGTGCACGCAAGCTGTGCCCGACTGAAGACTCGGGAAGCGCTCGAGATCAAGTGAAAGAAGCGACAATTTGAGTACTCTACAAAAGGTAGAAACATTGATCAAATGATCATATGATGAATATGAAACAATCAAAATATGTATCATATTAATTATTTCCTTAAGAAAATTTACTATAAATTAAAAAGAAATGTATGAAAAGAGGCATGTTAAAATAGTGTGCTAGAAAATGTAGATTGAGCAATTAATCAAATGATCAACCGAAGAAATAATTAAGGAACAATCTTATTCAATATATGTATGATTCGCACATTTTTAATCAATTTTCCAGCTAAAACATCATAAGAGGCGAAAAAGGTACGATCATTTATAAAATTTATAAAATGATCGTATGATCCACATGATCGTGATGTAGAATTAATTTAGCAACAATCTTATTCAAAATAAAGTTGATCTAAAATCCAAAACTAAAAGTTTGTTTAAAATGTGAGATCTGTCGATTTGTAGATCAATTACCATAAGTTCCCAATGCAAATTAGAATTTTGCAATTCTTTTTCTATTTTTACTGATCTTAAGATTAGTAAATATCGATAAGTACTCCCTTTTCAACTGATCAGAAAATCAATTCCTATGGTTTCCATCCACAAGCAAATGCATGATTCATCATCACATGACAATACTTATACTATATAAGAATGATAGATGAACAACAAAAATAAATAATGTATAAATAGTACAGTAAATTCTGTTAGTTTCCAGCTCCACCACCATTAGGCTAAAGCTATGTAAAACTCAATGTGAGTGGTGATCGCTTTTCCAGCAAAAATCTAGTGATCAATTTTTGTGAAAAAATTAGTATGATCATGCATAGTTATAGTAAAACAGTTTTATAATTATATGTACATGTACAGAGAAAAGTCAGGAGAATGTATTATATAAAATCTCATAACCATTGTACTGTGACGGCCCAACAGATCAATGATCAAACAATAAATGCATAACCTTTATATAGTATAATAAGCATTATCTTTACCAAAGAAGATATTCTCTACTCAACATTGGAACATTTTATCATTTTGTTTTAAACTACCCTTACAAGTCGTAAACCCTCATAAAACTCATTGTAGCGCATCGACAGCTGCTTCATATGGCAAATAAAATATAACAAAAATCATAAAAAAAAAACCAGAGTTTTATAAGCAAAAACTGTCGCAATGTTTGCTGGCAATTTGGTTAAAGTTGAAGGTTTGGCGCTGTGGGCTTGTCAACTGATCGTGCTCTTGATCTTTCTGCTTGATTGAACGTGGAATTGGAATTGAAATTGTGTTGTGCGGGCTAACAACAGTTGATAAGGTTACAACAAGCAGATTATATAATTTATAATGTAATAGTATGTAAATTAGCAAACGTTTGATAAGAGCAATTGGAAATTGTTGAGGTAGCTATAAATATATAAGAAATTTAAAGTCGCTGATGCATTTAGCATCGAACCTCTACAGAGTTAGACCGAAAAATGTCAAAGCTTTATAAAACAAGTAAAAACGCTCTAGTACGGACTACCCGACTACGAGATACCCTGATCGTTTGTTCGAGCTTGCAATTTTACATTCAAACAGGCAGAATATAATATGTGTGCAGCAGTAAAAAAAACTTTACTAATTGAAACAAATTTTGTCATCAGCGGGAATCGCACCTTAGCCTCCACGTTTGCAGGCCGCCGTCTCTCTGTTTCTTTAATTAATTAATTAAATTGGTTTTGTAAAATGTGGAGTCGGTATCCAAAATATAAAAAAAATCGAAATTGTATTTTATTTACAGAAAGTTAAATACAAAATTTGATGACTTGAGCTTAAAAGATGTAAAAGGTATAGTGAAAAAACTGAATCTCGATAACGTTTTTATTCGATATCAGTGAAATGGAAAACTTATGGAATATCTGAAACCAACTTAATATGCGCGCTGTATACAAGGACTGCAAAATTTCAAGTCTCTAGCTCTTAGAGGCTCTGAGATTGACGCATTCATACATATGAACAGACAGATGGACAGGGCTAAATCGACACAGCCCTCGTCGTTACGAGGGCTGCCACGCCTCCTACTGCGTGTTACATACATTTTTTTTAACAAAATTATTATACAAAAATAAGAAAGTTTCTTTGTAAAGAACATTTACCGAAGCCGCAAAGATTCAAAGAACTCTGGTTCAAGTCATACTATCACTCATTACACTCACCTGAACAGATTGTCGGAAATGAGCAAAGTTTCTATAGATTGAGCCTCTGCAGCGCGCAGTACATGCTTCTTGCCATAGAAAGCCTTAGATGGTTCGCATTGCAGCATCATATAGAATACTTCCAGTGCTTTAACTTCACCCAAAGCTTTCGTATCAGACATTTTGGCCACCACAGCGGGATCTTGCAGAACCTCTGTGAAAAGAAATTTCATTAAATATAAATTCAAAAGTTTTTTTTAGAGTCACTTACCTCTGAGGGAATGCTTAAAACCGGATGACGCATGAACCAGCATGAATCGGCTCTTGTTATCCAACAGCAGCTTGTAGTCCATTTTGACCGCCTGCTGGAACATATAGTCGTAAAACTGATCGCGCACGAATCCCGGCGAGGCAATCAACACACATTTCACTATTTCGAAGTTAACATGTCGCAATATGCTCTGCATGACCTGCTCGTAGAACTTGGCCAGACCCTTCTCGTGCTGCTGCACATAGCCCTTGCGCTTACGCGGTATGGACACCTCGATTTTACTCCGCACCAGCGTCATGCTGGCCGTGATGAGGCACACATGGGCCAAGCCCTCCTGCATGACAACAGCTGCAACGTCCGCAGATTGGGTGGGATCGCAGGCCATATCAATGCGCTCCAACGCAATGGTATCCCACTCCGGCTTACGCAGCTCGAATTTGCGGTTCAGCTCCAGATCGAGCGTATGATAGGCGCCCATTTTCACATACTGATTCTCTTCAATGTTCCGACCCTTCAGACGCAGCACACAAGCCTGCGTATCAAAATCAATGCTTTCCACAGCAATGGTCAGTGTGGTGCGCACTCGACTGCTGGTGGATGAACCGGTGGCAGTTTCATTTTGCACCTTGCGTATGGTGGTGCTGCGAACACTGTCGCCTTCAGCAATTAGATTGTAGGCATGCCACATATCCTCCGGCTCCTCGGGCACCAGGGACACATTGCTGCATTTTAATTAGGATTGGCATTAGTCATATAAGATATATGTATATACATATATATAGATATGTTTATGCGTAAATATCAGTTGCACTCACCCCTGCATGCCCTTATCTACGTATTTTCCAAGCAATTTCATGTTGCAATTGTTGTTTTTGGAGCTGGGGCGCCGCCGTCTGTTGCCAACAGACGTATAATTTTGGTGTTGCTCCTCTTATATTTGTTGTTGTTGGCGTTGCGTGCTTTGTGTTTTTTGCTTTTATATGCTTTTTGTCACTTGCATTGAATTAAATGTTTTCTTAAGTCAAGCGAATCGTTAGGCATTTTTGTAAGTTGTGTGTTTGCCGTAAAACTTGACCAACAAATAAAATCTACGAAAATTGCCAAATTCCGCACGGCGAACTTTTTGACATCTTAAAACAGCTGTTCGACTTAGTGTTGCAAAACGGTTGTAGATAACACCACGCGTTTAACTATCGAATATCAATTGTCTAATTTATCAATTGTGAAAAACACGTTTCAAATGAATATTTGATGTTTTTATAAAATACATTTTTTTTATTAATGATACAGTTTATAGATTTGTACGCATTTCAAGAGTCACCTCTCAACTTAAACTAACAGCCTTTCAATTTCCTGCTGTATGGATGTTATCTGCGATTTGAGCTGACTACCCTCGTTGGTGGTCACAGAGCATGCGACAATGGGCCTGGAAACTCCGCAGGCACGTCCCAATGCCTGCTTGGAACGCACAAACACATATGGCACGTTCTTGTCCTCGCACAGAAGCGGCAAATGCAACAGAATCTCAATTGGCTCCGTATCACCGGCTAGCACAACGATATCAGCCAGACCACGATTCAGTGTCTTGGTGGCCTCGTTGGCTCCCTTCCTCAGCTGGTTGTAGTTGAGTGCCTGCTGCAGCAGATTCATGATCTTGGCGGTCAACTGGGCATCGGCCAAGGGGAATGCTTTAGGGTTCACCTCTTCAGTCTGTTAAAAATTGAGACTTGAATTAATAAAAACTGTTGGCGTATAATAATTCACACAAACATACCATTTTATTGATTTTGTTTTGATGTTTCTTTTTGTATATTTATAAAAAAAATTTAGTGCAACCTCTCGGCCTGTGTGCTTCACTGAGGGGCAGAGCTAAGAATGAAACGTTTGACGAAACACGTGCGTTGCTAGTATTTTGTGTAGCTAACCAACACTACAGATTTGCCACATTTTCAACATGTGGCAACGCTATGAGGCAAAGATACATCGATAAGTAGCTTATCGAGTCTTGCTGCAGCGCCAAATACAAGCGATATATGCATTAGTTAAAGAATACGTTGAATCTTTTAGTATATCCTATATCTTTTGATGTTTTTTAAGATATTAAATGTAACGCCTATTTTATCAGCCCAATCATCTGATTATATAATGTATATTTGAATAAATGATTCATAGAACTATTAAACCTCTTGTGCTTAGATTATATTTTACATATATAAATAATTTTATAGATTTAGTCTCCACCAAGGGGAAATGGATATATATCTATAGAAATCTTCGACAGCTCCCCAAGATCACAGCGTCTTATGATTTTGGAGCGGTTGTCCTTTGTTAATATCTTTTAGAGCTTTAGTATAACGAATTTGGAACGAGAAACAACAAAAATCAACTGGTTTTAACAAAAATCAACCAATTTGTTAAGTAAATTTGTATCTTAGGAGACTTCCTGATAAAATAATAAACCAGCCAAGAGCTATAATTTACTGAAAAAATCCATATGCTTAAAATCCACTCAAACGCAGTTAACGTTGTTTATTGTGATATCGCAAATGTTAAACACAATTCCAAATTCTTTAAACAAACGCTCCGCGCAAGCCAGTGTTTATGCCCGTTTAAAAGAAAACACTCATTTCGTGAATCTTACGTTAAATACAAAAGGAATTCTCACTTTATTACCAATTCATCTTGCATACAATTTATTTAAAAGTTCCTGCAAAGCAAAAACAAACAAACAGTTAGTAAACTGGATACACAGGATAATTAAAATGCAAACTCACTTGGTAATGAGGCCATCCTTCTTGGCCAGACGCACAATGCAGTCGTCGGACTCGCCCATGCGACGGATCTCACCGCAAATGGCATAAGTTTTGGTTCCGTCGGTTTGGCGACCGGTCTCGGGATCCACAACAACGATGCTCAACTGCACAGAGGCGTGATCCTTAGCGTGGATGATTCTGTTCGATGCCGAGCTGCAACAACAACAAAAGTTATCAAATTGCCAAATAAGCGGCTGCAGTTTCCACCGGGCTTGCCATGGGAACACGTGTTCAACACTCACCATTTGCGGGGCACGTACAAATCAACATTCTCACCGGCGTCGTTCTCCATTATGCTGCAATGCAAAATATAATATTTGTTTAGTACTTTATACTCATTTTCATACTTAAAAGTGAATTTGTACATACATTTTGTAATAATTTACAAATTAGCGACCCAACACTCGTCAATGGAGGCTGAAAAGAGAAAGAGTGAAGTTGGCTGCGCTGCAGGGTTGCAAAAAATATCGATAGGTTCATAAATGCTCTGCTGTACGCAATTTAATTTAATTTTTTGAGACTATTATATTTCTTTATTATCTTACTTGAATAAAGATATTCAGATAGATATTCAGTATTATTGCCTGATTGAAACCACAATACTTCTATGATAACTTCCATTCATATAGTTAAGCTCCATGATTGTTAAGCTGGCGGACAATATATTAAATTCAAAAAGGGAAGCGATTACAGGAACGGCTTAAGATATAATAAATTGAAAAATTAAATACAATTAATTTACTTGTGTAAACAATTTGTTAAATATTAGTTTGATAAGAATTTAATTTTGAAATAATTTGCAATAATCTTTCGCTTGTTGCTGTTGAATGTATCGATGTTTTGTATCGAATGTATCGATTGCTCGGAAGCCGTTCATAAATATTTATTAGTCGTTTGGCAATGTGAAAGAGAAGTGCTGCATTGCATCAAATTTGGCGCCGGAGCTTTCACGGCCTCAGCGCCCATTGCTAAATCGGTAGCTGTACAACTCGTAGTGCTAAATCCATAGAATATAATAGTTAAATTAGTGGCAAAGGTGTTTGTGCTCATTATTAATTGGATAGAAGTGAACGCGCCCGTTGGTTACTTTGAATGTGAGTATTGATTTTGGACAGAGGCTGTAGCGTCGGCGTCCTTGATCCGGTGTCAGCGCTGATTTTCCGTCAATGGGACTTCCGCAGGACTTTTTTTTGCTACTTGCGCCAACTTTGTGTGTATTTTTAAATGTGTGTACGTGGGTGTGTGTTTGTGGGTGTTTGAGTGTATGAGTTTGTTATTATTGCGGATTAACGCGTCTGACTGACTTCCATGTTTGCTCGAGCTCATGTTGAGCAGTGTGCGAAAGTAACTTTTAAAACTTTTACCGTTGCTTAGGGTTGCTCTTTAAGGCGGGTTGACTATAAAAATATTACTTATTAAAATAATTGAATATTAGAAGTGGCTTATACACAGTGAAAATTTAGTATTTCTATATGTGACGTATATAAGTAATATTTTTATGTAAACAAACCTAATCGTTCAAATCAATAAGTTATACCCGTTATTTTTTTAACATCATACAACACTTGATCATAATTAACATTGCCATTTTGAGTTTAACGTGAAACGAGTATAAGATCTTTCTTTGCTTAGTTATGTGTAGGAAAATAATTTGTTATACTTTGCCCATGAGAAATTCATTATAAATAATAAATATGTTTTATTAATTTGAAATAACAAAGACTAAACAAAATAACAGCTTTTCAAGAAGAAAAAAGACGGAATACGACGAATTATTAACAGACAAATTCGAATTAATAACTAACAGTTTGCGTTTAACATAACACTACACTTGATCAGTATTAACATAACCATTTCGAGTTTAACTTGGCTAGATTTTGAGATATTTCAATTGGCAAGCTTAACCGTTAATTTTAATTTAAAATTCATATTTTTAGCAGCTTAGCTCTTGAGTTAAGATTGAAACTAGTTAATTTGAAGAAAATTACATATATATATTTATGTTCTGCTCAGTTTTATAAGGCTTAAAATAACTTAAGTTCATCTATATCAGAGCGAAGCAGGTTCTGCTATACAACTTTTTGCCTTGCCTACTCAGTTGCCTTTCAACTTTCGACTCGTTCGGTTGGTTCACGCTTCTAGCTCTGCCAAAAGTTTAGCGGCGTGGTTTTCTTATATATTGTACTAGGTGCTTTTCTGTACGTTGCAGTCGTAAATTTCTTGAAGAGACTTCATAAGGCGCCGGCTGACAGCCTCTTGACCTTTAACGCGTGTGTGTGTGATTTTTTGCATATTGTAATAAACGCGAAATATGTAAATTTATGCGCTAAAAATGAGATCATTTAGCTAACGTGAGCTGCTATTTATAATCCCATAACAAATCAAAATATAGTAAATACTTGTCCCCCAGGCAAATGAAATTGAACCCAATTGTTAAAAAAAGACATTTTATTGACATCAAATGAATATGCATAAAATTAAATAGATTTTATTTAAAAAAATATATATCAATATATGTATGTATATATAATTTTTTTTAGAGCGTAATTCCGTAGCAATATGTTACTGTTGATCATATCGATAGGCTTATAAAAGTGGGCAAATAAACCCATAGTAATTGTTGGCATAGCTATCAAATCGACTGCTTTGTAAAGGGCTGTCAACACAAAGCATTTATCATAGCAAATACTTATCTCGAATGTATGACCTAGAACCGTAGGTAAACCAAGGCAAACTATTTATTGAACACCAACAAAAATTGATTAACGAACAAAACTGTTTTGATAAAGTCCAACCTGGGGAACTACAAAAAAGTGAAAATTATAGTAGCATTTATTTTCAGCTAATATCAAAACAAAAAAATAATTCAACTCAGATTAATATTTGAGTTAAAATGTGATATTTCAGAAAAATAGCTTTATTTATTTAAATATTGATATTTACGGATCTGCCATGCTCTAATGGGTGGTCCATATAAATTATAGCTACATATATCTGTATATAAGGTCAAAAGTGATCCACCGTAGTGATCCTAGCTTTATAACTGTGGAAGATAAAGGTTTTTCCAATCCTCGTCCGCAAAGTATATACATACATATGTATATAATTTTGGGCCAATCTAGAGAGGTCAACAATAACTCACTTGTCACGACTCCAGTTTCCGTATATATATATTTTTTTAGTTTACGAGACTTACAGTAGTTAACTTGCCAAGTATTGGCACTATAACAGCTACACTGTAAAAGATAAAGATAAAGAGCGACGGATGAAAAGCCAGACGGACATTACACAAAACCAATATATTTTTTGTTGTTTTTTTCCACAGTTACAGCTAGAGTATGATATAACAGCATATATCAAAAAAAAAAAAGAAGAGATAGAATAGAAATATGTCTTAAAAACTAATATCCAAACAAAAACGCAGAAAGCGTCAAGTAAAAAGTAATTAAACTGAGCCCAAGTTTTCAGCCAAGAAAAGAAATACAGTATAGTCTCGCTAAGGCGAACACTCGCTTAGAACTAAATGTTTTCGTGCAGCTTAAAGGTTACTAACTCTGTTAAAAACAAGAAAACACATGAACTTATCTATTTCAATTTAGAAACCTTTCACTATTTGTCCGAATTAGCGAGTCTTCACTGTCTATCTCAAAAAACTGTGATGTCAGCAGGAAAATGCGTGCCCGCTGTGCCGCATGTTGTTGATGACGTCTGAGAGTACATGTAGAAAACTTTAAGTAAAGCACTTTCTAGGTCAAAAGTTGAAAGGCAACGAGACGCTGATGATGATGCTCGTAAAGAAGAAAAACAAAACTAACATCAGAAAAGAGCTGAAAAAAATATCAATTTTGTGGTGTGCATGAGATGCAATTTATTAAAGCCACGAAACAAAGTAAATGTGATGGCAGGCAGGTCGAAAGCTATTTGCTTTGCTTAGACTCCGCTCCGCCCACCTGTCAATCGTCTGATAGGAAAATTGTAAAATTAAAAGGAAAATAATAATAATAATTGGCCGCAACATGCAAAATCAAATGAAATTGCAGGGTAATAATAAAAAAATGAAAAATAATTGCAGAGCATTTAACTAAGGCAAACTAACGAAGAAGGCATATAATTGACAAGGGAAATGCCATTAAAGATGTACAGTGGGCGTTGACTAAGTAGAACGCTTGCAATTTGTTATTGAAGGAATAATGAGTTTTGTTATAATGCCTCTACATATTATTCAATTTAATTTATTTATTCACATTATCTTAACAAATTCTTTTTTTCGTGAACTGTAATATAATATTAGTAAAAAGTACATTAAACAAGTATTTTCTGCTTAGAAAGTAAAATAAAAATACAGTAAAGTTGAGAGCTAATATATTTGTTCAGCGAAAAGATTTCAACACAAACCCTTCCATACATATTATATATAACAATGAAAGATCAAGGTTTTATAGATTGAACTCCGCTCAGAAAGATTTTTCTCCGTTTAAGATAATCTCAGAAGACTTGAACTTTTTTGCAAGGAGACCAATCTTAAAAAATTAATATATTTTACAAATTTAGCTATTTCCAATATTAAATCTTCCCATCATAGATATTACTTCTTATCTTACTATTTTACCTTACAAAGAAATAGTCACTCAACTAATTTTTAACCTCCACTTAATCCTAAACTAAAACTTTGATTTCTCCAATCTATTCTATATACAGTCGTGTCTGGATATAGTGAACACCCTATTTGGTGTATACCTCAATATAGGGAACACGTAAGAAGCAAACGTCATTTCGCCAATTCTTTCAATACGCAAACATTTATGTTTTCCATCTAATTTATTTTACCAATCTCTTGAGTTTATACAAAGCGTATTTAAAGCAAATAAAACGAGTTTTTGAGCAAAAATTTCAACATTGATATAGTGAAGAACCACAATACTGTGAACAGACTGCAATAATTTGTTCACTTTATCCAGACACGACTGCAATTAAAATCATTTCACTAAGATAGAGCAGGTTGCCTGTAAAGCTATTACAAGAACCTTCCAGTTTCATTGTTTCCTAGTTTCCCATCGCCTAACTACTCTTTTAAGCTAAAACTATTTGATGCATTATTATACCATATCAGATATTTTTAGTGCTTTCCTTTTCAAGAATATAAGGGCTTTACATATTTTGACCCAATTCTCTTTTCATATGCAAAAAAGTTTCATTCTTACAATCTATTTTAAAGTGTGTTTACTCTATTATTATGAGGTCTCAACTATAATTCTATTCTTGTTCCTTGAACCTAAAAATCAAGTATCTATTCTTTTCCAGTCCTGCTGCCCTATAATTACTTTTAAGGATCTACTATAATTATATCCTTTGCGCCTTGCGCTGGCTTGCAATTGCAATTCAACTTTTCTTTCTTGCTTATTTTCTTTTGTTACTGGGAAAACCTGTCGACTGCCAGATAAAGTCCACTCCCCGACAAGCCTCTAATCTCCACTACTCTTAGCCCAACTGTCTGTGGAACTTAATTTTGATTTGCCCCCTCATTTGATTTGCTTTTCTTATTTTTGCAGCTCTTGGAGTTGGAAGAACTTTGGAACTGGTCGACGGGTCGGTCGGTCGGTCGGTGGGTCGGACGGCTCCTCGATGATGATGATCTCTGATATTGTTGTTGTTGCTGCTATTGTTGTGATTTGATTGGTGCCAGTTACTGTTACTATTGTTGCTGTTGTTGTTGTTGCGGCGCTATTACTGTTAACTAGAAGTTGTTGGTGCTGTTTTCTGGTGCTCGACCTGCAGCTGGAGTTGGAGCGACTGCGTTACACTTTGTAAATCGGTCAATGGTAACGGGCTTGTAAGCAGGTGCAACTGCAACTGAGAGAGAGAGAGCCAGAGAGAGAGTGAGAGGAGACAACAGCGAGCTAAGCAATCAAAACATGTCACTAAAGGTGAGTTTGACCCATATAAAGTTGCTTGCGGCCAAGATTGCTTAGATCTAAACTATTTGGGAGGCTTGTCATGTGAGGTATTGAGAGATTAAGTATTAGAAGCTTACAAATAATATAATATTTGAAAACAGGTATTAAAAGAAATGTAAAATAGACTAACTGGATATTAATTTGTTGACAATATACCCAAATACTAAATAGATCAGCTATAGGAGCTTTAAAACAATTGAAATAACTTTCATGAAGAGGTAAAATACTGTCGAATTACTGCTAAAGTATAAATATCCTTTAAGAAGAAATTTAGTTGCTTAAATCCAAACCTTTTGGCAAGCTCGACTAGAGGAAGTTCGAAATATAATATATATTTTTAGAAAATAATAGATCGTACTACATAAAGAATATCCTCAAACAAACGACATAGATAGTAGTTAGATAGCAGCTTCTTAAGAATATACCAGCTTCTGAAATAGAGCAACTATGCAAACTTTTTAAGCAATCGAAATAACTTAAATAGTTCAAGAAAATAATGTATAAATACATCTGGAAAATGACTCTAAGATCTCTAAAAAGACGAAAATTAAGTTTCTGCAGAAGTTTCTAAATTGCTTGGATATCAACTACTTGAGAAGTTTGTCAAGACAAAGATGGCACTATAGCTCCCAATAAAAGTATATTTCATAATCTATAGAAATAATATACAATTTACCTAACACAGATCGGCTCTTATGCCTATCCTATAAGTCGAATATATCACATTTAAAAACACTTCAAATTAAGTTTTACACACAACTTAAACGGCTATTCTCGAAAGCTAATTTAGTCTATACGAGTTATCATTGCTTCGCAGCGTATCTGCAGCTCGTTATTTATCTGCTTAAGTGTAGTTGAACCAGATAAATTACTCAACATGAGACAAAAAAGCAAAAGAAGCAACGCCATGCATCAGTCAAGCATATACTATATACCTATAGTAAATATTTAAGAGTTCATTAATTTGCACGGTATACACTGTTAGCTGCGGAAAAGTGGGGTATGTAAGGTTATTGTTATTAAAGCTAAAACCTTTTCACTTGAAATACTTAACTATAGTTTAAATATGTACTGTATTATATTATATTATAGCATATATGACTTTTTAGTATATAGTTTCTAGACGCTTCAGACTTGGTAGAAGTTTCTCTGACTACGCCCTCTAGGGGCAGTTTTCGCAGTCTCAGAGTCTTTTAGTTTTGGTCTCTGCCAAACACTTTTTTTTAAACTTTGAATAGAGCACAGTCTATTATACCCAACTGCATTACCATTACTTATTTGCCTTAGCTCTTAAGTTCTCCAATAAAATATCATTAGCCAAGTAAATAGTAAATATATCAAGTAAACAGGGCATCTGTCTGTCAGTTATACCCGAGTGCATTTCAATTCCTTTCCTTTGATTTTCGTGCGCTTAAATGTGATTTAAATCAAGTTGATAAAGTAAGCAAATATGTATATATGTATATAAAAAAAGAATAGAGCATCTGTCTGTCTGTTATACCCGACTGCATTTCACTTACTTATTTGTCTTAGCTCTCAGTGCTTATTCTTCACCTTACTTTGGTTTCAGTGCGATAAAATTATAAGTCAAGCTGATAAAACTAGTGAATATATTATATAAAACACTTGATTATAGATACAATTGCAGAAATATCAAGTCAACGGCTCTGTCTTAGTCACACACGCCACTTGCCACACATAGTTATGTGTGTGGCACAATCGTGTTGCAAGTTGTGTCTAGCGCTTGTCTGAAGACTAACAAGTGCTTCTCTCACCTGCTGACATTTTGGCTTGTCTATAAATATTGCCAACATTGCAAACATCATCATCGTCATCTTCGTCATCATTATTATGTTAGCATTTGCATTGTTGCCACACTCTGTGGCAACTTGAGTGATGTCATGTGGCACTTGGCTGTCTGTCTGAATTCCTTTTGTTGTCTGCGCTCAACAGGTGCCTCGCTGTCCCTCACCTAATGCGCATCATTAACTCACGAGTGGACAGTCTCAGTGTCTATTTAAATAGTTCAAATATTTATTGTACGTTTATTTCCTCTCTCCAAATACATTTGCTGAGCTGCTCAACAGCTAAACCCCAACATTAGCGCAGTTGAGTGCGTCTTAACCCTTAGCTGTGCTTGAGAGTTTTAAGTGAGCACAGCTCTTAAAGTGAATAAATAAACAGATATATATGCATATAAATATTTATGTTAAAGGAATAAGATTGATGTTGAAGGTTCTTAGCTTACAGCTGAATTGAAGACATAAATTTTCTAGATCTTGCTGTTTTTCTAATTTCAAGATACTTTCAAATAATATTAGGCTGTATGTTTTCGAAAAACGGTTTAATAGGTTTCAGCATAGTTACATAATAAAAGCTAAGAGAATACATGATACTACTCCAATTTTTTTAAGCTACACAGACTTTAGAGAAGTAACGTTTCATACTTTTTTTATCATATATACAAAGGTAGTTCGAAAAATATGAGATCTTAAAATCAAGACAACAGGAATAAAATGGGAAAACTTAAAATTAATTTATTTCTTTACATGTCAGTCTCGTCTATAGCTGTCCATTATTGAAAAGTGTCATCCTTATAGATACTTTATTAGATATTGCAAGCTTTCACATGATTGATATATGTATGTATTCTGTTTTTAAAAAAATAAGTTAATTTTGAAATGTAAGTTTTCTCTCCAGCATTTATAAACTTGATTGCTTCAGGGTAAAATTTTTTTGTTAAAATCTTTATATCATGCAGAAGGAAAGATAGGCAACCGCATAAAGCATACTTTTTCTTAATCAGGTCGGTCTAGCCCTTCCCGTTTGTCTGACTGAATCTTTGAATAAGTCAAATCATCGAATACATTTTGAGACTTTCAGGATAGCGATTAGAGTTGTTATCAAACAATAGATATTTGATCATATCAAGCCCCTTCTTAACGTTAGAGTGACCAAATATATATTTTTATGGCCTAATGTAAACTTGGTAAAAGCTGATTTCGCGAAGATAAATAGTTCTCCTATATATTTATATATATACAGTCGAATCACGATAATTTGTACCCGCTATAAAAAATTCCCCTTGATAAAAATTCATTCGAGTTCCTGTTCGATACATTGGATCCTGTGTGATTCGTAAAAAATGGGATCCCTTGCCATTTTGTATAATCGGAATTCGACTGTATATGCTTAGTTAACTCCCTTTCTACCTAAAATATATTTAAGAATTTTGTAGTTTTTCACTTTTTTTTTAAATCGAACCTGATTTTCAAAAAATTACATTTACTTATATTTACATCTAAAATCAGTGGACACTGGTGTAATGTATAACCTGCGTCTATCGAAGGGTTAACACATCCATAAATTGTCTGTGTGTCAAAGCGTCCGCAAAGCATTGTAAAAATGCATCCACATCCGCTGCACAAAGTTTTCCCAGCTCTTTTGTTGCTGTTGTTTGTCTTCCTTAGCTGCCCCTCTGGCCACTAATTACTTTAATTTGCTGCATGTGGAAACTAATTTCCTACATTTATGTTACTTAAGAGCTGCTGTGTGGGTGTCGAATAGCGCCACAAAAGCTCCAACTCGAACTGTGGAGCCATTAGTCAAGTGGTGCCTCACTTTTGACAGCTGCCCAAGTGGAAATTCGTTAATTAATTTGTTTACCTTTCTTATTTCTCGATTTTCAACAACTTCTACAGAAGGAAACACCCTCGGATGTGATGCTGCATCTGGCAGCGCTACGTGGCGACGTTGTCGAGATGCGCCGTGTGCTCGATACGGGCAAAGTGCATGTGGACTGCAAAGATGAGGTGAGTGAGGGGAATCGAAAATGATCGAGTGGGTATAAGACGGGAAATGTAAGAGAAATGTGGGAAATTGGAATGCAAGCAAATGATAACTAATATATTGTAGAAAAGTTCAAAGTTAGAAAAGGTGAAACTGTTCGATTTGGACAAACTGAATATGAACTGCACAGATGAGGTGAGTGAGAGAAACAGGGATTGTAGGAGCTATGTCGAATTTATATGAAAATTGAGATACAAATCGATGGAATATTATATATTGGGAATGTATGTTTATAAGGGAACTGCTATTTAATTTTTAACACTTATTAAAAATTGTCAAAATTTATGTTTCGATTTTCGATGTGTTTCGAAAGAGGTGTTAATAAAAACATTATTTTTATTAGATCGAACTTCATTTACACAAGTTACAATCACTCAAAGTTGTAAAAGGTTTGATATTTGACACGAACGAGTTTTAAGAAAATACCACTCTTATCAAAAATTAGGTTTTGATTTTATGGACGTCCAAAATACTTAATATAAACGTAGTATCATTTACCTGAGTTACAGTCATTCAAAGATTGTCGAGGAGTTAGAACTTTTAATGTAGAAAATACTGGTGAAGTGAGTGACTTTGTATATATATATATATATTGAGTATATATGTTTTTATTGATAAATATTATAAAGGAGTTATACATATATGTATTTAGATGTTTAAACTTGGCATAGTATTTTGTGAAATTGGATGGTATTAAGTTGAAAAACTTGTTCCACTAATTTATTACATATTTTGAAATTCATTTCATAAGAAAACTAGGCTAGCTTTAATTGAAGTTATAGCTCTGGAAAAGAATAAATAAGGAATAGAATAAATATATTATAATTTTATACTTTGCGTACTTAAGTTTTTTATATTTTTAACTAAATTATAACTGAATGTGTAATGAAATTCATAAATAACTCTATGAAAAATTGATAAAAATTTCAATAAAAACGAAAAGCATGTAAACAGTAAAGATGAGTTGAGGAGAAGGAGAGCAGTTGAAAGGCCCCATCTTGTCCTTGTTATAAATAAAACTTTTACAACAGCTGTGCACATCTGATCCACTTGACCAGTGTATATAAATACATATATTGTATACATTATTTGTATAAAGCCAAATCTCTATAATGCAATGAACAGTTTCTAAATGATATAATTGGTATATTATTAACTTAACTGCTTAAATGTTTTTGCGATAAATTCATTGCCAGCTGGTTGAATTGTTTAATTGAGCGTCCACTGAATTTAACTGCAATTGCGATTAGTTTTCACCAGTCAAAGCGAAATTCAAATTATATCGTTTCGCTTTGTCATACCCTGTACTCTGTTGGATAGGGGGTATAATGGATTTTTACAGAAATTCATGTGAGAGTCAAGAGAAGTTTTTTCTTTTGTTTTGCTTAGTTTTAGTTATTAAAAAACGTATACTTTATAAGTAATGGATAAATTGTTGGGCTTACTTTAGTTTAATTTTATACCTATTTAAATTTTTAAGTAAAATTACATTATTACATTTTTTTAATAAATATTTTTTCTAGTTATTAGATGGTTTGTTAGCATAATTTTTTGAGGCATATCGCAAATATTTTGAGAACTATAGCTGATAAATTTTGAAACGAATACTTTAAATATTATATTCTTCAAAAGTTTGATCCATTTTCTTTGAGCTAAAGGAATACTGATATCTGGCCTAGATTTTAATGTATATCACAGAGATAGAATCCGTTTGTCAGCCTAAGTTTTTGGAACTAAAGGCAAATATTGAAAAGAAATTCTTAAATATTTGCTAAAAATTTCTTCCTTTCACATCGCGGAATATAACTAGGCAAGAGGTATACCCATAGTAAAATAAAATAAATTCCATCTTCAAAACAAATAAGAATTAATATAATATATATTAATATATATAATTTTTTTATATGAAATAATATCATCCATCTATATATTTTAATACAATTTGATCTAAAACTTATCCGAAAGTTTATTTAAAATTAAATTTGGAATAGTGTTGTCAAGCCTCCTACAGGGTATCTACCAGTGTAGACAGCTCTGCTTCGCTTTTCGTTTGAGTTCGTGTTAATTTGCATGCGTGCAGCTGAGCGAAATCGGAGCGAAAATCACAAATCTCTGTCCGAGCTGTTGGCTGCAATTGCAGCTGCCCCTTTGGGGTGGCACAGTCACGTACATTGGGAGGCGCCGAGGGGGCGTGGCGTGTTTGCCCTTGTGTGTTGTTTGAGGCCAAGTCAAGAGAATATGGCCAACTGACCAGGCCTGGCCGACTATGCATTGGTATTTGCCTGCAGCTCATTCAGCTGACTGCGCCTCAAGTGAAATTTAATTTTAATTTTATTTCAATTTTTTTTGTTTTATTTTTTGCATTCGTTTTCTTTGCCAATTGGTGCGTACTTTTGTAAACAACGTGTTAACTTGGCTTTAAAGTGAAAATTATTGTAAAAAATATTTTTTTTTGTTGTGTGTTAAAAATTTTGTAATATTTTGTGAATGACTTCATCATGCTCCAATGATTCAGTTTATTGTTGTGAAGAGCTTGCTTGTGTAATAACAATTGTGTCACTTTTATATAGGCAATCCTTTCAATTTTATTTGTGAGAAACTTAAATTTGTTAAGATATAAATCAATTAATATGAGTACTTAGTGTAGCAATAACTGGAGAAAATTCGAGCTGAACATCATTAGCTAGTTTGCGGGAAGCGAGTTTTCTAAAAGTGTTTAATTTTTGTTTTGAAATTTCAGTAGGTTAGAGGTCTGACCCGATACTAAAACCACAGAAAACCTGGTGTGAACGTTGCAGACGAGCGCAACTGACTGCATAATACCGGTTCACTGTCAAAACTAGACGGATTAGAGGGCTAACTTCGGCCGAAGTTTGGTAATACCCTTGCAACTGTAATGGATATAGATATAGTGTTGTCACAGACGGACATGGGTATATCAACTCAGCTCACCGTGCTGATCAAGACTTTATAAACTTTATATAGTCGGAGATGATTCCTTCTCTGCGTTGCAAACTTCTGTCCAAAATTAATATATCCTTTTTGCAAGGGTATAAAAAAACACCAGACTTAATGGGTACATCATATCATTTATATGACTATCAACAGATGTGGTGATTAAAGCGGTAAAACTGAAGAAGATTTCCCGCTCCCCCACGACGCATAGCTATATAACCCTTGCAAAAAGCTTATATAAATTTTGGTATAATAAATATAGATTACTGTTGCTCTATTCAAACGATTGACCAACAATTATATATATCTACAAATTAAAATTTTTCAAATACGTCAATCTTAAACTCTTCATGGCAAACCAGAAAAAACTATATCTACATACTTTCTCTACATTTGCAAGGGTGTTACCCAACTTCGACATGGTCGAAGCTAGCCTATCCCTCTAGTTAAGTGATAAACTGATATACCCTTTTCAAATCAATTCAATTAAGAGAGCTCTCGTCGATACTTTTCAAATACAAGATACTTTGTAGCCCACGCTGTGCAACTTCCTTTATATATCTGTGTATGTACTAACGTCTTAGAGCCACTATTCGAACTTTTTTCTCCATAATTTGTCTTCTAAATTGATTCTGAATTCTTGAAATTAAAATAGATCCATGCTTTGAACTTCCATTGCTTCGTCAAAACATAACCGATTTCTTCGAGAGATATAATTTGTTTTTCTGTTATGGTCTAGATTATTATACATTATTTCTTCTTAATATGAAATCTTCAACATATTTATATTAGCACCTTGCCAATTATTAATTCATTAAAGGAAAGAACAGCACTAAAGCTAAGAAATAAAATATAGAAACGACTAGCGAGAAAATAATCCAAAATTTATTGACAGAGCTAATATTTCCTGGATCTAGATTTACTATACCTTCTATTTACTATAGATGAATTTAAGGTACTTTAAAGTCTATGGGCTGCAAACTTGTTTTCCCTAAAATATTGTAACATTTTTGTTAATTTCTTATCAAATGATATTTGCAACTTATAAGAAGAATCGTGTTTTTAAAAAACTAAAACTTTGCCAATTATTCAATTAACTGATGCTCACTAAACTTTCATTCTTTTCTCTTTCTCTCTTTATAGGACGGCACCACGCCCCTTATTCTAGCCGCAGCTGGCGGTCACATTCACTGCGTGTTAGAGCTACTCGAACAAGGAGCTGATCTGAATTCGCGACGTTCTACGGGCACCACAGCGCTCTTCTTTGCTGCCCAGGGCGGCCATTTGGATGTGGTGCGCATTTTGCTGAAGGCGCGTGCAAAGGTCGACACGCCCTCCCTAGATGGAGGCACGCCCCTTTTTGTAGCCGCCCAGGGCGGGCATGTGAAGATCATCAGAGAGCTGTTGGACTGCGGCGCCGATGTGAATGCCTGCATGAAGGTGCGAAGGTGTTTTATTTGACCTATCCTTGAATTCCATTTTAATATATTGTTTTTCGACTCTTTCAGGATCGTGCCACGCCCGCTTTTATAGCTGCACAGAATGGTCATCGAACGGTGTTGTCGCTGCTGATCCTGGCCCACGCTTCGATGGATATCAAGCGGATCGATGGAGCTACTCCGCTGTGGATCGCCGCTCAGATGGGGCACGATCACATATGCAAGGTGCTGCTGCAGAATGGAGCGAATGTGGATACAGTGCGCTGTGACGGTGCCACGCCTCTGTTTAAGGCAGCCCACAAGGGGCACGCGTCGGTGGTGACAGTGCTGCTTAAATATCGCCCGAATCTGGGCCTGTTGCCCAATGGAGAGACCGCATTGCATGCAGCTGCCATGTTTGGCCACATGACCGTCTGCAAGCAGCTCGTGGCAGCTGGCAGCGATATCCTGCTCAAAAACCAGGATGGCTTAACGGCCATGGAGATGGCACATCACGAGAACTACAGCTCCATCTGCGAATACCTGAGGGAGCGAATGCGTGCGCTAATGGAGCGCAATACGTTGGCCATGGCCAAGATGCGTTTGTCGACGTAAAGGCGAGCCAGCGGAGAGATATATACGAGTATATATTATAAATGTGACCAAATCGAATCCCTTCAAAGTACCTTTTCTGCACAATACGTTGGATTATTTATTCACTTAACTTATGATTAGAACTGTGAAACAGCAAACTTCCTTGGATAGCCACGGAGCTCGATTGGGTCTATTAAGAATAGATACAGATTCAGAATCTTCTTAATTTTCTTTGGCTAATTATGCAACGGAGCTATACCCTGTACACAGCATATCTCAGAGACAGTTGGAAGTATCTCTGTCTAACTGACTGTATAAAAGCTTAGATGCTAGATAAAAAACTTAAATTCCTGTACATATATCATATTATGTTTTATACTATTTTAAAAGTGCTTAATATTATTTCAAAAGCAACCTTTTTTAAGCATATCTCTGAGAATTTGTTAATAAATTTCTCTTAAAAAATCACATTTAAAATATATGGGAATCTTTTGCATACTTCTGCCCATATGCAAGATATAGTTAGGGTATTCTTGTTCTATGCCTATTTATTAATATTTGAATCAGTTTATACCAGTTATTATAAAAATTAAATGAGATTCCGACAATAATGACGGAATTTATTATATTCCCAGAACTAGGAGCTGAGTTAAAAAGGGAAAACAGCTGCATACAGGGTATTGCCAAGTCGGATACACTCGACTGGAGCACACAACAACTTATTTATCTGGCGGAAAACATTATTTTTTTTTAACTTATTAAGTTTTTCAGCTATAAGAAAAAATATATGAATTCAACCATATTGTACATACATACCAAGCCGATCCATAAGAATAGAATCCTTCAGAATTCATAATCTATATCTATGTCTGTAGTTAAGAGCTCCGTGGCAGAAGAAATTGTTTCATTTTGTTGAATAGTGCAATCAAACTATAAAAAAGTAAAAAAAAAACTTAAAGGTCAAAAATAAAGAAATATATGCCCAAGCTAAGCAAAGGCTAAATCACCGATTATATATATATACATACATCTATATATATATATATAATAAATACCCAGATATTATATCATTATAATATATGTATTTATCTATACAACTACTTGGAGCTTGTATTTGAATTTACGATTACGATTAATTCTAGCAAATAGCTCGTACTTACCATATATATAAATATATATATATGTATATATATACATATATATTATATGCTATGAAAAACTGTTAACATGGACCCAATCGTCCTTTGTATATAAATATATATATATATATAATACATACATATATAAATATATATATATTTATGCATTCACGTAACCCTAAGCAATTGTTAACAAGTGCTTTATGTTTATTCGCCTTTTTGTCTTATCCTAATTAGCTATATACATATTTTGTCTTAATTAGCTATTAATTAATGAAATGTTTTTTGTCATTTTTCCCTATTGTTTTATGCTCGTGTACATTAAATGGCAAATTATCACAAACTAACAATCAAATATTGAATTACAAATTAAATTTGGCGGCAATTTAATTAACATTCTGTTACTCACTTAACGAAATGTTAACTTAACGAAACTGTTCGTTAAGCTGCTTCTCTTATTGCCAGCAGATGCACGCACCCACGCTTAGTACGGACACAGCTATCGAAGGTGCGGGTATGCGCGCGCTTTGCTTATAATATTCCCCAAGTGTTTCGCGTATTTTACAAAAATATAAACTAATTTATGCACAATGCAATATTAATTCAATTAAAATTTGTGAATGGGGAGCACAATGCAATAACAAAAACTATGACAAATGTACACAATACACAATTTTTCGCAATGCCCGTGTGTGTGTTCCGAAACAGTTTGAGCTGCATTGGGTGATCAATGTAGTTTTATGTGCATTGTGCAATTATGCGCAGGCATTGCAGTAAGTGGTGAGAGGGCCGCTTTAAGAGTTACGCAGTCGTTATGAAGAGCGACTGTTGCAGAATTTGTTGTTGGTAAACTTGGTGGAACATGTTGCCAATGCCGAAGAGCTTCGAAGTTCGAACGGGCTGCAAACGGATTTCAGTGTTCAGTTCGCTTTTTCTCATCATCGCGCGTGGATGTGGAGACCGTCGTGTCGGCTCTCGTGTCATTTTTCCCATTTCGTGTGAGTGTGTGTAAGTGTAAGTCCGAGTGAGCGCGTGCGTGCGTATGGGAATTGCGTATGTGTAGGTGTAGTCGCGTGTCGTTGAATTATACAAAAGCAGCGGCAGCGGCAGCTACAGCACCAACAACAATAGCAGGGCAAACGGTAGCGGCAGCTCCAAAAGCGGCGAAGCAGCAGCAGCAACATAATCAAAAAACATAAAAACAAACAACAAAAAAAGCGAACGAAAAAAAAATTGTTGTGAAACGGAACATTTTTGGTGGCAAGTGTTCTCAGTGTGGCAGGCGGGCGGCGAAAATGCTTTAAACAATAAAACAGGTTTGCACTGTGGTATGCGAGCGCAAGAACAAGAGCGTGAGCGAAAGAGTGCGAGAGCGCGATAGAACGTTCTCCAAGAGAGCGAACTTTTTGCGAAAATTTACTGCATTTGGCGAAGGCCAGGGTGGAGAAGAGCGAAGGGCATATACCCCGCAAAATATATTTGCTATTCAACGTGCGCATCCTTTGGCAAGGTCTTTTGCAATGCACGCACTTGCAGCTTTCGTCACACTGTGCGCTGCTGCTGCGAACCTGTTTTCATTGCGTTTGTTTTACATATTTTCAATTTGCTGCAATCAATCGGAAAAACCGTTGGCCCAGAAGACCGTTACTTCTGGGTTGCCAAGCTAAATAGAAATTCCAGGCAGTCAGCCATTTGCCCTCCCTTTGCCGTTCCCTTTTGCCCCTCACAAAACAGCTGAGCTTTTGCAGTCGGGCCCCTAGCAACAGCGCAGCAGAAGCTTCTCAGCTGTGCAGCCTCAGCGCAGGCGCCGATACATACACACATATACATATATACATATATATGTACACATGCATAGGCTGTTACTTTGAATTTGGCCAGTAATTGCATTGCTGCCATCTCGCTCGCACGCACATAGCTACATGTGCAGTAACACATGCCGGAAAACAGTTTTTTTTATTCTGTTTTGCAGTCGCTGCCGCTGCCGCTGCCACTGCCACTGTTACTGCTGCTGGAAGCTTTACATAAGTTGACATTTTGCCAACGCTCTTAGAGCCCGGCTGCAGGTCCTTTGCACAAGTTCTAGTAACGCGCTGCGCAATCAGCTGCTGCTGCGCCGCTTCACAGTTCGCCGTCGACGTCACTTGCAACCAGACGTTGACGTTTTTTGCAACTTGTTTCGCGTTTGTTTCTTTTCGCTGCGTTTGCGTTTCGTTTGAAACCGGCTCTCAAAAGGTTTGCCTGCGTCTTCGCTGCTGCTGCTGTTTTTCAGCTGTTTCGTTGCTACAAAAAAAAAAAAACTAAAAAAAGAAACAAATATAAAATTGAGTAGAAGAAGCAGCAGCTAAAGCAGAAAGTTAGAAACAACACGCGAAGGCTCTCGAGTGCGCTATACTCTGTTTCCAGTATAACAGTTATAAAATTGGTTTAAGAAGGACTTGCTTTATAATTATAGTAATGATTCTAAAACTGTGTTTGCTTTGATCAGTTTTTTTGATGACTGAAAACTGTAAGTTAAGGGGGGACGCCTTAAGCTGCCTTGATTCTAAACAAATAAAAATAGATTTCTAAACTGAACTTCGACTATAACGAATTTTCATTATTCAAGTGTTTTCAATTTGAAAATCAAATTCAAATTGTAACTGTAAAATTGCAATTGGGACACAGTTTTAGTATAGATATTTTCTAAAGGACTTATCCGAACACTAATCCACCCGCTTGTCCCTTTGCGTGCAGTGTATAACCAGAGTACAACCTAGAGCCAAGTGGTTTAACTGCTTTTGTACATTACACTTTAATTTGTGTACGGTTATTTTTGTTTCTCCTATTTTATTTCATTTTTTAACTATTTGCCGTTTGGCGCTGTCTTTTTTTTAGCTTTTTGTCAGTGCGTGGGGGCCTTTCGAAAAGCTTAAAGAAAACTTGATTTATAGCGCACCCGCAGCCAAACCCGCGACCAAATACCGCTTAGCCTCCAGCCAAAAAAAAAAAACAAAAAAGTGTTAATAAATCAATAAACATAATAATAGTAATAAAAATAAACAATGCAGCAAAAGTGTTAAATTAAAACCCGTTACTTTAAATTGCGAAGCGAAAAAAAACCAATATCAACAACAAAGATGTGAATTTCGACGAATTGTAGAACTTAAAGCCAGCTGCTGCATGAGTACAAACAAAAAATGGCCGCCAGGATGCACAACAACAAAAGCAACAACAACTACAGCGACAACATCTTCTAGCAGCAACCGCACACCCATACACATGCACACACACTCAATCACATATATGAGACTCCCATACAGATGCATAAGCACACGCAACACAAACGAAGGCAGACCGCAGTTAAAGGTAAGTCGTAAAATTTTCAGTTGAAATTTAGAGCCAGTGTTGGTTAATTGCCTTTAACAGTCAAGACAATGAAACACTTTTTGTTTTATCTTTGATAATTGTGACTAACTATTGATATACTTGCAAACATTATAAGCTGCATATTCGTATATTTATCTGCCAGTGTTGGCCAACTGTCTAAATTTGTTTAATATTAAGTCATTAATTAATATATTATTGATTTTTTTAAATTTATTTTAAAATATATATGTATAAAAAATTTTGAACTGTATTTTCTAATACCAGTGTTGGTTAGCTTTCTTAAACTAGAATAAAATAGCCTGATAAGCCTGAGATCCAGTATTGGACAACTTTGTAATTTTGGTTTATATAATCGAGCTTAAAACCTAATAATCCTAGGGTTGAACTAGCTTTTTATTTCTGACAGAATATTGATATACATGATTAATTGTTTGTTGCTCAACTAAGCAATTATATATTTAAGTTAAATAATCAAATATTGTAATTTCTATTATTTTCAATTTATTGTACGCGAAACCAAATTTCACAATTTATACGGCATATATTTTAACCCAACTTTCAGTGTTGTTAAACTTGATAATTAAAGATTCTATATTCACGGCAATATTTTTTTTCGTAATAAGTAATTCAATTTGAAAAATTGTATGCTCTATATTCAATATTCATGAACCAGTGTTGGTCAACAAATAAAAATAAGAGCGTAATTTTTGTATTCAGTCCAACACTTTAAGCATATAAAAAGCTGAATTATATTCTGATTGGTTAACTTTCCAATTATTATGATTATTCTTTTAATTATAATTACTTATGATTTTGTTATTAGAATTTTTGGTTCGCTTAATAGAGTGTTCACTGTATTTAAAAAGTCCTTGTCAGGGCTAACGACCTGCCCTCGATTGCAATTTATTAATTATCTTTAATTTAGTCTTTAATTTTGCTGCCTCGCAATTATTTATCGAGTGCGAAAATAAGACGAGTTGAATTTTGTCTTCCACAGCTCAGTTTCGTGCTATTTTTTTTTCTATTGTCATGCTGTGAATCGCATGATGAATGACTTTGGCGTCTTCAATCAATCTTTTACTTGATGCCAAAAACTCTGGAAGCTTTTGCTGTACGCTATATATGTATATATATATATATATGAATATATGTATATGTATATATATATATATGAATATATATATATATATGAATGCGTACCGTGTAGCTTTTGAAGTGGTTAAAAAATGTGGAGTTTTTAGTCTAAGAGAAAGTTTGTAACAAGTAGAATGCATTATCAATAAAACATATTATAAATTCTAGATTTCCAACTATATATAAAAGTCTGTTTATCTCAGAAACTATGTACATATACAATTTGAATAGTTGAAACTCATATCTTTGTGATAATATCCTTATTTTTTGTGAGAATCGATGGAAATGTATTTCCAAGTTGAGCTTTGAGCACATAATTTTTACAGAAATGAAAATATTATGTCTGATATTATATAAGAGCTGCTAAAATTGATGTATGATTCAATTTTATTATCTTCCCAAAAAAAATGTAATATTTGTAGAATTTTTATTACTATAATTCTGTGCTATAAATCTTAAGAATATAAATCAAGGCTCAAATAATAAGTGAGTAGTGAGAAATAATTTGGACATTTTCCTAATAAAAAGGCAAATTACTTGTATTCCTTTAGTGCAGATTGATCAAAAAGTAAACACAGATATTATTTATTAAATTAGTTATTCTAAAGATTTTTAGATTTTCAGTATAAAATATGCAATTTTCTTAGACTCAAGATATATATCAAGTATCGAAAACAAGTTAGCTATCGAAGAAAATATACTGGGTATCTGCGCGTTGGGCTTTCCACTCTGGCATACCAACTTGTTTTTCTTTAGAGCATCGCAAAACTTTAACAATTGAGTGTTGTGCATTTTTGTATTATTTTTTTTATCGGTTTACTTTTTTTTGTGGATTCTCATTTTTTTGGTGTTTTTTTTTGCGCGAATTTTTTTACGACTATTCGGCTGGGGTTCAACAGCGAAGTGAGGGCAAATTGTGGCCAACAGCGACCGCGGGCCCATTCAAAAGCCCGTCAAACCAGTCGCCAGCCATTTGGCTTTTGCCTAGCCCAGCCGGACGGACGGACATGGAGGCAGGTGAAGGGGATGGGGCTGCCTGGCTATCTCGGGCTATCGGGCTGGCCAACTGGCTGACTGACTGGCCGACTGGGCCGTTGATGACTTTTTACATAGCCAAAGAAGCGACGACCCAAGCCAAGACCCAGACTCAGACCCTAAACCAAAACCAAACAAGTAAGCGTGCTCTTACAGAGAGTGCTCGACTAACAGATGCCCTTTGATGTCTGAAAGAAAATGAAAAGTAGCTTTTAATAAAATAATCTTTCTTATCTTACTTCTGTGCTTTTTTGTCGATCGTTTCATCATTTAAGGAGCTTTTCCATGCAACTTATTACTCACATTAACACTTTGTATTGAATAAGTTTCTTTTCTGGGAAGAGACGGAAATTAATAGCAAAGTACAATATTACTTATCTGTGTATTAACACTATAAAACAAAAATTTTTTTTTGTCAAGTTAAGATAATTTAATTTAAGCTCAGAACACCATAAATATATTTTAAGATTTTCAGTATAAAACTTTATATTTTGTAGAATCAGAGATATATAGATATTTCTGGAATATTTGGGAATTGATTTTCCACAGAAAGTTTAACGATTTTCATATTTATTTTCGATTATCAGATATATATGTCTGGAATATCAAAAAAAAAAAGAAAATTATCCAAGTAAAAATAATCTTTTATATGCTTATGATATACATCGATATACATACATACGTCTCTATCGATTACATAAAGAGAATATATATTGGTTTTCATATATATTTTCGATTATCAAATACAGATATTTCTGGAATATCGAAAAAATTATAGTTATCAAAGAATAAATAGACTTTTATACAATTACGAAATATATATCTTAGTACTATGTCAAACAAAATATATTCCTCTTAAGAACTATCACAATCATTTCTAGAAAACCAGCATACCCAATTCACGCACTCATTAGCAATGGGTATGGGGTATAAAAAAGATACGAGCGCCGCACGTATCTAAACTTGTTTCAAACGTGTTACATTTAAGAACGTTCGCCGCAAGCGGCAAGTGGCAATAATCCTTTCAAACTGACAGCGTTGCCATGTCGCAGCAGTTGAAGAAGAGGAAGAAGCAGAGTCAGAAGAAGAAGCAACAGCAGCAGCAGCAGCGACAGTGGCAGTACAAGGGCTGCCAAGTGGGTGTGGCACATTGACTGAGTTTTGCTTTAGTTCGCACAGCATATGTGTAAACTTTAATGAGGGCCGTTTTAAAAGTTAGCCGAAACAATACCAGGTAATCATTGAAGATAGTAAAACATAATTTAATAAAATATTTTTTCATCACCTTTACTTGTATTTAGACTTAATCCTTAGTTTAAGCTTATTGATATTTCATTCCATATCGTTTCAGTGCATGTTAATTATTATTATATATTCAATGATATCAAAATCGACTTAAAAAATATATAGTCACTATTTTTTCTTCCATTCTTTACTCAAAAGGTATTTTCTTCAAATTTATCTAATAATTGCTAAAGAAATTAAACTTTGACTTAAAGCTTAAAATACTTAACTTTTCCTGAGGAGCTTTTTGATTTGATTTGCTTGTGAATAATTTTTGTAGAAATTTAATATAAAGTTTTCAATTTGATTTCGATTAAAACTTTTGAAGCTACCCTCTGCCGTGTGTCTATCCTGTCCATATGCTGTCTGTCATTGTCTGGTTCGAGTTCGCAGACATTTTGATTGCCTGTTGTCTGTTTTTTTTATTCTTTTATTTTTTGTTATCATTTATTTTTTTATAGCGCCGCCATGTTGTGTTTGAGTGTAGTTAAGCCCGCACGATATGGTAAAAGATTTTTTATATATATTATTTTTTATTTTAACACATTTTCATTTTTCTTTTTTCCAATCGCAAGCGCAAACAAAAAAAATGCAAAAAGTGAAATTGATATTTTCGCACAAATTGCCGTTAACAAGTTGGCAACCTAGCAACAAATATTTTCGCCCTGCTCCCTATAACAGAAACACTACCCCTACCTTACCCTAGCCCCTACCCGCTAGCCAGGTGAACGGGAAATTGTTTACCGTGGTTCCAAAATGATGTAATTTCGCGTGCTCGTGCAATTCAATTTCCTGCCAGCGGAAGCACGCGTCGCTCTCTGCTCACCCAAATGCAAAAAAAAAATAAATAAAATAAGAGAATAAACATCAGCCCTCCAAAAAAAGAAGAAAATCGAGCACCCTCGAGCACACAACTTGAAAAGCAGTGTCCAAATTGTTTGGCAGTTCCTCTTCTTTGCGCTCCAACTTTAATTGTACCCCGCACAGTGGCAAAAAATAATCGAAAAAAAAAACGAGAGAAAAAACATAAAAATAACATGAAAATAATAAATAAATAAGAAATCAATTTTGTAAAATTTGCTATCTAAACAGCTTATCCGTTTTGCCCATCTGCCATTCAGCCGGGCGGAGCTTTCAATAAAATATATCACATATCATTTTTGTGCGGGTTACATGAACTAACAGTTACTTGACTTTAACATGACTTTTGTCATAGTTTGTTGTAGGTCAATGCAATTGAGATTTGGAATTTTAATAGAACAAAAATTTGATTAATATATTGAAAGTTTCAAGTCTCTTAACTAATACTTTCTTAATGCTCCATTTTCACTTTATTTTAGTTAAAAACTCTTTCATTAAAACTATATTCTATAATTAATATATTATTTAAACATAAAATATTTATGTTTTCAATTTTACTTTGCTTTCAAAAATTATAGAAAAAATATTTTAAATATTTATTTATATATTTATATATATTAAATATAAATATAATATTATCAGGTTCCTTTTTATTATTTAATCATAGCAAAAATCAGCATAAAAATGGGAGCATAGAATTGTTAGTTGTATCATGCCCTGCACTGCATGCACTGCTTCTTTATACTGTAAAAAACTTACAAATAAATATGTGTATATAATTTATAAGCAGTATCAAGTCAATTTATTCAGTCTATGATCACTTGAAAAGAATATACTGATTCCCGATTGAGGTCCAGTTCTCTACTATATTGTGATGAAGCTCCTGTCCTCTACACAAAACAAAAATAGTTTAAGATAAAAGTGTGATTAATATTCATAAGCCAAATTATGGCTATGTCCTCCATGGCCACTTTATGCTGAGATCAAATATTAGTTTTTTGTTTCTTCGCCCTCCATGGACAGTTATTACTATAAAAAATCTTAGAAAGATTTCAAAATAAATGTACGTATAATTGACAGCAAAATTTCTTTAAGCCACTATGTCTACTATGGTCACTTTTTATTATAAAAAAAAGAATATAGATAAAGTTATGAGAGAGTTAAAGAGAGTAACTAGACTAGGAGATTGCCCTGGTCAGATGCCCCACTATGTTCTCAGCCTTAAAAAGCTTCCGTTCTATATTGTTTATAGTGTATATTGTGTGCGGTATTTGTATTATATTTTAATGCAATGTGTGGAGTGTTGAATTTTCAAAATGTTTGGCATATTTCGCATAAATAAATTACATTCAAAGCCGGTGCCCCGGCCAGGCTTTGCCAGTTCAGTTCAGACCAGCCCAGCCTAGCCCGGCCCAGTACCGAGTCGAGGCTCGACTTTGGCAGTCCGGGCAGCCTATATTAACAATAATTCCTTTGTGCTTGGCATCTTGCCAAAAAGTTTTTGTATTTTGTTTGCCCGCACAGCAGGCGACGAACGTTTTGTGGCCAATTTCGGCTGCAAACGGGGAGCTGTGGCATGCGGCATGGACGCCGTTTTGTGACCCATTGTCAGTTGAAGTTAAATGCGACGCCTGACACAAAAAACCAAAATAAACTGCAGGAAAAAAAGCAAGAAAGGGAAAAAAAGAACGGAAAACAGAACGCTTCTGGCAAAGGACAACGCACAACTTACGATGACCATTGGACAATGAACACCACAAAGTCCGGACTGTGGACTCCAGAGTTCCAAACGTGACGTTTGTCAACCATTCAAAATGCTACAGTATTGCGAATGTCCTAAAAACTGAAAAGCAAAGCCGACTTTGAACCCCGAAAGAGTTCCTGTCAACTGCTCTATATGTAAAAGATGACTATGAGAGTTCACTAAATTCAACAATTATTTTTATTGTAACTGCGTTTGCTTTCCTTTGTCGGCTGCAAATGTGAAAAATGTCTATGAGAATTCAGTTGTTTATTATTAGTCACATGTACATATTTTTTCTTGATTCCACTTAAATTCCGCTTAGTTAAGTGAAATTTCCCGATTTTGTAGCAATTTTTTTAATTGAGTTCATTTTTAAAAAGATATCTTAAAACGGATTTCATTTCAAATATCACTCAACCCAGCAAACGTTTGTTTTCTATCTGCTTTGTAGATTAACAAATGAGCCAACATGATGATCAAGCATATATATGTATATAGATAACCAAATGATTCCATTTGGAGCTCAATTTGTCATAGCTTTCACTAGAGCTGATGAGCTTCGGTATCATCTGCTATGTACACTAATGCTCTGGTATATATAAGATTATGTTTTATAGTAAATAAATTAATATAAAACTTTGCTGAACTTCTATAAACTCTTTTAGTAGAACGATTAAACAAAGCTCTACATTTATCGATAAAAAATCGATAACAGTGAAAATAAAAACTATCTATTTTAGTTAACATTTTTGTTCATACATTAATATGCGATTTATATTTTCATACTCGAGTCTGGCAGTAATCAGCAAATCTATATTTGTACATATTTATGTACCTATATATACACTTATATATATATATATATATATATGTGTTTATTTCATTTACTATTGCAAAGATACGTGATCGGTGCTCCAGATTAATTTCCAAGACACAAAAAATAAAATATGAAAAAAATTTAAACATTTTACGCTTCTTGGATAGATGATTCATACTTATACGAAATGCTGCCGCTGACTGTTGTAGATATAATAGTAGCCGCCATTGAAACGCAGTGTGACCATATCGCTGGCGGCTGCCGAAGTGTCCGCCGTTTCCAATGGGACGCGCAGCGGCGAATGGGTTAGATTGATGGTGCGATAGAAGAAAGCGGTCAGAAAGCTGGCACTAATCACAAAGGCTATAAAGAAGCCAAGACAAAATACGCAATCCTTGTTCACCTGCAGGCACAGGCAGAACGCACCAGCAAAATCGCCCAGTGTATGCCCGATCCGACCGAGCAGCGTTTCCGGACGCGGACGGGCAGCAAAAGCCGAGGTGCTATTTGTGCTAATTGTGATTGTGTGATATCTGCGCTCGCAGGGTGCGGGTATATCTAATTGAGTTTGCTGTTGTTGTTGTTGTTGCGATTGAAGGTGTGATTGTTGTAGCTGTTGCTGCTGCTGCTGCTGCTGCTGCAGCTGATTGCCTCTGGCATTGCTCTTGGGTCTGATTGTGCTGGTCACATCCAAGCGCAGACTGTTCAGTGGCAACGTCTGCGTGCCCAGCTCACAGTGTTGGGTCAACTGCAGCTCTGTGCAGGTACAATTCTCGTCACGATTTACGCTTAGCACATGCTCCTCCAGGTTCCTTGTGTAGCGATCGAGCAGCCGCAAGATGTGCTGCAAGCGCTCATCGGTCGAGCGCAGGGGCTGTGAAGGTGTAGCTGTTGTTGCTTGCTCCTGTTGCTTTGTTGTGCTGTTCTTGGTTTCCTCTGCATCCTTGTCATTTTCGCTGGCTGGCAGCAGATGATCAATCATATCCTTGACGAGCGCCTTGGCCTCATCCAGTTGCTGGCGCTGTTGCCAACTGGTGCCCAGCTCGAAGCTTACAAATCTCGGTTGCGCTTGCACCGCCTCCTCCAGCTCCAACTCCAGAGCCAGCTGGAGCTGCGGCTCCTGCGTCTGCAGATCATCCGTTTCCGTTTCATCCTCATTTGCATCGGACAGCTGCAAACGCATTTCACGCTGCTGTTTATTGTCATCGTCCATTGTTAATTTTGGTTTAATTTTTTTTCATACAGAACTCAAACGAAATACATATTCATTATTTTTGACATTTCAACAGAGAGGTTGTGTTTATTTATGTTTTTTTTAATATGTTCGTTTTGATTTCAAAGTTTTTGTAAAAAATTCGAAATTTTATTCCTTTATGGCCTTTAGAGCGACGAACAATGCCATCGTCATAGACACCCTAATAGCTGATTTAGTTCAAGAGGTTATCAGCGATCGGCGTCTATCGACGAAGGAGTCGAACCACATTAAACTAGGGCCATGCCAAAGGCTTTTCGATATATTGGGCATAATACCTTGCGGGCAACAGGATGATGATGACAATATCACAATTCAAGCTACACAGCTGGACAATAAAACGGCTCTCGAGGACACAGATGCTGCATCTCCGATGGATCCATCATCCATCAATCAGACAAACCAACAAAATCGCAAATGGCACAGTTGGCTAACACAAGTTCTTACTGCGGGTAAAGCTGCAATTTCGATAGATCAGTTTTGCTTCGATTCAACAAAGTAGATAATATAGAGAGAAATCTTGAGAACCATCTTGTAGGGCTTGAAGATATCGTTAAAGTGAGAAACTTCCTATTAGATCTCATTCTTTACAAAAATAAGGAGTAGCTAATACATATCTAAGTATAATATTTTGTCTAAAATGAGAAATATTTATACCTCCAAGTTACAGAAGTTCTTATTATAGATCTTTCTCTTCAATTTGATAGAATGGCGTCTTTCATCTTATGAAATTAGTTCCGTGATATTCATTTGTAAGATGTAATATAATTTTAAAGATATAACTTTTTCTCTGATCAGTAAATCTGTTCAGTTCTTAGATCTGGAATTTGTGATTCTGTCTTAAACTAAATCATCAAATATAAGTTGGTTTTCGTTATATGAAAACTCTATTTTAGCTAGTTTTATGCACCGTGCACTCCTAAGGTCATATCAAATTTTTCTGATTGTGACGAGCTTTATTTAAGATCTCAAATCTTGAAAGAGTTCAGCAGATCTTTAGTAAGTAAAATCCTTTTAAGTTATATGATAAGTTAGTTTTCACATAAATCCCCATAGTTCAGAGCGGATCTGATTGTTAAGACTAGACCAGGGACTTACCCTTAAGAAAACAAAGTAAAATCGTATCAGTTGTAAATATAGAACAGCTATGTTGATCTTAGCTTCAAGTTTCCAATGATAACTTTCCCATTTATATTTTTGATGATCTTTTTCAATGTATGTCGCCAGCTGCTCTAATGCTCAACTATTTTCCGCAGATAGCTCTGAAGAAGAATTGGAAATTTATCTTAAGCAACAAAAGTTAGTAAAAAAGACAGCAAATATTGCCTGTCAAACGGAACAACCGCGTTCCCGGAAACACAATCATTTAAAACCAACAACAACAACAACGCCAGGAGATCAGGCGTTAAATGGTGCTCCAGCTCCTTGTGAACTAAATCGCCAGACAATATTCATTGATGCGATGTCCGCGCCAACGCCCAGTCTACAGAGCCGTCCCCCTCTGGCCGATCGGTTCTGCTATATGTTGACCGATTTTGCATCGGCGCTGTACTGTAGTCTTGCCATCATGTGTTGTTGTACCCCCAGTATGTTTCGATAAATACGGGCAGTGTTTAACATAGTTTTTTCATTTTAATTATCTATAAATAATTCAAAGATCACGCTGCTGTAAACAGATGAGAGTAAGCGTGTAATGAAATCGCCGAGTCTTTATAGTTGAAGCAAAGTTGCAGAACTTCTTCCGGAACTGCCGGAATGCTAGGTAGAATTTGGCATCTGAAGAAACTACCTTTTTTTGGGGTCTAACTCAAAGAAATGGATTTTTTTTGTTATAAAATATCTATATCAGGAAAAAATTTTAAACCAATCTTTGGCTTCAAAAATCCTCATCGTTATAGTATGATTCTTTTTTGCAGTGCTCAATTATATTTTTATATTCTGATCTCATTAAAAATTGGTTTTCAGGGTATAATGTTTTGTCTTGTGACAATGTATGTAGTAGACAGAAGGAGGCGTGGCAGACCCAATAAACTATTGCTTAATCCGGACGACGAGCTGAGTCGATCTGTCCGTCTGTCCGTCCGCCCGTATGAACGCAACGATCTCGTAAGCAACAAAAGTTAGAGATTTAAAATTTCAAATATATATTCTATACTATTCGCAGTACAAGATTATTTTATTTATTATCGATAAAAATCGATATTTGAACTTAAGCTATAACTTAAAGCCAGAGACAGAGAGGCTGTGATGAAAATATAGATTATGAATATTTCAGATTTTGAATACATCTCCCTATTAGCCCCAAAACTTAAGAAAACGTTTTTCATTTAAATCGGTATGTGTGCGCAGATTTAAATATATTGTATGTAAAAGATGTAAGCTAGATTGCTATATATATATAATATTACCTCTGACTTAGTTCAAGAGATCTGCTAGTCGGACAACCCCGACTAGAGCATTCTTACTTGTATTTTGTCGATTTTCTAACAACTAATCACTAAATAGGAGATTTTTGACTTAATTCGAATTACATTTTAATTATCGATAAATAATTGAAAGAACTACACATCAGTCAAGTTTGTGGCCAGGGGCAAGCGGCTGCGAATGGATGTGTGCAAGCGAGTGCTTCACACCCATCTGCTGATTGATGTTGTTCTCGAGGAAGCTATAGTAGTGGGCGATGATCAGATATAGACCCCAGAGGCAGAGCAGCACGAAGAGCACATAGGTGAAGTTCTCGCCCATCATGGCTAAGCAGGCGATCACCGTCTGCCCCGCCTCGTGCAACACTTGCCACAGACGTTGACGAATCGGGGCGCGTTGAAAGACTGTTGACGAGCTAATCGACTCCACCTCAATGTGCAGGGTATGCGCATGTGCTTGCTGTGCTTGCTGCACCTGTTGCTCCTGGTGCTGCAGTTGCTCTGGTTTCTTTAACTTTTCTGCTTTTGGTTTGAACAGCTCCTTATCGAATACATCGGGCCAAAAGGTCTGGCAGGCCATCTCGCATGTGAGCTTCGGCAGATTGCCGAGCAGCGTGCAGTCGGACAGCTGCATGCGATTCAGACTGACGGTGGTCTTTACCTGGTCACTGCATTCACCTGTGAAAAGAATCAAATATTATATTTTTTAAAAAGAGCCCCAGCAGCATTGTAAAGCTTTAGCATAACTGTAAAATTTTAAATCGGTTACTATGGTCAAAAACCGATATTTATCGATTTCATTGAAATGAGATATTCGCCAAATGTATTATGTATTATAATAACTTTATAACTTTAGAAACTGAGCTCATGCTAAGTTATCAGTGGTTTCTCACACAACACCTCTCTCAATCATTCTTATCCTATCTTTCTCTCTCCATCTTTAATTTTTATCCTATTCCTCTTTCTCGCACATAGCTTTAAAAACTTTATCCTATATCTCTCTATATCTGACTATATAATTCTTTCTATATTCCACTTGTGTACTATTCTTTTTTTAAATTTATTTATATTTCGCTCTCTCTCTCTCTCTCTATATCTTTGTCCCTCCCTCTCTGTCACAATTTCTCACACTCTCACTCTCTTTCACCATCTCTCACTCTCTAACGTTCTCACTCTTTTTTTGCTCACTCTCATTCTCTCACTATTACTATTTCTCTTACTTTTTCTTTTTCTCTCTCTCTCAATTTTCATCTGTCTCTCTCACTTTCTGTTACTTTCTCTCTTTCTCTATCTCTCACACAGTTTCTTTCTCTCTCTATCTCACACAGTTTCTCTTTCTCTCTCTCACACACTGTCTCTCTCTGTCTCTGACACACTCTTTCTCTCTCTCACACACACTTTCTCTCTCTCTCACACACTCTTTCTCTCTCACTTTCTGTTATTTTCTCTCCCTCTCTCTCTCTCCCTCTCACACATACTTTCTCTCGCCCTCCCTCCACATATTACTTTCTCTCTCTTTTCTCTCTCTCACTCTATTTCCCTTTTTCTCTCTCTCTGTCCCTCTTCCTCTCTCTCTCTCTCTTGTGACTTTCGCCTGTGTTTATCCTCTCTTTCCCACTTACTGCCTGCCGCTTGGAAATGCGCCGCTGTAAACTGCTCAGACTGCGATCGCTTTAATTTCGGTAGCGTCGCCTGTTCGCTCTCCTTCATGATCTTCGAGTAGTCCTCGAAGAGATTGAGCAGCTCCACAAACCGATCGGTGATCTGCTTGTGGCTCACTTGGACCCCGGTCAGATAGCTGGACGCCGCCTGCGCCGTTCCAGCCGATTGAAGCAGCTGCGTTATGGATGCTGTGGACTGTGGATCTGCGGTAGTAGCTTGCAGATTCCAGCCGATGTTGTTTGGATTGGCACCTAGCTCTGGAACACACTCATTGACCTCCAGATCGAGCAGCCCCGTTGTGCTGTTGTCGGGATTCTCGGTTGTCTGGATAGGCATTATGTTTGATTTTGTGAAGATGTGCACAATTTTGCGAGTTTCTTCTCTTTTTGTTGCTATTGTTATTACTGTTGCAATTGTAGTGTGTGGTGTGTATGTGTGTACTGTGGTTAATTCTGCTTAGAATTTTTAAATGTATCTCATATATTTTGTATTTTGTCTGTCATTTCGAATATTTTCCTACAAACTCTCGACTACTCGGTGTCAAATTGTGAACCCGAAGTTCAACTTTAGTTTCGTCTACTGGATAATTCTGTTTGCGCTAAATTAAGCAATTTTGCGAAAGCGTCTGCTAAACTTTACTACAGCTAACACCCCAATCCTGCCAGAACAGGCAGACTGACCGTTGTCCAAGCTAACCCCGTCCCATCTCTCTAATATGACAATTATAACGGTCTACTGCACGTATATTGCATTATTTTGCATAAATGCATTTTGGTTACATTTTTGGTTTAGGGCTGCTAACTTTTTGGGCTGTCAATTTTCAAACTTGTTTGCAAAATTTGCAACCCTATTCATAGACAGTTTTTGCTTAAATTAAGATATAGAAAAGAATCGAAGAACTTGCATCAGTTTATTGTTAATATATAACTTTTAAATTTCAATAGATCGCAATGAGTGTAAAACAATTTTGGTGTCTGTATGCTATAAGAAAGTCTTCTGTCTATATTTGATAAGATATATAACAATAGCCTTCGCATTTATAATATATGTAAAATATTAGTTTTGTATAGGAATTTGGTTCTGCAATATTCTAAAAGAATTTTATTCTGTTATATTTTTAGGCTATTTTTCAGGAATAGAACTTTTTACTGCAATACTTTCAGCTTTTGTTATATTAGTTTTCAATTTATTTTGATATATTTTAAGCAATTTTTCCAGCATTTTTTGTTGTAATATTTTTAGCCGTTGGCATTTCCTTAAATTATTTTATTTACTTTTCAGACAAGTCAGAAGAAAGTAACTTATTCATTGAATGCCCACAGGGAGGGCTCAACTCGAGGGCATTTGATATTCGTTTCATGCCCCAAAGCTGTGTCCACTTTTTTGGCTGCACCTGCCACCAGCTGTGGCAGCCACTGTGGCAGCTACTGCGGCAGCTCTGTGTTCTGTGTAGCGCATCTTTTTGGCCATTGATAATATTTAAAGGGCTTAAGTGCGCCGAAGATTTATATTGGCAAAAATCTACGGACCCAGGCGGAGGCAGCTGCAGCAGCAGCAAAAAAATGAAAGAATACAATTTATTGATTTTTTCTCACATAGTACATCATGTGTGTGTGGGTTTTGTGTGTTCATCGAGGCTGAGAACAACGCCTGCGCCCGTTGTGTCCGTCTGAAAGGTGTTAAAGCAAAACAACTCAGCCTGAAGCACATCCCAAACACTGCTCCCTCTGTGTCCCTTGCCAGCAGAGCAATTTAAATTTTATATTTCACATTTGTTGCACACTCCAATGCCACATAACTCGCTGCCGGTCATTTAAAATTTCGTACAAAACTTCGCTCTTAATTTTCTCGTATGTAAGGTTTTTCATTGAAAAATATCATGGATTATCATTGAATAAATTTAAATAATCAAATGACATATAATGCACATACTTTTCAAGAATTTTGTTAAATCATTTTAGTGACAGTAAATGGTAATTTATATGTAACAGGTCGAAGGAGGCGTGGCAGACCGCACATAGTATATATATTCTTGATGAGGACTGCGAACTAAGTCGATTCAGCCCTGTCCGTCCGTCTCTCAAGTTAAGTGGAGTGACGTTGACTGACATTCGAATACCGCTGAGGACAACATTTTTTTTTAAATCAGAAATTTGTATTTTTTTTTGGCTGCTAATATATTATTTAGTTGCCCAGTGGCGAGTTCAAGTTCTGATGAGGGAATCTCTTTTTTTTTTTAGAAAATTATTTGAAATTACACTTTTGCATCTTGAATAACCGTTTAATGTATCTCGTAGTCGGGCTGTCCCAACAAGAGAAATTTAAGGAAATATTGTTAAAAACGTAATTTGAAATTTACTTAGGAAATATAATCAAAATTGATGGAACTTTTGCTTTCTGTCATATGGAAAAGCACCTTTTAAGGAAATATAGTATTTTGTATCTTTATTTCTTAAAAAAAAATTGGTACTTTTCTCACGTAATTATTGTATAACTGTTAAGAACTTTTAAATATTTTCTTAAATCTTAAATATATTATTACTTATCCTAATATATTATCAAATTGTACTGAATATTAATAACATTTCGCCAATATATAAAGATGTAAAAAAAAGTTATCTTTATATCCCCAGCTTCACTTTATCACAAATTCAATTAACCAAGTCAACTTGGTGATCTTCTCGGTAAAATTCGTTTTGGCTGGAAAAATGTTAAAAATAAATTTTAGCCGAATTCGCTTCGTTAATTTATGAGGTGTTGCCTGATTATTCTCTCGACTGGGCACATAAATATATCTATGGAAGCACAGCTTAGAGCGTTAGCCTCGTTGCCAAAAAATTTCGAACTGCTGCCCCACTAGCCTCCAAAGCCAGCTATATTTGAGCTACTTCTACTCCTACTCCCTAACAACAGGCCATAAATATTATTTGCTTATGCTATGCTATACCATATATATATATAGTATATTTTTGGCTTAATGCTGGTTTGTTTTCCATTGCTTGCCTCGACTCGCTCGTTTATCATCGCGTGGTGCAATTCGGTATCTGCCCCTGCGGCATGCCACATGAGTTTAGCAACTCGAACGCGCGCGCCCGGCATGCATTCAATTAAGTCTTGCCATAAGATTTTTGCTGATTTCTATCCAGCGCTATCATCATGATTATTGCCACAATATTTTTTGGCAAACGCGCTGGCTCATCAACTCAACATTGTGGAAATAAAGCCCAGAGGATTATAATACTTTGCTATGTACATAAATGTAGTTTAGCAAAGACAGATTTCTTAGAAAAAATTTAATTTGACAAGCCTATGCGTGAAGCTTTAATATACTTAAAACAATTTAAAAATATATTTAAAATATAAAAAATTATTATACAAGTCGAGACATTAAAAAATGGATTCTAAAAGTTAAGTTTGGCAATGTTTTTTTAAGTTGCTCTATTTTAATAAAATTAATATCAGTTTTAAATAATTTATTGGATACACATAAAATTTTTATGGGATTAAAGCTGAATATACATATATAGATATAGTGGGTTATAGTGTTCCTTCCTTAGTAATATAATCTTTAGAGCTCACTATTGCAGATTATATATGTATATAGTGTAAAATACTGTAGAAATACTCTTTGGTTTAAACCAATTTTTTTTCAGAACTCTGGCAAAAAATAAAAAAAAAATTTTAAAATCTGTTAATTGTAAGTAAATGTGATAGTATTTTTCGATTGCTTGAAAATTAGCTGTTTGCTCTAGGAGCTGAGTTCATGCTGATATATCTCTCTTTCATTTTATCCTATATCTCTATTTCTACCTCTCTATCCGTCTGTCATATTTATCCTATGTATCTTTACCCATTTCTCATTTCTATGCTTTCTCTCTCTCTCTCTTTCTCTATTTGTCCCTCTCTCTCTATTTTTCTCTATATCTAGATATATCTAATCCTCTCTATGTCTATAGAAGGATATATGTACCTAAAATTAAAATATAAGTTAAAGTTGGTATACATATATTTAAAAACTTTTTAAGCACTTTATGAACAGCTAGCAGACTTTAGCTTATTAAAGAGATATATGTTGGTCTGGACTTTTCCTCTTCCAGCAGTATTTTCTTATTTTTGGTTGTTTTTGTGGCATCAGCTCGATAATATTTGAACAGCAACTGCTTGTCTATTTAGATAAGTTTCCTTGTGTTGACTTTGCCACACCCATGACACATGGCAACTTATTTCTTATGCTCCTATATACCAGTCAAATATATATATATAAAATAGTATATATTCACCAATTTATCTGTGTGAGTGTGTGTGTGTTGCAATCGCTTACACCTGCCAGAGTCGTCAAAACATTGTCAGAGCGTTTGCCACTTGTCTATAGACAATGGTAAAAGGTAAGTGAAATATCCGTTAACCACCTCAATACTCACCTGCGTGCGTCCTCCGGCCCAATGTTAGTGCTGCTGGCAATCAGTAGCTGGTTGTCCTGTCCTGTCCTGTCCTCCCTTTTATTCCCGCAGCTATCGAGCCGTGCCACTTGCTCCTTTTCCTCCTGTTAGTTGACATTTAATGGCATTTGACACTCTGCACGGCGTGTCCGCAAGACAAAACAAAAACATCAGGTGCAAATATTGAAAGAAAAAAAAATATATATGAGAAATAACAGTAAAGTTTTATAAGAGAAGTATAGTACGAAATAGGCGCGACTAGCAGATGCCCTGTGCTCCGAAGACGCTCAAATAAAGCTCAACTTTATTTGTCTGTGATGTTTGTGAGATCTGAATCCTATTGTTTGTTTTCTAAATGTGCAGATCAGATAGATTGTATTCATAGACAATATCTTTATAACAGGGCAAGTTTTAAACTAACTCAACGGCATTAGTTCATTAACACAGTTTCTAGACATAACACAGTTGACTAAATCCATCGATTTTTATCTAAAGAACATAATTTTAGTAACGATTATATTTTTTAAGGTTATATGTGATGTAACAAAGCGTACCAGTGTAACAAAGAGTTGCATCAGTTAGATCTTAGATAGTCGATAGACGTATAAGAAAGAGTCGAAGTCGAACGAAGTTGAGCAGTAGTAGAGTTGAAAGAGTTAAGAGAAGTTGTCGAAGGCGAAGTTTTAAAAGAGTGGGGCAGCAGAAGATACAGTCGAGTTGACTTGTGAAAAAGTCCAGAGTGCATTAAAATTGAAGTTACTTAATCATAGTTGCTTTTCACCTTAATAAATAATAATAATAATAACTAATATAAAATAAACATAATATATTTGTGTGCCCAACCATGTGCATCCTACATGAGATGTATGGTAAATTACCATAAACCCAACTATCTATATAATAATTTAATTTTATTAATTAAATTAATTTAATTTATTTTCTTAGGAAAAAGTTATGATGACTCAGCGGTTTCTTAAGAATAGTTCCAAATTTATCCATACTTCCAAATTATTCAAAATCTATAATGATAGAATATCATTTAAAAATATGGAAAAAAAATTTTTGTAATATTTTTCTATATATTTATGTGCTACTGTGATTTTTTTGTAGGACAATTTATCGTATTATTTCGAATTAAACTAGCAGGATTTGTGACTTGTGGGCCCCATTGGGCTACGAAAGTGAATAAAGAAATACACGAAATTTAGTTTTAGGTATTATACATATCATATACACATATCATGCCCTTTTATTACATTTTCATATATAAAGGGTATAAAAAAATAGTAAGAAAAAAGGAAAAGGCTATACGCCTAATAGAAATATATCTAGAAAAGAAAAAAATCAATATGACGCCTGCAGCACTTGCCTAATGAAGTTGTAGCCGGAGTAGAAACCTGGCCTGGAGCCGGAACAGGCGCATCCTTAGGAAAGGCGGAACAAGAGAAGGAGACGGAAATAGTAGCTGGAGCAGTAACAGGAGCAACATTCTTGCACTTAATGCCTCTGTTTGCTTAACTTTATTTGATGTCCTTGCGTGGATGTTGCTGTTGTTGTTGCTGTTTACCAGAAGCTTTCCGCCAGGAGCCGCACATGTTGACCATGCAGCACGCACAGTAAAGAAGAAGAAGAAGCAGAGAGCGGGTCAAAGGTGGCTTAATGCATTTAGCGCTCCTTGAGAGTGCTCGTTATATATATAGACATGTATATATATAGATGTATATATGCACATATGTGCTGCCCGAGTCCTTTCTGCGGTCAAATTAAAGCCACATATTCGTATATTTTTGCCCAGGCAGAGTGTAGGGGGTGGGGGCTGAAATGTCTGCATGTATTTTTAATTAATTGCATGCTCGAGTCAAGTCGACGCGTTTCGTATTCACCAGGAGTCGCAGTAGAACGGGGCAGGGATTACTTCATATATCATACATATAGGCATATGTGTATGTGTGTGTGTGAGTGCAAGTGTGTGTGCTGCATACCCTATATGTAATTGCTACGAGTTATATTTACCCATTTGCGCGCACACTCTAATTAAGTTAATTCGGATTGAATTATGTTTGTTATTTAATTGAAAAAGAATTTCGATTAAAGAGTTTGCGAAAAATGTTTCGAATTACATATGGCTCAACAATTATAAATGCGAATTTCAAGAGCTACAGAGAGAGAGAGAGAGAGAAAGAGAAGTAGAGAGTGGAAGGGAAAGCGAGATAGAGAACTGCAGACAGATTTTGAGAGCTTAAGATACCCCGTTTATTAAATATATATGTTTTGTAGGTTCTTTAATATTTTTTTAAATTTTTAAATGTTTATCAATTTATATGTTCATATCTCTTAAGATATTGAGAGCTTTGTTAGGAATACGTAGAATATGTGCATAATCTTTTGTGTATATTTTAGCTATATTTTTGCTTAAGAATTCTTACCTATGATATCTTTCCCAAGTTCATTTTATATATACATTTCTTTAAAATATTATTTTTCTTTTCATTTGCAATTATCGTTTATGACATCTAGAGAATTTTTTTGGTTAGAATTGATAAGTTAATAAATTGAAATCAGTAGGGATCGAATCCTTTAGACCCTCTGAAGACTTGCATAACTCCCCTGGTCTACGATTACATTGTTATCATAAGTATGTCTACTTTATCATATACATATAAAATATGAATTTATCGTTGACATTATAGTACCTGCATAGGGTAAAAGCCTTATCAACATCGAGCATCTACATATATCACATTGCTGCCATTGGAATAATTGGTTGAAATTGAAGTTCTTCAAGTTATGTATATGTTATATCCATTGGAACATTCGTTAGCTTATAGAAGTTTTTCATGGGTATCCAAGCTGTTTTCTTTTAATTTTCATATTCATATTTTCATCTGCAGCATATATAAAAGTCGTTGCTTAAGTTGCAATAATAGCAAATTGCTGTTGTTGTTGCTTAACCGCAAGGCCAAAGCCGCAGTCGCAACATCATTTGTGGTTAATTGTAATTAAAGTTCAGTGGTTTGCTTTAGTGCACACATGCACCATCCACCATCCACCTACAACAACAGCTGCCATGCCCCTTTTTTCATTTAATAACCCCCTCGCAGCAGCCACTGCTGAATGTGTCATGTGTTGAGCAAACAATTCGATACGCTTTATAGGCAGCAATACAAAACTCTTTCTTTTGCTCGCTTTAGCGTTCTAGCCAAATTAACAGTTGCAACAGGTTGGGAACTTTTGAAGAGCTTTAAAATGGCCGAACCGAAAGATACGAAACAAAGCAGCCAGAAGAGTTCCAGTAACAAATCAAATTTAAATTCCAGTATCAACTCCAGTTCGAAATATGGCAACAGGGATCCTTTAAGTCGACGGGCAACGGATTTTACGGCCAAGCAGCAGCTGAGACTGCGAGCAGGTGACCTTCGCCTGGCTCGCATGCAGATCAGCCTGGCCAGGCTGCACCTTGAAATGGAGCAGTCCGGCAAGCTGATGGCTGAGCTCTGCCAGGATATGCAAGTGGAGTTGCAACTGGAGAAGAAGCTATAGAAGTTTAAGTTCTGTTTCAGTAAATGTCAAGATAAAGGGAGAAAACAGAGATGTGAAAACTTTATATGTTTACTTATGTATGTAAAATAAAGGATATAATAGATATGTTATTATATAAGAATTATGATTATTTAACTAAGAATTGATTTCATTTCATGAACAGAACTTTATAGCTTAAACTTCAGTCTGAAAGTGAAGTAGATATAAGAAACCATATTTTAAAGCAAATTAAAAAGAATGATTTTAGGAAAAATGCGATTTGAAAAAATTAAAGAATAAGAAGTGCTTTGCTAAAACTAATAAAAAATAAAATTTTTTTTTAAATAACAAATTCTTGTGATTGTTTATCAATAGTATAAGTCAAAAATTCGAAATGAAAATTATGCAAAATAGAGTTCAAGTTTGACTGAAAAGCTTTTAACTGAAATATAGAAAGAGAAGAGAAAAGCAGAAAAGCAGAAAAGAGAAGAGCTGACAAGAGAAGAGAGACATTTGTCTTACATTATGCGACACCTATAGTTAGGCAACTGAACAAACATGATACACGATTGAATCTCAGAATAATCTATCTTACCCCAAAGCGTTATTTATATGTGGTACTTAAAATAAAAATATGTAAATATTTTGCAACTATATCTATATTTACAACAAAATACAATTTTTATCAAAAAATAAAAAAATATTAATATGAACATTAAATATATTTTTATATACTTTTTATTGACTTTTAATTACCTAACTTTTATCACATAAAAATGCAAATATTTCTCTGTAAACTTTTAATTTACTTTCATTGACGCATACTTTTCACTTCACCTTTGCAGTTGTTTAAAACCTTTTGAGATACTGAGGAAGACGGCGACATGCTTGAAAGCAATCAGCTAGAATAGATACTGCATCAAGCAAGTGTGGCAAGTGGAGCGAACCGACGCAGCCGAGATTGAGGTGAGTGTTGCAGTCATATGTTAATAAATTGACGCGTTTTGCGTGTGAGGTGGGCGTCGGCTTGATTTAAATTAAAAATTTATTGCATACTTTTTTGCGCGAAGCCTGTGCACACAAAATAAATACAGCCACACACACATGCACACACATTCTATATATAAATTAAATTGTTGAGCGCTCCGGGGGCGAGCAGGCAGGCAGGCAAGCAAAAAACATGGCATGCCATGAACTCCAATTTAAAAACCTGTACGTACGGGTTATGGACTCGCAGTCTGCAGCTCCTAGGGACCATCCAGCAAGGGGGCAAAGGACAGCGCACGGAGTTGGGGTCGTTCGGTACTTCAGCAAACCGTTTTTGATTACGCGTGTGTTTTTCGCGTGCAACTAAATTAGCGCACGTGTAATCAAGTTTTTCAGCTTTCCATAAAAGCGTTGGAAAAAAAATGCAAAAAAAAGTTGCGAATAACAAGTAAGAGTCGGGAGTGTTCGACTAGAAGATACTCTGAACAAGTGGTTCAATAAGAACTGGCGTCATTGACGCGACATTTGAATTTAACCTGATAGGTCCCTAATAAACATTTAGTATCAAAGAATCGGATTTATCTTTTCTAGAAACGTTTTACATACTATATCCGTATGTGAAACGAGAATTGCCCTATCACATCAGATTCCGAATTCAACACTTCAAAAGTCTTCGGAAAAGTATAGTCTAATTCTTAGTTAAAAAGTTATTTTGGCCTGTGTATTATTTCAGCTAAATATATAATAGAAGCTACAAAATTCTTAAAGAACTAACGAATTGACCTATAAAAATCCGCAAGACAAATGACTACAATTTCCAGAACCCTAAATATCTAGACATTAATCCCATTGATGAGAGATGCGAGTCGAGATCGGGATTTTCAAGAATCTCGCTGGTTCCGAAATGACTTTCGGGATCGGGCGATATGGGAAATATTTCAAAAAAGATCTGGACTTGCGGGATTTGTGCTTGATCCCAAAATTCCCGTGGGTCCCGATAAGAAAATGAAAATACGATAAAATTACATGCATTTATCAAAGATCAGAAGAATGATATTGACGACGAAATGAATTCTTATCTAATAATTGTAAATTTAAGAGATGTTCAAATTGTTTATTATTTTGATAATAATGCAATGAATCGCTATTGTTACAAATGTTTGCTAGGCAAGTACTTCCAACATCTTTGCCAACGAGTGAGAGGGTGTATCTTATTTCTAGTAGAATAAGAAAAGAGATCACGTCTTAAAGAATAATTTTGTTTGGAAAATATGATTTTCAAATAAAAATGTTAAAAACAAAATGTCAAGAAGTGTAGGGACCCGCGAGAAAAAATAGATTTCGGGATGGGATGAGTCGATAACCAATTTCTTTACCGATCCCATCTATACTAGATACTATAAGCATAGTCAGGATGTGTTTAAATACACAAACTTATCTGGAAATCAACTGGGCTATTGATTTTGCGCGAGCATTTATGGAGAGGGTCACAAAATGAATATACCCTGCTTCTACATTTTCAGTGGGTAGTTAGTTTAATAAGTGTTAACAACGATGCTCGCATGCCCTGCCTCGAGAGTAACTTGAAGTAAACAGTTCGCAAAATGTCAACAGCGAATACGAACAATGGGCTAGACATGCGATATTAACATAAATCACACGACAAAGAATAGACTTAAATAAGAATAAGAATAAAAGAAATAAATAAGTGAGATATTTCGTACTGCTTGCAGCTAAAAGCAAACCATGTTAAATCAATTCCACTGAAAGAAACGTTATACAACACTGCCCCAAGTGCAATACATGATAAATCCAACACAGGTCATATATGTACATATATGTATGTATTTTGCTCTATGAAGCATCAAAGGTACAATTTATAATAAATAGCAATTATTAAAACTTTTTCATAAACCATAAAATAAAGTTCTCAATTTTAATCGATTTTTGATACATTTAAAATTACAGATTTTCTAGTCATCCGATCATTATTTTTATGTGGACTATTGTAATTCTATCCCAAAAAAAAATAAATTTTCAATACCTTTATTTTTTGCATTCATTTAATATACAAATAAAATATATAAGAAACATATAAACGTAGGAACCAAAAATAAAATTTATTGTCGAGTCAAAAGATTTCCATTTGACTCGAACTCTTTGAATTGTCAATGAATTAGAATTCAGTTCCGACCGACTCGCCCGAATACCATAAGTCGTGCAAGTTTGCGCTGATTATAGTTAAATGTCATATTAATTCTAAACTTCATTAGGGGTAAGTAACTTGGTGGAATCTTTGGATTAAGTTGAAAGCCATTTAAAATATATCGTACTCCCTGCAAATATGCCAATAATGATATTAAAGAATCAATTTTACATTATATTGTTGTACTAACCTTTTTAAATGGACATTCAAGTGGGAAGTTTGTAGTACGACGCACTTCAACTGCCAAGCTCTGAACAAAATAATAGTAGTCCATTGTCATATTTGTAAAGTTGATCCATTTTCCACCACACTCAACTTGCATAGCAAACATCCCAGATAGTTGGAGCACATCCTCGGATAGTTCAAATTCTATATAAAGACTAGAACTTTATTCGGAAGTGCGATTCACAAAACATTTAATGACTATAATTATTCCCTGGCTCAGATTCTCTGTCTCCACTCTAGTAAACTCTGATATCATCTTGTGCTGTTAACAAAATATTTCTCATAATAATTATTTACATTTATATCAAATAATTTACCTTTGCAGCCAAGGTAAAAGCACACCCTAACAGCATAATATGTATCCACTTGCCAACGTTCATGTCGGTTGTTTGCAAAGAACTATTCCATCATTCGACTAATTTTATTGTTCAATAATTAGAGCTATTAATGATAATAATACTGTTCAATGAACAGTGACAATTTAGCGGTACCGGATATATTTTTAAACCTAAGGGCAATTTACAATATAACATGAATGTAGTAAACAATAGATCAAGTTGGCACTTGTTATGAGTACAGGTGGGTGTCGCCATTCAGATTTTCGGGACCCGCGGTTCCCGAACGGGTATCTCTAGAATCGCGCGGGTCTCAGAGCATATCTGTAAATCTCTTACCATGAGCTCGGTATCAATTATTTATCCGACCGTCCCGGACTTCTTTTAGAATCTTTTCCAGCCCGACTGATCCCGAAAATTGATTCGGAACAATTTCGGGTCCCGAAAATCCCGATTCCGACGCCCATGTCTATTATATTTATACACAAAAATAAACGTCTGCACACGCACTCCTATATGTTACTTATGGGCATATAATAGATAAAAGTAAAAACTGATTAATAAAGAAACTTCTTCGTGAAGTGCGGAGATTAAATTTCCGACATAAAAGACGTCAGAGCCGAAGTTCCTCAGGGAAACGAATTACACTATATACATTGTCGTTATGCCGATTACACGGCTTTCCTAGCAAACGATGTCTCTCCACAGAGTGAGTACCTCTGACATCCTTCAAATGCAGCTTGAAACCTTAAACACCTGGCTAAAAGGTCAATCCAGAGAAGTCCAAACACACCATCTGAAATACTGCCCCTCGCTCCAACAACGATACAGCCAAGTACCTGGATCTGGTGCTTTATAGCAGGTTAACATAGAGATCTCAGCTAATCAACAGAAGGATGCTTAACAAAAGGCTGAAAAAGCATCTATGGCTTGCTAACAAAAGGTCTACCCTGAGGCTACACGTCAAGCTGCTAAAAGAACTTATGGGATTCCGATCCGGGGCACTGCTAGCCGGACTAACTATAACATCATTCTGAACAATTCAAACATGGAGATTCACTATGAGCTCGGTGTCTCTTGGGGGAACCCAGGAGATCCCCATACTGACCAAAGAGCACACGGAGTCTGCTCAGTCACATCAACCCCCTGTCATCAACCTTCTAGACAACATCACCGAGACTCGCCGTCTAAAAACATATCACTTGCTGGACCTTCCTCAACGCATAAATTGAACTAAATTTTCAATGCTCTAGACCTTATACGTTGAGAGATAGACGATTTCATATATACGTACTGACCTAGCTTAACAAACTTGTATTGTATTCTCTCTAATCTGCCAGCGCTAAATATCAAATTTGGACCTCTGCGTCAATGGCATTTAGATGATACCATTAATAGCTTTGCATATTCCCGGAGCATCGATATTTGTGTTGTCTGCTCATTTAGACTGTTTAATAGACCTCATCTTTTAAAATACACAGATATAAATTAATCGTTGCAATCTTGAAATAGTATATACGAAACGTTGAACATGAGCGTACGCATTTGGATAGTCACTTTTATATTTAGTCGCGTTTTGCTCACTCTGGCGAAAGAGGTAAATTATTCGAAGAAACAAATAAATATATGATAAATAAATGAGAAAACTTCAGAGGTCCAAGATGATATCAGAATTCTCCAAAGTGGAGTGTGAAGTTCAGGATCCTGAAGTGTTCCAGCTATTCAACTGTCATGTCAACCGCACGTCCAAATACTCTTCTGGTATATACACGGACTTTGAGCTGACAAAAGATCTCTTAGAATTATCGGTATCGTATAATATAGAAACGGAGCATGCTGGCAATTTCTTCAATTATACAAATGGAGACTTGAACTTGTGTGAGGCATTTCGAATGATTCATAATCAATATATAATCCAGATAATACTCGTTGAAATTCGCCGCAAAACCAACTTTCCGCTTTATTGTCCATTGAAAAAGGTTAGACAAATGAAATATATTTATTGACCGTTAAAACTAATGCTAATATCTTATTTTTTAAGGAAGTACGATACTATTTACACGACTTTACAATTGGTCCGAAGGGACTTCCCAGTTACCTACCCCTAATAAACTTTAGATCGGAAGCGACATTTTACACAAATAAGCGGAAAATTCTTTGCTACAGAACATTTGGTCGTGTCGGACGCAAGTAAATGATATTTGAAATATATTTAGATCTCTATTCATTATAAAAATAAATTCTAAAAATATATACATATATATCTTACCCAGAACTCTGAACTCATTGAAAAAAGATTTAAAAGGGTCTGATGGATGGGAGAACACGATAAGACATTGATTTATAAAGTTTTGGTAATTTCTGCCCGAATTTTCTGAAATCAAAAAATGTTTACCAAGTTTCCAAGGTCATTAGAGCTACCCACTTTGTTGATTTATGTTACTTAAAATAGCTTTTATGACGTTGGCTTACGCTCACAACGTTTTTAACAACCCTTTCTGGAGTTTTCTGACTATAGAGGTATCAATCTGGGTTTATCTGAAGTGAAATCTAAGCGTTTTTCATAACTTTTAATATTGTTCCCCATTTGCTTTTTATTTTCTGCAGATTTGGGGATTTCAGTATATGTTTCTTAAAATTATCTGATTAAACGGTCCACTCTAACGGTCGTCCGGTACAGTCAACACAAATAAACTAGGATCTACTGACAAAAAGCTGACTGCTTTATATGTAATCTGGCAGTGCTCAAACATCAAAATTTTTTAAAATGTGCCAATACCAATTAAAAGTTACGGCTTGTGGGCTTCACTCGATTAAACAAGTTAATTTCGTTTAGATTTTAAAAATGGGTTGGATACCGAATAATTAGTAATATCGCTTTATAGTAATATTAATAGCTCTGATGACTGAATTTGGAAATAGTTATTCTCAAGCGATTGACATGGCCGTAAGTGTCTTTATAAAATGTTTGCTATTCGATTGTGTGCTGATTACGTGGGCTGCACAGGTAAATTAATTGAAAGTGATATTCAATCCATGAATAAATATAAAATTGTCTCTTAAAGCCTAAGACGACCATCTCCGAATTTACCAAAGTGGAGTGTGAAATTCAGAACCCCGAAATAATTTTGATGGGAAATTGTTATGTGAATCGCACGTCTAAATACAATTCTGGTTTTCAATTGGAATTTGAATTATCCGAGGATCTGTTTGAATTGTCTGGGGAATATATTTTAGAAGTAGATCATGCTGGTAAATTGTTTAACTATACATCCCAAACGTTTGACTTCTGCGAAGCATGGAAAAATATGAAGAACTTCCGTGTTATTCAGGCAATAATTATTGAGTTGCGTCGCTCAACAAATTTTCCCGTTAGTTGTCCAATGAAGAAGGTAAATACTACATTATGTCATTAATATGTTCTTATATTGATATGTTCTTATTTTTTGTAGAACACACGATATTATGTGCATTACTTTAGAATTGATCCAAAAGTAATTCCGAAATATCTACCCCTAGTAACTTTTAGATCTATAGGGAATTTTGTGTTCAAGCAGCGCAATCTTGCAAGCATTAGCGCTTTTGGTCGATTGGGAAACAAGTGAAGAATGAGTGCTCTAATCAGGAGTGCCCGACTTCGAGATACCCCGAACTCTGCTCAAAACTGCTGTTTCAAACTATTAAAAATTAAATACCAAAATTTCCGGTTCTAGATGTACAAATGTGCGTATATACCAAACCCTAAAAAAAGTTTGACATTTGAAAAAGTTATGTTTTTTGTGGGAATGGGGAAGCTATCAAAAATCTGAAATATTCATAATCCACGTATTCATCAAAGCAAAATCCACGTGTTTAAAATTTGAGCTCCATTAGCTTGTTTAAATGAGTGGAATACGCAAATATCGACGTTCCGTGATTATGCCAAGCTATCAATATAATTGTACTCGTTCACAAAGTAAAAAAAAGAGTATATTGGTTTTGTGCAATGTCCGTCTTGATGTCTGTCGGTCTGTCTGTATGAACGCGCTACAATTGGACACTTTTAAAGCCAGGGGCTTGAGATTCGGAACATATACTCATGCGTCAAGTTTAAGTTTTTTTCCGATATGCCAACAGGGGGCGTGGCAAATCAGGAAATACTATATCAATTAAAACTAAAAGCTTAGTTAATATTGCAGTCTAAGAACTGGAACTTGGAATATACTCCTGTACACCACCACGACACAAAAAGCTATACCAAATCTGTATATATCTAATATATATATATCTGGTATATGTACGTCATACAGTTTAAGAGCTAAGGCATCAAAATTTGGCATGTAAGTTACTGTTGACCTCCCTTTAAGACAAATCAAGCTATATATCCACGTGGCAAGTCGAGAGTTTCTACAGACCGATTTGTATAAATCCTATAATATTTTGGGCGCTATAAACCTTTAAAACATATATGGAAATAGCTCACTTCGAATCAAAAATATATAGTATATATAGTTACGCCCATTGAGCGCGTGGCAAATCGGTTAACACTGTATCCATCCAAATTTTTCAAGCAGCAACCTCCTGTAAAGATCGAAAAATCAATTAATATAGCCACGCCCTTTGGAGGTGTAGCAAATCGGGAATATCTATATCTAATTTTGCAGTTAAATTACAGTCACGCCCCTCTACTGATAATCTTTAATTGAATTAAGCTGTCTTTTGACCATGAACGAGTACATATATGCAGTTGGTAGCGCTTGACTGCAACGGTCTTACTTGTTTTTTAATTTCTAATATCACATTGCATAAAATTTGATTTTAAATTTTCTCAGGAATAATCCAATCAGTTATTATACCTTGAACGCTTTTAAATGGGAATTCAGGGTATAATGGATAAGTGGAAATGTATGTAATAGGCAGAAGGAGACAAAGTATACCACATAAAGGACATTAGATCAGGTCGATCTATTAATTGTAATTAATTAATTAGAAATTTAGGCTTCAACTTTAATCCCAGCAAAGCAAAGGTCTTATTGTTATAAGATGCACGTGGTCGTAAACTGCGTTATTTGTATATAATTTCAAAACATCTAAGCGTACTACATTTTTTGAATAGCTCTTAGCTTACGATATGTTAAAATGTCGCTCGATATCGGATTCAAAAGATAATTTAAAACAAACCAAATTTGACTTTGCTGTAGGAAGATATTCATATAACATTTGAAGGTTCTAACTTCTATGGGTTCCAATTTATTTTGTATTATTATTCTTATTATTTCTCTTTATTTTATTACGAACTCATTAAGATTCGATCCCTATGATTGTTTGACAACGCATAACCCACTGCTCTACGAAGGCTACAAGGCTCCAAAATTATGCGCACAGACAGAGAGACAGGAACAGAGAGTGACAGACAGACATAAAGGATTGCGAATATATGGACTTCATGGGGTCTATCTGTTCCATACATTTTAATATTTTAAAATTTAAAATCATAAGCGTTTTACTCATCTCCAATTGAATATGAATATATTTATTTAAGTTCGATTATATATATGAAATATCCTTTACTTGCGCCCGACAGAAATGTCGCTTCCGCCTTAAAGTTTATCAGCGGCAAATAATTGGGAATCACCTTCGGATCAAGTTTAAAGTCACGCACGTAATACAGTTCATTCTAGAAAAATCAGATAAAAAGCTGGCTCATATTTACTATATGTATATATCATTTTACTAACCTTTAGCAATGGACAATTGATTGGAAGGTTTCCTTTGCGACGCACTTCTACGGCTATCATCTGGACTATATATTGACTGTGAACTATTCGCAATGACTCACAATAGTTCAACTTTCCGTTTGTATAGTTAAATGACTTGCCAGCATGCTCTGTCTCTATATTATACGTTACCGATAATTGTAATATATCCTCGGTCAGCTCGAAGTCCATGTACATACTAGAAGAGTATTTGGATGTGTAATTGACATCACAGTTCAAAAACTTGAATTTTTGAGGGTCGAGAGCTTCACACTCCATTTTGGTAAGTTCTACAGTGGTCTTTGGCTTTTGAAATGGTTTTATTAATTTACCTATAATTACTTAAAGATTCAAATAACTTACCTTCGAAGCCAAAGTGAAAAAAGCACAGCTTAATATAAAAGTGACTGTCGAAATGCGTACGTTCATGTTCAACGTTTCGTTTAAACTGTTTCAAGATTGCTAACATTTTTCGATATCTGTGTATTTAAAAAGATGAGGTCTATTAACTAGTTTAAACGAGCGGATTACTCAAATATCGATGATCATTTCGATTTATGGGATGTTTTAATTGCCATTGCCTCATTGCATACAATTTGATTTTAAGCGTTGTCCATAAAAGATAACAATTTGCTCTGAATACAGGGGTTATCGTTTAATTGTTCTGTTAACATGTGTGCAGAAGGAGGCTAGGCCGACCCCATTAAGTATATACATATATTCTTGATCAGGATCGAACGAGGGCTTTTCGGCCGTCTGTATGAACGGTTCGATCGTAGAACTTCACATTATACACACAAGATCTACGAGATACCTTGAACCTTCGTTAAAGTTTGCATTTTTGCATATATACAGACAGATAATAATATGAATGCAACAAAAAAAAATTTCTAATTGAACCTGCGACTCCTCGCATGCAAATCACCGTCTCTAACTATATCACCCCACACTCTTAATATTGATCTCAGTGACAGAGACGCCACTGATGTAGCAGCGGCCAGAATTACAATTAAATAATCAAAGTAGAATGCACACATTTGAATGTATGTATGCACACGTATAGACACGTATTGGCGCTCGCTGCCGTGTGCTTTTGCCGGTTGAAAATATGTTTTCTTTAATAACTTCTATGTTACTAAATTTTTATATTACGGATTTTGATGAAATTTTCAGCAATAAATCTTTTTATTTTTTTTAAAAATACCGTTTTAACTAAATATTATTAAAATTTAATTGTAGCTATATTTGCAACTAAATTTAAATTAAATTGATTTCGTAAAATGTGGAGCCTGTATAGAAAACTTAATCTCGATAACGTTTTTATTCGATATTGTGGAAAGCGAAAGAGTTATCGAATATCTGAAACACGATATGCGTGCTGTATATAAGGTCCATTGTGCAAAATTTCAAGTCTCTAGACGCTTTCATATATACGGAGAGACGGACGGACAGACAGACGGACAGGGCTAAATCAATTCAGTTCGTCGCCCTGATTTAAATTATTTATACTTTATGGGATCTGCCACGCCTCCTTCTGCCTGTTACATACTTTTTTGCAAACCCATTATACCCTGATTTCCCGTTTTCAATGGGTTCAGGGTATACAAATTAAACTGCGAATTGCCATTATCTAATGGAGGATTAGGATGATGGGTTACAAATTTTGTTGAAAGAAGTAGCACAGAAATCATTAAAGAAAATTTGTGGGCAATTGTCCAAACCACGTGGCAAATAGCGCCAAGCTAAAGCATTCTTTAACGCGTGCATTCTTTTTGGAATTCTATTAATAGAATCGAATTACGATTGAATCTCATTTGCGGCAGCTGCTGCTTAAGTATTTTATCTCAAGAGCAGGTGTTTGAGTGGCGTTGTGATAAGACGAGTTCGAATCTTGAGAGGGGAATGTATTGGCAGGAAATTCAGGGCTTTCCCCCGTTCAAGCACTCCCAAAAAAAAAGTACTCGGAACTATTTTGATATCGAATTAAGATCAACTTTTATGTTAAGTAAACCTCTCGTCCTATTCTATTGTAATAATTTAGAATATTTTTCAGTTTCGCAAATTTGTGCAGTGAGCTATGATTTTTTTTTATTTTCGAACGTTTATTTCTACTTACTGTCTTAAATTGATCGGAACCAATTGCTCTACAGTAAACTCAACCATGTTGAGTAAAATGAGCGATTTTAACTTTATTCGAATAAATTGCATACAAAAATTATAATTTTCATATTTTCAGTAGCGTTATTCAACATAATATTTGTTAATATACAACTCTGCCACGTACCAATACGAGAAATACCTTTTTCTGCTCCATTATATATTCCGTATTAGTCTGAAAACTGCCTGCAGGTGTATAACAGGGAAATTGTTGCTCGTCCAGATACCAGTTGTTGAGAGTATAATTAAAATGCTGTAAAAATAATTTAATTAAACATTTTTAAAAATTGTATTTGAAATCCTTTAAAAATTCGAACTACTTCGAAAATATTACTTTTTTGGGTCGTAATTATTACTACTCACCGCTTTAAATGGACATTTCAATTTGCAACACGTAAATTCCTTAAAGCTCTTAGCAAGTGTGCCCATGATCTGGTTCTTATGAATCATTGAGAGGAACGTACATGTGCTCGTACGCATATTGAATAGGCGAACCTTCGACTTATCCGTTTTCCAGAAGTCCAACTGCGAACTTATATCCAACTTGCTAATATCCGTTTTTAATATAAGATTTCCACTGACATAGCTGCGATTATTCATTTGAACCATCCAAGAGTTCAGTTCCTTAACAATTTCCGGTGCTGAGTTCTTGACGATCACCGTATCCAATACGAATCGGAACTTGCATTTCTCTGTCGACACAGCTCCAATCAAAATAACCAACCAGAAATACCCGAACATGACAGAATCGAAGCTCAACCTAAAATGAAAATTGGTTAGAGCAAATATGAATCAATATGAATCAGTTTAGTAAAGTTATTTGGTATATAATTGATCAATTAGGTAATTTTTATGCTAAATATAAACTATTTAAGCTTAACATATTATGGTAGATTTTTAATGCTCGATAACGAAGTGAAAAAGTATATCGGGTTTCTGCAATGTCTGTTCTGCTGTCTCTCTTTCCGTCAGTATGGACTCACTTTCAGTTAATAATATATATACTGTATAGTTGCTTTAATTGGGGTCTACGTAAATGGGGAAAAAGTGCTCTTTAGATAAACCAAAAACTATATATATATGTAGAGATATATATATAAATCTGCCCACTGGCGTCATGACAATTCGGGAAAAGATATATGTTCCACAGTTTTGAAGCTAGGATCATTAAGTTTTGCAGATGGATCAGGATTGACCCTACAAATAGACCTATAAATTATACGAAAGGGATAAATATTTTCTCAAAAGATTTAGTATAGTCCCTAGTGGCGTAACCTTACGGTCGATGTTTCAAATTTCGAGCTCTTGAAATAGAGGCATATAGACAGATGATGATTTGTGATCGAACATTAAGCAGCAGTAGTCTTTTATTTAAATATGGACTATTTTCGCATTGAATATTACATAAAGAACCTTTTGTCGTTTTATAAAGAACTCAAGAGGAACTGTAATATCACTGTCGGGAAGAAAGGCAGGCAATTGGCTTTCATCAATATTCCAACCAACCAAGGTGAAGTTCACATTCTAAATATAAAAATGAAGATATACATAAATAACTATGATTATTATAAATATAAATAACTTACAGGTTGCAAAGGACACATTAGGTTTTGGTTAGCGTATTTGTGTATAATGCTCAGGAACATATTTAGAAGCCTGCTCTTATGTGAACCTTTGAGAAACTTACATCCATCAACTCGCGTATTGACTAGTCGCATGGTTCTATTATTAAGTCCTCTGACATTTACAGTCGCTTTTAATTCAATCTGGCTTATAATTCGCTTAAGCTGCACAAAGCCGTTGATATAACTTCGATTATTCAGTTGATAAACGGTAATACCTATATCATCGAATATCTCTGGTGCCAAGTTTTGTACGACAGTGTTCCCCAATGTCAACTGAATGTTACTCATTGCATTCTCAAACGCAATAGTCAACAGTAGATAGAGATAAATATAACTAGCCATGGTAAATGCTTGATTGCAAATGACAGCTAAGCTTGCTTGACAGAGCCCAAAATCAATTATTTGATACTATTTTTAAAAAAAAATCTGATCCACAATGTATAATGGGCTTATAGCAAATAATTATCACAATTTGTGGCTTAACACTAAATATCCGTAAAGATTTTTTTAGATTTATATACTAATAAGTGTACATTGATGTCATAGCTCAATTCAAAGTATATACTATAGAAGCTCGAGAGATAAGAAGTTATTCTCAAGAACCTTGTTATTGTCAAATTTACATACATACGAACAGACCGACAGAACTAGATCAATTCGCCTGTTGCCCTTGATCGAGAATATGCATATTTTTACATACATTTTATACCCCGAATTACCTTTTTCCATAGGTTCTATGTTCCAGCCATTTTATAATATCGAAAAATTCTTCCAATCAATGAAAATCGATATTTATCGTTTAAAAAATTGTCTTACTAGTTGTCTCTTAAATTTATTTATTTATTTTTAATTTATTTTCAATATCTGAAATCTTTATTAAATTTATACTCAAATAAATAATAAAAAATGTATTTTTAATTTAAATGCCTTAATTGTCCACTCAAAAACCCATGTAATAATAGCTTATTGCATTCCAAAAATTTAACAATAATCTTGAACTTATTTTCGGGCAAATAGATAGGAAGCGAACTCTCTTCCAGTGTCCAATTGTTGAGCGTGTAATTGTAGTGCTGTTCAAATAAGAGAAAGATAGGTAAAAATTAAAAAAAGTTAGAACGCTCTAGTCGGGACTGACCGACTACGAGATCCCCTGAATCAAGTCCGAGCTGATGTTTTAAACAACCTAGCTTACATCTTTTATCCATACATATTACCCTCTGCGCGCACATACACACTCACACATATACACGGGCGCCGATTACTGCGTTGTTGATTCTAATGTATGTGTGCACACGTATAAAGAAAACGCTATGCTGCCGCTGCGTGCTTTTGCCAATTCACAAAATGTTTTCTTTAATAACTTCTGTATTACTAAACGGACTAAATTTTGAGCATTCAATGCTTTTATTTTATTTAAAATACGGTTTTAAATACGGTTTTTTTTATTTTTTGGTTTTGATAATTTTTTTTTTAATAAATTGGTTTTATAAAATGTGGAACCGGTATCCAAAATATAAAAAAAAAAACCTGTATTTTATACAAAACTGTATTTTATATTCATACATACGGACAGACGGATGGACAAACAGACTCAGCTCGTCGCCCTGATCAAGAATATATATACTTTATGGGGTCTGCCACGCCTCCTTCTGCCTGTTGCATACTTTTTGCAAACCCATATAACCTGATTTCCCATTTTCAATGGGTTCAGTGTATAAATATTTCGTATATACATATGTACTCACCGATCTAATAGGGCATTTAGTACTTCCTTTTATAGCACCAATTAAAGTTTTTGCGAACATATTGAACAAACGATTCTTGTGAACGGTATCTAGGAATCGACAGCCATCCATACTGATATTAAATAAACGCTTTGTTTTATTCTTGGTATTTACTATATCGAGAGCCGCCTCCACATTCAATTGATAAATATTACGTGCAAGCAGCATATTACAGTTGACATAACGGTGTTGCGTAACTCTACAATTAAGCTCCAGGTAGAGATCCTTTTCAACAGGCCAGAAAGCAATTTCGTTCATTACTAAGCGAAAATTTTGTTGCAATGGTTTTGTGTGCACCGACAAGAGTGTAGACAACCCTAAACAGAGCCAGATAGAACCAAACATGATGAGAGCCAAACTCCAACTGTTTAAAATAAACAGCGATTAGCCCTAATACCACATCGTTGAAAACAAAACTTTACTATTTATCTTTGATTGGACTTATTTCGATATAATTGATTCAACATATAAGAAAAGGACTTAGGAATATAAGACAGCTCTGGTCGGGATGACCGACTGGGAGATACACTGAACCCCGTGCCTAGAAATTGAAAATTTCATAAATATATGCTTACTTAAATAACTATATCATCAATCTATTGAGCAGGGCAACAGTAACCTATACATCATTTGATTTTGAAGCTGTAACTATAAAACTTTGGAAGATATAGTTTTCTCCTATTTGCCACGCCCCAAAGAAGCAGGGATATATCATTCATCGTAATTTTTTCGAAACGGTCAAGCTTAACGTTTTCGTTAATTTTTGGGACTTTTTGATTTTCCCGCCCGATTGCCCCGACAAACCTTTAAGTTTTCCCGCTAGTCCCTACATTTCCCGAAATTTTTGTTCAACATTTAGAACTGTTATGATAGATACAGTTTTTTACTTATAAATAATATTTTCTCAAAATTTTCTTCTCTAAGATGTGTTCTACTTTCTTCTAAAATTCGACTAGAAGTAAAATACACCCTCTCACTCGTTGTGGAAGATGTTGCAACATCAAGTACTTGCCTAGCAAGCATTTGTAACAATGACAATTCAAAGCATTGTTGGTAAAAATAAAATATTTGAACTTCTCTTAATTTTAACAGGATTTATATTAGATCTTTCCAATCCCACCAGATCCCGAAAATTTTTTCGGGACCCGCGGGATTCAAGAAAGTTCCGATCCCAACCCCCATCTCTACTTGGAATAGGGGCAAAATACTTCATATAGACAGATGATGATTTGAGATCGAACAATATGCAATAGTAGTCTTTTATTTAAATATGGACTATTTTCGCATTGAATATTACATAAAGAACCTTTTGTCGTTTTATAAAGAACTCAAGAGGAACTGTAATATCACTGTCGGGAAGAAAGGCAGGCAATTGGCTTTCATCAATATTCGAACCAATTAAGGTGAAGTTCACATTCTAAATATAAATATGAAGATATACATAAATAACTATGATTATTATAAATATAAATAACTTACAGGTTGCAAAGGACACATTAGGTTTTGGTTAGCGTATTTGTGTAGAATGCTCAGGAACATATTTAGAAGCCTGCTCTTATGTGAACCTTTGAGAAACTTACATCCATCAACTCGCGTATTGACTAGTCGCATGGTTCTATTATTAAGTCCTCTGACATTTACAGTCGCCTTTAATTCAATCTGGCTTATAATTCGCTTAAGCTGCACAAAGCCGTTGATATAACTGCGATTATTCAGTTGATAAACGGTAATACCTATATCATCGAATATCTCTGGTGCCAAGTTTTGTACGACAGTGTTCCCCAATGTCAACTGAATGTTACTCATTGCATTCTCAAACGCAATAGTCAACAGTAGATAGAGATAAATATAACTAGCCATGGTAAATGCTTGATTGCAAATGACAGCTAAGCTTGGTTGCCAGAGCCCAAAATCAATTATTTGATATTATTTAAAAAAAATTCTGATCCACAATGTATAATGGGCTTATAGCAAATAATTATCACAATTTGTGGCTGAACACTAAATATCCGTAAAGATTTTTTTAGATTTATTTACTAATAAGTGTTTTCTCCAATTTGCCACAACCCAAATCATAATTTTGACGAAACGGTCAAGCTTAAAGTTTTTGTCAATTTTGGGGACTCTAGATGTACCGCGCCCCTAATAGGCATAGATAGATAAGATAGATAGATAAGCGCTATCTTTTTATACCCTGAAGAGGTGAGTCGATTTAGCCCTGTCCGTCTGTCTGTCCGTATGCATGAACTCGTAGATCTCAGAACATATAAGAGCTAGACACTTCAAATTTTGCACGATAGTCTTTGTATACAGCGCGCATATCAAGTTTGTTTTAGATATTCGATCAATTTTACCGTTTGAATGATATCGATTTAAAACGTTATCGAGATTCAGTTTTTTGAACATATCTTTTACATCTTTTAAGCTACAAATACCAAATTTAGCATTTAGCTTTTTGTAATTAAAATACATTTTCTATTTTTTATATTTTGGTTACCGGCCCGTCTTGCTGTCCGTCCGTCAGTCCGTCAGTATGGACGCAAAGCGTTTAGACACCTTTGAAGCTAGAGACTTGAAATTTGGAATATATACTCGTGGGCTCTGTGGGTTTATAAAGTATTAAGATATAGTTGATACGCCCACTGGGGGCGTGTGAAATCGGGAAATGGTATGTCTTTTAAAACTAAAACGCTGTTATTTTCGGCAATATTGCAGTCTAAGAGTTGGAATTTCGAATATATACTCGTGTATTCCACCCCAACAGAAAAATATATGGTACGCCCATTGGAGGCGTGGCATGCAATGTAGAAAAAGACAGAAATGCTTTTATTTTCGCCAATTGTTGTACTCATGTGATATGATTAAAATACCTGTTGCTACTAACGCCCGCGGATATATCAAATTCGCGATATTTTTTTAACACACCTCGTAAATATATTTAAAAAACAAGTAAGAATGCTCTAGTCGGGTCTGCCCGACTACGAGATCCCCTGAACCAAGTCCGAGACGGTGTTTTAAACAATCTAGCTTACATCTTTTACCGGTACAAATTACCCACTGCGCGCACACACACACGCACACATATACATACACAAGCAAGCGCGCCGCTTACTGCGTACATAATTTAGCGGCTGCGCTTGAGCTGCATTCTGGGCAGCATTATGAGAAATTCATTGTTAGATAACTTCGGTTCTAGACCTACTTTCTTAATGAAATTTTCAGGACATAATATTGACATCTAGAGGTGTATATATACAAAATCCCAACTCTCTAGTATTTGAAATACGTTTTTTCCACTTATGGGGCTAATGGGGGGAGGTATCCAAAATTTAAAAAAATTATTATCTATATTTACATCACAGCAACTTACGTAGTCAATTTGGTATCTCTAGCTATCATGGTCTATAAGTTATAGCTTAAAAACAAAGTCAAAATATCGATTGTTATCGATAATAAGGAAATGGGATGAGTTATCGAAAAAAAAAAATAAACTTGTACTGCGTATGGTATACAAGAATATATATCTAAAATCTCAAGTCTCTAGCTTTTGTGGTTTACGAGATCACTGCGTTCATACGGACGGACAGACGGACAGACGGACAGACGGACAGACGGACAGACGGACAGACGGACGGACGGACAGACGGACAGACGGACATGGCTAGATCGACTCAGCTCGTCGTCCTGATCAAGAATATATATACTTTATGGGGTCTGCCACGCCTCCTTCTGCCTGTTACATACATTGTCACAAAACCATTATACCCTGAATTCCCATTTTCAATGGGTTCAGGGTATAATTATTCGAGTTCATTTGAAGACTGAAAGTCTCGTTTGGAATTTCCTAATTGCATTTTGTTGACATACAATCTTTTCCTTTCCTAATTCTTTCTACTCAGAAATATCATATTCCATGCATATTTGTTCAATGATAGGCTTTATTTATATATAAAAGAAAAGACTAATTATTGTAGACAACCCTACCACGATTCAGGCTTGTGACAATCAATTTGGAATTTGTGTAGAATTTCGTACATATTCTTATATTACATTCAGGCACATACATAGGAAAGTCATTTTCATCCATATACCAGTTGGTAAGCGTATAGTTGAAGTTCTGGAAATTAAATGATCGATATATCAGTTAACTTGTCGATATATCAATTATGTATATGTATCACTTTTCAATATATCTATCAGTCATCGATATATGCGTTATCGATTACTTACCTCTTTCAATGGGCACTGCACTTTTCCACTTATTTTAGTTTCGAAACTTTTAGCGAATATCCGAAATATGCGTACCTTATGAAAGGCCGTAAAATATTTACAAAAATCCATGCGAGTATTGTAAAGACGCATCGTCTGATTGTTGGGCTTTATCATATCGAATGTTGATGTTAGTTCCACCTGATTGATGCTTCGTCGTAAATTCATTTTACAGGTGAGATAACTGCGATTAGTCTGCGTCACCTGACAGTTGAGATCTTGAAAAATATCTGGCGCAGAGTGCTTGATTGAAAATATGTCGATCACAAATTTAAAATTACGTTGACCCTTCTTTGCATCCATCACGAGGATTGGAAATAAGAGCCATATCGAAAGTGTAAGCCAACCAGCCATGGTAAAAGCTTAACTCAAAATGTGCGCTGAACTTTGACTAGTCTATCATTAGCTACCCCATGTGATTACGCTCGAACTACAAACCCAAAATAGAGTGTTTATAGATTATATTGATTGATAAACTAGAGCTGAAATTATATAATGAACAATGGAAAAAAAACTCAAAAGGTAGACTACCTTAGGCTATGCTGATGTTTAGTAATACACTTGCAATTGTAAACAATATAGATATAGTTTTCGCTGATTTATAAAGAACAGATCAAGATTGACATATTAGTTAATTTTCGGATCTCTAGGTATAAAATTGTAGAAGAAACAGTTTTTTTATTTGCCACGCTCCTAATGGGCGAAGATATATATGCAATAATTTTTTTCTAAGGGATTTTCGGAGAAATGAAACGGCGGCATTTCAGAGAATCCCGTTCGGGACCCATGAGTCCCGGAAATCCCGATCCCGACTCCCATCTCTAGTCCATACAAATATATATTTTCAGTTTCAGAGGTCAACAGTATCTTACTTTCCAAATTTAATGCTCTAGCTCTGAAACTGTAGAAGATAAAGGCTTACACAAATTTCCACGCCCCCAATGGGCATGGCAAATCGTGCAGACAGACAGACAGACGGGCATGGCTATATCAATTCAGCTCGTCGTGCTGATCAAGAATATATTTATTTTATATAGTCGGAGATGGTTCCTTCTGTGAGTTGCAATCTTCTGACCAAAATTAAGCAAGGGTATCAATATATAAAAATAATTTTGGGCAATATCTCTCTCAAGATAAGAGAAGTTTAAGCTTTTCTGCGAAATATGTGAAAATAACTAGTCGAAAAGAACAAAGCTCTTTAGGAAGTAATTCGCCAATAACAAAGACTCTAGCAAGGAAAATAGCAAGGAAATACTCTAGCAAGGAAATATAATGCAGCGTAGCTCTTTATAATAATGTTTTCTTAAGCAAAGGTTGTCTATTTTAAATTTTATAGTCGACCTTGCCCTCCATTAACATCCGCGTAACCACTTTCTGTTTTAAAAAGAATTTAGTTATTGCTCTGAACTGGCATTCGGGTACATATTGGGGAAATTCACTTTCATTCAGGTGCATATTAATAACTGTATAGTTGAAATTCTGCAGAAGATCGATTCGTTATAGAACATTCTTATATATATCAAATAAATACTTACCGCCTTTAAAGGACACTTCAAGTACCCTTTGCTTCCTTTGCTCACACTCTTCGCAAATAGATTGAAAATGCGATTCTTGTGAATTGTCGTTAGAAATTGGCAAGCGTCCAATCGTATTTGATATAAACGCATCACCTGTTTGTTGGGCTTGATCATATCCAGGGATGTCTCCATGTCGAACTGATCAATTTCGCGCTTGAGTCTTAAAGCAATGCTAATTGAGCTGCGATTCGGCAGAGTCCAGTTGACACTCTCGATAAGATCTGGAACAGCAGGCTTGATGTAAAATTCCTTGATTATGAAACGAAAACTGCGCTCCTGCGCCGCTACTGATAAACCCAAACAGATCCAAAACCAGAGCCAACCGGACATGGCGAGAGATGTGCTTCAAGTGTCCTAATCGAACCAATCTAGAAGCTATTGGCATCAACATTACATAACGATGACCACTTAAAATTAGATTAACATATTGCTAATTATGACATGAGCCAACTAGTGTTAATCTAGCGTTCATTTATCTGTAATTTTGAACGGATCGAATAAATTTCCTGAAAATCTGAACATCGATATTTATCGATCAAAGGAGTTATCGAAATATTCAAAAATGATAACGAAGTTTTTTTATACGCCAAACCCATTAAAAATGGAAAAGCAGGGTATAATTGTTTTGCAAAAAGTATGTAAGGGGCAGAAGGAGGCGTGGCATAACCCATAAAGTATATATATTCTATGAAAGCGTCGATCTTAGAATCAATAAAAGGTAGAGAATTGAAATTTTACCCGAATTTCCTCCTATATAGCGCTTAGATCAAGTTTGCTTCAAATAACAGATAGCTCCTCTGGTTTCCATGAAATCGAATAAAACGTTAATTCATATTTTTAGCTTATGTTTTACATCTTTTTAACTAAATTTACTAAATTTGTTAGCTTGTATATAATATACAAATCTGCTTTTTTTTTTATATTTTGGAAACAATTGGGATTATCGCGTATGCAATATAATAATAGAATTCAATTCTGAAAATTTCATAAAAATCCGATAAGTAGCGCAGAAGTTATTAAAGAAAGTATTTTGTCAATCGGCAAAAGCACGCGGCAGTTAGCGCCAAGCTCAAGCATTTGCTCTTTACGTGTGCACACATACATTAAAATGCGGTCATTCTTTGAAAGGAGATTGAGTGGTTTCGTAGTAGAGACGGAGGCTTGAAAGCTTGTAGACTGAGGCTCGAGTCCCGCTGAGGAGAAAATTTTTTCTCGAAGAAACGTTCAGGGGTTCTCGCAGTCGGGTAGTCCCGACTAGAGCGTTCTTGCTTGCTCATTTCTCAAAAAGATTTTCTCAGTTCTTGCAGCTTCTTGAATATTTATATAACTTAAGAATTTAGTTTGGATTATTACCTTACATCTTATGTATTACTCGACCTTCTATAAAAATGCGTAAGATATACTTATTATTTTCAAAATATTTTATATTAACTTTGAACTGAGTTTCAGGCATATAGAGAGGAAACGCTCTTTCTTCAATAGTCCAATTGTTAAGCGTGTAATTAAAGTGCTATTCAAATATGAGACAGAAACAATTATCAGTTTAATAAAAAATATTTCATACATATATAGTATACATACCGATATAACAGGGCATTTAGTACTTCCATGTATGGCTGCAATTAAACTTTTTGCGAACATATTGAACAAAAGATTCTTGTGAACGGTCTCTAGGAATTGACAGGCATTCAGGCGGACATTAAATAGACGCATTGTCTTATTGTTGGCCTTCACTAAATCCATAGTTGCCTCCGCATTCAATTGATCAATATTACGTGCAAGCAGCATATTACAGTTGGCGTAACGGTATTGCGATACTTTACAGTTAAGTTCCAGGAAGAGATCCTTGTCCATAGGCTTCATTTCAAATTCGCTGATAAAGACACGAAAACTTCGTTGTGATGTCGCTATATCCACGATCAAGAGTGCTTGTAGCCCTAAAGAGAGCCAGATAGAACCAAACATGGTGATGGCTTAATTCAAAGTGTTTAAAATAGAACGATTAGTACGAATACCATATCCAAAAACACAAATTTGTTTTTAATTGGGTCTATTTTTAAATAATTTAGTCATAATCTTAAAAAAAAATAGAATTTGTTTTATAACAATAACTGCAAGCAAGACAGATTATGAAATAAAATAATTATTTTAGACTAAATGATGATACTCTTCGCAAATAGATTGAAAATGCGATTCGTGTGAATTACTGTTAGAAATTCAAGATCATCCAAATGTATTGGACATAAGCGTATGACCTTTTTGTTTGACTTGATTATATCCAGTGATGTGTCCATGTCTAATTGTGCTACGATTGGGCAGAGTCCAGTTGACACTCTCGAACAGATCTGGAAAGGCAAGCTTCATGTAAAATTCCTTGATTATAAAGCGAAAACTGAAAACAAGATTCAACATGGCGAGAGTGTCCTAATCGAACCAATCGAGAAGTTATTGAAGTTAATCTAGCCTTAATTCACTAGTAATTTTGCACTAAACTTCGTATTTATTTCCTGGAAATCTGAACATCGATATTTATCGATCAAAGGAGTTATCGAAATATTCAAAAATGGTAATAAAGTGATTTTATACCCTGAACCCATTAAAAATGGGAAATCAGGGTATAATGGTTTTGCAAAAAGTATGTAACGGGCAGAAGGAGGCGTGGCAGACCCCTTAAAATATATATATTCTTGATCAGGACGACGAGCTGAGTCGATTTGGACCTGTCCGGCTGTCTGCCCGTCCGCCTATCCGTCCGTTCGTCTGTTCGTCCGTCCGTCTGCCTGACCGTATTTATGAACGCGTCTCTCTCGGAACCGAGAGACTTTAAGATCACCGTTGTTTCAAATAATAACCTTTCTCGATAACTTTTCTCGTTTCCATGAATTCGATTATGAACGTTATCGAGATTTCGCGCAAGCAAAAAAACGTCCAGGGAATCTCGTAGTCTGGCAGTCCCGACAAAAGCGTTCTCAAACGTATCTCAAAAAGATTTTCTCTGCTGCAGCATCTTGAATATTTATTTAACTTAAGAATTAAGTTTGCATTTATCTGGATTACTACTCTAATTCGTATGCATTAATCGACCTTCCATAAAGAAGCGTAAGACATTCCTTTTTTGTTCAAAAAATTTCATATTAACTTTGAACTGAGCTTCTGGCATATAGATAGGAAACGCACTCTCTTCAAGAGTCCAATTGTTAAGCGTGTAATTGAAGTGCTATTCAAATAAGAGAGAGAAACAATTATCATTTCTAAAACATACATTTCATACATATGTAATATACCTACCGATATAATAGGACATTTAGTACTTCCATTTATGGCTGCAGTTAAACTTTTTGTTACCACATTGAACAACGGATTCTTGTGAACGGAGCTTAGGAATCGACAGGCATCCACACGTATATTAAACAGCCGCATTGTTCGATTGTTGGTATTCACTATATCAAGAGCTGACTCTATTTGCACTTGATCAACATTACGTGCAATCAGCATATTACAGTTAACATAACGGTATTGTGTAATTCTGCAGTTAAATTCCAGGAAGAGATCCTTGTCCATAGGCTTCATTTCAAATTCGTCAATAATGAAACGAAAACTTCGCTGTGATGTCGCTATATCCATGATCAAGACTGCTTGTAGCCCTAAAGAGAGCCAGATAGAACCAAACATGGTGAAGGCTTAATTCAAAGTGTTTAAAATCGAACGATTAGTACGAATATCGAAAAACATATATTATTTTAAATTAGGTCTATTTTTAAATAATTTAGTCATTATCTTTAAAAATTAGAATAACAAGAGCAAATGCTAGTCAAATTATGAAATAAAATAATTATTTCTGACTGAATGATGGCATTTATCACAGCTTAATAGCCCCAACATAGACATTATATATAAATCGACTGAATAAATTATATATGTATGTAACCCATCAAAAATTTTAATTGTGTTTAATATAAATCCTATTATATTTTGAGTGCAATTCTAGCTTCACACCTGAAATTTCGAGTATATATTTGAATAGACCACGTAGAGATACCAAGGGTTTATCTTCTATAGTTTTATAGCTAGAATCCCAGAATGTGACTGCTTACCTCTTTTATAGAAAGACGAAAAATTGTATGTGTTCGTGAATCACAGTTGATCTCCGCTAAATTATTTGGTGTGCCCATTGCACAGTGGTTGGGCTTGTATGTAACCGAGGTAAAATATAATTTTAATTGAGATATCAGTTTGAAGTGAAAAGAGTATATTGGTTTTCTGCAATGTCTGTAGCTAGACTTGATGTTTAGAATATATAGACCGAATAGATCGACCTGAATCAAAAATATATAGTCTATATAGTTACGGCTATTGGGAACAAATCGGATAAAGCTGTATCTTCTACAGTTTTAGAGATAGGACATCCAAATTTGCCAAGAACCTTACTGTTGACCTCCTAAGAGATAGAGTAAAATTGTATATCGGTAATGTAAATCGGAAATAACTACCCTGGATAATGTAAAGCGACGTCAGTATATTTACGATCATCCACACATCTGCCAACTTCTGACCTAATTGAAACATATTTATTTCATTAAGTGTCAGACAAATTCAGTGGCATACAACCCATTTGTGAAATTTTGTGGAATCGGAACTCAAACTCCAACTCCAAAGCGACGTTCACAAAGTACACAAAAATTGGGCATTGGGCCGTATCAAATGAGAAAATAGCTATGTATATTTGATTCGATTTATTTATTTTTTTAAGTTTATTATTTATTTTGACAACTGCAAAGATATCCCATAAAATTTTCTACAAAGCTAGCAAATTTCGTTAAAACGTTTCTTTAAAATTTGACGCGATTCTTTGGAGTTCCCTTTTTGTTTACAACTGGACGTAGTTCGCCAGAAATATGCATTTGGGCCAGCTGTTTGTTCTTCTCCCGAAATTCCAGCTTCAAGAAATAGCTGCACTCGGGCAGCAATTCGGGCAGAATGCGTTCATCCATATAGCTGCGCTCCAGCGTATAATTCAGATGCTAAAAGCAAGCAAAGGCTTAGAATAAGCATAAGCATAACAAAAATATACAAAATTTCTACTTACTGCCTGAAGTGGGCAAACTGGTCGCACGTTAATGAAGTTCACAAATCTGCTGTGGAACTGTTGAACGAATTTGCTTTTGTAGTCATTTTTGAGAAATGCGCACAGATCCAACTTCGAATTGAATAGACGAACACGTGGCAATTTTGGACGTGAAATGTCCATGGAACCTAGGATAAGGAGTTCAGCAATTGGTCTACCCAAAAACAAATGCCCCGAGAGATAGCTACGATTGCCATCCTGCTGAATGGTGGCGCTCTGCGATAGCACTACTTCCCGATCCGTGGGCTCGAACACGAATCGATCCACTCGCACCACATACTCCGCCAGTGCATAGTCGACCACAAAGATCAGCTGGAGCGAAGCCCACATCCACAGCAAATTCATTTTGGGCCACGTTGAATGATTCCCGAGCTGCTTGAAACTGTTTTCTGAAACCAATTTTTAAATTGTGGGGCATTAGTGTGACAGAAAATTGATTTTTAATTGATGGTACAACATATAACAACATACTTATACAGTTATACATATATTAATCAGAGGTTATTAGGCGACAAAACCTAATCACATTATTTTTCTTACAGATATAACTAATTGTAAATATTTCACAATTTTCGCTTTAATAAAAAATTAGATTTTTTTCTTTATTTAATGAATAGTAAATGGATGAATCAAATATGTCTAGATATTTTGCTTTTCGTTCAATTTGAACTTATATTTTTGGTGATTTTCGAAAAATTCACTGACAAAAGATGAATATAGGAGTATAGTTTTCACGTTAATGGGTGGAGTTGTCAAATATGTTAAGTGAATGTGTCACATGAAAAGTTTTCTTACTTTCTTCACTGCCTTGAGTGGAAAATGGGTTATTATTTTCCACTTAAGTTGATGGATTTGTGAAATATGTTAAGTGGATATATACAATAGTTGGAAAAATACTAAGAGTAAATATTATAATTTTTAGTAAGTGAAACGTTAAATATAAGCGAATATTTTCCACCGAAAAGGACGATTGAAATCGGATAAAATTACCAGAAAATAACGAAAATTTTGTTATTAAAAATTTTGCATTATTTTTTATCCCACTCTCCCAATTTTTTCCTCTTTCGCTCTACTTTATCCTACATTTTAACTATTCATCGAATAAATTGCAATTGAACCACTGTGCAGAGCCATTGAAGCAACTTAAAACATGCGCGTTAAATGAAAAAATGCCTCGCATATGAAAGATTGAGTTGAGAAGGCGGCTAAGTACATATGAAAAAGTGTAAAAAAAGCTCACAAATGCACACCCTCTAAAAAAGGGAAAAAAAGGATGTCAACAGAAATGTTAATAACACCAGCGTCAGCAATGTTGTTGTTGTCGCTTTATGTACGGTCTCTATTTTACGCCAAGTGGTGCAGAGCCTCCTCTAGCCCGTAGCCTGTAACCCGTTGCCCGTAACCCGTTACCCGTTGCCCATTGCCCAACACCCGGGCATCCAAGGATAAGTCCCAGCCGTGCTTTATGGCTGAGCCAAGTGAAGCAAAAACATTTGCCCCTAAAAACAGAAAAGCAAAGCTACCAGCATCAGCAAAGCAAAGCAAAGCAGAGTAACGTAAAGTAAAGTCGAGTTGAGTGTAGTTCAAACATCACACCTAGTACAGACTATACAGGGTAGAGTCCACAGTCTGGCATCTGAACAGAAAGAACGAAAGAGAGAGAAAGCTACTGCGGTTCGTATAATGTAAACATTTGCAGTCGGGTTTTCTTTTTCTTTTCTTCTTTTTTTTTTGTGTCTGATAAAATGGAAAATGATATGGGATATGTAGCTTGAAATACTTGTGCATAGTCAGAGAAAATACTTTCAATTCTCAAGCAAATTTTTGTGAAACTAACTGAAAGTGGAAATAAAGAAAGAGAAATTATATTTCTACTGCAAATGAAAATAAAGAAAGGGAATTTATTTTTAGAATTAATATGCCTACAGATAAATTACATTAAATCCTAATATTGAGAACTACGGGAAATGTTATATTTAAATATAAAATTCTAATTAAATTATAATATTGAAAAAGTTAACTATATAGAAGATACCTCATAAAGTCATCTATAAGGTCAGGTTTCCGTTTCGTTCTATATTGCTTATATGACTAGCTATTATCTAGAGATTAAAGTCTCTGAAATAGTTTTTCTTATTGATTGAAGTAAAAATGTTTTTCTTTAAAAAAATTGATACAGTTTTTGGTAATATATATATGTAAATCTTTAAATACGTTTCTGCATACCGAAAACTAAAGGAGATATATGGTATACAGATATATATAGAACTTTTTTCTAAGTGTATATAGGGTATTCCCAAGCCGTATACGCTTTGCAACAATAACCTTTTGATGTTTTCATATATATTAAGTGCAAATTCCAATAGAAAATACATTAATATAAATATATGATTAGTCTCACATTATTATATTGAAAAATCGGTTATTGTGTCAGAGAAATGTTTATTTATAATATAATAAAATTAAATTTAGGCTTCTAAATTTGAGAAGCTTCTAATTACACAAAATATTTGTTTACTGCGAATCTCGACTAGCGCAAAGTTTTATTTCATAGCGTGAAAACCATAAAACAAATAAACGCAGAAGCCATAACTAATCCAAAGATTCCCTCCGAGTTCGTTGTGGGGGAAGATGGAGGCGTTGGAAGAGTTGCTGAGAGGGGTTTACGAACACGTTAAAGCAGCGCAGAGTAAACAAAATTTTTGACAAATTTATGATGATGGAATTTTAAGTGATTTTTAACGAGCGAGGGTGGGATAAAAGCCATGAAGATATATAAAGATATATCCCATATATATATAAATATATATAAACAAATATATATATAGTTACATATCTAGCTTCAGAGTTGGGCAGCATCTTCTACAACATCTGCAATTGCTGTTGCTTGACGTCTAATAAAAGCCAAAATTGCTTGCTTAAATAAACACAAATGCTGCACAGTGGACAAGAGTCAAAAATAAAGTAGCTCAAATTAGGTAAATACCGTCAGAATGAGGAAATATAAAAAGGAATACTTTAGTTTAATAACCAAATCGTTTAAAAAGCGGCCTGAATAAATATATAAATTTGGGTGCGAATATTTTTTGAGCACATTAAAAAATTATATCGATTTTTCCTAAAGTATTGTTAGTCTTTCTTAATACTTTAGTCACTATTCGATAGCATTTTTTAATTTTTTATCCTTTTGTAATAAAATTTATAAAGAAAAATCTGTACAATACATAAAAAGTTTAGCATTGAAAAGTTTATATTTTTTTTTCAATAAACACATTTATCAACTAATTGTCTGTATAAAACACGCAAATCTTTTTTATGTCGATTGTTCTCCTTCTATTTTCTTCCCTTTTTCCTCGCTATCAATTTTATATAGATTAGCCCGATTATATCAAGACAAATATAATTCTAGCAGGTTTTTCTCATACTTTCGAACCACTGTGCGCTGGCAACAAAGGATTGCAGTCAGGTGCAGCAGCTGCTGCTGTTGCTAGCCCAGCACTGGGAGCGAGTGGGTTGAAAGGTAGCCGCAGCCCACTCTAAAGAGCAGCAAACATTTATGAATTTATGTTGAGTGCACAGACACACACACACCCACACACACACATACACACACACACGCACACACGCACAGTCGGCAAAGTTAACAAAAGGCCCATTTAGCTCGCTCGCTGCCAAATTGCTATGTCTGCACCGTCGCACGACCAGGCTCCCCTCCTTCAGGCCCCTCCTTTGCCAGAGCTAAAGCCAAAGCCAAGCGCCACCTGTGCGTCCAACTGTGAAATTTATTGATTCGAGCAAATAGGCTCCATCGAGAACGTCGACTAACTAGCTATAATTAGAGAGCTCTCGGTCATCATATATCCCATGCACAAACTCGACTTGAAATTGAAATTATCGACTAGCATATACTCTGTAAGCTGCTTATTTCAGAATATTGATGAATTACTTTTTAGTGAGAATATATTTATTCTGTTTACTTTCTGTGTTTGTTTAAGAATTTTTAAAATATCAGGATTTCATATTATTAAATTTAAATATTATATATAAATTTATAATTTATTAAACTACAATTTAATCGGAATATATATATATATATATATATATATATATATATATAAAACTATATATATATATATATATATATATATATATATAAGCTCCATTTATGTACCAAAATAAACTAGAATTAAATATATATATATAAGTATATAATAATGAAAAATATATGCAATGTCATTCACATTGATTACCTTGAGAAGGGTCGAACGATCACTGGCAAATATTATTCAGAGCTTTTAGACAGATTTCATATGTATATGAAGCAAATACAATCGAATTTGACAAAAAAAAAAAGTGCTGTGCCATCAAAATGCAGACGTTCTAACTCACCCTGCCAAAACTCCATAAATTAGTCGACAAGCGGCTGCCTGATTTAGCATATTCTCAAGCTTTAGCCTCCTGAAACTATTTGCTGCATCAAACCAGAAGAAACTGGGTGGTAAAAGATCTGGATCGAAGGAAGAAGTTATCAATTTATTATGTGGAAGGCATAACAAAATTTTCAAAATTCCGGTTTTAATCTATCTACCAAAAAGGAAATTATAAAGTATAGTAATAAAACTTCATTTTATTAAAAAACTTTTTTTTAAAAACAATTAAAAAATCTATATTTTCAAACATGTTTTTTGTTAAATTAAAAAATAATTTAATTTAAAATCCTTAAAAAACTCACTTTTAAGCGGACTATTTTTAGGTCGGGGGTAACTTTCCTTTACAAAGATTTTAAATAATATTGGTGAAAAGTCTGACAAAAAGCCGTTGATTGAAAAAATATACTTGTTAATCATTATTTTTAAGTTTAATTTTTTTTTATCAAAAATGGTAATTATGGTCTAAGTTGTATAAAATTACTCAAAAAAAGAAAATGAGTATTATTAAAGAATTGTGTGAAAAAAATATAAATTCATAAATAATAACGGAAATGTAGATATTAAACAAAAATATATATATTTGTGGTATTTACCATTTTTGTGACTTCAAAAAAAAAATTTTTAAAATAATAATTTATGGTCTCTGATATTTTGACTTGCATTAAAAAACAAAAATTTAATGCAATGTCTAACTGTAGTACTTTATATATCATATATAAATACGTTATAAATAAGTACGAACTTTAGAGCCAGGAGCCGCAACCTACTACATAATATTCGTTCACGGTCTAAAAACAACTTATATTAATATATAAATACTATATAAGCAATGCTAATATCCACTTATATAAAACAGATCGATTCTTTACGGTTTGCTCCACCCTAATGGGTGAGTCATATAGTTTCAATAATTATCTTACTGCTACAAATGTGGAAGATATAGTTTACTGAAGTTAACTGTAAAATCATAAAATTTGTATGAAGCATGTACGAGTATTATGCAGTAGGTTGTTATACTTGTTAGACTCTGAGAATGTTATAGTAGCTTAAGGGGAACAGGAGAGGTAGATCACCCGGGTGGCACTTTTTTAGGGGTAAAATTTAAAAATAAATAATATAATGATATAATAAAATAATGATGTGACTGTTCTTGCCGAAAAGATCTCTAGAATTCCACCTTTTTTTTTGCTAATTATTGGACTATAATCATCGTATTCTATTTTCTTACTTAAGTATCGAAATGTATAGTTTACATTAAATTGAAATAGCTTGAATAAGAGGGCGGGAAATTATTTACTATTCACTGACTGCCGACTGCAGCACAAATACGTGTTTTGCTTTAAATATAAATGTAATAAATCAGTTTTATAGTTATCTTGATAAAATCATTGAATATATACTTCTCATATACATACACGTTTATCAAATCATATAACTGGTCATAACTGAGTTATTTATTTTCTTTATGTAGTCAATACATATACACCATATATACTATATATCTAAGCGCCCACAACAAAGGCTGGGTTCTTGCATGCGCATGATTGACATGCACATTTTCATTGAATTATTAATTACGTAATACGAAATCAATCGTCTGCAATTTGCATATGCAATGAGATCCCATCCCACACACCCACACACACACACACACACACGAGTCTAATTATTAGCCCACATTCCATATACTGTAGACCACTTATCCACTAGCGCTTCTTGGGTTCGAACCAACGCCCGACTATTAAAACAAATTATTTAGATTTGCATTCAAGATTCGTAATGCTGTGGCTGCATTGCATATATAGGTGGGTTTGAGAGGTAAATAATGATAATAGGTGGCCCAATTGTATTTTTCTATTTATATACCACATTCGCTGAAATTTCAATTCAATTTCAATGAAGAATTAAAGGAATATATTAGTATATAGAATAACTTGTTAAAGATTATATTTTTAAACTCTTGTAAAAGGGGGATATATATTGCAATGCACAGATGGAAGCATCTCCGACCATACAAAGTATATATTATCTTCATCAGCACGACGAGCTGAGTTTGTATAGCTCTGCCCGTCTGTCCGTCTGTGTGGATCAACGTAATCTCCTCCTAATACTCTATTAGAGCTACAGAGCTTAAATTTGCACATAGGCGGACAACAATATCCTATAGCTCCCATAGGATAGATAGGATTTAAGAAATGTTTTGCTAAGGAAAACTTTTTCGCTATTGAAGTCTTAGACTGGAAACTTGGAATATAATAATAATATAATATATAGCTTTATAATGATATAATATAGCTATAATATATATAATAATATATATAGCTTTGCTAATGGAGGGCGTGGAAAATCGCGTAAAATTATTTCTTCAACAGTTTAAGAGCTAGAACAAAATTGGCAAATAGGCTACTGTTGAGCTCTCCTTAAGATCAATCAAAAAGTTACATATCCATATATTATAGGAGCGTAGCAAATCGGGAGTTATGTAGCGTTAACATAAATCCTCTAATATTTTGGGCGCTACTAGAGCCAGATTTATGAAACTTCAAATATATATTTGTATGAGCCACCAAATACAAAAACATATAGTATATAAACCTTCAACCATTGAGGGCATGCTAAACCGGTAAAAACTGTATCTTCTACAACTTTACACCTAGAGAACCAAAATTATTAAAAATGATATATGTATATCTGTCTCTTTGGGGCGTGGTTATTGGGAGAAAACTATATTTTACAAAGTTGTATAGCTAAAGCCCCAAAATTCAACATATAGGTTACTGTTGCCCTCCTCCATAGATTGACTAAAAATCATATAGACCCTCCTCTTATGGGCATGACAAATAGGTATAAACTGTATCAAAAATCGAATTAGTAAATATGTTAATTTAGGATTTCTTCTGAGCAAATCAGAAAACAATACTTATATCCTTTACAATTATGAGTGTATTACGCAATGGCATGGTCGTTAACGCATCCTTCTAGTTAAACTTTATTTATATTAGGCTTTCAATCTTAAGCTAACTCCACATTTTGACGTGGAAAAGGCGTGTAAACAAGAAAAGAAAAAGTAAATAGGCAAATTAAATTTTTTTAGTTCGAGAGAAGAAAAAATTGATTAAAAACTAGCAAAGACCCTTAACTAAACTATATTTCATAAAAAGTCAGGTTTTCAAGTGTAAAAAGGGTGGAAATATCCTTTAAAATAAAAATTTACTGCAAACCAGTTTTAAATTTTAATTAAAAATGCCTTGTCCAGACTGAGCTGAACTTTATGATTTAGCACACCACTGGGCATACATTTGGGTACAAATCTATAAATATATTTATGGCGGGTGTTTCTGCAAGTTGGCCAATAAAAAAATGAGAAACAAAAAAATGTACTGCCAAATTTCTTGTGGCAACCTTTTGGTTTATTACTTTGGCTGGATGCATTTGCCTTTAGCTTGGTTTTTGGGACTTGGGGTTTTTGTCGAACGGCGCAGCAGGAGACAGCAACTGGCAGTAACTACGCCCCCCTTTTGCGCCCAGTACTTAGTTTTGGACTTGAGACACGGCTGGCTCCAAGTTGACTTCAAAATATATAAAAATCTTTTATTTTAATTTTTTGTTTTTTTTTTGTGTTTTTTTGTTGCTCTACTAAACGCAGCCAAAACTTGCTGCAACAGCAAAAAAATAAAAAAAAACGATGTATATATATAGAGGAAATAAAAAAGGAACTCTAGGCAAAAAGCAATAACAAAATATTATTATCAGAATCATTCATCATGTGGCTGCAGGCCATAAATTTTTCGGCTAGCTGCGAAATGCAACAACAACAACAACCACAATAAGAGCAGCAACAGCGGCTACATATAAAAATAACAACGGCAGCTAACTGTTAATAAATCGCAGCTGCAGATAGCAGCGACCAGCTGCCGGCGCCACAGACAGCCCCACGTTTGACCCCCTCCCTTCCTCCCCTCCCTAAGTAACAGACCCTACGGCCATGTCCCATGCCTCTTGCTCCATCCAAAGCCCATTACTACTTCCTTTCCCATTGCCATGCCCTTGCCACACACACACAATCTTCCCTCAAAAACTTTGGCTTACCAACTTTTGTAGGGGCGTGGCAAGGCGCTAGCACTGCCCCTAAAGAAAAGTCCAGTCAGTGCCAAGCATTTCTTTGACTCCATTTAGCTGCGCTTGAATTTTGATACCATAAAAATTATGTGATCTTTCGTTCAAAAAAACATATTTCAGATTTAGACAGATTTTTCTAAAATGCAAAAATTTGTTTTCATATATATATATATATTTTAGAGAAGAATTTTAGAAACAAAAAATCATATATATTTGCTAGATAAAATGAATGTTGTTTATATATATATATCGTATCATATGTATATCATATATACAAAATTAATTTTTTATGATTCGATATATATGATATATATGTACATATATAGAACATTTATTTTATCTATCTATAAATATATGATGTATGTGATATTATGTTAAGAATTCAACAAAGCTTGAAACTAGAACTGATGAGTATGGTATAAAAGTTATTTATGAAATTTAGTACAGCGCCCCCTAGCGTCAAATCAGCTAAATATTTACTGAAAGAACATCCATTCCTATATATAGTTGTATATATAATGCATCTACTCCGTATTCTATACCAAGTTCCAAGCATTCAAGATCAAACTATACATATTTTTTGTATTTAATACAACAGATAACACATAGATAACCATATCTATTTATTTACAAACTTTCGACATCAATATACAAATATGTGCGCAAAAAGTGCCCCAATCTGTTCATAAGCCATTCCCAGATCGATAAAGGCCGCTTGCGAGTTGCTCTATCATAGAGATGAGAAAAGACTACAAAAAGCATGCAAAATAAACTTAGGAAGCTGAGAACATCCTGCAGGCAACTCCAGCGTCTTTGGCTACCCGAAGAATAGTATTTTTTTTCGTCCGGATTCTTCTCTTTATCCTTGGACATGGTAGAGAGTTGCATGTTCTCCGCTAGCTCCAAGCGTAGGTACGAATTGTCATTGTAGGGGCTTCGGTTCTCTAACATCATCATCCACATCAGATCAAATTGTTTGGGAAGTACGACCACATCCTCCCACTCATAGCGACGTCCGATTAGCGGTTCCTTGCCGAAATGCGCGAACTGCATTATCGGCTGTTCGAATTTCACATGAACCGATCGCAGTGCCAACGCCTGGTTTATCTTTAAATCGACCAATTTATCAATATAATTGCATAGATCATCATTTAGCATAACATCAGCAGACGGTTCCGTTTGAGTTTCTTGCATCTAGTTATGAAATTTTTTATTATTTGCTTAGAATATATAGTATATAAATATAGAGAGTGCTCTAGTCGAGAGTCCACTCTAGCAAATACCCCGTATTGTTCTTCCTTTAGACCAATGAATCTTTCAAGACAACTGACTTAAATGAGTTTTTGTTCAAGCTTGGAGGATACATAGGAAGAGGTTAACATATACGAAAATAGTCTAAACCTGAGTTCTCATTATGGGAACCCACAAACTAAATTGGGTCTCTATAGCAGTCTGGAGCAAGTCTGTTGTAATAATATTTTCGCTTTCATATAGAAATCATTTAGCAAATTTTTTTGTCAATTTTTAAAATTTCATCTTAAAGAAATGTTTAAAATTATTTCAAAGGCAAAATTATTTAATGATGAATCCATCTGTACATCTTTCCTTTTGCCTGTCTATCAACCTATGTACCTATCTATATATCAATTTATCTATCTACTACGTACTCGTAGATAGACCTTTTAATTTATCTGTTGATTCATAAACCTATATATCAATCTATCTATATGTCCTTTATATGTTACATTACATATGATACAAAGTATGAAGTGTAGCTATTTTATGAGATATATATGTAGGTATAAAAGCCTATTTCGAATTTTCAGTCTATTGCATTATCTTATATTGAATTTTCCTTTAAATACCTTTAGATTAATTTCTTGATTAATTTTTAACTTCTGATTTTTAATCTTATTTATCTTTTGGGCTTGCTTTATTCCATGTTGAGCGTCTTGAACTTCATAGACTAGAGATCTAAATTTATGTTTCTTTACTCCCTGTTTGTGACCCTGTTTATCGTTAATGATTTCAAATGTCTTACAACAGCGTTTTTTTTGTAATATCTGTCTTAGTGAAGATTTTCTGGCAGGAAGTTTTGCCTTTAAATTCTCGTGTATTAAACGATCAATTCGGGAGAGCTCCATATTAGGTATTATCTGAAAAAGAAGATACAAATGTATTATATTATTTATTTATATATATATATTACCTCTTCCATTGCTTGTTTTTTTTTTAAATTTTATATATAAATATAGAAATACACTGCTGTATGTTTAAGGCTTTGCTTTGACTGAATTTTATATGACTTTGCTTGTATTAATAGTTTTGAAAGGGTTTGCTTAGGTAGTGTGATCAAATATATATGTGTGGATATATACATATATATATATATAGAAAATGTGGTATATCTCATAATTTGCATTGATTAATTATCTTCTTTCTTTTAATTCAAGTCTTTGCATTCATCATGTCTGTCAAATGAAAAATCTCACTTGATGAAGCTGAGTTTATTTCACATTTCCGTTTCGTATTACTCGCTCCCTGAACCCACCTCTATAAATTTATATTTATATACATATATATTATATATATATGTTTATGTATGTATTACCATGCATCATTCATCTTCATCCGTTCACATTGTCATTTGCTTTACTCTTATTGTCTTTATCTCTCGTTCTCTCTTTCTCTGTCTTTCTTTCTTTTCGCAACGCTTGTTTAATAAATAATTGTCTATCGTTTAATGCGTTTAGTACATAAACATGCACAACTTACGGCCATATTGCATAGGCGCTTACCATACCCCGATATCCTACCATTTTCCCCACCTTAAACCCAAAGCACGAGACATCGGATGTTAAGAAATACACTCCGAGAAAAATTACATTATTATTCTTCAAGTACTTAAACTTTTCCTCAAATCATCTTCTTCTAAATTCGGAATGCAAATACGATACTGTTTTAGGAAAAGTTTAGAACCATCAACTCGAACCCTGATTACTCAATTATACTCAAAAACATGGGCTATATAAACTATAAAGCTATAGAAACTTTTCTTTTAAAGAATTGAAATAGAAGTTTTACGACCACGAGTCGTATATAAGCCAAAGCTTAAGTCTTCATTAGTTCGAACCTCAATTTGAATTCATGCTAAATTATTATGATTTTAAGAATAATTTAGCTTTTCTTTAAGATCCCCAAATATATATTGTTATATAAATCTCGATTTACTTTAAGCCCCGTTTTGTTGTTTTGACTAAAGCAGCAGCTATTCTGTCTCTATGAACATTTAAGATAGCGTTTTTTCTCTCAGTGTATGCATATGTATTTGCTTGCCAGGTGACCACATGCTGTTCTCGGTCTGCCCTCCTATCCCCGCCCTACCTTGCGCCGCCCCTCCCTCCACGCTTCGCCCTGGCCACGTGTCCATCCGTCTCTAACGGCGCATTTGCAACCGCATAACCAAGCTGCCTGCTGCCTGCTGCCTGGCTGACCACATCATCAAATGCGAAATGCAAAAGCGACGTAATTGCCACCGCACCACAACCTCTCCTCGCTCTCCCTCTCTGTCTCCCCCTCTCTATCGAAGCCGAAACCAATAAACCTGCATACGTCGATTAGTTGCACATGAATGCAATAACATGGTCCCAAAGGAGGAATAGAAGAGAATATGGTAAATAGCAGGAAAGGAGGGGGCTTGCATTTGGAGGTGTAGGGCAATGCACAGACAGCCGCAGACGAGCCCATTTAAGCCACGTCTTAAGAAGCTTTCGTCTAGGCCCATTTGCAGCCAAGGCATTCCCATTCGTTAACGTTCTTGCGATGCTACGCTTAAGGTTCAATTAAATTAGCCAACACAATATATATGAAATATATAAATATGTATACATATATATATATTAAATTATATAATATTTTATTAAATACATATATTTAGAAATATAATATATTACATATGTATATCAGCTTACTTCCTCATTTATTTTATAATTAATGTATATGACAAAAAAATTGAAATAAAATTTAAGATCAGGTAAAAAATATATATTAAATTAACTTTTCTATTATTTTTACATTTGATATTTTTGTATCATTCTTGCCTAAAATATTACGCATAAAATATTTAAACTATCTTTTAAAGAAGTTTCTTTTGTTTTTTCTACCTAGGAATGTTTTATAAGATATTTACTTTTTAAAAAACTTCTTAATCTTTCGAATACAAAAAATCCTATGAAAATTATTTAATTAAATATTGGTCAAATTTTTTTGTAACAAGCCTTTATCCCTTAAAGAAGATTAAAAAACCAAATGTTTCTAAAGTCTAATGTAAAGCAACGGTAATGTTTGTTATTTGCTTTAAAAAGCTGTTTTTGTAACTTCTCAAGCACCTCTCGCATAACGATTTCAACAATTTCGAAATGATGGTTTTTTGTTAGTTCAAACGATTTTAATGTTATCGTATTCATATATTAAATTTAATTTTGTTTTTATGGTTTATTATAGCATATTAGATGAATATTTTATGTCAAGATAATGCCAAGCTATTATCTCTGATAGTTATTGATCACACTATAAAAAGCTTTTATATATGTTTTATAAACTCCATATGAAGAGTCGACTTTTAAAGAGTTTAATACTTTAAATAATATAATAATGAAATATATTGGAAGATAGTAGAAAATATTAGCTAACGAATAGAAAAATTATTCAACTATAATTAAAATTTCAATAACAATAAAAATAATAATAATATGTTATTAAATTTGAACGGTAAGATGCTAAAATCTGCCCATAGTGCATCGCTTGTCCTAGGGCTTGACCGTATCAGAGTGTGCGGCGAATTGACCAAATACCCTAAACTATGCATACCTACATATGTATGTACATATGTAGGTATGCTTGTGTGTGTGCATGTCGCCTGTTGGCCACCTGACGCCGCATTAACTGACCGCTAACTGTGGATCTGCGACGCTTTTCTGAGTCACAGACCGCAACGGAACGTCGCCTGGCAACAGATTTCAACTTTTGCGTAACCCAAGCGGCGCTTGAACCTCTCTCTAAACACCATCCCCTCTACCCGCCTGCCTTTCCATTCCGCTCGACTCCCGCAAATGTTTGGCTCATTTGCCAGTTTGTCGTAGATGTAGATGGAGCCGCCTTCACCGCATTCCACGGACCGGCGGCCATGAATTTTGCATTTTCAGTGTGTACGCAAGTATTTTTAGCTGTGTGTGTTTGGCCAGGCCTGTGATTCATCAAAAAGAGCGGCGACAGCTGACAGGGCCCCGACGGAGCTCCGTCGGAGCCGACAGCAACCGCAACGCATGGAAATGAGATTAGCAAAACTATGTAAAGACAATGGCAATAGAGCGGGCGAACGAACCCCCTTGGCAAGTCGCGCTTTCATGCGTCAGGGGAAACACCTGAGGCGCTCGGCGAATTGCCGATGCTCATTAACTACAAACCGAAGCAGTTGACAAAGAATACACACGAGAATGGAAGGTGAAAGGCACGCACAGCAAACAAAACAACCGACGCTCAAATGCGCTGCCTAAAACTTTAGTTTTCTTCATAATGCGAAATAATACATGCAAACGCACGAATATACATACATACATACATATATATATATTGTATGTACTTGCATACACATATAAACATGTATATGTACATAGTTTTTTTCTGCATTCAATGGGCTCTCTCCCGCAAACAAAATTTGCGCAGTTATGAGTTTGATCCCGTTACCCAGAAAAAGAGCTTACGTGCCATAATGCAGGCAGATGCTAACGCTACGTAAGTGCAAAGCACAACGTAGATATTGAGAGGGAGAGTGCAAGCACCATTTGCTGTACTTTTAGGCAAACATGCACATTTATCAATACATGCGTCAGTTTGTGTATACATACATACATATGTATACATATATATATGTATATATTTATATTTGTGTGTGCGTGTGTATTTGTGTTTTAGTGTCATTAAAAACACTGTGTTCTATAGCCAAACATCTTTTTAATATGTGTACAAATTAATTGCAAATTTGCGTGCGTGTTCAAAGCGTAATACAAAAAAAATAAAGCATGTATAATATGTTTTGCTTTGACAAGGCGACCTTTAAATACCCTTTAAGTGTCCATACATAAAACGAAAAAATAGAGAAAAAGCATGCAACATCAGTATAAACAAATACAAATATTTAAAATGTGCAAATTCAAAATTTCTTTATGATATAGTACATATTATGTTAATCATTTTGAAAGGGTATAAACAAGCATACCACAAATCCGTTTTGAAATCGAATTGATTTCCGGAATTAAAAATCAACCTTCAATTCCAAGCACATACATACATATAGACCAACATACACACATACAATGTTATCTATTCACCTCGAACTTTGTATACGCTTACTCAAGGCTCTGCAGGTTCGATCGACTTCATACCTGATTCATTAAGAAAAAATATAACAAAAATTGAAAAGAAAAACACGTGATAAGCCCCACTACAAAAGTTGCTTATAGCTCAATAAAAAATAAATCTTAAAACAGATTTACTTAAATGTTCTTTAAACAAAAAATGTCATAAAGGTGATTTCATATAATAAAAAGCTTTTGTGGCAATATCAGATTGCACTGTTATATAAATGAGTTGTTTCTTTAGATAAATAAAATAAGAGACAGTACGATTATTTTATACAATATCTCGTTATGGGGTGGTAAAAGAACAATTGCTTTTGATTTTTAATTTTTTTTTATACTGTATGGCAACTCTAAGCAAAAAAAACTGTAAATGCATATATAATGGTATAATAGTCATTTATTTGACAAGCTTTACTGTACAAGTGTGAGCGAGAAAGTAATATTTAACAAATTACTGTGAATTGATGTCAGCGAAATATCGTAGAAATTGCACAAAACTGATGTTAAACAGCTGTTTCTTGTGTGTGCACGTAACTACACATACATACATATGTAGGTACTGATATTATATATATTTCAAACAAAATAGAAAGTATGTACATTATTTATTTAAATATAATTTTTGGTATTTTGTAGAACACTTTCGACTCGTTAAGTCAGCGATTTGACTTTTTTTCACCCCAAAAAATTTGCGACGGCCAAAATTGAAAAGGTTTTCAAATATTCGTTTAGTTTGGTACTAAATGAACATATGTATGTATGTTTGTATATATGTATGTATGTGTGTGCATATGTATGTACGTATGTAAGTATATTGATAGTACTTTTTCAATCCAAATTAATTACTCTAATAAAAAAAGTTGGCTTAGCAACAGACACTGAATTCGCCGTATTGGCAAAAATGTCAGCAGATCGCTTAATTCAGTACGTCATGCGGAACACATACTATGTATGACATACATTGTATGTACATAATATATTTGTGAATACTTTAATATGTATATACACATATGTATGAATGTATGTTCATACAAACAAATATAGCAATGTATTTTGGCTACTTGCCGCTGTGCGCGCTTTGCCAAAATTATGACAAAAATTATGAGACCCTTTCTAAGAAAGAATATAAAAACAAAAGCCAAAGCAATAGCAATACATACTATGTGCACGTACATATGTATATACATACATACATTTAAATACTATGTGTTTATGTATGTATGTATGTGTGACATAACGCCGAACGTCAGGCCTGACACAGTCACGCCCGCAACATCGCCGTCGCTGCTGCCCCTCTTTTGCCGCACACACTGTCGCATTTTCGTTTGAAGATGACGCGCAGCGGTCGTTGCGCTGCCAGACGTTCTGACTCGCCCGAGCGTTCTGCTTGCTGGTGATATGGGTGCAGGAGGAGATGCGGAGAGAGCACAGTGATAACAATTAAGGTGCGGGGCGACATTGAACAAGGCAACGACAGCAAATTGAAGCAGGAGCCGAGAGAAGAGAGAATTTCAATAGCAGCTGGGTGATAACGTCGTCATCATTGCTAGAGTTACGCAGGCCAATTTTAATTTATGCACAACACATGCACAAACACACACGCATACATAAACAAACATATACATACATTAATATATGCTCGCAACAAACACAACTCGTTCGTTTGCTCGCTCTCTCGTTTAATATCAACATCTTTTTTATTCACTTTTGCGCTTTGCACATTTAGACATTGTTGTTTTTGTTATTTATTTGCGCGCTCACTTATGTAAACTTTTCTCTCAATTTTTGCTCTCAATGACTCGTTACAGCAGCAGCAGCAACGACAACGACGATAGAGAGTCTGCTGGGAGCGTGGTGGGCGATCTGCAGTTTGGTTACGTTACTCAGCTTTGCGTCAGTAAGCTTTCGACAGTTGACAACGCGAGACGTGTTAACGCGTACGGTAGTTAATAACCGACGGCAACGCGTCGCTGCTGTCGGCGCAGTCGACGTAAGCGCGAACAAAAATTAAGAAATAATAAAACGCATCGGAAAAAAACAAGTAAAAAATGCAACGCACTAATATTGAGTACGAGCGTCAACGTCATCTAGCCAATTGGCTGGTGAAGAGCAGTCCGCACATGGCAGCTGCTGCAGCAGCGGGCGCAGCGCCACCCACGGCAGGAGTTGCCACTGGAGCTGCTGCATCGGTGGGCGCAGCTGTTGCTGGCGGAGGAGGAGGAGGTGTGCCAGCTGCAGTGCAAGGAGCGCCCGGCAACAGCGCTACTGCCGCTTGTAACGGTAAGTAAAGCAACAGGGGAAGGTTTTTTTTTCGGTGTGGGCATTGAAAAGATTTACATATGTATATATACGTACATATTTGAGTGTATGAGTAGTGCACACAATTGGAATAAATGCAAGGCAAGGCACGCGCTAGAAGCAAAGAGTACAAGAGAAACGTACGTGATTGAGAGAGAGCTATACAGAGCGCGTGAATGAGAGCAAGCGCAAGAGAGTTTACGTTTTTAGTAGATTTGTTTGATTACGCCTTACTGCTTGTTGTTGTTGTTGGTGCCTGCATTTGCTGTCCTCTGCCTCTGCTGCTTCGGCTTCTGCTTGAATAGCGCGCGCGTCGTTCGCTTCGCGTAATTTCATAAAACGTGACGACAACGCAGCGTTCGCCGTGTCCGCCTTGTCCAATGTCTCTCGCCCACCACTCGCCTGACTGACGAGCACTTGGCACAGTTGCTGTTGTTGTTGCAATTGATATTTCACAAAAGATAAGAGCAATTGCAAAACGTTTAGTTTTTTTGCTGCTGCTGTTGCTGCTTCTTCCTCTTTCACTGTTATATTGTACAATAATTTCGCCGTGATTTTGCCTTGCCTGCAGTCTACAATCAGGTGCGCATGTGTGTGTGAATTTATATGTATTTATTAAGCATACAAAAAAATTTAAGCCAAATGTGCGCAATTAAAGTGAGTAATCGCTCCACCGACCTATAAAGTAGCAACAACAATAACAACAGCTGTGAATTGCCATCAGACAATGGGCGGCAATCGAACAATAAGCAATCAAAATCAAGATATTAAACTTTAATTGAGCTTTAAATTTAATGGATAATGAAATCGTGAATATATACATATAAATGTATGTATACAAAATACTATCTGTAATACAGATTCTGTATGTTCGATTGGAAAATTGCTGATGCTTCAAGTAATTCTACTTCTAAATATTTTATATCTGGTATTACCCGGTTTTGCCCGGCCCTTAAATCTAGTCCAAGTCAAAGCTGTGCACTTTATATTCACTCTCAATTTCTAGGGTGAATGCTCGATCAAAAATCGAAACCAAATAATTAATTATTAATATGCAATTTTAATTTTATTACATTTTTTTTTGTATAAAAGGAATAAATTAGCATACTTCGTACCTGGCTTACGCATAGACTGGTAAATCGGGTTTTATTGTAGAAAGTTCGTTCACATTATGACAGCAACGAATGGACTTTGAATTTGTTTATAAATGCTATGCCATATGCAATAAAAATTCAAATATGAAATATTTAATTAGAATTCCGTACCCGAAATGTAAAAGAGTCGTTAAATGTGTAATAAAATTTTAAAAATTCTTATTTTAAAGGCATGTAGCTGATAAGATACGATTTTTATAAACTGAGTAATGATTTATTTTGATTATATCGATAACATACTTCATTTCAAAATAATCAATTTATAGCTGAATATTAATATTCATTTGAATTTCTCTTTCTTTGGATTTGTATATTATTTAAAAATTTATTCAGTTTTGTTGTTATTGTTATTTAAAGTATAATTGTTTTTTATTCTTTCAAATATAAAAGTTCCTAGAAAGCTTTTCGCATTTACTTAAAAAAAACTAAAAGTAAATATATATGTATGTATGTCAAAATGTGTCTACAGAAAATACTAATTAAATACTATGTGGTTTCTTTTTTAGATCATATTTTAAGAGATTTGCCTTGACACTTAATTAACGGCTGTCAAACATTTTTGTTGGCATTTAATGCTGTCTTTAACCACTGTGCAAGCGCTTGGGCTAAAAAACTTTTCAGCGCTTGGCAACAGTTTAAAATTTCAGTGCAATTGCATTTATGCATGTGTGTGTGTGATTGTGTGTAAGTTTGTTGTGTGGGATTTTCCCCAATGCAGGGCGGCGACAATTAGATTTATATATATAGATATATATACATACATATATAAATATAAATGAGAATATATATAGACTATTAGCTCACTAATGCACTCGACTGTGTGGTTGGCCTACCTGTGTTTAATACTTTTATACTTACCGAGCGGGTATTTCGTATTTCTTACTAAAGTGGAGAATGAACAAAAAATATATATATGTTCGTGATCTATAGTCACACTTTGTCAGAATGTCTGATAAATGCAAATTTGAAAGAGTTTTGTTGCCAGTATGCGATATTTGTACTTCAGTAAGCCAGATCGTATATATATGATTATATATATCTCTATATTCAAGATACCACAGTATGTTTGAATGCGGAGCTTTATGATATAGGTCGCATAAGAAAACATCTTTCGTTAGTGGCTATTATATCATATACATATGTAGTTCCTTTAGCTATAATCCAAATGAGACTTGTTGTATGACAACAGCTTTGTAAGGGTATTACATCTTCGACTGCGCAGTGAATTTTTATACCCTGAACCCATTGAAAATGGGAATTCAGGGTATAATGGTTTTGTGACAATGTATGTAACAGGCAGAAGGAGGCGTGGCAGACCCCATAAAGTATATATATTCTTGATCAGGACGACGAGCTGAGTCGATCTAGCCATGTCCGTCTGTCCGTCTGTCCGTCTGTCCGTCTGTCCGTCTGTCCGTCTGTCCGTCTGTCCGTCCGTATGAACGCAGCGATCTCGTAAACCACAAAAGCTAGAGATTTGAAATTTAAAATATATATTCTTGTATACCATACGCAGTACAAGTTTATTTTTTTTTTTCGATAACTCATCCTATTTCTTTATTATCGATAACAATCGATATTTTGACTTTGTTTTTAAGCTATAACATAAACACCATAATAGCTAGAAACACCAAATTGAGTACGTAGATTTCTGTGATAAAAATACAGGTTATGAATTTTTCAGATTTTGGATACCGGCCCCCAAAGGCCCCAAAAGTGAAAAAATCGTATTTCAAATAGTAGAGACTTGAGATTTTGCATAGACACAGATTTGGATAACAATATGATGTTCTAAAAATTTCATTATGAAACTACATCTAGAACCGACGTTATTCAACAATTTATCATAGTGCTGACCAGAATACAGCCCAAGCGCTGCCGGCGCGCTGTCGGTGCGCGTGCTCGTGTAAGCGTGTGTATGTGTGCGCAGAGATTAATATGTACATATATGCATAATGTTTTGTTGCATATGTGCATATGTATGTAACAGGCAGAAGAAAACGTAAATGGTCGATCACGTCTTCTTACCATGCAACATAGAGTATTTGACGCTCTGATCAAAATATACAGGTAGCTTTCGCGACTCAGAAAGTTGTGAACGATTTTGGGTTTTGCACTTTATAATGACTGTTGAATGACCTCTTATTACCTGCTGTTTGTCAACGATTTCAGTTTTGCTGTGCAGAAAAACCAACCAAATATTATTCTTGGTGCACCCATGCACCTGTGAATAAATATGAAAATACTAACCATATCTAAGCCTTTTAAAAAAAGAAAGAACCATACATATATATATAGACTGAATGTAATTTAGAGAATGTGTTGTGATGTCCACTCTATGTTTTGAGTGGTTACTAGTACAACCCAATGTAAATATTCCAAATAAGGAACGGAGTCGATACAGTCTATTCGAGGAAAGATTGGACACAAACATACTGCTGTACGAGCTGCTCAGCATACTCTTGCGAGTTTGAAACACAAGGCAATTCGCATTGGGCTAAGGGGTCTATTTCCTAACTTCTTCATTACAATAAAAGACTCCCCCAATAAATAACAACAAAATCTAGGTAAATCTGCCTCTTCCATTTTTTATACCCTGAAGCCATCGGAAATGGGATTTCTGACAATCATGTTTTTCCCTTTTTTGGGCGTGCTAAGTATAAAGTCGCTTGATCAATGAAATACCTACCTTTACACTACCTACTTTTTCTTCAAATTCATTGACACTCTTAGCATCTAGAAGCTGAAACAGGTAAATAATTGTAAAATAAAGTGGGGTTTTTTGCCAAACGGATGAAAGGATTAGGTTTTTTGGGCTTGGTGTTTTACCTAATAATTTTTGCCAATTCAAGGTACTTCACATTACTGACATTTTCTTACGCATTAGTAATAATTGAACTGTGAACAAGTGAACAACGCGTAAATTGTAAACCGTGAAAAGAACGTTTTGTGATAATTATCTTCAACTGTGTACGTTGTGTAAAATTCTTTTCATTTCGGCTATAATTTTGAGCGATGCGATCATTTATCTGTTTAAGGATTACTACTGGCACCTCCAAAAATATTTAATGTAAGTCGTGTTGCTAACTTATTTATAAATTAACTTGGTATTCACGCCCTTACCATCATTTTGAAACAGTCTTTTTAAAGGCTTATTAGTAAAATTGTTCTAAGTATTTTTTATCAAATACTAACTATTTGGTTTATTAGACATATTTATATTTGCACTATATTTTAGTATTTGTTTATCTATTTATTTTATATATATATATTATATTGTCATAGTACAAAAGATTATAATTATGCCAAGAACAAGAAAAAGTTCGGCTGCAGTCAGGTCTCAAAGGCAAAGACTTAGAAATCAGTTGAATAGATCAAATTCAGATAATTTAGAAACACAAAGGGAATATAATGCAATTTCTCAAAGACAGCGTAGGGAAAATATTGAATATAGTCAAGCCGAGCAGCTTCATAATAGCGAACGACGTCAGACTCGAAGAAATAACTTAAGAGTTAGAAATTTGGAACAGGGAGAAAACACTGTTAATCGTGCTACTCATCGATTAAGTTCTCAAGTTCGGGAACGGGAACAAATGGCCGATACTTCGCGTCGATCAAGGCGTAGGCAAGATCCTGCTTATAGAGAGGTTGAGCAAGAGCAAAATACTGAAATGCACGCCAACAGACGAACTGATCCTCTAGTTAGGGAACAGGAACAAATTGCCGATACTTCGCGTCGATCAAGACGTAGGCAAGATCCTGTTTATAGAGAGATTGAGCAAGAGCAAAATACTGAAATGCACGCCAACAGACGCACTGATCCTCTAGTTAGGGAACAGGAACAAATTGCCGATACTTCGCGTCGATCAAGGCGTAGGCAAGATCCTGTTTATAGAGAGATTGAGCAAGAGCAAAATACTGAAATGCACGCCAACAGACGAACTGATCCTCTAGTTAGGGAACAGGAACAAATGGCCGATACTTCGCGTCGATCAAGACGTAGGCAAGATCCTGTTTATAGAGAGATTGAGCAAGAGCAAAATACTGAACAGCACGCCAACAGACGAACTGATCCTTTAGTTAGGGAACAGGAACAAATTGCCGATACTTCGCGTCGATCAAGACGTAGGCAAGATCCTGTTTATAGAGAGATTGAGCAAGAGCAAAATACTGAACAGCACGCCAACAGACGAACTGATCCTCTAGTTAGAGAACAGGAACAAATGGCCGATACTTCGCGTCGATCAAGGCGTAGGCAAGATCCTGTGTATAGAGTGATAGAACAGGAGCGTAATACTGAAGAGCACTCCCAAAGCAGAGGATATTTGGATCGAAGGATTTTAGAAAGAGCAAGGGATAGACTGTTGAGGTCACGGTCTAGAAATAACAATATTCGTCGACTTATAGAACAGTCACGTAACACAAGTGCAAGGCGACATGCGCGATTGCAATCACGGCAAGAGGCATTTGATACCAATAGAAGTTTGTTGCAACGAGTCACACAATACAGAAATAATATAGAAAATAGAATTGAAGAGACTATGCGAAATGCTAATCGAATTAGACAGGTACGAGCAGAAATTCTTCCAGAAGATAGGGAAATCCAAAACATACGCACTAGCTTATGTGATAGTATAGATAACTATAATAGAATAGTCAAGCAGGGTCCAGATCAGGTTTGCATTTGCTGCAAAGGCTTGTGGTTTCCTCATCAAGTTAGCAGAATTGCACGAGATGTTGTAGAAAGCAAATGCAATGCAGAAGACAGTGCAGATATTTTAAGGTTATCTACTGTTTTCACGTCACCCAATAATAAATATATTTTTTGCAAAACGTGTAGCGCTAGTATTAGATTGGGCAAAAAACCAAAGTCAGCAATTTCGAATGGTCTAGATTTTCCAGACCTACCAGAGTGCTTGATAGGATTAACACCTTTAGAAGAAAGGCTTATTTCTCCCCGCCTTCCTTTTATGATCATCAAATCATTAGGATATGGTCGTCAAAATGCGATTAAAGGTGCAGTAGTCAATGTTCCTATTCCTGTGGCCAATGTTATTACGTCTCTTCCAAGAGCGTTTAGCGAAGCTGAGGTAGTCCAGATCCATTTAAAGCGTAGAATGGAATATAGGCATGACTTCATGACTGAAACCATTAGGCCATCAAAAGTTGCTGATGCAATAAGATTTTTGGTCAACACAGAGCTTTATAGGAAGCACCAGGTTACTGTTAATGAACAGTGGCTGACTTCCTTTTCGTCTGACGAAGTTCCCTTCGTTGCATCAGCTGAAGATAGGGACATAGTGTCAGAATTAGTAGAAAGATCTGCTCAAGCCTCACTAAACGAGGAAGATATTAGGGATATAGAAAACATTAATCCAGGAGGCCAGGAAACTTTATTAGAAAATGTCCCTGTAGAAAATATTGCCATGCAAAGAATAATTATAGCTCCTGGAGAAGGCCAGCGACCATTAGACTTGATCGAAGATTGTGATTCAGAGGAGCTGGCCTTCCCAACTATCTTTGCTGGCATTAAGAGAAAGTGTCAAGAAAGTTTTACAACCATAGTTAGGTCAGAACTTAGGAATTTTGATAGAAGAGGTTGTAGAACTGACAAATTATTTCTCAATTATAAGAAGTTAGAAATGATGAATATTAGAAATAATACATCAATTTGCTTGCGTAAGCACAGCGCCACTAACGGCATTACAGCGGCAAATGCCCTTAATCAGGACCACGTAGATAATATAATTCGCCACGATGATGGCTATAGGGTTTTAAAAGGGATTCGCACGTCGCCTGCTCACTGGGAATCAGAAAAGAAGAAGGTGATGGCTATGATTAGGCAGTTTGGTCTTCCGACCTTTTTTATCACTTTTTCGGCAGCAGAGACTAGGTGGACGGAGCTTTTGGTTTTACTTTCCAAAAATGTAGACAAAGTAGAGATTACTGAGGAAGTTGCAGGTAGCTTAAGTTTTGAGAACAAGGCCCGTCTGATTAGAGCCGATCCAGTGACTTGCGCTAGATATTTTGATTTTCGCTATAGGCAGGTTTTAAAATTAATGAAAAAGGAAGGTGGTGTGTTCGGCTGTCATTTTGTGACTAAGTTTTATTGGCGAGTTGAGTTTCAGCAGAGAGGCTCCCCCCACATTCATGGCATGTTTTGGCTGAAAGATGCCCCAAAGCTTGACTTGACTGATGAGTCAAGCATAAATAATATAAAGTCCTTTATTGATCAGTTTATCACAACTGATACAAGTGACCCGGATGTGGCTCCATATTTGGAGTATCAAACACACAATCACGGGCACTCATGTAGACGAGAAGTTAGGGCTCAAAGAATTTGTAGATTCGGTATTCCATACCCTCCCATGCCCCAAACAGAAATTGTGTTTCCATTTGAGGAAAATGCTCAAAACGTAGATGAGCATCGTAGAAATTTTGAAAAAATTCAGGGCTTCTTGGAACATCCTTTTGATCGTGAAACCATAGATTTTCTTAGTGATTTCAATAACTTTTTGTCCCATGATCAACTTAACCTTAGTTATGAGAACTATATAAATGCGCTTAGGTCGAACCTTAAAAAGCCCAAAGTGTATTTAAAGCGATCATTCGCAGCAATTAAGCTTAACGCTTATAATAAGTACCTTATCCAACTGCAGCGAGCCAATATAGATATACAGTTTATATTAGATCCCTATGCTTGCTGCAGTTACGTCGTTAATTATATTAACAAGTCCCAGAGAGGTATTTCAAAGTTAATGCGTGAAGCAGTTAGTGAGATTAGCAGGGGTAATGTAACAATTAAACAAAAGTTACAGCATATAGGGCACAAATTTATTTCGGGCACAGAAATATCTGCCCAGGAAGCGGTTTACTGCTGTTTAGGTATGCATTTGTCAGAAAGCAGTAACGCTGAAGTATACATTAATACTTCATTACCAGAGCATCGGGTTAGAATGCTAAAGTCTAGGCAAGACTTAGAAAATTTACCCGATGGCTCAACAGACATATTTTTATTAGGACTTTTAGAACATTATGTTCAGCGTCCAGACGCGTTAGAAAATGTTTGCCTAGCTGATTTTGCAGCTTTTTATAGTTTTAGCAAACAGCATAGTGGAGCTCGCCAAGTTGAAGTTGATCAGGATGGCATTGAACCACCAACCACATCCCAATCATTAGTTTTTGCACTTCGCAATGGTAGTGGTTTCGTTAGGAAGAGGCGCACTCCCAGTATAATTAGGTATAGGAGATTTAATATTAATACTGAGAGAAGCCAGTACTTTAGGGAATTAGTAATGTTATATGTCCCTTGGAGAGACGAGAATGTAGAGTTAGTTATGAGGGACTGCGAATCGTTTTGTAGCCTAAATCAGGAGTTAGTTGACACAAATCGTAGGAAATATAATAGTTTAGATGATAGTGAGCTTCAGGATGCTCTTAATAACGCAGTGCAGGAAGAAACTGAGGGACAAGTTGAAAATAGAGAGGTAGTAGATGATAGGTTTAGAGTTTTAGGATTGCCTGAAATAGATCCTAGAATTAATGTCTTAAACATTAATGGAACGGATGAGCATCAGGAGGTAGACACAAATGTCCGAATTATTAAGCTTCCAGCTTTATTTTCGTCCGAAAGGATATCAGATATTGTTAGGTCTCTTAATTTAAAACAGAAGACTTACTTTACACATGTTTTACACAATGTTAAAAGTAATTCGGTGTTTTACGAATTTGTTGGAGGTGGTGCTGGTGTCGGAAAGAGCCGACTTATCACGTCCATTTTCCAATCATTATCCCATTTATTTAATAGTAGGCCTGGGAGTAATGGTTCAGCTAAAATTCTACTCTGTGCCCCAACAGGTAAAGCTGCTTTCGGAATTAGTGGTTCAACACTGCATTCCATGTTTTCCCTACCAGTTAATCAATCTGGTTCTGATATGAGAGCTTTAAGCAATGACTTAGTTAATAGTTTGCATTCAAGGTTAATCGACCTTAAAATTATTATAATAGATGAAATATCTATGGTAGGCTCGAAAATGTTTTCTCAATTGGACTCACGTCTAAAACAAATTTTTAAAAATACTTCTCCATTTGGTGGTATTTCTGTTATAGTATTTGGGGATCTACGACAGTTATCACCAGTAGGCGACCGTTGGATTTTTGAATCCAATTCTCATGATCCCTACAGTGCGATATACGCTTCTTCTCTGTGGGACCTTTTTAAGTATTTTGAGCTCACAGAAATAATGAGACAAAGGGAAGACCAAACTTTTGCTTTTGCTCTCAATAACATGGCATCGGGAAACATGACAACCGATGATGTTAGTCTCATCCGATCCCGCATTTGTCAGCCATCGGCTGTGCCCGATGATGCTATTCATCTTTTTAGTACAAATGCGGCGACGGATAACTATAACACTATAAAGCTTAACGCAATTTTGACAGATCCACATTTTTCAACTGCTGAAGATTTTATAAAAGCTACTCACTTAAATGCAACGAATAGGGCAAGAATTTTAGAAGCCGTGAGTAGCTTTAAGCCGTCCGAAACACAAGGATTGTGTAGATCTCTTCTTCTGAAGACTACTGCCAAATATATGATAACGGTTAACGTAGATACCGAGGATGGGATAGTCAATGGCGCTACAGGTATTTTAATGCAAGTAGATTTCGATGCATCCAACGCTCCAAATGTTTTATGGATGCAATTTTCAGAGGATAGTGTAGGATTACTTGCTCGGTCAAAGTGTGCGCATCACACAGAATCTTCATGGACCCCAATTCAAAAGATAAATAGGAGTTTTCAATATAGGAAAAATGAGCAAGTTTCTATTGACCGTAGGCAGTTTCCAGTTGTACCTGCAGAAGGTATAACTATTCACAAAAGTCAGGGAGCTACGTATAGCAAAGTGGTGGTCCACACTTGCCCTCGAATGCAACGTGCGTCAATATACGTAGCTTGTAGTAGGGCAACAACTGCTTCGGGGTTGTATATAATTGGAGATTTTGTTCCTCCTAAGCCCCCTAAAAATGATGATAGGGTTCAAAATCAGATAGTACTATTGCGGTCTGAGAAACTACTTCGTTCACATTATGATCACTTAGTTAACAGTGCCGCTTTAGATATTTTCTTTCATAATACTGAAAGCATTCATTGTCATATTGAAGACATTCGATCCGACAGATTAATGCTTCAGTCGTCCATTTTATGTTTCGTAGAAGCGTCTTCATACGCAAACGAAAATGTTGATATTCCAGGGTTTAATATTGTTGTCCGCCTTGATTGCGAAGTAATACCTAACGCAGTTCGACTTAAAAGGGGTATCATCGTTTACGTTAAGGATGAAATTTTAAATAATATTTCTAGTTGCATTAGCGTTAGAAAAATATGTGGATCATCAGTTTTTGAGTATGTCAAGTTTCAGTATAAGTCGTTAAGCTTTATAGTAATTTATAAAAGTCCGTCCTATCCATTAGGGATATTTAAAGCACAATTCCAGGAACTGTCTCAGCAATTTTCGACAGGGCAGTCTATCATTTTAGGAGATTTTAATTTGTGTTTAAGCAAAATGGACACATGTAGGAGTATATATAATGATTTGATTAGGAGAAACTTTAGATGTTTATTAGATTTGAAAACGCCTACAACTAATTCTGATTCGCATATTGATTGGGCGTTTTCAAATCTACCCAATGAGGAAATTATTGCTAGGACCTTTGAGACGGTATATAGTTATCATAATGGTATTTCACTAAGTATTCAGGATAGGGTATATTAGTGTAAATATATTTAATTATAAGTAAATAAGTTTTTAATGTAATATTATTAAGGCATAGTTTATATACATCAGTAAATAAAGAATTTTTAGTGCAATTTAACTACTTTATATATTTTATTTTGTTCAGGGGATTTTCTAGTCGGGCACGCTCGACTAGAGTTTTCTTACTTGTTTAATCTTTGTTTATTTTATATACTAATTGTTTTTTGTATTGCAGGTGCCCCACCTGGCGTACATCACGGCCACAAGGCAGCAGCGTTTGTTGCCGCAATTGCTGCAGTCGAGGCACGGAATCCGAAGCTGCGTCGCTTCAACTCCCACGACACCAGCTCCAATATGTTCTCCGTGGCGGACTTTGAGAATGCGCGACTGGCGCGTCGCAATGAGATTGAGATGAAGCAGCGCCTGGCGCGCAGGCAGCGCAACAGCGCCAACGGCAGCTATGGTGTGGTCAGCAGCAGCTCCAACAGCAACAACAACAACAACAATAACAACAATACAGGTGTCTACATGGGCAGCAGCAATGCGGGCTACAGCGGCTTCTCTGGTGGACTCAATGGTAGCGGCGACTACTCCACCGGCGACAGCAAGAACTCCAAGTGCAGCAGCAGCAGCGAGGTAAAAGCTGAAATCTTAATTAAACAAAGCCCCAAGCCAATATCGTTAAATAAATTAATATTTCAGCAGGAACCGCTGCCCGCTGATGTTTTTCTGGAGCGGTATTCGCTGCCCCGCGTGGTGCGCATCTTGTACAGCAGTAAGAGTTCCAATGAAACGCTGCAGTCGAGCTCATCCCATGGCTCCTCAACAGCCGCCTCGAGCAGCTCCTCGACGGGCTTGAAGCAACAGTCGCAGCTGCAGTTGCAGTCACAGCAGCAGCAGCAGGTGAATGAGCCAGGCACCAATTCATCCTCCAGCGCTGGCAGCTGCCCACAGCCTGGTCACGATGAGCTCTTTCTGCTCTACAGGCTTGTGCGTCAGCGTATTATCTACCATGGACATAATGGCAAGACGCAGCGCAAAAAGTGGGTGCTAATACCCCAGGAGTTTCCAGGTGAGTCAGTCCCACTCTCGATAGACGAGTTTAAATTCGTGACTAGATTATATAGTGGCGATGATTCACGCAGACAGACAGAATGACAAATTAAGACAACACAAGTGTTGGAAATTCTTATAGACGGGCCTTTATTTAGATAAATGTTTCAAAATATGCAACCATATACAGTAATATGAAAGAATACAACATTTCGCGTCATATTTAAATTTAAACTTGGAGAAAAAAAATAGATATTGAGCAAGAATAGAATAATGCCACAATTGACAATCAGGTTTATAATACTATATGTAGTACAATAGAGATGTTTATTTTAATTGATTATAAAATACACAGGCGCGGCCAACTTAACAATGTGAATCTTATTTTAAGTGCTCTCAGAGTGCCAAAAACGTACAGTGGATAAATTCTCAAATATTTTGTATACAAACAAATTTTAAAGCATTCAAATAATAAAGTAAAAAAGCAGTTCCAGATCGTTTAATCTGAGAGTATAATATTGTAAACATTCAAATATATAAATAAACATTTTTAAACATGTAATGAAAATTTTAAAGCAGTAATTTATGTTAGTAAATTTGTTTGGCTTTGCCAGATTGCTCAGAAAGGAGGAATTGAGGGTATATTGAGGATAGTAGGAAATCAACAAAATGATTCAATTTATTAATGCTTTTGTAAGCTGCTGCAGAGTTTTAAATTTTCTAATATATTTTAATATACAAACATAAATTGAAATAATGAGAAAAATTTGTATATAGGCGCAGCCAACTTAACTGCTTAAATTCAGTATTCAAGGCTGCCAGATCAATTCGATGTTACAGTAGTCATATTCTAAAAAAAATATGAAAATAAGTTTATTTTATAGTTCCGAGTGAATCCAACTAAATAACTAGAAGTTGCCAGATCGCTGAAGTACCTAAGCTTTCTATATAAAACAAAATCATTTATTAAAGTTGTAAATTTGCGCAAATTCGATAAAGTTCTTTACACTTTACAAACATGCAGAAATTAATTGAATTAGCAACTGTATTAACAGGTGCAGAAACTTAAGATGAATATGGAATCATATTGCAATATTACTTCAACTTCTAATTCAAATTTGATTTCAGTTGTATTTAAATAATTTGTCTAATAAATTTATTGTTTAGCTATATTGTCTTCTAAATGGTTGTGAACTCTATTTTTTTTAATTTTATTTTTGTTGTGCTAAGTATTTACGTAATTGGAATGCTTAATTTGTTGCATTCTCATGACTAATGCATGACATGTCTAAAAAAAAGATTGGCTAATTTTTGTATTTAGTGAGCTATTCAAGCACTTTTGTGGCCCACAATGGCAGCCGAGATACGACTCGAATTTGAGTTGCGTTACGATTCGCGTTAGCTAGCTTTAGTTTAAGCTTATATGCGTGACAGACTGTCTGAGTTTGCTTTGGAGTTGCAGTAGAATATAATCAAAACAATTGCTCATCGGGGTATTATGTAAGCGCGGCGACTGCGATTGCCTCCGCCGCTGCTTCTGACACTGCGACAGCTGCTTCGACCCATTGTTGTCGACTTCATGTGACTTTTCACAGCCAAACTGAAATAAAAAGCGAAGCGAATGCAATGGGTAAAATCGTAATCTCCGAATTGCGTAATACTCTATGGAGCATGGCTAAAAAAAGCGACTGCCTAATTAGACAATGCAGTGGCTTCGAAACTGGGCAATTACCTACAAACTGTAGCAAAGTAATTAGAAGAATTAATTCTAATTTATTCAAATTCTTAATTGTCCGAAAAAGAAATTATTTATATATTATACATTAAACTACCAAGTACACATTTGAATTAGTAATATATTTAGAATACCTAAAATATCAAAAAATGACCAATGAATAAAACATTGTAAGCTAAAAAAGAAATGAGAAGTTACCTCATAAAGGGATATTAAAGTCAGTTTACAGAGCTCATTAAAAATTGTGTATGAGTTGGGGAAATATTGAAATAGATCTAGTCAATGTCAATTATCGATAATTCTTCTTATATATGAAGTGGTAGATCTACAAGGTATTTGCTAATCAATCACACCTTACCAGATTAAGTATACTTTAAATAGATAACAAACCTGTCAATTGTATGCCATTTAGTGCTATTTAAGCTGAATACAGGTTAATTACACGTCAATCACACTAAACCAGGCTAACTATATTTGAAATTAAAGATAACTCGTGCTGTATATCCCATATAGGCCATATCTAATGTACATTAGAGCTGTTTTAAACTGAGTACAGGGTATTTGATAGTCTATCCTACTTGAATAGACAAAGTTTACTTTAACTGAATATTCCATATATAGTATGTCAAATGTATGTTAGAAGCTCTAATCTGAGTACAGGGTATTTCCTGGTCAATCAATCTTAACCAGATGAACTATATATTAAATTAATGATAACTCCCGCTGTATATCGCATAAAGGCCATGTCTACTGTAAATTAATGCAATTTCAAGCTGAGCACAGGGTATTTGTTAGTCTATCACACTTCAACAGAATAAGTTTACTTTAACTGAATGATTACTCCTCCTGTATATCCCACATATGGTGTGTCACATGTATGTTAGAAGCTCTAAGCTGAGTACAGGGTATTTCCTAGTCAATCACACACTCAACAAGGGCACTCACAATAGCACACATATTGTATAGTAAGTCAACTATAAAGAAATTCATTTTATTGGCATCATCTTTAATTGTTTTTAACTTTTACAGGGTATTTCTCGCTGCTGAACGAAAAGGGATTGCCGACAGCCACACAGTATGTCTCGCTGATGCAGCTGGTGCGGGAGCGCGTCTACAAGTTCGCCTCGGTGGACAATATGCCCGCCTTCACAGAGTCCTCAACACCTGGAGGCGCTAACGGGGCAACCAGTCCAAGCCACGAGGGTTGCCTGCCCAGCAGCAAGCAAAGGCCACAATACCTGAAGACGACGGCCAGGGGAGGGCAGGTGTTCCGGCTGCTCGCTGTCTTTGAGGATGGCAAGCAGGAGCATCATGGTCTTCATCAGCAGCATCACCATCAGGCGAATGCCTTCAACAGCATGTCCAAGTCGCATCTGATAGCTGGCCGGGACAAGGAGAAGGGACGCTATGCGCAGATACTGAACGAGCAGAGGCAGGTGATGTTTGTGCCGCTGGCGACCAAGGGAAAGTTCTATGAGATCGAGCCGGGCATTCCGCAGCTGCTCCAAAAGCCAGGCGACATTCAGCGTAAACTGAATCCAGAGTGTGTGCATCGGCTAGGAGCCTTGGTGGCAGCGGCCAAGCAGTTGCCTCTAATGCTGCGCTACATCTCGGGACCCGCTGGTGCTGAAATTCCCGAACAGCTGTGCATTAGTCGTGTAAGCCGAGAGGATGTCATCATTGGTTGTCCAGTGGAGGAGCTGGATGGGAACGGACAAGTGCAGCCGCAACAGCAGCAGCAGCTGCAGCTACGCAAACTCTACGTCAGCCGGGAGATGCAGCTGCTCAAGTGTCTGCTGGGCTTCGATACGGAACAACGTATGCTGGCCAATGCCCAGGTGCAGAATATGCTCAAATTTTGTCAATTCAATTGCGATCAGTTTCTCAAGCTGGTGGAGATTGAGCTGATGCAACGCAATGAACGCTCCGGCAGCAAGACGCGAGAGGGCCTCAAAATCTTGAAGCCTTTGCATCTGCCCAAGCTGCTGCGTCGCGAGAAGAGCAGCATAGCGGCCACTGCGGCTCATGAGAAAGAGGATTCCATCATTTTTCTAAGCAAGACGGATTTGGAGCAACTGGAGGCTAAGGAGGTTGCGGCAGCAGCTGCTGCAGCTAGTGAAGCGTCCAGCCAGGTCGCACCCAATCGCATTACGGACCGCATGAAGGTCTTTCAGTCTACCAAAAAGAAGTGGTTCCGCAAGCAGCACCAGCAAGATCAGCAGCAGCTGGATAAATCTCAGACAGAACTCCAACTGGATGTGCAGGCGAAGCGCATGAGCATGGAACGCTATACGGACGTGTCCAAGCTGCTGCAGGAGCGCTTTGGCAATGAGGAAGCAGCTGCTGCTCCAGCAGACACCCAATCGCTACACAGCGAAACGGAGACCACAACATTGAGCCACAGCATGGACCGCAATTCGATGCCCAAATCTTTAGACACACTGCTGCAAAAGTCAATGTCCCTGCAGGATATTGAGCTGCTAAATGGACAGCGTGCACAACAGCGACCAGATCTGCTCTCAGCACACACGGATGCTATCAGCGAGGCGGGCAATGAGATGGAGGATGTGGAGAACCAGACGCCTCCGCCGCAATCCTTTATCACCGAGAAGCTGTACAATGAGTTCCATGTGAAGACGCGTCAGTATAGCAAATCCTCAAGCAGTTTGCATCAGTCGCGGCACTTTTCGCTGCCTCAAAAGATGCAGCTCCATGAAACGGAGCCGGAGAAGCGCAGCCAGACGCAGTTCCGTGCCCAGCAACAGCTTCAGCTGGGTAAGGAGCCCATCACAGGACGACGTGCAGCAGGCGGTGTTTCTTTGTTGGGCGGCTTGGTTGCGCTTTCGCCTGCAGCGCTCATCTCACCCACATCGCTGGTGGAGGACGATTTGCCGTACTCCAGTGTGCGTGACTCCCTGGTCATGTCCAGCTTGGATAGCTCGGATCAGCAGAGGGAGCCAGTGGCCATTATGCCCGCCGCCTTGGACTACGCCAAGGAGAATATCTATGCCGAGATTTGCGCTTCGCACACCTGCGACAGCTTCTCGGGCGCTACGCAGATTACCCAGCTGCCAACACAACACGGCGATGAAGAGGACGATGCAGATGAAACTTTGGATGACGATGGGGACTACGCCTCGCTCAAATATCAGCCGAATGGACCGCAATCTGTTAGCCGGGTGGAGATTAACGGCCCCCATGCTAACAGCGCGATTAGCTATCACACGGTCTACCTTGGCGAGGAGCCGCTCGGGGAGCAGCATGTGACCACCGTGAAACTGGCTGGAGAGGATAACATATACAATACGCTCAAATGATGATTCTTGTGATTTCGGCGGCGACGCTTAGCCGGCGCCCAGGGGCTATTCTGAATGTGAAAGGACAATGCGAATTCTAGAATATATATACTGAAGCATACATATATATACATTTACACATATATGTGTATACATACGTACATCTATTTTATTTAAATTAACTCGTAAAGCGAACAAAACTGAGAAACAATATTTATATGTATCTACAATATTTTTCAAGCAAAGTATCTGTAGACAGGCAACATGAGAAAGACCCATATAGAAAATAGGTGTAAAAATAAGGTGAATTAAGTACCCAAAGGGGAAACAAAAGTATTTCCAGTAAAACAATATGGTATTGCTTTAAAGAATACCCACAACAAATATTCAAATAATGTAAAGAATTTAAACATGTTTTGTTTACTTTATAAACAAAACTTGAAGAAATGTGAAAAACAAATTTAATCTAAGGCGTGTTTCCAATTTCTGTTGATTTTTAAATCTAACTCGAAAAATAATTTATTTCTATTAATAACTTAAAAAGCATTTGAAAGCAATTTAATATTTGTAACTAAACAAAGTAAAATTAACTGAAAATTTATTTAAAATTGTGTACTTCTCTTAAGTTTGTAGTTAAATGTAAAAGCTTCAGAAATTGTAAACTTGTTTTCAAATTTCTTTTTGAAATTTTTTCAGCTGCAAATAATGCAAAAAAGAAATTTTAAAAACAGTTGAAGAATATACAATTACTACAAATATTTTTTGTTTATATTTTTAAAATCATTTTTGAACTTTAAAAATTGCGTTTCTGAATAATTTTTCATTTGTTTCAAGCTAAATATTTATTTGTTTAATTTTTTGTTGGTACTTAATTCCTTTCTTTGTTTCTTATGGGTTTTATCTATCATATATATGTATCATTTAGTAGACTGAAGCTGTAAGCGAGAAACTTGTCATTGAATTGAAGCAGTTCGTTCTCTGTTGTTACAGCTACAGCCTACAGCCAAGCCCCGCCCGCCCCGCTCCGCAGACTAACCCTAACAAAAACAAAAACAAACAAAAAATGAGATCAAGAAATGACAACTCAAATTGTAATATTATATTATATAAAGAATGGAAGACAAGCAATTTGTATATAGGCTTAGTGAAAAACACTCGAAACACACGCATAAAACGTCAAATGAAACTGAATATTGAAAACTTGCAATATTATACAATTGTATACATAACTAACAAATATCATATACTATATATATACATATACAACTAATTTAATGTATAATCTATATACCTAGATGTTAGCTATACGATGTGTAGAAATCTTAGCGCAAACCTAAGGTATTATTAGCTTGTAGGCAATCAACAAGTCAAATCAAATCATAAGCGATATACATACATATACATGTACATAGATATATATATATATGTATAAATATTTATATATATGTATATATCTGTAGGGTATATAGTCTATGCTTATGTAATATATAGCTTGCAATTTTAGGACTAACCACAATTTTGGTCCACTTTTAAACGATCTCTCGTATTTGTCGCTCTGTTTAATATACATACACATAGATATATCTTCAATTTTTTTTGGCACTAGCGGTACGGCATGATCTAAATTTTCTCTATATAACAGTTGTAATAATTTATCCGTTTATCCGCTTTTTTGGTCCTGCTCTCAGTTAGCGAATGGACCCATGTGAATAACTAGTTGAGCAGTCACAAATGAAATATGTTCTAGTCCTCAGTTATATATATGCCTTCGATCTATATATATATATACGTATATATTTCGATCTGTAAGACATGCCCCACTGTACGCACGTTTCGGCTAGGCTGAAAGAAATGCAAATTATTTTTCGATTCTCGTTTACTTTAAACTAAATATTTAGCAAAGAATTTATTTTTATTTCGATTTCGATTAGTTGTCGATTATTTTCTACATGGATCTACTGTTTAAGATTATGTCCACTTAATACAAGCATAACTTATGATTTACAAAAGCAAAAATTATGTTTTTCTTTTATATAATTTTTATATTTTCAGTTTTTGTTTTTTGATTCGTTTCTATTTTGCATGGACAACTGCAGTCACAATCAACTGTAAGTAGGCTTTACATTTAGAATATATAGACTATATATAAGATATACATATATTAACGAAAATGGAAAACCCTGTAAAAACTAAAGCAATACTCACAAAAAAGCTATGATACTAGTTGTAAAGCCGATTCAGCTAAATGCAATTTGGATGCGTTTACAAAACTGAGAGAAAGCTCTATAATTATACAGTTATATATATAGCGTATACATATAGGAATAATATGATATACATGTGTATGTGTGTGAGTATGAGTGTGTGAGTGTACTTTGAGTACTTTAAACTTTGCGTAGCGTTTTTTCTTGGTAGATGCTAAGTCAGGCTTCACTGTAGCGCAAGGGTGATACAATGTACGTGTGAGTGCGTGTGTGTGTTAGTGAGTGAGTAGAGAGTTGATAGAAAATATAAGATTTGTATCTATATAAGCAACTACCCGCCATCATATATATGTATATAGAGTATATATATATATATATAAATTGGTGTGATAAATCAATGTCTAACAGATTATTTAACGTAGTTAAGCAAACGCAGTTTTGAATTTGCTTTTAGAGCACAATATACATACATATATATATAGATATATATTATACAGAAAGTCGTCTAATAACAAAAAGAACAAGAAGAAGGGGGAGAGAAGAAACAAACTTTGCTTTAATGTGAAACATACAATACATATTAAACGTCATCTGAAAAGATTAGAAAATTTAAGAATTTTTCGAAAGCTAAGCAAAGCAATTTTCAGGGATTTTTAAATGGAAAGGCACAAAAGAACAAATTTGTAAGGATAGTTTTTCTGGTCAAAACGAAAGAACTAGCGCCCTAAATGCCGCCCGTAGGCCTTTTGAAGCAGTTAAGATAATAACGAACCGAGTTGCGATCAAGTTTCGAGATCTATGCAGAAGCAATACTACAATTTTTCTATATAAAACAGAACTATAAATAGATATATGTATATATATATATATATATAAATACATATATTTATATAAACAAACACACATTCACGATTTAGTACTCATGTTTTATTCGGTGTCTATGTTAATCCCTAGAAATGACAATTAATCAATTTAGAATTCAAATATTAGTAGTTCTTTAAATGTCAACAAAACCCAACAAAATGAAAACAAAACTAAATATTATACTATATTAAAATAGTTCAAGATATATATGTATATATATCTGTATGAATTCTGAGCACTTCTTGAATGCTGTTCCCAAAGTTTAGGTATTATTCATAATGTGTAAACATATGAAAGATCATGCTGATAAAGGATAATGATGATGTATTAAGAGGCCAAGTCCTGTGACAAGGCAAGACTGAATTGATACGAAAAAAAGAAGAAAAGAAATGAAAAGAAATTTGTTTGGTAATGGGTACACACAAAATATATAACTGATACTGATATTATTGTTGTAGTAGATCCTTTGATAAGTATAACACAAATATACATACATATACATATATATGTGTGCAGATCAAATCGAATGTCCCCTTTTTAGCAGCTTGACTGAGCCCCGTTTCAACGCCTCCAACCAACTCTTAGCATACAACAAAAAAATTTCTATTCTACGTTATACCTATATACATATATATGTATACATATACATATATATATAGATAAAGAAAATATGAAAAAAAACCAACCTTTGGCAAACACAAACAATTTCAATATATACAAAATGAAATGCATGAATATAGTAATAAAAATTGGAATACTTGCGTTTATTTGGTGGGACTTCTCCTTTGAATATTTAGGGTGACCATAAAGTGCCAAATATTCATTGAAGTTGGCTGCGCTCAGCATTTGGCACACACGCGAAGGGACCTGCGCAAAAAGGAGCAAACGCAAAAGCGAGCTGCGCGCCAACTTTTAAACAGTAGAAGGACTTGCAGAACAGCAATTTAGTCAAGTGAATTAAATTGTTTTTGACTAAAAAGCTGATTTAATCTTGAATTGACAAGCTTAATAATTTAATAATAAGCAACATAAACAAAGAATATGGTTTGTTCGGAAGTTGGTTTCTGGCTCGGCCTTTATCAATCAATTCTCGAAAGGGTATGCTAATTGGTCTTGCAGTAGCTCAGCTATCAAGGACGCTCATTTGCTGTAAACTGATATCACGTGACCTAAACATGGCAATTTGATGGATGCGGAATTCCCTGAATCAGCAGAAAAAAGCTTATGTAAATTCTTGAATATGCTCTCGAGTATGTCGAGTCGAAAGTTTTGTACACATATCGATGCAGCTGGTCCTGCAAGAATATAGCAAAGTTCTTTCCTATCGGTAGTTTATTTATTTATTTAACTTACTGTCTTGTAGTGTTTCCATTTCATTCCAGCTTGAATTGCTTCTTTTGATAAAATTTACTTGGCTTATAGTCAAATACAGGCGCAACTACAACTTTTGTACTATCTAAATTTTAAGACAAATATTTAAATTACCCTAAATAATTAAATAAGAAAAAGTAATGAATGTATATAAAAAGCCGTTTCAATTTTATCGCAAATATGTTGGTAAAAATTAATCCGGCAGAAGTATCAGGCGAACAGCAAGTAGCTGATATAAGCAAAATAAAAATTTCGTTGCATACCTGCAAGGGGCAGCCGTTCAAGCGCCTAAGTTTCAAATTTGGCCAAAATTCGGCTGAAGTAACAGGCGAACAACAGTGAGCAGTCGAGTAATTCATGTTAGCTAATAGAATAATGTTAAATAAAATATTTATGTTAACTAACATGATTATGTTAGATAACTAACAGAATTGAATGTTCATTAACAGCCATCGGCTAAGTAGCAACCAGCTGCACAGGCGACTGTTAAGCAGGAAGTTGCAACTGTTAAGCTGCTGCTATATATTTTAAATGAAAAATTGTTGGTTAGGTATTTGGTTTTTATTCTGCACATACATATACTGACATACATACTAATTCATATATTGTTTTCATTATAGTTCTCTATTAGTTGCATCTGTTTTTCGTTTTACATGTTTTTTATTATTTGCCCGTTTTCGTAGCTTCTGCTTTTGCTTTGATTTCCGATTTTTTGGATACATTTGATGATTCTTTATCTTGATTTTTTGAGGAATTATTGTTTGTTGTTTTTTTTTTTAAAGAAGTGCCGTAAGAAGTAAGATAAGAATCGATAATAAAATCGGGTAAACGAAAATAATATATTAAATCATTTCTTAAAGTTTTAGTTATTGCATTGCGATCAAACAGATTTGAAACATTCTTCTGCTTATAGACGATTATATTGCTTAAGAGCTCTCTTTCAACATAATCCTATGACAGATGCGTTTTTCTGCTTTATTTTTAGTTAGATCTGGGCCATTTATTATATATGGTATTAGAGTTTTATCCGCTTTGCTGCACTCAACTACATCGACATTCAATTTCGGGTTACATACATATCTAATTAGTTACATAGCATATGTTTTATATATATATATATATATAATGTTTGCTTTCATACTGCCCATGCACGAAGAATCCTTACTGAACCTTAGCTATATGTATATAGTATTATGTTAGTTGATCAACTGGACGACGGCTTTCCTTTTGCTCTCTTTCGTTTAGTTTAGTTATTGTTTATAAATATTGTTTCTATTATTTGTTGTATATTTTTCGTAACGATATGTTTGGTATACAAACTTTATAATACCCTGGACTGACTAGTTAAGGTTTTTAGCTTTTAGACAGCGCGCGAATTATCAATTGGCAAATTTTCCATTTGCTGAGCAGTTGCCATAGAGAAGTGGAGAAATACATACATATATATATATATATATTGAAAGTTTCCAAAATATATAGATATATATATATTTTTTTTTATCGGAAAATAGACACTGAAAGCTTGCTATAAGGTTCGCAGTCATGCTCTGAATCAATAGCTCAAACTTGAAATACAGAAAGTTTTAAATTAAATTCGGACTGGTTTAAAATTATTTTTATAGATCGTTAATTGAATTGAGACATATATATATATAGTCTGGCTGATCCGAGCATGACTGTTGGGCGTTTTCGCTTTTTGTTCTGGCACATTCAAAATAGAGCTACACACACACACACATGCACACACGCACACACTCGCAGGCATACCGAATGACATATATATATATATATAGTTTGTTATTTGTGGCTGCATGAAATCCTAACTAAAATCGTAACTAACTTTCTCACTGGCCCAGCTTTGCGGGACTGAGCACCAGCTCCGGCTCCAATTTGCTGGGCAGCAGCAGCAGCTGATTGCCACGCCCCAGCGTTAGATTGGCGGATGACGGCTGTGATTTGTGAGCCCCAGTCGTGGCTGTTATAGAGTGGGCCGTCGCTGGCCTGTGTATGCTCAGACTTGTTGGGGCCAGGCTCGATTGAGACTCCAGCACCTGGCCGGGTATGCTGGCACTTGCTGTTGCTGGTGCTGTCGCAACTGTTGCTGTTGGCGGCGCTGGCAGCGGCAGCAGACTGATCGTCGTCGTCGTTGGCGTCGTTGTGCTGCGACTGGCAGGCAGCGCATATGAGGCGCTACTGGAGCCACTCAGCGCCATGCCCAGGGGTCCACGCACTGTGGCTGTCGCTGAATAGGTGTGCGGCAGCGCTGGGGGCAGATCGTAGCTAGTGGGCTGCGACTGGGAGCTGGTGAGGCGTGTGTTGTAGCTGTTGCTGTAGCTGCTGCTGCCGTACGTGCTGCTGCTGCTGCTGCTGGTGGTGGTGGGCGTGGGCGTGGGCGTGGGCATTGTCTTGGGCGTGGCGCCCGTTGAGATGCCCGGACGAGGCGTGCTAAATGCTGCCGTTGAGCTTTTGAGCCGTGGTATGGCGCCGCTGCTGCAGCTGCTGGGCAGTGCCAGGGGCGTGGCTACGACTGTGGGCGTGGCTGTGTCCATAAGCGAGGTCTCCTCCACAATGACAACGCCGTCGAGCGAGTCTCGGACAGTGGACGAGGAGGACAATGACTGTGATTGCTCCAGTTGTGGTTGTTGCTGCTGCTGCTGCTGCGGCTGCTGTTGCAGCTGCAACTGTTGCTGCGAGTGCTGTCGCTGCTGCTGCAGTGCGACGCGTTGACGCAACAATTTGCTATTGGGTCGCTCATCTACGGTGCTCAGGGTTGTTCCTGTTGTTGCTTTGGTGGTACTACTCGTAACGGCAGTTATTGTTGTTGTTGCTGTTGTACGCCTCATAGGCTGCTGCTGCTCCACTCGAACATGCTCCTCCTGCTCCTCATCGCTCATCTCGCACAAATTCAGCGCCGTTTGCAACTTTTTCATCTCCAGCGGCACATCAGCTGTAAAATTAAAATATTTTTATTTTTAATATACGTAAAAGGAAATATATTGTTTCACACTAACCTCCCATGTGATCCATGCTCTCCGGCTCGTTGATAATGGGCACCACGCGATTTATCGCCGTCTTCTGTTCATTCTGCATAAAGAGCGATGTGGTTGCGATTTGACGCAGGGCCTCCATTCCCTCATTGAGCATCTTGCTCTGGCTGCGCTTGTGCGCAATTGGATACTTTGGCTGTAAAAGAGAGAGACGGAGAGAGAGAAAGACGTTTAGCATCACTGTTAAAAAAAACAAGGTTACGCAAAGACAAGTTCCGTTACTTTTAATGTTAATTAACAGACCTCTTGTGACGTCGCAAGTTCAGTTTGTGCTCTGTTAAACTATATGCAGTTTGGCGCGCACTTGATAAGATCTCTCGCAAGTGCTCGTAAATATTGAAAATTAAGTATATTGTGTCTTAATCTAATAGTAAGTGTGGTGCGAATGGTCAATCCATTATTTAAACTTCATTTAAGCTCACAACTAAATAAATAATTGTTCGAACTCTGTGGCATGTCGGCAGCAGCGATCATATGCCCAAAATGGATATTGTATGTGAATGAATGCTTTATAAACAAAGTTCAATGCGATCTCGGTACGCGTAATCTTAATTCAAGCTAATATATCCCAACACTTAATTTCACTATAATTTCCCTAAGAGTCACATCAAAAAACCTGGGGCCTAACCCTGCTGCAGTGCCAAAAGCAGTCTCGAAAATTACTAAAAACATATGAATCAGCTTAAAAACCGAAGTCAGAGTATAATTGTTGGAATATTGCTAAAAATCTATAAGTTTCAGCCTCAGGAAGTTCAAGAAATCTTAGCAAATATAGTTTAACAGAGCACAAACTGAACTTGCGACGTCACAAGAGGTCTGTTAGTTAACATTAGAAATAACGGAACTTGTCTTTGCACATAGGCTCCAGTCTGCAGGCATTGTATATCTCGGAATCATCCGGATCGGGTGACTATATCCTATAGCTCTCATTGGAAAGATAGGTTTTAAGAAATGTTTTTGTAGCAAAAAGTTTGTCGCTATAAGTCTTAGACTTGAAATTTGGAATATATACTCATGAATCGAACTATATACTTTTGACCTCCCCTTCTGATTGCTCTGATATCCACGCCTACTTGGGGCGTTGTAAATCGAGAAAGTCTATATAGTGCTTAACATAAACCCTCCAATATTTTGGATGCTGTTAGAGCTAGAGGCTTGAAACCTCAAAAATATATTCTTATCAACCATCCCTAGAAAAAAAAACATAGCATATATATCTACGCCTATTAGGGGCATGCCAAACCGGAGAAAACTATGTCTTCCAAAGTTGTAAAGGTACTGCTTCAAAATTGTATATCCAAAAATTATATATATCCACGTGGCAAATCAGAGAACACAATATTTATTTCTTTTACAATTGCAAGGGTATTACCAAACTTCGGCACGGTCGAAGTTAGCCCATCCCTCTCGTTTTTTTTTAAATCTGTTAACCGTTCCAAATTTCTCAACTCTGCACTGTTAATAACATTCGCATCCACAGTTACCATGATTTATGTGCTAAGCTGAGTTTTTCTTTAACTTTTGTTTCAATCGCAACTAGGACGCATCACATTTTTGTTCCCATAGATTCGCGAATTTCTTTGATTTTGCCTTTAAACTAGTTTTTCTGTTGCAACTCACCTGTATTGAGGGTCCACGAGCTATGGAGACGCGTTTGCTCTCGTTGCGGAGCAGGGAGGTCGTGTGGTCCGCATCGATCTTGTTACCATTTTTCTTTCGCGCCTTTTTGCTGGATGAGATGCAGTGGGATGGGCAAATGCAGAAGAGGATGCGTAAAATGCAACAGATCAGACCCAAACCTGAATAAGGAAAAACTCAAGTGAGATGGATTGATATTTAAGGAATGGATGAGATAGTTATATTGCCTATGAGAGAGGGCCCTATAAGTCTTAGCTCCACTGTTTTAAAACCCTTCTCGCCGGTGCCGACAAACGCAATGACCAGGCCCAAAGCAACGGTGCCCAGGCCCACATAGAGAAAAGCATTCGCAAAGGTGCTGGGCCCACGAAGTACGCCCAGAAAGTCCTCATCGTCCGAGGAACCGCCCAAAGAGGCATCTTGGATCTGCCAAACAAAACAAATATATATTATTAGTGGTCCATATCAAGATACTCGAGTGCTGTCCCGATGCAAAAATAATTGAGATCTCATAGATGACAATAGATAGAATGTTAGTATTACAAATGATAAATATCTATAATTTCTAAGACTTCTATTTATATGGGCATTTCCAGCTAGTTATCGTAAAAATATAGTTAAAGTAGATATAGCTTAGATTATATAAAAACGATTTTAATAGATTTCTATAGATGCAAACTAATACCAATATTAATATTTTTTGTTTATATATAAAGAAACGTTTCTTTTTTGTCATTTGGAATTGCCCATATATCAATATTTAATTGAGTATTTCTTAGTTATCTCAGTTATAGTTGCACTTGTGTTAGGGATAGCACTCGGGCAATCTATTTGAAATGTAAGAAAGGGCATGAAAATCGCAGTTAAAATGTGAATTTTGTTTTTTTGTCATTTTGGGTCAGGAAAAAAAATGGTAAATGGTTTTTATAAACTATAAATCCTGGCGCCACCTAGCGTCCAAATGCGCTGAACATTTGCGAGAAAGAGAACAAGAGAGAGCGAAATGTGATCGAGAAAAAGAAAATACATAAAAAATGCACTTGGAAAGGGAAAAGGCGGTGTGTGAGAGTTAAAGAGAGAGAGAAAGGGAATTGCAAAATTGCTGATAAGTGATTCGTTGATTCGGTGATTGCTGAATATATATAATTATATATATATATAATATATAGGTAGTTGTAGATGGATATGTACACGGCGCTATGTGAGTGGGCTCTACGTGATGAACTTACTCGATTGCGCTTCACCCAGCGTCGATGGCAGGTGGCCTGCTGCTGTTGTTGCTCCTGGACGCTGCAGCGACGGCCACGCTCCAGCCAGGCGGCCCGTCCCTGAGCGCACTGTGCATATCGATATATCGATATATATTGATATACATATGTATATATATCGATCGTGTGGTGATCGGATGATCGATTTTTGGGTATATGTGGACAACGAGAGCATACGAAACATCAAGAGGCGAGTTTATCGTTTATCGATTACAGCGATGACGACGTATACGACGCAGACACACACATACACACAGCCACCCGCATACAAACAGACGCACACACACACACATTGGTGGTGGTGGTGGTGTTGTTGTTGTTGTTGGCGGTGGCAGTGGTTGGTTGGTTGGTTGTTTGGTTGGTTGTTTTGGTGGTGTTGGTGGTGGGCAAATGCATAGAAAATATATACAGTTACTGTGGTTAGTTCAACTGTGAGAGAGCGGTGGTTCATATTTTCATATTTATCTTTTCAAATTTCTTTCAATTTACTAATATATATAAATATTTGTTCAAAAGCATACAGGAAAAGTAAATCAAAATAAATCAAAAATAGTACAAACTCATCTCACAAGTTCAACGACTAATGCAAAAGCAATCAAATAAATAAGTTTAATTTTTTTTTAGAATTTTGCAATTTTGATCTAAAATTTCAATTCAATTTCTCAAATCAATTCAATTCAAATTCAAATTCATAAAAAAGTTTTTGCGGTTTTGGGTTATGAATTCACCATCAATTACAACAACGATATATTATAACAGTAATATTAATAATAATGATAATAACAATAAAAATACTGAGCAGCCAATTATAAAGAGTTTCGTTTCTCTTTTCTTAAATTTTTCAGAGTATTCTTAGATTTTTTTTTTGTTTTTCTTGAAAAGGCATTAACACACATCGATAAGGTTCAAACAGTAAACAGTTAGGAAACAGAATATGGAAAAACACAGTAAGTTTTATTTAAGGAAAGTTTGGTTAGGCAGAAAGAGTGAAAGTTGTCAACGAAAAAATTAGAATAAATAAAAAATTAATAAGTATTTGGGAAAAACGCAACTTGAACTGCATTCCAAGTATTATTAAAGTAATCACAATTCCATATGCTTAAGTATTTTATATAGATATATATATGCTCATGCCGCAGCTGAAATATTATAAAATTGAAAAGCCCACAGCAAGACATATATTAAATATTATATTCATTCATGAAATCAGTCATGCAAAAGAAATTTGAAATAATAGCGAAAACCTATTCGTCGGCATTTTATGATAAAGCGAGTCAGAGGAAAGCTAGGCATTATTTCATTATATATTTTGTCTTTTTAAATATGGCTTGTGTTTCAATTTGAATTGACTTTTAACCACTGTAGACAGAACACGTAATAAACGTGATATATGATATATGATTTATTTGTTTGCTTTTTAAAGTAAACTCACTGCTAAAATCAGACAAACAGAAGTCAATGCTATTTTAACCTGCACACACAGCGACACACCCACACACACATACACACTCACATACCTACTAATGAGTCGCGACTCGCGGGCGCTACAAAAACTTCAGAGCTATATAGACTATGCCGATATAAACAAGGCGCTGTCTCTAAGCCAGCTACAAAATATGCTGCGTGTTAGTAATAAGGCAAATAAAATGACACACTCACACACACACACACACATACATATCTAGAGCGAGTGTCCTATATACAGAAGAGATATATAGGTGTTGCGCGCATAGATGTATATAGCATATATAGCATTCGGTGTATGCGAAAGCCTCAGGTTGCACGCTCAACTTTTGGTTGAGTTTTTAAGGTTTGTTGATACCCTGTAATTATTTGAAATTTAATATAGACATAGGGTATCATAATTGTAAATGTCTAAAGAAGAGCTACAAATTATAGCCAATTAAGCTAGAGTGATTCGCTGCAGAAGTTTACGTTATTTCGATAGGTTTTTTTTTAGAAAATCGATAAGTATCGTTTTCTTACTTAAGATTTTCTGTGTTCATTGAAAATAGGAATACCTAGAATAGCAAAAACAGGATTTTGATTTTTTTAATAACTTTTTGGTAAAATATCGATTTTCTGCTGAAGGATTTCTGCTTGTGTTAAAGGTACAAATTACAATAACAGCACAAATTTTTCAATATAGTAAGAAAAATAAGTAAAAATCAACAGTTATCGATTTCATAGAACTCTTTTTCGTAGAAATCTTCAACGAAATCGATAAATAGCAATTTTGGGCTTGTTTTGTTCATAGTTATTTATATCATACATTGATTTATAATATTTCTGTATTTTTACAAACCCCATTTGTGGAGATGTACTCAACATAAATTTTGGTACATTCAATTCATTAACCCTAAACTTTTCATAAGGATCGCACATATAATGCAGACTGTAATCTGATACTGAATATTCTATATTTGCCCACTGTAAACAGGAAATCCATGCTCACATTACAGAGTATCACCGAGTCAGGCACTGCTGCTCAGTTTTCAGGTTTCGTTTGCTTTTCGTGTGCAAAATCGCAGCCACATGGACACTATCGATCGGCACTGTGTGGAACTGTGTGTAAAGCGCCGACTGAGTGCTATATACATATAGACATATATATGTACATGCATATATGTATATATAAAAACTGTAACTGTAACTGCCCTTGACTCGATGTTATTCTTGTTGTAGTCGTAGGTGTAATCAACAATTTGCGACGCTGATTGACGAATGACGGCAAGCACCCCAAGCCCAAACTCTTATAACTGGCTGACACGCATTCACGCAGTCGAAAACAAAATATTGTTGCTGAATACGTGTACAGGTATATATTTAGGCATGCGAAAATTGTAGTCAATTTTGCAGCTAACTAAACATAATTATTATTATTGTTTGTTGATCCACGTGTCGCCAAAAGAATGCTGTTGCAGTCAAATTTTTGAACATTTTTATACAAATTAAATAATATTTTGCAAACACTTTGCAGCTGGCACGCTACTTGTTCATTAAACTTTAACCTTTGGCATCTAATCGTTGCGAATATATAAAGCATATATTACAGGTATATATATATAGTCTATATATACTCTGTATATATAGAGAGCCCTAACTAATAGCAGTTAACGCATGCGAGTCTTCTCCCATTTCCTTTAATAGCACGCAACGCAGCCACAACAACAACAGCCACAATAAGTAGAAAACCGCTAAAATTGGTTAGCTTTGGCTAGATTTTGTTACTAGCTTTTGTTGTTGTTGTTGTTGTTGTGGGGTGACAAAACGCTAATGAGCCGAGCACACGAAAGCCATTGCCAACGCCAATCTGATGTCTACAAAGTAGCAGCTGCCCCAAAAAGTGCGCTACAAAATTTTATGTTATGTTTTTAGCGCTTTTATGGCTTATCGAAGTACGTCCTGAAATACGGTCACACTGGCTAACAACAAAAAAGTACGTTAGCTTAAAAAGTTTCAAAACTGCTACAAAACAAAAATGTTTTAAATAAAAGTGAAGTTTTTCTTTTTTGAATAAAATTCTAAAGCAATTGAACAAATGAACTTTATTAGGAGAGCGATGATCTCTCACTTAACAGTTAAATGTAAAACATCAGGGTAAGCGTACAGGCTTTGTTCTTTTCTTTCTTATGATTCTCAACGGATTATAGGAAAAGTAGAATGGCGATAACTTCCTAGCAGTGGAGTGCGAAGTCTGCTGGTGATAGTAACGGAAAGTTTTTGTAATATTTATGGTTAAAATCTGCTCACTTTTTATACCCTGAACCCATTGAAAATGGGAATTCAGGGTATAATGGTTTTGTGACAATGTATGTAACAGGCAGAAGGAGGCGTGGCAGACCCCATAAAGTATATATATTCTTGATCAGGACGACGAGCTGAGTCGATCTAGCCATGTCCGTCTGTCCGTCTGTCCGTCCGTCCGTCTGTCCGTCTGTCCGTCTGTCCGTCTGTCCGTCTGTCCGTCCGTATGAACGCAGTGATCTCGTAAACCACAAAAGCTAGAGACTTGAGATTTTAGATATATATTCTTGTATACCATACGCAGTACAAGTTTATTTTTTTTTTTCGATAACTCATCCCATTTCCTTATTATCGATAACAATCGATATTTTGACTTTGTTTTTAAGCTATAACTTATAGACCATGATAGCTAGAGATACCAAATTGACTACGTAAGTTGCTGTGATGTAAATATAGATAATAATTTTTTTAAATTTTGGATACCTCCCCCCATTAGCCCCATAAGTGGAAAAAACGTATTTCAAATACTAGAGAGTTGGGATTTTGTATATATACACCTCTAGATGTCAATATTATGTCCTGAAAATTTCATTAAGAAAGTAGGTCTAGAACCGAAGTTATCTAACAATGAATTTCTCATAATGCTGCCCAGAATGCAGCTCAAGCGCAGCCGCTAAATTATGTACGCAGTAAGCGGCGCGCTTGCTTGTGTATGTATATGTGTGCGTGTGTGTGTGCGCGCAGTGGGTAATTTGTACCGGTAAAAGATGTAAGCTAGATTGTTTAAAACACCGTCTCGGACTTGGTTCAGGGGATCTCGTAGTCGGGCAGACCCGACTAGAGCATTCTTACTTGTTTGTTGCCTAAAGCTAGCTAACAAAATAAAATGTAGAAAAAAGTGAAACCTCGCTAAAAACAAATTGTAATTTAAATATTTTAGAGACAGCTAAAAGAGACTTTTATTTATTTCACACAAATTCATTCACTTCAATGTAAAATTTTAAATATGTATATAAATGTAAACATGTTAAAAAGAAATTGGAAATTTCTTTAACTTTTTAATTTATATTTGATTCCCATTTTTATAATTTCTTTATTTCACATACAAACGTTTAGCTACAATAAATTATTTAATAGCCGAAGGTCCTAGCTTGTTAAACTATCATTAAGCTTAATAATAAATAATGGATTTAATTTGTGAAATAAATAAGTATGTAAATAAACTATTTAAGTTCCATTTATACTACTTTTTCTAAGACAACTTTTTTTTACATAATTATATGTAATTAGTTGTTGGCTGTGACAGTTGTTGCCTGTTTTGATTGGCGCCATTGATTTTGTTGCATAACAATAAATTGTTCAGTTGCCACAAATTAACATGTACTTGCAGCCCACTTATTTTTGTTGGGGTTGGGGAGGCAGGCGGGTCTCCAACAACAGGAAATGTCGCACATTAATGACAGCAATTTATTTTGGTTCATTGATTGTTCCGATTGCTCAGATTGGTAAAGGGGCTTTGTTCGCTGCGTACTTGCTGTAAGAACATAGCCAGAATATATTATGAGCTCTGCTCGATTTAAGTTTTATCATTAATCAACAATGTGTGCCTGTCGACATGATAATTTGGCTGAGAATTGTGTATGCAATCGAAACCGGAAGTTCGAACTCCATAATCAGTGTCAAGCACTGGAAATTGTTAGTGCTGTAAAGTGCCAAATTGTAGTTAGGGCAACTCCTAAATGGAATATATATGAATTGAAGGTACAAATATATTTTAGAGATGGAAGAAGAAGAAATAACTGTTGTCGACATAATAAATTAGATATGATACAAATTAACCAGTGTTGTTAAATATCATTTAAAACTTTTCGAAAGTTACAAAGATGGCATATTTCTTTAAATATTTTTTAGATTTATTAGAGTAGAGTAGAGATATTCTATAATTTAATGAAAAATTGCTTATAAAGTCAAGAATATTTTTGCCAGTATTGCAAAATATCTATTCAAACTTATCGAAATCTTAAGATTTGTCAACGTAATCCTAATATTCCTAACATTCCCTATATACAAAAACCACAATTGGACTAAATGTTACTGTGAAGCAGCGGCGTAGCGTGGGTCTTAGCTGTCCGGGGCAGAAGACAATTTTGCCGCCTCTTATTCTGGCTATTTAAATTTAATGTAAACTATACATTTCGATACTGAAGTGAAAATATATTTTATTATTCAATATTAGCTATGATACACAAGAATACTAAAGCTAAGTAAATTAAAGACCGCTAGCGTCCAGGCCTTCAGCTGAGTAAGCATATAGAATACGAGGATTATAGTGCAATAAGGACCATTGTACATCCTTATAAAAATTAAATTAGATTGTCGCAATCTAGATTTCTTTTCGGCAAGAATAGTCATTATTTTATTTTACATTATATTATTTATTTTAAAATTTTACCGCCTCCTAAAATGTGACTATCGTGGCGTACCCGCCCCTCCAGTCCAAACTACGCTATTTCACAGTCTATTAAGTTAAGAAATAAATAATTCCCAGTGTTGTAAAAGGTTTAAAATATAACTAGGCAATGCTGTTTTGCTATTTTGCTAATGTATTGCAAACTTAACTCTAGTAGAAATCAATTCTAATGCCACTCTGCTTTTTATACTGAGTGCAAATGTCTATTGCAGGCCACAAAAAGTGGCAACTAAATGGATATATTTAGATATATGGATAGATTGGAAAGCCCTCGTTGAGCCCATAATTCAGCATGCATAACGTAGAGCACGTCCAAGTCTTGGCATGTGTGCAAACTTTATTATGCAGACTCGAGCCGACTCGTCTCGACTCGAGTTCAGTTGAGAGTTGAACTGAATCAAGTGTAAAATGCACTTGAAAAACTCAACAATCAAATGCGCTGCTGGCACAGGTAGCGTACAGGTGGGCTGCGAGCCAAGCTCTCTAGTTGCGCAGGCTAATGAAAAATGCAGCTGCAGCGGGTTGCAGCAGGGTAGAGGAAGCAGCCGCAGCTGGCACTGACACACGGAAAAGCGCATAAAGATGGAAAAACGTAAAACTCACGAGTGCCGCTTAGACAATGCAGCTGAGTGGAAATAGTTGTGGGGGGGGGGGGATGAAGGGGCAAAGAGAAGATGCTGCTGCCATTCAGGGACACACACACACACATACACTGAAAGACATTACGGGCAATTTCACTAAATGACACTGAATGCCACGCCCCCCGCCCAGCCCTTTTGCTTCTTTTGTTTAGCTGTCGCAGCCCTGAGGCCCGAATGCCTTCAAGGTGTTCGCAGCTCATGCGGCGAATAGGTTTTGTCTCTTTACAACCAGCTCAGAAGAGGGCCAGGACCAAAAGGACGAGATCCTGCAGTAAATTTGCAACACAAATCAGCATTAAAATGGGTCCAGGTTCAGTTGTAGGTCTAAGGGAGCAGTTCATTATGGCCAATAATCATGCTTTGGGCCACTTCAAAGGACACAACCGCAAGGTGACTCACTCGAGAGTCCTTCAAAGGCTGCAGCAGCACAAGCACAAGCATGATTCGGGCAGCAGTCGCAAAAAAAAGAAATTTTATATATAAAGACAAATTATTTAAAGACAAGACTTTAGCAGAAATTGTTTTCTTATCTCAACTAAAGACTTGACTTATAATAACATATATCGCTGCTGATATTACACAAGTAATACAATTACCCACGATTTCCGTTGCTTTATAAACTCATAAATATTTTTTCATATCCTTATAAACACACTTCGTATGAAATTCAATTTAGAGCGCGTTAAACGCATAAAGCCCTTAAAAACGCATGCAACACATGAGGCACACATACATGCACTCACACAAACACACACTATAATCAAAACGGAAACTGCAGAGAAAAACTGCTGTAACCAGCGGAAAAGCCAAAGAGAGAGAGTGAGAGTGAGCAAGTCCAACCGAAAACAATTTTAAGGCAAAACCACAAAAGAAAGAAATAGTTCAAGTTCGCTTACGAAAGCAGGAAGCGAAGGCAAAAGCGCAGATTGTATAATGAAATCGGAATCGGAATTGGACCAGTGGCGCATGGTCTCGAGATATGGCTAAAGGGTCTTGCCCCGAAGGGAAGGTAGCAAAGAGGCAAGGCATCTAAACCATGGGCACCGCAAATTAAAGTCGTTTTGTGGCTAAATGCGCCACAGATTGTTATAGAAAGAGTGTGTGTACATATATATATATATATATGTGTGTTTATATGCCTGTGTGTGTGTGTGTGAGTTTTCTGTTTCAGTGCGAACGCACAGCGGAAACAAACGGTTCTTTCAGCTTTTCTTTTGTGGCACTTCCGGCCATGAAATGCAAACGTCGTTTTAACTTTTTTGTTAGACACCCTGTACTTGTGTATATGTATAAGGGGTATTATCACTGAGTACAAAGTTTCTGTCTGAAAAAAATGTTTAAGTAATTTAATTTAGAAACGAGTTTAATTATTATATAAAGCACAAATCATGTGAAATTCAATTTAATTTTAAGGATTATTTTATTTCTTTAATTTAATATATAGGTCCATTAGCACACTATATAAGTAGCTTGAATTTAATATTAAATCTTTCTTTTAAAATCTATTAAATATTCAATAAACTCTGAAAAGTTTGCCTAAGAACTATAGAATTTTCACAAAAAAGAAAGATTGGTTCTAAAATTAGGTATATAAATCCTTTGTCACACCAGAATTCCATATTCTTTTAAAATCTATTTAATTCGCAATACAATTTTCAGAATATATAGAAGTTATATAATTTATATACTTTGGATTGCTTGGCCTGCATAGGGTATCTGCTCGTCGAACCATTTCTTTCATTTCAGCTTTTACCTTCAAATGAAAATGTCAAATGGTGGCCGAGAAGGCGCTGCTAATTGAACGCATGTCGCAGGCTGATTATTGAGAGAGGGAGAGAGAGAGGGAGAGAGCTTAACAAATGGACCAAATGGACATAAGTCAAGACCTAAAAAAAACACTGCGGCCATCGATCAGGAAACTCTGCTCGACTTTGGCTGCGCTCAATTTCACATTAAACTGAAAGCGACTTTCATAAATCACATTACAAAGCGAGAGAGAGAGAGGGAGAGGGGGAGAGAGGGAACGAGAAGCGCTGAAAAATATGCTACATAATTTGTTCGCAATAAAATTTTTAAGAAACTGCTGCGCCAAGCACTAAAACTCACTCGACAGCTCTCAAGCAGAACAATGCCGCAGGTAGAGGGGCGCGGGGGGAGGAGGAGGGGAAGGTTAAGGGTCTTATTTCAGTTCCATTTGATTGCAATTCTGTACGGTTGTTGCATTTTGGCTGGCTAAGGAAATGGTCTATGGCAGCAGCAAACCTGAAAAACTTTTAGCTTGACATCGCAACAAGTTAAAGTAAAAGTTCATTTGGGGTGTTGTATAATATTATTTTAAAGACATTGCTTTCAATTAATTACTTACTTGAAGTACGCTTAAAATTTGTATATTTGTCGATTTCACTCGAGGCTTACCACAATGTTTAGACACGAATACAAACAGGCGCGAGCGAGAAGAATTACATCGAAAATCTTAAGATTTTGTTACGGTTTGTTTATGTTTACGAGTATTTAAATGGATTTGATGGAAGACTAGAGCTAAGAGGCATAGCTTTGTGAGCTTGAATCGTTTTAATTTTCATAGTTATATCTCTCAAAGTAAGGCCTAACTAATACCCTAGCATATTTCAAGAAAGCGTTGCCAAGGCCAAAAAAATAAAATAGTTTTTTTTTAGTAAAGTGCATTAGTTGAGTTAACTGTAAGTGAGTGTTAGCTGTTTTTTATTGCAGCGGCATATTGGTAGCCCCATCGTTTGCCTTCATATAAATTGTCATGCAATTATTGACAGGCCCACTTGTCAAACCAAGAACAAACAGAAAATGCAAGAAAATTACTAAAAACAAACAATAAATAATGACAATTTTTTATAATTAAGCGCATGCGAGCAACGCACAAATAGAGCAAAAGACAGACAGAGAGAGAGAGAGAGGGGTATATGTATATAGTTAAAGTGTGTGTGTGTGTGAGAGAGAGAGAGAGAGAGAGAGAGAAAGGGAAAAACAATTGTTTGCAGTTGTTTTCATATTAAAAAAGAAACAGCGACAGGCAATGCAAACATGCAAGAGAGACAATATTTGTTTTGGTTTTTAAATTATACGATATTACGATAGTTAATTGGCCTGAACGATAGTTGCAATAGGCCACACACAATCACGCACGCACACACTCACACACATACAAGCAGACTTAAGCTATGCTACTAAACCTAGCGCTAAGTTCTTAGTCACATAGAGCATGGGCCACAGCACAGCGAGAGAGAGAGAGAGAGAGAGAGAGCGAGTGAGAGAGTGAGAGACAGTTAAGAGTTATACAATATTTATATATATATATATATTTGATATTCAGAGCTAGACAGAGAGAGAGAGAGAGAGAAAGAGAGCGTTGCGATAAGACGTTTAGACACCAATATATTTAAATTATGATGAGATTTTTTTTAGACTGTACCTAATTCTCGCTTCGATTTATCTGAAATTTTTGGCAAGCGCGTTGCATACATTAAGTGAGTGAGAGAGAGATACACAGAGAAAAAGCGAATGATAAATTGTAATTTGATGTCGCGTACCTGCGTTGAGGAAAAAATTAAAGAGTAAGGTGTTAGGTATAAAGTGTGTGTGTGTGTGTGTTTGTGTGTGTGTATTGTATTTTCTTTGCTTTTTTGTATTCGATTTTGGTGCGTGCTTCGAATAAGAAGAGCGAAAGAGATAGAGAAAATAGAAGAAACGATAAGCAATTTGTATATTGTGTCTGTGTCTGTGTGTTGTGTGTGTGTAAGTGTGTGAGTGTGTGAGTGTGTGTAAAAGAAAAGCTTAAAGATGAGCGCCACAAAATGAAAGCATTTTCCATTAAAGCGCAATTTGTTTGTGCCACAAAAAATGTCCATCAAATCAACATGATATCCAGAAAAAATTAAAATAAAACTATTACAGGGTATGTGAATGTGGAAATGCACAATTTGCATCATCAGTTAATATGCCTCAGATTAGAATGCAATGGGTTTGCTCCCAAAGGAATGCTCTATAAAACTCTATGGTCCAGAAAGCTCACCAACTTTTTAAATTTAAAAATATTTTCTAAAATGTGATCAAAAAAATGTTTTTGTTTTTTTATTTTAGTTAAATAATTTAATCTAAAATTGTTAAATAAAAAAGAAAAAAAAATGTTATGTAATACTTATAATGAGCTGATTTTCAAGGGTTTTCATTTTTTTTGGTATTTTTTTAGTTTGAATCTTTGTACATATGGTTGGGGGGCCGGCAAAGCTAAACTGAAAGGCTTGCTAAGTCTACTAAGAACACAGTTTCATTTTAACGTATTTATAATATTTGGTTATTATGTTAGTAGGTAATACGCCAGCTCCGACTTACCCAGAGTGCTGGAAAAGAACTTACAGAGCCCAGAACTAAAACCAAGGCAATTGAAAAACAAAATAACAAAAAAAAAAACAATTCCCCAAAAATCTCTTAAGCTAGCGCGTATACGTTGCGGTATTTTTTGATATTTTTGTTGGTATTTTTTGGTTAAGTATTTTTAGTTTTCAGCGCTTGCTTCAACATGTGAATGTTCCACAAAAAATCAATAAAATATTTTTGCATTTCAATTTGGGTTCAAAATATTCCATTTCCACTTTGGCATTCCCTTCTCGAAATGTCAAAATGAAAAGTATTTTGTTTATTTCTTTAGCTTTTTGTAAAACATTCAAATTTTAATTTGCTTGTATTTTCTTTTCATTTTCTTTTCTTTTTTGTATTTTTCCGTTTCGCTGTTTGGTTTTTGTTTTCTATACTTTGGCTTTGTGGAACAAATTTCGCAATTGAATCAAGTTGAGCTCCTAGATCGAAAACGGGAATGAGAGGCAAGTAAGCTTTACAGAATCTTGTTGGGAAAACTTGATACCATTTATCATATTTATATAGATTTAAATGCATATTTGTTTGCTAATGTGTGTGTTATTTGTGTTTCTTTGTATTTTCTAAGTACTTTTAGTATTTTTCTTTTTTTTTCTTTTTGTTGTTGGTGGTTTGTTCTGGTTGTTAGTTAATGTGGCATACTTTCTTTTCGTTTATCATTGGATTTGTTGATTTGAATGTTGTGTTTTGTGTGTGTGTGTTTTTTCGTTTCGTTTCGATATGACTACAAACGAAAATAAAAGCTTTAAGATGAGCATCAAACCGAACAGAAATTATAAATTCAACAGCTTCATCAAATACGCACACAAAATATTATTATTGATATATATGTATGTATATATAATCAAATATTTAACACAATTGCAATTTGGCTCAATCTGCGGCTTTCCGACTTGTTGAGTTGCCAAATTGATTTATGCTAATCACTGCACTAATGTTATGTTAATTAAACCGCGCGGCATTTGCATGCGGCTATAAATGCACTAATTTATGGCTAAATTTACAGCACAGGAGCGGCTCTGAGGTTCTGCGGTTTCCTGTGGGTATAGGCCGCAATAAGTATATATGTATATATAGTTTTAATTAGTGAAGCTGTTATTAGAAAATGGTTTTGTTTATGTTAACTTTTGCTTATTTTGGAACTTCTCATATTTATTTTTGCGAATTCTTCAGTTTGCTTGTAAAAATAAGTGTTGCCATTTCAGCCTTTTTCCGGACAGATTTGAAATGTATACCAATCGTGATCGTGGGTTATCGACTTATGATATATCGAGCTTTGGCGACATGGTGCCTGCTGCCATAATTACGAGGTGCCAGTAAAATACTTAAAACATGTGGACATAGATCCAGTTTATATTGAGTCGAGTATCACAGACAACGTAACTATCGATAATGCGTTGAAATCACTTTAATATACATATATTTACATTCAAATTTTAGATTTTAAACTTAAAATTTCTTGTCCTCTTTTCTGTACTTTTTAAAGAAATGTTTTTCGTTTTCTCTTTTATTCAGCCGTTTGTCTTTTGTGTGTCCCGTAACTGGCAAGACTGGTCATTATAGTCTTCTTTCTTATAGTTAGCAGCTACTGTCAATATTCTTAGGAATTTTCTTAGGTATTGCTTGGCATCAATATCTTATTCTTAATGCCTAATGCAGATGAGTTAATTTTGTGCTAATGACTTAGCAAAGCTAGCAAATAAGCAGCCACAGCTAATATGTTATAGAAATTTCATTGTATCCATTAGTTGATAATATTCAAATATGCAAAGCATAAAGTTGTTCAAGAAATTCTTAACGTAAGACTTTTAGACTCGATTACATTATAGATTATTATATATAAAAAAGTTTATATATTATAAAAGTTAATATTCTTTTGCAGTCTATTCGATTATAGATTATTAGACTCTACACTCTTTAAATATATAAAATAGTTTAACTAAGACCTTTTAGCTTCGAATAAAAAAACCCCCTGTAATGAAATGACTCACATAAAAACTAATTTTTTCGAGACGAAGGCCCTAGCAGCTAATGCTCGTTAAACTATCATAAAGCTTAGTATTAACTACAAGAGTTAATTTGTTAAATATATTATTAAAATAAAATTATTATATGTTTCATGTGCCTATTATTATCAGTTACTTTATATATAAATTTTCTGGATTTTTTAGTTCAAATATTTTGTGTGCGTTTTTTTGTCAGCTTTTATATATATAAATATAACATGTTGATGGCATGAGTTGGCAGTCTCTGGCATATTGTTTCGCACGTGTGACTTAAATTAAGTTGGCAGCTCTTGCAGTACAGTCGCTCTTTGGGCGCTTTACAGGATATGGAAGGATACGGGGTTTCGTGGGTCGTTCAAATCAAAGCAATGAAAATGCCTGTAAATATTCAATGCAATCTTTATGCTTGTTCATTTTCTTGGCTACGTAGGTTACGGCCCTGCTTTGCAGTCTATAAAATATTTAAAATATTTTATTGGCCTTTGGCATAATAATCAAGAAACAAAAACGAAAAAGGTAAAAACAAAAACAACAACACACCAAAACGCAGACCAACAGAATATTTTAAATATTCTATATGCAAATGCGTAAGGGGACAAAACAAAACAAAAATACACTGTTAAAAATGTTGTGTGTAGTTATTACATTTAGATATTGAGAGCGAGAGTGAGACAGATAGAGAGAGAGAGAGAGAGAGAGTGAGGAGAGAGTATTCCAGGCAAAAGCAATGGATTTATTTACAGGCATTTTCATTGTACTTTCAAATTACAACCAACTGCAAGACGGCAACGTAAATGGCACAACGCTGTTGCGTTACGTGAGTGTCCATTGCGTTACACACACATAAAAATATAAATAGTAAGTAACACGTAACGACAATAAGAGAACTCATGTTGCATATGATTTTTTTTTTTTTTTTTTGGGGTGTAGTGATTTTTTTTATGTGATTTGTCACTTACTTCCGGCGGTGGCGGCGGCGGCTCCGGCTGTGGCGCCGGTGGCGTTGTCACGTATGTGTTTTTCTAGTTACGCAATTTTGTACAAGGAGTTACGTAAACGTAATGTAATGATTGATTTACGTATTTCGCAACGACATCGAGACGCAAAAGGTTGGTGTAAGTTTTTATTTTTTGATAGAAACGTAAAAAAACGTAAAACGTAAAATATTTGCGTATTGTTTTTTATTTTTTAATTTCATTTCGTGTCATGTTGAGAATGTAGCGTAACGCACATTACGTATGCGTAGCACGTTACGTAAGTAGCAGCAAGCGAAAGTGACAGCGCGTATAGAACATAGAACAGAATTGTTGATGTACGAGTGTGATGCGAGTGTGTGAGTGAAACCAAAAAAGAAGAGCATTTCGAAAGTCGAGTAAAGCTTGAAATACTTGACTCATAGATCATTCCGATCGATGAGTCAAATTTGTGAACCAAAAAGTATGTGTTGTCTTTTATGTGTGTGTTTTCACTAGAAACTACAAAAGAAAAGTTTGTGTTTGTTTTTTTTTTTGGTGTTTTGTGTGTGTTTTGCAAATTGTTTGATGTGCTTTATATTTTTTGTTATGTAGATAAATTGTATTTGATATTTCATAGCTCGTTTTTTACTAGTTGATTTAGATTTGAGTTGAGTTTATGTGGAAAATAGTTAGAAGCGTTTTGCTTGATATTGTTGTTGGGGGTTTTTAAAGTACTACGGGGCTAGTTAATTATAGGGAGTTTAGGTGCAACGTGTGTGTTTGAAAGAGCGCACTATATATAGTTGTTTGTTTTGCTTGTTTTGTGGAGTGAGTGAGAGTGAAGAGCTACACACGTTGTTGTTTATTTATTTATTTAGAGAGAGGGAGAGACAGAGACAGAGAGAGAGAGAAAGCAAGGTAGAGCGTACTCAGTTTACTTTACAGTTTGTTTAAAGCTGGTGCAAAAGGCGAAAGTAATAGGTGTAGGAGGGGGACAGTTGGTAGTGCAGTACAGGGCAGTACAGTAACTACATTTAAAGCTAGGTGTGAGGGGGTGGGGTGAGGTGACAGACAGAGACAGATATATAGATAGATAGGGTTATAGATTATAGAGCATTTATAGAGTTATCGTTAGTTAATAGAGATAGATAGATAATTGGAGAGAGAGAGAGAGAGAGAGAGAGAGACAGAGTTAAAGCCGTAGAGGGACAGAGAAAGAGAGGTGGTTGGGTGGTGTGTCTTAGAAGTAGAGCAAAAGCGCTAGAGATATATATAAAGATATATATTAATAGTTATATGTAAGTATTTATAGTTAATTGAAAAATAGGTGTGAATTCAAGCTAATTGTACAGCGCATTAAGTAGTTGGCTGGCAGAGCGCTCAAGACTTGAAATATATATATATTTGTAGATATATCTAGAGTTTCGTATGGATTTTATTCACTACTAAACTAGAGACAGAGCAAGAGTTAGGTTATGTACGTTCCAAAGCGGCTGATAGATCTAGTTTTGGGTATATTATTATATATATATGTATTGATGCTTTCAATGCCAAACAAATGTTTTTTTGGGCGCACGCTAAAAATGTTTAAGATTGGAGAAAAACTAGTTGTTAAACCTAGCGTAGAACTTGTGCTTCACCTCTAGGCACACTACAAAAAAACTAAAACAAATGCTCTGTGGGGAGGGGTTTGACAAAATCAAAATGGAGTGTGTCTTATAGAGAGAGAGAGAGAAAAAGACAGATATAGAGAGAGAGACAGTGGGAGAGATACAGTAAAGAGAGAGAGAGAGAGAGAGAGAGACAGCTTGAGAAGATAGTCAGATAATAAAGAGAGCAGATTTTGGGTTTAATTAGTATACGGTTTTAGGTATATCGTTTAATTAGGTTGGGTTTGGGGGTGGGGGCTTTAAAATTTCATTTTAGCTGATGATTTTCATTTGACGGCTTTTTAAATTGAGAGAGAGAGAGAGAGAGAGAGAGAGAGAGTTTTGCGCTCGTTGCTTACTCGTTTAGACAAGGTTTTTTTTTAATTATATATAGAAAGCAAATTGAACTAGTTTTTTTCAAGTACTTTTTGCCTTTCTATTCATTTATAGAGAGGGAGAGAGAGTGTGGTATATTATTATAATTAATTATAGTTTTCTTATATATTTTTTTTGTATTTTTTGGTATTTTATATTATTACCCATGACTCAGGTGGATAACGAGGAAATGGAGCTATTTCTTTAGTTGCTACATTACTAGGCAACTCAAGTCTTCCACCTAATTTTCGTAGCTTTCTTCTTCTCGCCACCCGAGATTTCGATCTTAGCATCAATGCGGCCTGCATCTTGTTTGTTGTTGTTGTTCTTTTTTAGCTTGTTGTACGGTTTTAAACGGTCAAAAAACTGTTACGTTTCGGGGTCGTAACAAAATATATATATATTTATATATATATATATAAATGTGTATATATATATAAATGTGTGTGTGTAGGTAGTAAGAACGTTTGCGTTACGTTGGACTCAACGTCAGTACGAAATCAATGGGATGATACAGGTTACGTTTAGGAGCTTAAAAACGTCAAAACTAAAAGTTTGAGTTCGAGGTCAATCAATATCAATTAATCAATCAAGCAATCGTTTGCGTAACAAATAGTTACGTTAAGGGCTTAGATTAACGCAACGTACGTAAGAAATAAAACGTATAATGAGCGCACGTTCGATTAGGCACAAGGAGGAGGATTATAGAAATATATATATATATATATGTGTATATATAGAAGCAAAGAGTATTAAAGTATATATATTTTTTGTTGTGCTGTTATTGTTGTTGTTGTAGTTGTAGTTGTAGTTGTGTTGAGGAACTGCGTCAGTGTGTTTGGGTTCCTGGCGCAGTTGGATGGCGGGCTGAGGATGAGCTACGTTGATCGCCAGTGGTCGGCTCTGCTTAGCTAGCTCCGTTACGTCGTTTTTGCGTTGTTCCAGCGGTGACCTGCCGTTACGTAGTCCTTGCTGCTCTTGACGTTATGATGCGTTTTTACGTGACGAGATGATGATTTGATTTGTGTTTTTTGTTCTTAAATTGATTTCGAAATGAATTGTGATTGCTTGGCTTGCGTCTATTTGTTTTTCTTTTGTTGTCCGCTACGTAGCGTAACGTAACGCGTTGTTGCTGTGTCGCTACGTTGCGTTAACGTTACGCAGCAACGTATTCGTTGGTGATTTCATTTTCGTTTGTATTTTGGCATTGTAAGCTATAAACATTTATTGATCTCTATATGTCGACTGCGGCCTTTGGCGTAACGTTAACGTAAGCCCACTATCACGTAGCCGTAATTGATTGCCCGACTGAGTTTATGCATTGCCTAACTAAACTACAGCTAATGCGTACGTAGAAAAATTGTTATTGGTATTAATTCGACTTAATTTTTGTATCCTATTGATTAATGTTTTTTATATTTAGTTTTGGGTTTTTTTTCGATTTACGTTTTGCTTGTAAATGAAAGAAGGCAATGTCGTTGTTTTTTGTCTAAATATTATTAATAAATGTTTTTTATTGCTTAAGTAACTTTTTGTTTTTGTTCAATCACATTTGGTGCGTTTGAGTTTTTGTTTTAAATAACTGTCAACAGCTTTTATGTAAGTAGAAAATATATTTAAAGCTTTGCACGCTGAGTTCTCCGATGGTCAACTACGTTTTTTATTTAGTTTCATTAGACGATTTGATTTGTTTGTTGGTTTCCTTTCGCTGCCAGTTGCTGTCATGTTGATTTAGAATATATTTCCATTTATTTTATATTTTTTTTTTATAGTTCATATCACATTTGTGTTGCAGTTGCTTTTATATTGTTCTCATGAATAGTAACTTTTTATTAGCTTTGCAAAACTTTGCTATTTTGTAGAAAATAATATATATATTTGTTATTTAATTATGATGTTCGATTTGTTTGCCTATTGTTTTGTGTTCATTTTAAGTCCGGCATATTTCGAATATTACCTAACTCAATGTGCTATCAAGAGATGTCAATTATTTATTGACTGCACAACTCAAAGAGGATTATAACTGACAACATGACGTATGTGTGATAAGAGCAAAGGCATTAAAAGCGAAATTCAATTAGGCAACGTAGCAACTTCATAGATTAAAATTTCAAAATAATATATGCTGAGAGAGTTTAGTAATTATTTGATATGGTTAAGTTATTTATGAGTTAATAGATTGTTTTCTGAAAATTTTATTTTATTTTATAGATTTGTTTTACTTTTTATTTTTAAGCTTTATATAATAATCTAATATATTTATATTTTATTTCATTATTATTTCAAAACAATTTTTTTATATATTTTTCCTATATTATTTAAGTATGCTCATTAAATTTTATTGAATTTTTCAACCACAACAGCCCTTAAAAATATTTCAATCTTAGCTCATGGAATAATTCTCAATAAATATGAATTTTACTGCTATAAAATATATATTATATATTATTTACTCAATAAATTTCTGCATTTGCTTGCATACATTTTCCAGTCCAATGCAGCTTAGACATTCCTTCATATTAATTTAATATTCGACTTGCATCAATTTGCAGCTCATTCGCATTCACAATCACATGCTGTGTATTCATTTGCTCAAAGCTTCAAAGTCGAGACGAGTTGAGTGCAAAGTTTTGCAGGCCATTTGGCGAAATCTCGAGCAAAAATCTTGTGAGTAATGCAAACAGAGCAAAATATTTATGGCCAAGACTCGCATAAGCCATGTTACAGCACTGCTAAGCCATAATTCAAATGCCAGCCAGAAGTGATGCAGCTACTAAGCGTGTATAGTGTGAGTGTGTGTGTATGTGTGGGCCATGCTATATATGCATGAGTGTGTCAGAGTTGTTTCGCGGCTCTGAAAAATCAGAAAAGAGGCAAAGCAACTGCTGCAGCTGCTGGAATTCATATGCAAATGCAGCAGCAACTCTTTTGTAGTTTTTTGTGAATGTGTGATTCTTTTTAGCAATACCATTTCATAGGGTAAATTGGTTTTGTCATGTAATATGCAACACTTCAAAGTCCAATAGAATGGGATAGCTGGACAATAGGATTGTGGATATGATAAACCAGTGTCAAGTCCTTATGAATTTTAAAGATTCTTATAAGAAGTCAAACTAAAAAGTAAAAAGTAATCCACGAGTTAAACCTCAATGAACCAGATATCTGATATATATATTGTATTTACATATGCATATATAAACATATATGAAGCGATATAAAAAAGATGGAATCAAATCCATGTAAGGATTCTATTTTCATTGCAATATACTCTTCAAAATTGTTGCCACTTTTATCTAACTATTTCTTATCTCCATTTCATAGGCGAGAGTATTCATATTTCTACTTGTCTATAATAACTCTTTACTCTTCGGATTTTAGTATTCTTTTTCTAGCTGCTACAGCCTGATGGCAAGTTCGTAGCGTAACGACAGTGCAAAACTGGTAAAAAACCCAAAATATTTAAATAATTCAACGGCGCAAAGCGGAAAAAGTCACTCGTTGAACGATGCAGATGAAATTTTAATGAAATACAGATTCATGCCACACACACACACACACATGATGTACAATGTTACATAGCAGCAGCATTGCAGTCAGGGCCGTTAATAGACAATAACATGGCGTACAGGGACCAGCACACACATATACGAATACACATACACAATTGCAGCTGACATAACAAAAGCTGTTGGCTTGCAACGCCTAAAAGATTGTAACATTTCTGCAATTAAACACAGATACACGAACACACACACAGACAGAGATTTTTTGGCACTGGGTCCTACACATGTTGCAGCTGCATTTGTTCTTGTTGCAGCAACAATGTCGCACGCTGACAGCATAAGCGCTCAAAAGTATGCAATGAAAATTAATTTGCCACATAATTTTTGCCAATGTGTGCGTATAGAGATAATAATATAAATAAAAATTTATATATATATATACATATACACATATATACTTGTATGTGTGTGCATGTTAATGTTTATTCATTTGACATTTGCCATATATTGCATGGCAATTTCCTTTGCCTGCATTTAATGGGCCAATTGTGTTGAGTGCATTAAAACTGACAAGTTTTCGCATTTATTAAAACCTATATAAATCATAGAGTGTAAGAGTTTGCTGTTGCACAATCAATTGCATAGAAAGGGAGAGCAAAAGAGTTTTTAAGTGCAGCAAATGCAACTATTTAAATAAAACCAAAAGTCGAGTCTTCAAAAAAGCATCTTTTCCTTTGGGAATACTGAAATATAGTATTTGAAAGTGAATAATACGTGCAGCGTAACTTTTTCGATCTTATAAGATATCAAATATGTATGCAGATGACTTATCTTAAAATTTATATATAATATAGTATGTTATCAAATCAAAAAGTTCAGAGTAGAAATTATTAGAACTTGAGTAGAGTGGAACTAGCACTAAAACTAACAATTGAAAGGCGCTTGAAAGAAATATTCTTATCAAATTTTTGACGAAATTTCCAAATTCAGTAGAAGACACTTAACTGGGCTAGAAAACTACAATAGTAACTTTACTTGTAACCTGTTAGACACGACTATGTATGTAAGAAGACTAAAACGACTTCACTCTTTGCATCTTCAATTCAGGGCAATTTAACACATATATACTCTTAAATAACATGTTAGCAACCCGCTATAATCCGCCAAACCCTACCTCCCACAGTTCACACTGATACATAACACTCAATTCACAATTTAAATTCGCTTGATGTTTTCAAAGACAATTGCCAATAAAAAAAAATATATATTTATATATATATATACATATAATTTTTGACGAGTATTTTAATAGAAACTGTCTTAATAATTAATTGTTCTACTCAATTAAACCTGCAAGTTTTACTTGAATAAATTTTTTAATATTCGTACCACAAATACTTTCCTGAAGAGATTTGTAGAGTGAGAAACGGAAATAAATTATTTTAATTTGCATTAAACTCTCAATTCATAAAAACAATTCTAATTTTAAAATACACTTAAAACCTATAAATATATAATTAAAAACTGTTCAAACTCTTTTCTTTGCTGTCATGTCATTTTATAATAATAAAAATGAACATTCCCCAAACATTTATTTAAAAACACTTTCATGCTCAAGCCTCAACTTTAAATTCAAAAATTGTTGACTCAAACAGCAGAAGAGAAAGAACATGAGAGGGAAAGCAGGCGACAGAGCGAGAATGAAAGACCCCTATAGATATTTCCTGGCACTGCCAAATGTAAATTTTTGTTTGATGGCCTCAAAGTCAACTTTCACATTTAAATGCGGTTGCATTCTGGTAGGTGAATCAATAACAGCTCAAAGGTTGACTCTTGCATATGCAAAAGTTGGCCATAAAAACCGCAGTTGAGTTGCAGTTGCAGTTGCACAGCCCTTAAGACGCTGCCGCGCCCAATGGGGAAACATGTTGCACGATTGGGTCCGGTCAGTCGGCAGTCGACTGTCGACTGTCGAGTTGCTAATTAATGCGAATTGCAGGCACTCGTATTCCGTATTCCATATTCCGTATTCCATATTCAGTATTCAGTATTCCGTATTCAGTATTCGCTTTTCGCTTGTCTTCTTGTTGGCAACATTTTTGGCACGGCGCCCGCTGCCTTGTTCACATGTCAGCTGAAAGCGTAGGGGCAGGGCGGGCCGTGGGGTGTATCGAGTGCCTTGTCTACAGGTAATTAAAGCCAGTGAATCGCCTCGAAAAATTTACATATGCCACATGGCGCATGCCACATGCCAAACACACGTGAGAAATGGCAACTGTCCTCGTTGAAAGCCATGTTATTTGATTGTCCAAAGCAATCATATATCTTGCGAACTCTTGGCTGTATGTGTGTGTGAGTGTTAAGTGTGTGTATTGACCCTTGTTTATTCAGCCGCATAAACCAAATTTGCCTCGACTAACCAAGCGTTAATTGAGCATACGTTATTGAGCCATTTCCACGCGTTTGATTTGTGGCACGTTAATTGAAATCATTTATAATACTATAAATCGTAAATGGGAGGCAAATGTTCCACAAATCAGAAACTGTTTAATATTAAAGAAATGAGAAATAAGGCTGACATTCTTAAAACTGAAATTCAGACAGAATTTTTGTGGAATATTTGTTATATATTATTAAAAAAAAAGCAAAAATAATTTGAGCTATTTTATCTTAAATTATGAAAGCAAATAAGAAAAGATTTCCACATTTCTGACGGTATTTAAGAATTTTGCTTTATGATAAACTATTTATAGAATATATCGTCCCAAAATGTGTTTTCAGAAAAATAAAATAAAATTTCAGTCATATTTTTAATGACAGAAATTTCCAAAATTTCTTAGCATAGCTCGGAGATTTCATATTTGAGGTCAACAAAATTTATTTTTAAATATATACGATTTTTCTTAAATTTTTCGTACATTGAGCAAACCATGAAAAAAAATCTGTTTTATAGACGTATGTGATTTGCGGAACTTCTCGATTCGAAAATTTGTGGGCCCATAAAAATGTCAAATGCAATTGAGTTCTGTGGGTAAGCACGTTATAATTTGTGTCTTTTTAAATGCTTTTTATTGTCGATGATGCCGACAACCATCGGAACACACACACTCACTCTCAGATACAGAATTGAAGATAAATGTTTGCTAAAAGAGCGCAGCAAAGACAAACCAAGCCAAAAAAATCGACAAATGAATTTAAATGCGGCTACGTAATAAACGAGTTGCGTTTATCTTGAATCGGATAAGGCAACAGCTACATAGCTATAGAGTATATGTATGTGTGTGTGTGTGTGTGTGTGTGTGTGTGAGTGAATGAATTATGCAACTGAAATTCAATTTCGGCAGCCGCAAAGTATGTAATAAAAAGCGAACTCAAGAGTCCACACTGATTGTCACTTAATTGTTAGCTGTCAAGGACGTTGGCAGTGTGCAGGGTATTCGCATCAAATGGGGTAACTGGGACTTCAATATGTCATTGGCAATGCCTACAATTGCAAAAAAACAAGCGACAAGCCTGACAAACAATTACGGCAACAGCAACAACAACATCGAAACGTGGCAAACGAGTCTCCCGTGGGGCTGATTTTTGGTCAGCCAGCCAACAGGCCGACCATGATGAAGAGCCTGCAAAAGGCGCAGTCGATGAGCAGGGGGCGTGGCAGAGCAGAGCAGATAGTGTGCCACAGGCGAGAGTTTGAGTAATTATTGAGACTGCAATTTTGGTATGGTCTCCAATTCTCATACTATTCTTTTTTTTTGGCAGCCATCGCGTAATTGAAAATTAAATTGCTGCTCGATGACAGTTTTCGAAACTGGGGCCAGAGGGGAAGAGTGAAATAAAAAAGGACGGGGAGCAGCATAGAAGCTTGGGCTTGACAAATGTACAAAAACGAAGGCTGTGCAGTTGAGCGTTAACGATTAGATTCAGTCGTAATGCCACAGAACACACTTGATTGGTGAGAGTTTAATTTAGACTCGGCAAATTGCTTTGGATGGCATTGCAATGCAATTTATCGATACATTTGAGCAATCGATAAGCACAGAGTGTGGTAACTGAGGAATGTGGTGTTGAATTGAGATTACTAGTTCAATTTGTTGAGTAAGTCGTGAACTATATTGCTCATGGTCACTAGTTCACTAGTTCATTTATTGTAGCTCAGCAGCTCTTGAATGCTTAATAATATTTAGTAAATCATAAATGATTCGTAGAGTTGAGTTCACGAATAAAACGTGTAATTCATGAGCAGTGCAACAACTCAATAAAATTATATAGAATGCCAATATATTGAAGTAGATTGAATATATATTAAACAACTAAATATAAACCGTAATATTATACAAATTTTCCTAACCATGTTATTCACATAAAAATTCACCTATATCGTTTTCTAATCACTGATTTAGTTTAATAGTTCATTTTAATAACCAATTCAATCGAACTAATTCTTAACATAATTATATAATTAAATGTATTATAAAATTATTATTAGAACTATAAGAGATATAATAAAGTTTATAGATTTTTTAATTTTACCGTTTTTTTTTTCAGAGAAATTCTAAGAAAATATTTTATAAAATCAATTTTCTAATGTTAGCTACGACCTTTGCTCAGCTTTATGGCAGCATAAGAATTCCATATTAGTGAAATTTCAAATATAGACTTTTGTCTTTCTTATTTTTCTCATATTTAAAACTGTCATTTATGGTATGTAGCGAATTTTTTGGTTATAGAATTGATCGTATAATTACGAACTGAAGTCAGTAAGGTTCGAACCCTTTTTCTTATGAGTTGTTTGAAAACGCATTTCCCACTGGTCTACGAATTCTACGACTTTTGGTAAAATTGAATAATACTTTGCATTGATGGAATTGTCAGGTTGATCCAAATACTATTGCTATATGAAGTTATCTACAGATCTACTTTATCTTCTACAATCCTTAAATTATTATATGTGAAAAGCGCACAATGTTAGACTATTTAAATCTAACTTCGTAAGGAATCAATGGCTCAGGTTAGAAAAGTTTAATGTACATGTATATAGATAATTCTAAAATAAATTGAAGTTGTGTAAGAACAATCAATTTCTAACTACCTATTTAACTTTGCTACTAATTAAAAGTTCAAATTTGAAGACTTTCAGCAGTCAATATACATATATATTTATACATTTCTCCGTAATTAGGGTCACCCTGTACTGCGGTGCAATTAAACCTAAGACCAAACCTAATGCAGTGGCTTATCTCAATGCCGTCATCTTGTTCTAGGTGCTTATTCATGCAAGTCAGCGAGAGCTCTACATATTTTTACACCTTTCGTTGCGCCGTTTTACTTTTACAACACGTTATTTGCCATTTTCATTTTCATTTTCGTTTTCATTTTCATTTTGCTCTCCTGTTTTTATGACGTTCTTTGTTGTTGTTGGCGCATTTCGTTGTATTTTTCACATTTTTGGCGTCCGCCATTTTGCCGCACACTTTTTCCACTATTTTCCAGCTAATTTACTAGTCGTTGTTTTTGTGCGAACTATGTAAGGGAAACATATATATATTTATGTATACATATATATCTGTATATACATACAAGTAGGTACTACATATATATCTATGACTCTCTTAGAGATTTGAGTGTCCACTCAGCACGTGGAAGAGGTGGGTGGGCTTCCAAGAGTGGGGCGTGGGCGTGGAATATAATAAATTTTAGCCGCCATTCGTTTTTGCTGTTTGCTTTCTGTTTTTTTTTGTTGGCTTTTTTTTGTGCAACCATTTTACTTAGTTGGGGTAGAGAGATTTTGCTTTGTGCAAAAGTTTTGTTTAATTTGTGCAATTTCTAATGCCCTGTAAACGGTTTAAGACCAAAATGGGATGTGTTAAGACACTGTTAAGACACTGCATAGAAGCAGGCTGCTTAGAAAATATAAAAAATTGAATAAGTATATTTGTATTATATGATATGTCTATAATATGTATAGGTATAGAAGATAAGAAAAACAGCAAGCTATGTATCTAAAGATACAAGCTAAAACTTTGAAAAATGTCTTAAATATATATCTATATAAAGCTAAACAGGTATAACATGTATAGAGCTAAACAGCATATTTATTTTGAATCAAGGAACACAAAATACAATAAATATACAGTCGTCTCTTATGCTCGTCACCCAAATTTGTACATTGAGTACTCTAAATCGATTCAAAAGTTACTTTGTGATGGCAAGAAGATAACATCAATTCTAATTCGTCAATTCTTTCAATAGCCATATATTTGTTTTTTCTCATTAATTTATTTTAATGCTCTCTTGAATTGATTTACACAAAGTGTATTTTGAGTATATAACCACAATACTGTTAACAAGCCTTGCAACAATTAGTATAGTATATCCAAATACACCTTTATATGTGATGCAGAAAGTATCTGTAAGTCCACTTAAGGTATATATAACAATCAAATATAAACATCAAATGTAGATCATATTTTCCTAATGATCTTATCTCAAATCGATCAAAGAAAGCATACGATATTGCCAGAATAGCAATATTTTATATGTGAAGCAGAGAATATCTGTAAGTCGATTAAAGATTTCTTATAAAATCCGATATACATCTAAAATATTCCTATTTTCCCAACGATCTTATCTAAGATATGTATATACAAATTGGTCACGAGCACAAAATTCATTACAAGCACAAGAATATTTTATATGTGAAGCTTCTCTCCATCTGTAAGTCGATTTAATATATCTTTAACATTTAGATAAAAATCTAAAGTATTGAATTTATTTTCGATCTTATCCACCTAAAAATACCATATCAATCAAAGAATTCAAAAGTTGTTGTCAAACAGAGAGTATCTGTCAGTCGATCAGCTGTTCGCTGGCATAATACAAGAAATTTTAAATTTTAAATTTAAATTAAATTTTAAATTAAATTTAAATTTAAAATTTAAATATTATATAAAACGATCAAGGAACACAAAAACTTCTTTTCCGTAATAATTATATGAGCTGTCTAGTACAGAGTATGTGATAGTCCAGCAGCTCTTCGCTGGGATAATACGAAAATTAGACACATACCTTTAATATCAACCTGATATAAAAGACCCAACTTCTTATTATGATATCTATGTATAGTTTAAATATCATAAGACGTTCGAAAAACACAACTTTTTTCCCATAATAATTATATGAATCTTCTAGTACAGAGTATGTGCCAGTCGAGCACCTCTCACCTAGTTAACTTACTGACGTGCTTTCCGTTTTTGCTTTTTGTAGCTTTATTTTATAGTTGCTTATGCAAGTCAAATAATTGCACAGCGTTAAGTTTTTTAATTCGTTGCTTTGGCGCTCGTTAAGAGGGAAACTTTAAAGCCTCAGCTCTGAACCACTCAGCTTCCGCACCACTGCTCGACCGCACCACCGCACTGCACCGCAGCTACACATTATGAGCCACCGAATGTTGCACTTTTATGACACACATTTGAGGGCTGCCTTTTACACAACATTTGGCATCTGCTTGGGGGGCGTGGCAAGATGTGGGCGTACGTATGTTAGAGCTTGCCAAAGCTTTTACGGGGCGTCGCATTATCAGGCCGATACAAAGGCACATTATGCGCTTCCGATTTGTTGTTATCGTTGTTGTTTTTGTTGTTGTCAGTTATGGCATCGCTGCAAAATGAGGTTAGCTATGGGAAAAATGTTACACGAACCCAAACGAAATGTCACATTTAGTTATACTACTGCGAGTGGGTCAATTGAAGCTGTTGACTTTGGCAGCAGTTGCTTTCAAAGATGAAGCAGAGCAGTTTTTTTTGTCAAGAATGTCAATCAATACATCAATTATATATATATATATATATATATTTACATGTATGGTATGTCAAATTTGTTCAATGTAGCTACTTTTCCAACATCAAAAGTAACTATTTTAAAATAAAAACTATTAATAATCCCTTAACCAATTTAAAATAGTTAAAAAGTATCTAAGTAGCGGCTTTTAAAGACGAAGCAGTAAACATTTTTTACAGAATACCGAACAATACGACAAATTAGGTAAAATGTATGTAGTAGGCGTTTTTGACTATAAAAAAATATTTTCCATCAGGATTAACACCATAATCAATCTAGCCTTATAGGTATTCGTCCATCCGTCCATCCGTCTGGCCGTATGTATGAAATATATAAAACTTATAGAAATTTCACATGTAGAAATATAGAAATTTCTATAACATGTAGAAACTTCTATAACAAGACAGATCAAAATATCGATAACATATTCCGTTATCATAAAATTGATTAAAATCGATATCAAGCGTAATTTGCAAATTTGCCTCAGTATGGTATGAAAAGAATATATACAATATTAAAAATATAAAAATTGATGAAGATGCCGTTTTCTACTTTCATTAAAATAAACACCTTATATACGATGTATTAGAATTTATAATACTCTCTTAACTTTGGCAGCAGCTTTTCAATTAACTAATAAACATAGTGAGATGTATACTTATAATTTATACGAAATCTTTTATTAGAAATTTTCAAAATTCAATTATTCTGGGGCTTCAAATATAACAAATTTATATTTCAACCTTTATAATAAATATATTCTTGGTCACGACCAACAGCATAGTCGATCTAGTCTTAGAAGTGTCCGTCCGTATGTATGGAGCATGTAAAACTTAAAGAAATTTAACACATATATAACAAGAGCAGATAAAATTTTCAAATGATCGATAACTCGTTTAAAGTTGATTAAATTCGATTAAGATCGATAGCGAGATTTAGAGTCGCCAAATTGTATAAATCGATTAAAATCGATAGCGCGACCTAGAGTCGCCAAATTTGGTATATAAATATATTCAAACTTGCCTAAGTATGGTATAGAATGAATATATATATATATATTTAATATATATATTAAGTATCAAATATTGTATATTGTATATTGATAAAAAAAAAAAATTTTAAAGTGTGTTTCACTTTAGTTTATATACGATATATTTTAATTTGTATAACGCTGTTGTCTTTGGCAGCAGCTTTTCAAAAAAATAAGGAAAGAGATGTGCACTTAGACAGAGTTTATACGAAATATTAAAAAAGAAATTTTCAAAATTCAAAATTCTAGAGATTTTAATATAACAAAATTTATATTTAACTTAAACTCTCTCGCTGTGTGATATTGAATATTTAAATAGCTGTAATAAAATGAGATGAAGCCTATCTCACATCTAGTAAGATAATATAGATAATATAATTAAAAATGTTTAAGATATAGGATTTCCCATTTATATATGAAATATATGATATATTAGTACTCCGGGGCATGCCAATCTTTCTTGAAGCTTTTACAAAAGATACACAGCTGACATATAGAATATAGAACATGCATAAGTTAGTTCACGTTTACATTTAAGAGTACACACACACACATACATACATACATACACATACAAAATAATATATAGTTAGACAATCTTTAGCTTAATTTGGGCCGCATTTACCTCGATGTGCTCACAGACGCAGATGCCCTCCTCGCAGTAGGCGCACAGCTGCCATTTGCGACCCTTGAAGAGCAGCTGCGGCTCATCGCTGACGAGCGGCTCGTATTGCGTCTGCTGGAATTGGAGTTCGCGCAGCTGACGCTTTAGGCCGCCGGTGACGCCGACGTCGCTCTGCTCGAAGGCATCGCTGCGACGCATGCGATAGACGCTGCACTTGCGCTCCAGTGGACCGCTGGGCGGTTGCATTGCTTCGTCCTCGTCGTAGGCTGTTAGAGGTTGGCGTTCTGCCGAATCATGTGGCTCCTCGTCGTCATCGGCGCGTCGCAGCTTCACTGCTGCTGCTGCTGCGGCGGCATGTCCCGGCGAGGCCATGGGCGTGGCCGGCGTTACAATGATCGAATCATGGTGGGCTACAAACATGGCCGCCGCGCCGGCCAGCTCCAATTGAGACTCGGAGACAGCGGCTTCGGCGGCCGCCGCCGCTGCTGATGTGCTGGGCGTGGCGTCTGTCTCCAGCATCGACATCGCCGTCGTTTTAACGCCGACCGCAGCCGATGGCAACGCGGGCGTCGTTGGTGGCGTTGCTTCCATTTGTGATACCAGCGGCAGCGTAGCCGTCGCCGATTTGTGCAGCTGCCCGCCAAACGCTTCCGCTCCTGCCGGATGGAAGCCAGCGCTGCTGCCGCTGTGCCGATGCACGAGCTTCGGTGAGACGCGTCCATGTGATGAGGCAAACTGCTGATAGGGCGTCTGCACGGGCCCCGCATGACTGTGGTGCACATGACTATGCCCATGGCCATGCAGCCCATGGGCGTGGCCATGCCCATGCGTGTGGGTGTGGGTGTGCGAGTGCATGCGCAGCTGGAGCACCGATTGCGTATCGGAGCCGCCAGCCCCCTCCTCGATGGGCAGCAGCGAACGGGACTGCGTGTAGGTGGCGCTCAGTTTGCGTCCCTGCGGCTGCTGCGGTGCACGCAAATAGCTGGTTGGCAGCTGGTGGAATTGCCGCGATTGGCTGCGCGTCGGCGTCGAGGCGCCGCCATGATCGGCAGCACCGACGCCGACACCAGGTGCTTTCGGTGGATGTAGTTTCGCTTGTAGCTGTTGGGTCTTCTTCTGCGCTCGCTGTTTTTGACGCGCCTGGCGCGAGGCCAAGGAGGCGCCGCCAGCAGCTGCATACATTTTGCTTAGATATACTGGCGCTAGTTATAGACTATGATCTTACGATTAATTTACATTCAGTTTTCTAATTTGATTTCTTTAGTTTTCTGACATCGATTTGCGCAGCGTTTTCTAAGCGTTTCTAACCTCAACTTGCATTACTTGGCAGTTATAAACTAATTTTTGCAGCTGCCTAACCTCGATTTTGAGCTAACCTCACTTTTTCAGGCAGTTTCCGCTGTGTCAAACCCAACTTTTACCAATCTAAAACTCACTTTAACAATGTTTACTTCTTAGCTTCGATTATAACCTTACTTTTTGCACTTCTCACCTCACTTAAAGCGGTTTTAACAATTTTTACTAGTATTTTATCAATTTAGACAAATTCGAACCTCACTTTAAACAGTTATAACTTCACTTCTAACAATTCTAAGCACATCTATCCTTACTTCATGCAATTCTAACCTCACTTTTAGTGTTTCTAACCTCACTTTAAGCAATTCTAACCACGTTTCTGTTGTTCTCATATAAAGCGTATTTGTAAAATAAATGTTAAAGTTCTTAGCAAAAGTTGTTCGTTTAATGTTGTTGTTTTTCTTGTTGTTCTTCTTCTTCTCCTGCCTGTCCCTGTAAATATGCCTAATATGCCGTGAGTCACCTTTAAAATGCAGTGCAATTCGTTAAACTGTTTCGTTTTAGGTCTTTTAGTGTAGTAGTATTTATAATATTTGATTTCTTTCGATTTCTTCTCGTTTTGTGTCTGTATTGACAAAAATGATTGTACTTTGGATTACTTGCTTAAGCTTCAACCGAGTGACATATATAAAAATTTGTTAGAAATAAACCTCATTGAAACCATCAAAAGTAAATATTTCATTGGTATAACAATCTTCAAATATATATGTATAAACTATGCTTCAATCCAAAGAAACTGATATAAAACAATTTACAAACTTAACTTAGGCTAGGGAATACATTTTTGTGCATTTCTTGTTCTTGTTGTTGTTGTTGTTGTTGGTTTATCAAAAAATATATGTATATATATGTCAAAAAATTTGTCTATCGCTTGGTGTCTATTTAAAAAATATGTTTTCTTTGTTTTTGTTTGTAATATATTTGGGTTTTGTTTTTACAAATACGTTTAACGACGATTCTCTTCTCTGCTTATAAACATTTCACAAAAATATGCTCTGTTCACAATCAATTTTATTTGTTTTGCATACTTTTCGGGGCGTATTGTCTGTGTGTATCCTTTGTTTCAACTGTACTTCATTCGGGCCATATGATAAAAATAATTGAATTACTATTTTGTATTTAAGCTAAAAGCTGCCTGGATAAACTATATATATATGGTTTATATATATATATATATATATATATATATATATATATATATGTATGTATATAAATATTTGTTTGGTAATTGTCTAACTAGTGTCCATTAGCGTACAAAAAGCGTCTATAGTCTAACACACACACACAGATATACAAAGACATGTAAACAATTAAATAGAATATTTAGATTTCGGATTTTAGCTAAATTTTCTGCTCTTAACTTCAGTTTAACATGGAAGCGTCCTAAAGCCCGTTTTATATAATTATCCTATATTTGTTTTCTTGTTTTCTTTTTACTATTTATCTATTTAGTTTTACACACAGTTGAAATACACACGCACACACACAACGTTAGATAATCCTTAGTTCATATCAGGCTCGACTACATTTTCAACAACGTTTTTGTTGCTTATGTATTTTAAATTAAAAATTTAAATTGGATGCACTTTGATATCTCTGGCATTGCACAACATAGGCTGTTCTTCTTTTTTCTATTTTTAACTTAACTTATATATAAAGACGGATTTTCTGCAAGGAACACGACGATAATCGATAACAACAGTACTTAAAAACATATGAATATATGGTAGACGCATATCTTTAATGTTATAAACTATTTGTTAAGCTGCAAAGTGTATTTTTATAAAAATGTTTGTGAGAAGTATAGAATGTGAAATAAAATTATTTAGTTAAGTTATCATGAGAATTCTTAAATATATAAAAAACATCGTTATTGCAAAGTTCTCATTGGCATGCCCCAACAATATAGGTATATCAATATATTATATAATTGGAAAAAGTTTTCAAGTATTTTCCGATCTTTTAAAGTTAGTTTTTAGCTTGAGCAGATAAAAACATAAGTCGAAAAAACTGAGAAAAATTTCTTCCAAGAGAATATTCAAAATCATTTTTAAAAAAATGTTCAAGAACCATTAAAATACGTAGAAAAATCTTTCAAAATTTGTCTGAAATTTTTTTCAAAATGCTTCTATATATATAAATAATGAATTATCATATTTATAGCTCAATATTCCCATTATAAAGCAAAGCATAATTGAATATGTCAAAGAATATTTTGAAATGAAATAAAATTTTTAAATATTACAGTACTTGTAACTTATTTTCAGCAATATATCAAATGCCAACAACTCCCAGCTGGACAAAGAAAATCAAAACTTTTCATAACACATTAAAGATTTACCGTTTTTTCTTACTCTCCATTCAATTGCACACAATTTTACACTCATCCATCATTAATCAATTTCGCAACTCGTTATGGATGATTTGTTGAAAAAGTAAAGAGCAGAGAGAGAGAGACGGAGAGAGAGTGTGAAAGAGAGCGAAGAAATATCCATTGAAAACAATTTCCACAATCGCCACACCCTTTGGCCACACCCCATTCAAAACTCATCAAACAATAAAATGCGCAAACTTTTATATTTTGACTTTCACTTTGAAACCATCAAGTTCTCCTGGGCAAGAAAAATAAAAAGCGAAATCATCTTGTAGCGAAAAGTGAAGAAAGCAAAAAAAACTGAACGCAAACTTTCTACAAACACACATATTCACTCACACCCACAGAAATTTACGTGCAGTAAAAAAGTTTAACAGTCGAGTTGTGCTTAAAAAAAATCCCAGTCATAACACAAATTTAACGATGTGAAAAATTCTGACAGCCAGGGAGAGAGGGAACAGGTTTACTACAGTAGTTGCCCGATATCGCAGGACAGTAAAACTATGTTAATGTGCATTGTGTGTATTGTGTGTATTGTTGTATTTCCATATGCTGATTGTAACGATTTCTATTTGCTTTTATTTGTTCATACCTTGTAATGTTTAATAAAGGGATATCTGGCTGTATAATTACAGGTTTGTTAAACGATAACAGAAAGATTTTTAAAATATATAATAAATATATACTTTATACTTCAAATATTAAACTCGTGTACATAAGACTCGATAAATATTGAGCTTAGCGAAAGATTTTGAAAAATATTTTTTAGATATAATGTAGATATGAAGAACTTTAAATAAATGTTTAAATGGTATTTTCAGAAATATATATATTTAGAAACTGCGAAACTTTGACGTTAAATAGAAGAACTATTTCTTTTTACTAATTATTACTAACTACACTTCCATTTTCTTAATACTGTCGAATCACCTTAATTCGAAATTACAAGGGGATCACATTTTTTACGAATTACACAGGAATTTGGTTTATCAAACAAATGGACAGCCGAATGATCTGGAATTATCGGGATTCGACTGTATAAAGAAAAGTTTTTATTTTTACTCTGATTCATGAGATTTAATCTCATATAACGTCATATTTCCAATGTAATATCTTTTTATAAGATGCAAAAATCATTTAGGAATTAATTGCTTTCATGTCTACAGGGTATCTGGTTGTCCAGCACTCCATATGCTAGCTTACTTTTCTGTTGTATTTGTATAAATGTTACTGCAGATATTTTCATGTTTTCGAAAATATTTTTCATTTCAGGACTTTGCCACGTTGTTTCTCTGCTCTGTTGCTATTTGCTGTGTTGCCTTAACGCGTTTCACATGCAATTTTGTCGTAAACACGCGAATAGAAAACGTTTTTGGTTTCCAGTTTCTTTTTGGGCTGTTCTGCTGTACGTTCGCTAACCTTAAGATTTGCCATGACTTGACTCGGCCCGGTCTGCAACAACATTCAGGGTCATAATAAGTGCTAACATATCCTTATAAGCCAAAAGCACGCCTTCGCGTTTTCTCAGCCATTTCAGCGTTTCGCTCTTGCTCTTTCAATTTAATTTAAGTATTTTGTTTCTTTCGTTTTTTTCTGCTGCGTAAATTGGCCAACTGCAAATGTTGGGCAAGTGACGACAATGTTTAGGCCGCTAAAACGCTTTGTTTGGGCGTGTGGCTTATATAACAATTTGTTGATGCCTTTTGGCGCAAAACACGCACTCAAGCCTAATTAAAACCCAGACCCGTGGCAACGCCCCAACCATAAATGCGACGACCGCTGACGACTGGCATTACGTCCCAGTTCCCATACACACGACTATATATGTACACACTAAATATGCCAGCTGCCCAGGTGCGATAAATGATAGTTAGAACAAAAGTGCGCTGACGTGTTGTTGGCCCATCTCAACTTTTTTTCTGTTTGCCAAAGGCCAAATACAAAAAGTCAAATACTATTTGGATAAAACTATTAAATTAATCATTGGACAATATGAAAGTCTTTTATTATAAATACAAATAAGAAACAAACATTTTCAGTAAGCCTAATTATTTTCTTTGGATTTTACTTAATATTTAGATTTAGATTAGTATTTAGTTCGGTTATATATATATATATATATATATATATATATATATATATAGATAACCAGTTCAAATGTGGGGTATGATCATATTTATTTAATAATATAAAAAATCTCGAAATCCTCAATCCACAGAAAAAAACGTGTTTTGATAAAGTATTTGTGAAAATTCCCCACATCTTCCATCCATTTCTTATATTCATTTAATCTAATTAAAATTCTTAGTCTTCTATTAGAAACAAATACTTTTTTGTTAATGGGAAGATATCAAACAGTATTCGACTTAACACAGTTTGCAAATATTTCTAGAAAATTTGAAATTTAAAATTTATTAAATATATTCTTGTCAAATATAAATATAAATAGAAAACAAATATTTCCAGAAATTTAAAAAAAGTTTGTTTTGGATCTTACTTAATATTGAGAATACAGCTGGGCTGTGTATGTATAGAAAACTAGTTCAAAAGCGGGTGAGGATCATAAAATTTTACATTATATAAAATATGAAATCTTCAACTCCCACACAAAAACTTGATCTATAAAGTATTTGTGAAAAATTTTCACATGTATTAAACTAATCTAATAATTTTTCAATCCAATAAAAAGGCTAAATATTTATAAAAACAGTAAATAAATATTTCTAGAAAATAGAAATTTCAAAAAAACTTCCCTAATAAAGGGCAAATTTAAAATTGAGCTAATACTATACATATTTATATTAATTATTAATTGTAATTATTGTTGTCCCATACTATTTGGTAAAATTCTAAAAATTCAAAATTCCTGAATATTTTTATATAGTTTAATTTTGCAATCCAATCAAAAGTTTTTACATTTCCTAAAAAAACACTGACACCTCATTAAATTAAATATTAGCAGTAATTGAAGCAAAAGGTCAATAATAAATTGTTTTAAGTAAAACTGGAGCTTAGAAAGTTCGGGCAATTATTTGCAATATGCGCACTATTCGCGTGTTGGCCACTAATTAAAATGGGGCCACGTGTAATATGAATTTAGATGACAGCAATTAATGCTAGCGAATGGCATTCAACAGTCCGTGAGGCCAAATAAAAATCAATACAATTGCAAACTAATAACAATTTAGGGCGGGGTCTGGCGCCCACTTACTAAGCCGAACACAAAAAAGGGAAGAAGAAAAGAACAAAACATGAGACTAAATTATGCAAGCTGGATAATTACACACTGATGCTGTTTTGGTCAGGCCTGTGCGCCATTATAGTTAAAAGCGACCCCCGCACAGCGTCAACAAACACCCACACACACGTTTATATATATGAATGAGTCAACTTGTGCATAGTTACGCAAATCGAGCGAATGGACGAACTGGCCACAGGAGACTTAATGTATGAAAGAAGGCTTTGCGTTTCGAGTCAGACAACGCGGCGTATACGTCATGCGACTGCCATAGGAGCAGTCAGGCAGCTAGGCCGTCAGCTAAAGGTAGAAAGCAGCCCAAGCGATTTCGCTTTATTCATTCATGGCACATGAATATCTAACAACCACACACACTCACACACACAGAAAGACTTTCACCCTCCTCTTTAGCCGCACAAACAAGCCACAGACAGCTGTGCATTCCAGAAATCTTTCTAACTCTCATGAGATTCTATAAAATTTATGAAAATTTGCATGCCTGATTATCATAGAGTTATATAAATAATATATAAATATAGATTTTTATTTTGTATGCCAAAAGCATTAAAACTGATGGGGTATTTAGTATTTAAGCTGAGTTTAAGATTTTTGTGAAAATTTCCAGGTTGGTTTTATACTTAATATTATTTATGCTGCTTATTATAATATTATATTATAATGATTAAGTTTATTTAATGAAATTCAATCTGGCATACGTGGAAATATTGGTCAAAAGCTGACAGACTATATAAGTTCAATCTAGTGATGGCACGATTAATAATATGGTACAATCGATAATTGATTATTTTGCGAGTCCCCCTAGGTAATTATTTCAGATTTCATTGCTGATGAGCATTTGAATTTTACTTTTTTAAGATCCCAACCATCTGCAATGAAGACTCTGTAGATGAAGAGGAGAACATGGAAGAGGACAGCAGAAGCTAACATCCAAATCCAACTGTTGCATAGCTCAACATACACTCATAATTTAAAAATCGCTTAATGCATTTTTTTGCCAAGATAGAACTCATCTAAAACCAAAAACATATCTGGCATCTACATGGAAGTATCTTTAAAAATCTGCAAAATTATCTCTGATACATACTGCTTGCTTAGAGAATGTAATGCTATGAACTAAAAACTTTGTATAGAAAAGATATTTTATACTTTTCATTTTATTTGGGTCTCAAGTACTTTCAGGAAAACTACAGGAGTTGGATATAAATTATTTATAGCACATTATATGTAATCTCACAAACTTTACTTACTTAATTTTTATTATTTGCCTAATAATATATTTATTATAATTTTATTATTATATTATTCACTTTCTATAAAGTTTTCGTACATTTTTATACCCTGAACCCATTGAAAATGGGAAATCAGGGTATAATGGTTTTGCAAAAAGTATGTAACAGGCAGAAGGAGGCGTGGCAGACCCCACAAAGTATATATATTCTTGATCAGGGTGACGAGCTGAGTCGATTTAGCCCTGTCCGTCTGTCTGTCCGTCCGTCCGTCCGTCTGTCCGTCTGTCCGTCTGTCCGTCTGTCCGTCTGTCAGTCTGTCCGTCTGTCCGTATGTATGAACGCGTCGATCTCAGAACATATAAGAGGTAGAGACTTCAAATTTTGCATGATGGTCTGTGTATACAGCGAAAATATCGAGTTTGTTTTAGATATTCGATAAATTTTTCCGTTTCAATGATATCGATTTAAAACGTTATCAAGATTCAGTTTTTTGACCATATCTTTTACATATTTTTAGCTACAGCTACCAAATTTTGTTTTTAGCTTTTTGTAAATAAAATACATTTTCTATTTTTATATTTTTGGATACCGGCTCCACATTTCACAAAAAAAATTTATTAAAAAAAAAAAATTATCAAATCCACAATTTAATTTTGTTTAATTTTTAAGTGAAAACCGTATTTTCAATAAATTAATAGCACTCAATGCAGAAAATTGCATTCAAATCCGTTAAGTAATACAGAAGTTATTAAAGGAAACATTGTAAAAGCACGCGGCAGCAGCCTGTACGTGTGCACACATACATTCAAATCAACTACGCAGAAATCGGCGCGCGTGCTTCTGTGTGCATGGTTTGTATATGTGTGCATGTGTATACAAATGTGTGCATGTGCATATGTGTGCATGTGTATATGTGTGCATGTGTATATGCGTGCCTGTGTGTATATGTGCATGTGTGTATGTGTGCATGCATATATGCGCGCAGAGGGTAATATATATAGATAAAAGATGTAAGCTAGGTTGTTTAAAACATCAGCTCGGACTTGGTTCAGGGGATCTCGTAGTCGGGCTGTGACCCGACTAGAGCTTTCTTACTTGTTTGTTTGGAGTTTTAGCGAAAATTTGGGTTTTCTGGAACATACACGATTAAGTCATTTATGCGCCAGTTTAGCCAGCCGTGCAATATGCATGCACAGACATACAGAGAACAGGCGGTGCCCGAGCTGGGACTTGCCAATGCGTGCCACACACAGCCACACTCACACTCACACACACATACACAGAGAGAAACAAAAGTGGCAGCTGTGGCACGTAAAGTTGTCTACGCAGCAAGCTTCGGCAATCGGCGCTGGCTGCCTGCCTCACAGTTGACTTTTGTGTGTTCGCGTTTTGTTGGAATTGAAATTAAAATTTAAATTTATTTTCAGTTGACTTTTGTGGCGTGTGGCCAGCGTTTTGTTTGCTTCCACTTGCCACGAAATGTTGCACACACATCACACAGTTAGTGGAGTGGCTCGAAAAGTTGCCATTTGTTTGCTAATTAAGCGCGCATTTCTGACCGTCTGTTTGTTTGTTAGCACCCAAAAAAGATAATTATGTTTGGCATTTGCACGAATTGTGCCATAACTGGGCTATATTTGCAGATCAACATTTCAGTTTGGATTTGATCGGAAAGTAAAGAGGGTTTTAAATTCATATAAAATGACTAACTGTGTAATGGAATTACATATTTGCTTCAAATTGTTTTCTTTTATTTGATTTTGCGAAACCACTTTGTATTGAGAGCCAGCAAAGCCGATTTATATCATGATTTATAAACAGTTTTTATTGCTTAAGCAACTTAAGTGGTAAAGCCAAGGTTGTTATCTATATAGGTGTTATTGATGAACACATATAAATGTATGAGTTGTGTAATCGACTCTGAATCTGCGACGACTGTGCAATTAGAGCTATATCTTTAAATGACTGCTCAATAAATTCGATTTAGTACAGAAATTTTGCCGTTAAGAGTCAGAAAGTTGATATACCCTAGTAAGGGTGTATTCATTTTGATCAGAAGTTTGAAACGCACAGAAGGAAGCATCTCCGACCATATACTTTGATATATTCTTCATGAGCAAGACGAGCTGGGTTGGTATAGCTCTCAGTCAGCTTGTCTGGATAAACGCAATCTCCTCCTAGAATGAAATTTTGCACTTATGCGTCTATCTGCTGCAGGCATTAAATATCTCGAAATCATCCGGATCGGACAATTATATCCTATAGCTTCCAAAGGATAGATAAGTTTTAAGAAAAATTCTTGTAAGAAAAAGTTTGTCGCTATTGAACTCTTATACTTGGAATTTGGAATATATACCCTTGTTTTACACCTCCATACAATAATATATAGTATATCTAGCTGTGTCCATTGAGGGCTTGGAAAATCGCATTAATATATAGAATCTACAGCTTACGAGCTAGAACATAAAAACTTGTCCTCTCCTTAAGATCGATCAAAAAGTCTATTTAGTGTTTAACGTAAATTCCATAACATTTCGGGCGCTATAAGAGCGAGAGTCTTGAAACTTAAAATATATGTTTATAAGAACCACCTCCATAGAAAAACATATAGTATATATAGCTACGCTCATTAGGGCTGTTCCAAATCGGTAGAAAATGTCTCTTCTACAATTTTACACATAGAGACTTTGTTATCGATATCTATGTTATCGATATACTTAACAACAAAATTTAACTGCTGGCAACTTGAGTCAAATTTTAACTCTAGTCAGGTTTCATTAAATAAATTTAACTTAAGATTTATCTGTTATCGATATATATGTGTATATATATTTACAACTCATAAATATATTTAGTTGATATCTTAATCTAAAGACACACTAAAATTTATTGTTATTTGCATTTTCAGCAATTTCCCCTACAATACGCCAATTTTTAATGGCTTCACATTTCTGTAAAGATTGATGGATTGATTGATTGAATGATATGTCTAGATGCAAAAGTGTATGCAATAACAGGTTGATGACATTCCCTGCGGCTATTTGCATGCTTTTTGACTGTCTGTCTATTTTTCAATATTCCCTTTTGCGACTTTCTGAGTGATAGAGACAACGCAACAATGCGAGAGAGAGATAGCGACAGGTGAGAGCAGGTAAGAAAAAACGAATTAGATATATATTGAGAACATATTGACAAGCACTCGAGGGCGTTGAATTTTCGTCGAATTTACAACAAAACAATTTCAAAGCCATTGCCATGCAAATGTGTCAATAGGATTGGCACACACGCATGCACACACACACACACACACTCATAATTGAAAGCCTGACAGGCATATGTACGCGCTGCTCTCTATCTGTATACAGTTTGCCGGATATGTTTATAAGCAGCCAGCAACCGGAAATATTATTGATTATCGCAACGTTAAACGTTTACTTTTTTGCTGTTTATACTGTTATTATTATTATATCATTTCCATTTATTATAACCATTTTTTCTACGCTTGTGCTGCTGCTGCTTCTGGCACGCGCTACATGTGCAAGAAAACATATCAATTTGATAGCAAACTATTTGCAGGAACTTCCACTGCCACCCCCGCCTCTTCCTGCCATTTTTGGTATTTTTGGCAAAGAGAACGTTTGATTTCTTGTGTAAGTGGAGCAAGTGGCAAAACGCAACTCGCTGCTGCTGCTGCTGCTGTTGTTGTGGCTGCCTTAATAAGCAGCTATCTACACCCCGCTACAGCTGTCTGCCTCTATTTCAGTCGCTTGCCTGGCTGTCTACTTCCGTTTCCGTTCGCGTTTTTCCATATTTTTTTTTTTCATTTCTTTTCATCGTCGTCAACACTTGAGTTAGACATTTAGCTGGCAAAAGGGCGCACATTGCAGCAGGGCAGCGGCTGCTGTCATTCATAAGTTCTACCCGGCATTGATATCAAATGTAGGCACATTTTTAATTAAAGTGTTGAAGTCGAACAGACTGGCATAAAAGGCTTCCAGTTTTGGCACATCCTCCAACATAGCCTTCAAATGTGCATGCCACTGACATTGAACTAAAAAACTAGCACAGATGCCAGCTTAATAATACTTTATGAAACTTGTAAACTAACTGCTAACTAATTTTGATATTAAAAATGTTTAAATTACAAAACATTAAACATTAATTAAAATCCTTCATTAAAATACCTCAAAAATTGGTAGATTCTGTTCTAAACGGTCTCCAAAAGACCATATAAACCTTAGCAGAACATATTTTTAATTAATCTTAAGTTAAAATTGAACTTATAAAGCATAATATTACAGTTAGTGCTCAAACAAAATATTGTCAAAATAGTTATGCCGCCTATAGAAGTTGTCTTTTTTAGTTTTGTTTCAAAAAAATACGAATTCAATATTTAGAATGAAAAACTATTATTTTTCCAGTTTTTACCTTATAATTAACTATAAAATCAAAAATTCTTTTCTCTTAAAATAAGAAAAAATTGGAAAAGAAACTGAGAAATGAAAAATATATATGCCGACTAGTGTACATTTGCTTTAAAAAGCCGTTGGAAAAGGTATTTATAAGTATTATCCACAGCTTAATCTTACTTCATAAAACTTTAAAGTAATTTGAGATTATATTCATTTCCTTGACATATTTCATAAGATATTTGATTTACAAAAAATTTTTGTTATATATATAGTTAGGATTATTATTCAAAGTTTGCTTGAAGCTGTTGTTGACATAAATTTAAATTTATGACCCATAAGTAAAGCTGCTTTTACTGCAACAAGCACTCACTTTAAAAACTATTTCTGCTCGTTACCAACACGTCGTATACTTAATATCGTAATATTGATTCATTTATGTGCCCCTGTGGCGTATACATAACATCATTTGCTATCACTTCTGCTTAATTGAAGCCGTTAAGGCCCATAGAATGTTGCAATGGGCGTTAGATTAAGACAAAGCACCTATGCCATGGCCACTGGGCCAATAGGCTAAAAGGCAACAGGCAGCCCAGGCAAATATCACATAAAACCAACAACCACAAAAGCAACAACAACAAAGAAAGAGAGAGACACATAAATAACAACACCACAATACAACAACAGCAGTCGTTGCTGCTATTCCCTTAAGCCCTAGCCCACTCGGCCCTGACCACGCCCCCCATTTGAAGCATTTAAAGCGCACATTGCGGCCCGTTGCAAAATGGCATAAAGAACGCCATGAAGCGACTGTGTTTATTGCCTTTTATGTGCAGCCTTAATGGCTACATTTGGCGCCCCAAACATGGGCCAGTTGCCATACCCAATTTGCAGCTGAAATACAGTTGCAGTTGCAGCTAGCTGTCGCCGTCGCCGTCACAGTTACATTCACAGTTACAGTTGATCGCAATAAGCAACAGTTTCCAAGTGCTGCACAAAAAAAAAATTGCGCACTTCTGCGGGCAGCTCACAACATTTTATGATGGCTATGAAAGCTAACGAAAGTTACCTTTGATTTTAAGCTAAAAAACTTGGCTTGCATTTTTAAAGAGCTTTAAATTTGTATGTCAAGCTAGAGGAATAATACCCTTGTAATTGTAAAGGATATGCGTTTTTTTTTTTTGATTTGCCAAGAAGAGTTCAAGATTGACGTATTTACTAATTTTTTGATCTCAAGTGGAAAATTTCAGAATATACAGTTTTTACCGATAATGAGCGTAGCTATATATACTATATGTTTTAAGTGCGGGTGCCTAACACAAATATATGTTAAGCTTCAAGACTCCGGCTCTAACAGCGCCCAAAATATTTCAGAATCCTCAAATTTTGATGTTCTAGCTCTTAGACTGTAGAAGATATAGTTTTACGCGATTAGCCACGCCCCTAATGATCATACCTACATATTTTTGTATGGAGATAGGATATGTATTCCAAATATCAAGTCTATAACTTCAATGACGACAAACTTTCTCCTACAAATACATTTCCTTAAACCTATATACATATACTATGGGAGCCATAGTATATAGTAGTCCGATCCGAATGATTCCGAGTTATACGATGCCTGCAGCAGAATGACGCCTGAGCACTCTAGGAGGAGATTGCGTTGATTTAGTCAGACGGACGGACGGACAGTGCTATACTAACTCAGCCCGCCGTGCTGATCAAGAATATATATACTTGGTATAGTCGGAGATGCTTCTTTTTGTGACTTGCAAACTTGTGACTAAAATTAATATACCCTTTTTACAAGTGTATAAAAAGTAGCTATAAATATATACACATATATTTCATTTTATATTTGGAAAGAAAACTCAATTTCACAGAAATAATTATTAACCAGCGACCGTAAACATTACACGTTAAATTATTTAAATTACATGTTTAAGTTTTCATTTTAATATATTAGTTTTTTTTTTTTTTCAATGATAATCATTATCTGTGAAAAGTTAAACCATAGTCATTATTTTTGATAAAAAAATTTTACTTAAAAATAATGATTTTTATTTAATTCGCTCAGAATAAAAAAATTTGTTTCGCTCTCAACATTATCGTCTTCAAATCCCTGCTCTATTTTCCTCACAAATCGATTATAGAAATTAAAAAGAAAATAAAATAAATACAAATGGCGCAGAGCTATAATGGAGAGTCCTTTATGTATACAAATGATTGTCCAACGGCCATAAAGTAGAAGTTTTTTCTTCTTCAACCTTTCAACTGCAAAACAGTTGCACTTGACTTCGGTTCCGTAACCCCCAACCACATCCCATACCTTCCAGGCAGTTGAACCTCAGTTGTGTGAGTGTGTGTGTGTGTGTGTGTGTGTGGTGACCTCTTTGTTGTGTAGGTGGGTGTCGGAAAGGGACTCGGAATTTATTTTGCATCCTATTCTGCATTCAGTAAAAATTTCGCAATTTATTTTGCTTTGTGTATTGAGGTCAGTTTTGTTGTTGTTATCATTGTTGTCGGCGCCTTTGTTGACCAATAAAAAATGAGGTTAGTTTTGTTTAGACAGGCAAAACACAATCCGAATCGAAAGAGGAGGCAGATAAAATATAATACATAACCTTTTGAGCGGACCAAAGGGCACGCAGCAATAGAAAAGGCCTCACACACAGAGCGGTCAGCATAAAAATGCTTGACATATTGACACACTTGGCGTATGATTGATTTTTCATGTCCCAGGGACAAACTTGTAGTAACAAAAACAAAAATCCCACTCGAATTGGCTTTCTTAGGCCATGAATATGCAGCGTAATTAATAGCGAACCAGACTTGTTGATTCAATCAGGGGCATGCAACATGATAACGCCACAACTGTGTACACAGCGAGAGGCGTAAAACAATCCTCAGCTATACAAATAAATTGCTGTGTAAATACATCGAGCAACAACAAACCGAGCCACCACGTCACATTGTCATTGTTATCTACTACACAGCGTGTCCTGTTTCCCTGCCCCGTCCCCCTACCCTTCAACACGTTGACAACGTCAACTAGCAGTCAAAGTCAGGTGAACGCAGCCAGGTGAAAATCGGAAAGGCAACGCGTTATGCAAATGTTAAATGGGAAAATTTCTATCATGTTGTAGCTTCGCTGTGCATGTTGACCCAACTCTCTCTGCTCGATCAAAACAAGATACATGCAAATATATTTATTTATATATATATATTTATGTGTATATATGCTGGAGCATTGTAAACACATGTATTTATGCATCAAACGGTATCAAGCAAAAGCCAATTGGTTACAGGATTTGTATTTGGGCTTGTATTGTACAAATTGGCAACCAGAGCAAATCTTGAGCTTATATAAATGTCTTCTAACTATCTTTCATGTCTACAATCATTTGTACTATTCAAAGCTTAAGTAAAACAACGAATATTCAATTTATATGAGAATATATATAGATCTTTGAGAATTAAATGGGCTCTAAGATATGGCTAGATAACATTCAAACAATGCTTGAATAAGTAGACTATTTTGTTACAAATGCTTCACCTAACCAAAAATCTGTAATCATATTATTTAAGTGTAAAACAAGTATTTTACAATGACAAAAAATATACAGAAGAGTTCTCAAAGTTAGTGCATATGAAAAAATACATTTATCTTATCAACAAAAAATAGTTTTTGATTTAATATTATATATTTATATAAATATGTTGTTTTAAAAACAAGGAAGAGAAGGCATTTACTAAACCTTAATGTGTTTAAAAATAAAAAATTTTAATTAATTATTGTTAAACTTACAAAGACTTATTAAAACGTTTATAAATCGTGCCTCATTGTTTCTGTGACAATTAAATAAAAAATATAGATAAAACAATAAAATAATATATCAAAATTAAAACCATACAAATAAAATAATTATAAAACAAGTAAGAAAGCTCTAGTCGGGTCTGCCCGACTACGAGATCCCCTGAACCAAGTCCGAGATTTTCTGATTTCCCATTTTCAATGGGTTCAGGGTATAAAAATATAATATAAAATTAGATTAGGAAGGTAACAGACAACTTGTTTAACTCAAATAAACATTTTTATAAAAAAAAAAAAATAAAAAAAAAATTATATAATATATTTTATTATTAAATTGTAATACACTTTAAATAACCAAAAAATTATGTATAATTTATGTAACGAAAACACCAAAGCACCGAAGCACCAACGGCATACAACTAAGAACTGCAGGAGTGGTGGATCATTGATAGACAATAGAGCGGAGTTGAAATTGACAGAAGTAGAAGTAGAAAAAGTTGAGAGAGCAGCAGCAGAAGTTGAAGTCTTGTAGAAGTTCTAAAAAGTCCCCAGTACAAAAAGTTGAACTGAAAGTTGCCTTATCATAATTCACTGTTAATCTTTGATAATTATAATACTACTAATAATAAGTAATATATAATATACATACACTCCTCGCAACTCTAATTAAACAATAAAAATTGACCAATCAAAAAGATAGGTGCACTTGCTTAAGTTAATAATCAAATGAAACACATATTCTATTAAAATTGCGAACTTTTAGACTCCCAAATTTGGGCAGAGTTTGTAAATATTATTTTGTTAATTCTTAACAATTTAATATTAAGTCCTCATAGTTTATTAGCAATGAAATGATCTTTAATTTAAAATTAAAATTAGGGCTCTAGCATGCTTGGTTTGAGAGCAGTGGGTTATTGAACTCAGGCAATGTATATATGTATATATTAGAAAAGATAAAAATATTCAATTAAGTATACGCCCTGTACACACACACACACACACATTCTTTTAGTGGAATTTTCATTCTAAATAATTTTCAATATTCACTTAAATACATTTGTTTCTGTGTTTAACAGAAACTGTAGTTCCTAATTCCAAAAAATAACTTTTAAAGTATTTTTTATGAATTCCAAGATAAGCTGATAAGCTTGCTTCTGCCATGCCAAAGTGAAATCTTAAAGAAATTGTGACGTTTCTATATACATCTTTTAATATTAGCTTGCTTCAATTTCAAGGCAAAGAAAGACAGCGTAAGCAATTTGCTTGTCATGTTTTACCTTGAAAATTAAATAACATATAGATAGATATATAGTTTATAGATCAGCCAATTTGTCAGCTCTTGAATAATGCAAGCGCAATGGGCTAGACAGCTTGCGAGACGGAATAACTGAATATAAGATGCGACCTTAAAAAGGTATGAGTACGCTTGCTATCGTTGTTGTTGTTATTTATGCAGATTTCGAGAGGTGTTTGCGTGTGTGTGTGTGGGTGTCTATGTGTGTGTGCAAATGAAGTGTGCCTTAAGTGCCATCAGGTGTCATTGGCAATAGGTGGGAGGCTACATGTGTGAGTGCTACAATGCACTTGCAACGCTTATAGAGCAGCCTGCCACATGCCACATGCCACGTGCCACATGCCAGCTGCCACGCCCACATGTGTCTTAAGGGAGCACATAACCCAATTAGTTAGAACAGCAGCCACAACAGATGCCAATTCATTTCTGGCATTAGCCAGAAGAACATGGTCAACAATTTGAAGGCTGCCACATTTGCAGTTGGATTTGCATTTGCATTTGCGTCACGTGCAGCATTTTTTAATTACTATTATTTTAATTTTTGTTTTTGTTTTTCTTATTTAAACCGAATTTGCATATTCAAAATGCAGGCGACAAAGGAAAAATGCAAAATGCATAAGACAAAAGACACAAAAGTTTCGCGTATGCAAATGAACAAATGCTGAAAAAAAGAGAAAAGCATAAAATTAAATAAAATAAAATAATATAAAATAAAATGACCCTGGCTGCGTTGGAGGGCAGGACACAAGCTCAAGCCCGGGGCCGCAGCCTCCAGCTATAACAAGTAAAAGTGCTCTTGTTAGAAGTGCCCGACGTGGAGATACCCTGAAACCCATGATGAGCAGCTGTTTCAAAGATTACATTATATATCAAAGTATAATTTTTTTTTTTTCAAAAATAAAGATTTTACCGATGTTGGTGGCAATTGGTAAAAAGGTAGAGTACTCCAACTTTCTGCTCACTATAGGAGAATACAGGAAAATAATGCTCAAGTAACTGAGCATCGATAACGACTTTAACTGATTACATGGAAACAGAAAACAAATTTTATCTGGGCATGCTATAAAGGGGTGGATAAACACTTAAAATTTCATTTAAATTTATCTCTAATAGATTCAAAGATCAACGGGCTTGTATGTACGGACAGGTGTACATGCGATCAGGACTAGATCGCCTCAGCTGTTAATACTGATTAAAAATATACATATGTATGTATAAACAGACATATTAAAGCATTCAACCCTAAATTCCCATTTGCAATGAGTTCAAGGTATAAAACGCAATAAAAAGATTCCAGCTATAAGATACTCTATACTATAACTACACTTCTTATTTGTTTGTTTATTTAACCAATAAAAAACTTCGTTACAAAAAGACCAATATATTTCAAATATAGTTTGAAACTGCATAATTGGCATGGATTGTTGATTTATGTATTGAAGATATCTCAAAAGACAGCTTTTTCTTTTTATATTTAATATGCTAACAAGTTTATACGATTGACTTACTGGAAAGGAATTCATTGATATTATTTCTTATAAGTTTACTGAATACGTGTCGAGCTCCGTACTTTAGTTAACTGTTTTACTATTAATCTGATTATTTCTTTAATGTGCTAGTCGTACTAGTAAAGCGAGTAAATCGAAAATCCTTCTTCAGCAATTCTAACAGGGTATACAAAAATCTTCAAGTAGAAGCGTGAGTGTTTGCTTCCTGGCACATAACAACAGCCGCCACGCACACACACACACACAACGGCTTAAGTGTGTGTAGGCTACGCTCATAAGTAGGCTACAAACAAGTTTTACGGCGGGTCGAGGGGCAATGGAAACAAAGCAAAGCGCTTTGCAAAGGCCAAGGGGTTGGGTGACAAAGGAAGAGGAAGGTAGCGAATTTGATGAGGGGCAGAAAGGTAGGGACAAGGGGAAGGTGGAATTTGATGTTGCTTTTTGGGTGGCATATTGACTAAAGCAATGCTTAGTCGTAGCTCGGAATCTACGCCCTGTAAATTAGGTGCTTAGTCATTACGGCTTGTTGGCATTTAAAAACAGCGAAAAACGAGTCGCATTATGAGAAGGGGCTACAGTGCAACCTCTATAAAGCAAACAATAGATTGTCAAAGATCTATAACAAATAAAAACGAATATATTTTATATTAATGAGAAATTTAATGGTTCTAAACATATATACAATAATATATAAATACTATATAATACAATATAAAAATATATATACAATATAATATGATATTATTATACATATTCTATAAGTATAAAGTCTCCATTAAATATATATTTTTGTTTACTTATTAAGGAGTGTGTTTTCCCTATACATTTGCTTGAATAAATTATAAGCCAAGTCTATGGAAATAGTCTTATTGTAAGCTTCTGTATGCCAGGCTTCACTGTTTAATTATGGAACAAGTGTTTTATATAAATTGGAGTCCTGCCTGACAGATAGCACATTGGCTAGCGTGGCTATTCAGTTCCAGAAAAATGTTAACTGCTGTTGTCTTAGGCCACATTCAGCTCAAACCCTTTTAACGTTGAGAGTCAGGGGCTTAAATGCAAATTCAAGTTAATAAATGACAGGCCTATCTCTCTAGATCTCCACACAAGCTGTGCCCATAAACAACCCAAAGACCGGAATGAAAGCAGGCTAAGAGTGAAGACTGTGAATAAAACTGAGGCGCTGATTCATTAAAAAACATTTGCCATCCCGGCTGGCCCCCACTTCGATGTCGATAAGCGTAAATTTGCCAAATACAAATAATCTTTTTGTTTGGTTACCCTAATCCTGAGCTGAGATTAAAATCTCAACAAACAAAATGCGAAACCTGATAAATATGCCAGCTTTTAAATCTAACGAGCCGCTACAAATTTATATTCCCAATTGAGAGCCATTGCATTTGATTTTCTTCGTTTTTCCAGCTTCACTCAATGCATATGCAAAGGCAAATGGGAAGAAGCAGAAACGTAGAATCAAGAGCTGCCAAGTTGTTACGGCGCATAGCTTTTTATGACCCCATTGCAAGAGTCTTAGCACACCCTGTAGAGGGGCCTACGGAGCGGGTATTTTGGGGAGCTCGGCTCCATTGCATTTCAAGTTTTGCAAAGTTTTTAAGTGCTGCACATTGCCTGATTGGCTGCCAGTGCCTGTGATTTAAGCTAATTGCCTTCATGGATGAACGAAACGAAGCAGAAAGTATGAGAGCGAAAGGGAGAAAGTGAGACAGAGTTGGAGTGAGAGGGGACTACTTGAGAGCTCTACTAAGTAGAAAAATAAAAACTGCACTTTCAGCAGTTTTCACTTGAAAATAACTTTATGAGTTTGAAGCTAGTTAAATAATTGTTTTTATTTAACTAATTTAAATGGCTTTCTTGAGTATCTTGAGCTTTCCAATTAAATTGCCAACGAGCAGCTTGCATATTTTGTTATAAATACATATGTTTGAATAAAGAAATAATTTAATTTATAAATATCTAGAAACGCTTTCGAAAATACAACTTTGTCACTTTGTCGTTTCTCTTGGCAAATATTATTAACATACCTAAAAAAGATATCCAATTCAATTTCGACTGTCAACTCTTATGGCACAAATAGTTGTAAGCAGGAAACGAAAGACGGAAGGGAGAAATGGCTAAATCTAATAAGTAAGCCAGCAGAAACGTAAAACGCAAACAAACTGCGTCGCATTTATCTCAGCCGCAAAAATGTCTGCCATATTTCATTTTAAATGCAGCACCTGCAGCTCACACAGAAACAGCCTCGAAAAGACCAAAAAAAAAGAAGAAAATATAGAAGTAGGAAAAGAAGGACAAACCCACAGAGCAAACGTTGAAAACAAAATGTCAACGATGGAAAGTTGAGCAGGCAGAAAAACAAGAGAGAACGTTTTCATATTTAACGAAATTTGAATGCTCTTTCTATTCTATTTTGAATACGCTTAAAATGCATTTAAATTTCATATTAAACGAAACTTAAATACCTTTTCTATCTTGTTGAATGAATCTTGATTTAACTTTTAACACTACGACAATTAATTCATACCTTCCTGTCCTCTCAATTGTGGATCCCATTCAAGTATCTGCCATTTTGATGTGTGTGAAAATTAATTGAAGCAAGCAAGCAATGTAACAAAATATACATACATCGCTTCAAAAGGATATAATGATTGATACAAATATGTTCTACACAAGGTACAAATTAACACGCAATAATTGTCTTTTAACATAACTTTTTAATACAGTTTTTAAAAACAAATTTTATACAAAATCACACACGGACGAGAAGACCGATCAGTAGAGCGAACGCTCGCAGACTAAATCCATTAAATGGACTCATGCGTACTAATACATACAATTGTAAGTCAGTTTACACAGCGAATTCGACATTCATGCTCTTACGATCCACAATGCTTGCACGTCTGCATGTGCAACAAAGATAACAGCAGTGTATGCTCACATTATCTGTCTCGCTCTATGCAAGGAACTGCAGCCTGAAGTCGAAAAGCATGTAACGGGATCAGTGAGCCTGTCAGTATTCGCTCTAATGCAATTGCAATTGTGTGCGAAAAGTTTAACTTTCACGCTCTTAAGATCCACACACTGCATGGTCGTTTACGTTATTTCTGCCTGCCTCTCCCTTTCCCTCTATTCAAGCAGCCTGCGACAATGGCGTGTCAACAGAGGATAATTCAATTATCTTCCACTCTCTGGATAAATGCGCTCTGCCAATGCGCTAGTCCGATATACTGAATTCTATGCGGCGCTGTAGATACCCTTCATGATTCTAAGTAAAATATTTGTTACTTATAGTAAAGTTATATTAAATTTGACTAGAATATTTGCATATAAGTTAAAATTTTTCTTATTCATATTAGTTGCTGAATCCATAATACCCTCAGTTAGGGGATAAAACAAATGCCCGCAGCCGCATCTGTAATCAACAACATCAGCATAAACTTAAGTGAAAGCGACAAGGAAACCACACATACAAACACACACACACACGTACAAATCCCTGCTAGTTTTTTAATGTCTGTTCGTGCGCCTGCATGGGGGCGTGGCAGCGCCTACCGACAAAGACATAACTAATAACATTAAGTAGTTAGCTGGCGCATCATTTGAATTATGACCACGTTCGTTGACGCAGCCGGCGCGTTGGGCTGTTGCCCCCACACAACTGCCACGCCTACACACCAGTTTAGTCCAGCTAGATAGATATCTAGCCCACATTCACACACCCACACACACACATGCGTTTAATTTGTGTGTTGTTGGCTACTTTGCACTATTTTGGCTGCTCGGCCATGTGGCTAAAATTGAATTTTGAAATATGGTTCGCAGGCACGAAACGAAAAAAAATCCACGAAGAAGAAGAGGGACAAATCAAAAGAGCAAACAAAATGATGCCTTGAAGGTCGACTGACCAAAGGTTATGGCCCGAAAAAAACGTGGACACTGCAATACGCGTGCGACAAGGTCAAATTGTTGCCGAGTTTTTGCTAACTATTCTCGAAATAACTTGAACAAGAAGAACGACTTTTTCTTAATTCAATTTAGAGTGTAGCTATTAAAACGTTGGCGAATATCAGACAACGCGAAATAGAGAAAAATGTGAAAAAGTAAAAATATCTATAAAAATGCTTATGGTTTATCTTTAAACCCTAGCGATAATTGTAGTTCAGCCTAACTAACAGTCTAACGTTTGCGAATAGCAATCAAAGCAGAATGCAGAAATAAGTAGCGGAAGTTTATGCAAAGTATATGTAAAGCAGAAGTGTACTAAAAGATTTACGGATATTTTTGAATACAAATTCATTCACTATTCAAAATACCTATTGATATTTTTAGTCCTATAGATATATTGCAATGCAGATACCAAAAAAATTGAATATAGAAAAAGGTAAGAAAAGGATAAGCAAAAGAAATTATTATTACAAAAGAAATTATTAAAGAAGCTACTTTAAATACAAATTTAGTAATAAATATTTTCGGATATTTTCAATTATATCTATAGTTTCTTTAAAACCCTATCGATATCCTTGCGGATTCTTCAACACAAGAATACCTTTAATTCATGAATTTCTTTTTGATATTCATTCTCAGAAAATTACCATAGCAAAAATAATAAATTCTACGGATGCCAGCAATATCTCACTTAGTTAAATTATATTTACATGCCATTATATCATTTTTGTAGTGTTGGAAAATGCAGGTACACGCGCTTAAAGTTTGCCAAGCTGCCAAAAAGGCCAAAGGTAAGTCAAGTTGGTGTCAGACACACACTCACACACACACACATACACACATACACTCGACCTATGCACAGCTCAACACTTCACAAAACAGTCAAGTGGGTGGCGTGGGGCGATGGGGGGCTTGGCTGCAGGTGAAACATGTGCTGACAAACAACCAAAAAAAGAAAAGAAAAACTGAACAGAAAGTTGTTCTCAATGTGAATTTTTCCAACTTGAAGCTTGGCGTGAAAATTTGAAGAAAACTTGGAACAAACAAAAATCCGCCATTTGCATTTGTTGTTCTCCATTTTCGGTTCAACCCATAATTAAGTGGCTGAAATTAGCGTAATTGCTTGTGAATGAGGGGTGTGGACCCGCCAGAGGGTCTCCTGAGTAGGGGTCTCACATTACGTATACGCAATGTGCGGGTTGTTCAAAGCTCGCTTATAATTTGCAATTAATGCAGAGTAAATAAATCAAAATCGATTCACACTTTTGTGTGGGTAATTAACTTGTTGTCCACCCAACTGGAACACTCTATGTAGATCTGTAAACTAAATGCTCTATATAGCACATACTACATACTATATATAATCACTTTCGCATTGGCCTGTGGCTGTTTGCCACAGTTGCGGCTGTCATTATCATTTTTCACGCTGTCTTGTTGAAACTTTTGGTGTTGTGTTGGCTGTTGTGGTTGTTGCTGCTGTTGTTGTTGCTGTTGCTGTTGTTATTGTTGTTGACATGTGGCAGCGTTAGCCGCCATTTCATATATATAAGAGTTTTCTTCATATACACTTTGCATGTTGGTATATTTTTTTTTAGCTTGTTTGTTTATTTTGCAACCTTTTCGATTGCAGTTGATTTTTATTTATTTAATTTTTTTCTACTTCATGTGAACTGCTTATATATTAGTAAGAAAATATTAATTTCGTAATATTTTTTTTTGCTTGAGTAAAAATCTGTGTAACAAGTAAAAAGCTGCTAGGGCAAGCTCAATATGAAGCTATATTATTGATCAGGATCAACAGTCGAGACGATCTAGCTCTGTTTGTCCGTCAATATGTAGCACTTTCTGTAGCGCCCGCAGATCAAGTTTTTATCAAATAATCTATAACTTCTTTTATTTCCATGATATTGATAAAATACTATATCGTCTACGTCTTCTACGTTTTGAGAGCAAGAGTCCCCCATTTTTGCACATATAAGAATATATAAAATCCCAACAAATCTTGAAACAAGGAAAAAGTGCAGAAGGTTTTGCCTTAGCTCAAATACCACACATTTTCATTATAGCACGGGGCTCAAGCTATCTGCATGTCAGAAACTCCTTATTTAATTGCTAGTCGATTATTTTTTTTCGTATTAACCAAATAGTAAGTTATTTAGTAGTTGTTTTTTTTACTTATACGTTTAATAAATTTATTATTTTTATTTTTTCATATTTATTAAATATAATGATAGTTTTAGTAAGGAATTATTATAGTTAGTGTTATATATTTGTATAAAATTTATTTGCATATTGTTTTTTATATTTTAATGTTTTTTTTATATATGTTTTTATGGTTTTTTTTTATATTCTTATATAATTTAAAAAAAAAATTAAATTGATATATTTTTATACAATTTTATATATTTTTTAATTTATGGATATTTTCATATATATTATATATTTTTATATAATTTTATATATTTCTCAAATTTTTTAAATAATTTTATATATTTATCTATATTTTAACACAATTTTATATGATTTTATATATTTTTATATATTTTTATACAATTTTATATATTTTTATATTTTATTTATTGAAAATTTTAAATCCATACCTTTTTTATTTTAAAACTAATTTTATTTTTTAATTATTTATTGTTGGTGTTTTATTTTTTTAACTTATTTTTTTTTTTTTTTTTAATTTGAAAATTTTCTTTTTCTTTTAATTTGTAATTTTTATATAAATTTTGATTTTGTTATTTTATAGATATCTTTTTTTATGCCAAGATTAATATTTTTAGAATATTTTTTAATTTTGAATTTGCAATATTTTTTTGATATACTTTTCTTGAAGATATCTTAAACTATTAAAAAAACGTATAAAATTTAAAGGTTTTCCAGACTTAAAATGAACACATCAAAGGTAAATTGTTTGCATTTTCTTTATAGGTATATTGTAAATATATATCTATATAGTTTTTTGTACAATATTGATTGAGTATCTTTGATTGTTGTTGCACTGCATATTGACAGTTGTCAATGTCCTGGCGGACATGAATAACAGTTTACGATGTTGTTTGATCAAATTGCAGGCAATTATTATTATTATTGTTGTTGTTATTGGTGAAATAAAATATATTAATTTGAATACGTATGCACATACATTTGCACGGTAATTGAAGCATTTTTATTCAAAGGACGCGCATCGGCAGCAATGTGAATTATTAAGAAGCTTTGCTCTTGTTTTAATAAGGCGATGTTTTCTTGTTGTTGTTGTTGTTGTTGTTGTTACTTGTAATTTGATACACAAAACTCTATATCTCTAAGGCATTGAAACAAATTGCGGATTTACGAATTGCACTTGGAATTGCACTAAATTGAACAGCATTTAATTTCGTTTAAAAATTTTTCTTATTATTGCGTACGGGTAGAAAATGTATAGAAATTTATTGTTTTTATAAATTTTTTATTTTTGGATTATTAGTTGTTCGGCAACGCGACGCGGCAGGCGAGAACACGGACCCAGCCTCGGAACAACACTCCTTGTGCTATGTCCTGCTGCTGCTGCTACTGCTGCTGCTGCTGCTGGTCCTGACGCCGACGACGACGGCGACGACGCGAGACACGCGCGAGGTGCTACAACAAAAACACGACTGAGCCGTCCAACGGCCAGCAACGAATTACGAACACGAAATTGAAAGCGAAGCCGAAGTCGCGATTCGCAGTCGTCGTCGTCGGTTGAACGAAATTGAAAGCCGTTACACGAAGTGGGTCGCTCGGCCGCTGAGCAGTCGTTCTGCAATGCAGCAGCAGCAGCAGTATTCGCAGCAGCAGAGCGCGCGCTTTGTTTACATGTCACAAACGCACACACACACAGACGTAACTATGCCAGGTAACGGGCGACTCGTTAAAAGCTCATCGACGCTCGCTCAGTCAGCTGCGTGTAAGTGTGTGTGTGGGCGTTGCATGCGTGCGCTCTCTCACACGCTCTATCCCGTTCTCTCTTTTCGTTTGACAAACAGCTGTTTGTGCTCTGCCCCAATTTTCTGACATTGCTAAGGCCGAGTCTCTCTCTAAAAGCTTTAACTGCAACGAGCGCTGATTTCTTTATGTGTGTGTGTGTTTGCATGTTATCCTAGCTGACATTGTAAACATGACCGAAATGCATGCTCGTATAGGTGTGTGTGTGTGTATATTTGTGCGTGTCAGTGTGGGCGTAAAGCCGCATTTGAAGTACCCAGCGTCACATTCATTTGCATATTTGAGCTTATACGGAGAGAGCGCAAGGGACAGACGCTGAGAGCGAGAGAAAGAGAGAGTGGGCAGGCTGGTCTCATGTGTAACGCAAAGATAAGTTCAACTTAATTAAAGTTTTAGAAAGGAACAAATCGCTGGCTGACTCGAGCTGCATAAATTATGACAACTGGCCCTGTAGCAACTCGAAGATGCTTAAAGGACTTAACTATTTATACGGTTCCATAATCATCTTTAGTTAATTTGACAGCCTTAAGTTATATTTTAGGTCAAAAATGTAAAGCAAGATTTTAAGAAAATTAAGTTAAGATATTGAATCATAAAGTACTGAATTATAAAGATACGATGTGAAAAACGTTATAACATATTTTCATAGGATATTTAAACTCTTCCAATACGATATGATATGCATATGAAAAACGATCTTATATATTTTCAAAGGGTATATTATGTTCGGCCACACGCTTTTATCTCTTCCAATATAATTTACGATATGATATGCATATGCAAAACGATCTTATATATTATGTTCGGTATAGGGTATATTATGTTCGGTGACACGCTCTCTTGCATTCGGTTGCTTTAAATTATTTATTGTGCTTCAAAATTAGTTTTTGACAGCTTGATTTGTAACCTTTGACATGTTGTGTTGCTCTTGAGCTTAACGATTTCAAGTGCGTTTGTTCTTATTGTTTCTTTAATAATTCATGAAATTCTCATTGTTTCAGCTGAAGTCCCTGTTGCATTTTTGTCCTTAAATAATCCGATTATTTTGAGATTCTCTTCAAGCAGCAGATGCTTTAAGTCGTCCAAATCCTGGGAATATTGGTATATAGTTGCTATATGGTGGGTATGTGCTGGCTATAATCATTGCTCGCCTTCTTAGCTCTGCTATGCCACGTTTATAGGTGAAATCTTCGTGTTCCTTGTACGCCTGGCTAACAATAATATCGATCTCTAGACCCGCGCGCTCCTCAGCACTCAATGCATTTGATGACTGAGTTTCTCTACCATCGATCACCACATTGGCAGCTGGCGGCTCCGATAGATCAACTTCACAATAATACATTTGCACAAGATTACAAATCAAATGTATTTCAGACTTATTACGAGGCTCCACAATAGCACACAAATAAGTCAAAGCATGCTTAACTTAAATTCCAAAAAAAAGTTCGACAATGTTTTTCTTCTTCTGAAAAAAAAATTTTGAATAACTTCGCTGTTTAATTATCGATATTTTCGGAAATTTTTATCAGTATCAATGTCTTTCTACTATATTTATAGATCAGGGACTAGAGGTATCTAAAAAGGGTATATTCTTAGTTACTTTAATAGAATTTAAATAGCATATTTTGTGACTCCAGTTCTTAAAAACGTGTGAGCTATGCTCAGATACAAATTTGTAAAACTCAAAAAATTTGGGAGACAAATTGGTAACTTAACAAAATTTTTGATTGATATACTTGCTGTAAACTAGAGGAATGGGCTTATTTCGGCCATTTCTAAGTTTGGTAATACTCTTGCAATTGTAAATGATGTAGATGTAGGTTCCTCGGATTTACCGGAAGAGATCAAAATAGTTTTTGATCGTTTTTGGGTCTCTAGGTGTAAAATTGTAGAAGATACGTTTTTGACCGATTTTCCACGCCCCCAAGAGGCGGATATATATAAAATTTGATCAATCTGTAGAGGAGGACAACAGTAACCTATAGGTCTCTTGGTATAAAACTTAGAGGCGGATACAGCGGATATATGGTTGGGATACACGAGTATATATTCGAAATTTTAAATCTAAGACTTCAATAGCGACAAACTTTTTCTTATCAAAACCTTAATATAATATATATATAATTCTTAAAACCTATATATCTATATGGGAGCTATAGGATATAGTCGTCAGATCCTGTTGATTTCAGATATGGCTGCCGCAGAAAGACGCCTGTGTGCAAAATTTCAGTTCTGTAGCTTTAATACTTTAGGAGGAGATTGCGTTGATCCAGACGGATAGACGGCCAGTGCTATACCAACTGATCAACAATATATATGATCAAAAATATATGTTTCCATCTATGCGTTGCAAACTTCTGAATATACCCTTTTTGCAAGGGTATAATTTAGTACACCTAAACAAGAGATTTGATAAAATTGTCCATATAAATTATATATAAAACGGTTTCACTTCCAGGAACGAAAACAAACTATGAAAAATCTACATGCAAAAAAGGGACATTTGAACTTTTACCCAAGGCAGTAAACATTTTTTTGGAATACACCTATTCTATATTTTACAGGGTATTTTTGAGTCAAATTTAATCTTTAGTTTATTGAAAATTATAAATTTTATTGGAAATAAAAAAGAACTACAAAAGCTCTCTTTATGCTATACATTCTAGGATGTTCAAGGCATATGGTGGTTGGCTTCTTTGTTGGCTTTGACTTTGCTGTGATCCACTTTATGCTGGGTTTGCAAAAAGCTTTGATGCTTTTTGCTCTCATGCTCCAATGCCGCTTGGCTGATGATCTTGTTGACCTCTTGGCCGGCCAACTGCTGCTCCCTGCTGTTGTCCATGCTGGAAGTCAGTTTTGTCGGATTGTAGCTGCTCGTTATCTCCACATAGGCGGCGGGCTCGATGCCGTAATACCATAAGTTGGCCAGCTTAGCTTGTTTGATCCACTTCAGTCAGTTGTCGCTGCTATTGTTGGCGTGAAACTGAATTCAAAGCATTCCCCTATTCTTAATTCGAAAGGCAGTTGCTGCGATTTCAGTCATCGCAATTTCCAGGCAAAACAAACAATTGATCCGGTATACATATATATATATATAGTTTGTGATAAACATTTGACATAAACAAAAGTAAATGTGCCGCATCAACAAGTCTACGAAGTGCACTATGCGAACACCTCAACTTTGTTTATCAATACGATATACGATACACGACATACGATATACAATATACGATTTACAATATACGATATAATATAGCATTCTTTATTAGTTCTTTCCATTTGGCTCTCTAGCTTCGCTTGTATCTCACCAACTTCCTATTAGTAGACTTGCCCATAAGAGCTTTTAAATCCTTCTAAAGCTCTGCTAGCTTTGCTCGTTAGTTTCCCAAAGCTTTCTCGCACTTTTCAGCAAAAGCTTTTTGGTAACTGTCCTGGCTAACATTTATTTTATTCTGTGAACTTCTCGTTACTTTATCTTTGCCCTGGGTCAATTCGTAACGTATTGACTAAGGACATCATGTATATACATATATCAATAAAAACTCAACTGGAGCTGCAAACTGAAAATAAAGCTAGATATGTTCATACCCTGTAATCAGCGGAAATGTATGAAATGTGTAGAGGAAAATACTTGAAAGCGCATACATTTAAGAAAGAAGATTTGAGACATGACAAGATAGTTTAATTTCTCGATAAAGCCGTTCTAAAATCGATAAATATATTTTTGAACTCTTCTAATTCTTCGCTTTTTCTATTTATTATTCTATTCTATTTACTTAGTCTTCAAATCATCAACATATCTGCTTGTCGCTCTTTTTATACCTTTGCAACTTTATTTTCTTCGGTCAAACGTAAACATAAGTCTATAAATTAAAATTCAAGCTAATTTTATGTTACTTATGTTACTTTTTATGTTACACCTTCTAAAAATCCATAAATATCTATTCCAACATGATTTTTTTTTGCTATTTCAATTGATTTGATAAACTATTAAAACATTAACAATGGGTTCAGAGTATAAATATATAAATATTTTTTACATCTTTTCCTGTGCTATTTCTGTGCCATCGATAAAAAAAGCCTAAAATTATCGATAAATATTGTTTTCTACATTGTTTGTAAGCCGATTAGCGATCAGCGTTTTTATTAAGGTAATTTTTGTTTCTTCTATATTTAATCGATGTTTTATATAAGATTATGAGAACATTTTATTCCTGAAAAAATCTCAGCTTACAGAAATTTCTGGTATCTTCAGTTTCAAAAAATGTTAGCTATGTTTATATTACAAATAGAAAATGTAAGCACAACTACGGGGTGTCTTCTAGTCGTATAAATAGTATCTGATAATATATGTGACATGAAGAAACATTTTTTTAAAGACAACTTGTCATCAGGAATTGCTTTGACCTTTCACTTAGCTAAAGTCCTTTTAATATCTAGAGAATCTCACAAGTTGGATTTGACCAAGCGTTACTTAGTCCAGTAACTGGTTAATTAACATGAATGTTTAATCAAATCGTTGCTAATCGTTTAATATACTAGAATTTAAGGTACGCAATTCGGAACCATCAATTGTCACTTGTCAACTGTAAATGTCTTGGAAAACATATTGTTAAACTAAATAAAGAAACCGACTCTATATATATAGAGCTCCACCAATCCTCAAATTTGTGCTTATTGATTAGTTAACTTGGTATTTGTTACCTTTGGTCTTAAGTTCGAGTAAATAAATTATGATTCGATTTCATTGCTTTGCACCTTTCCAATTAAACGCGTTGACCATTAAAAATTCCATTTGGACAATAACAGAAAAGTTGGGTAGGTGTAATAAACAGGGAGACGTCACGAAATGTAACTCAAATTGAATCACATCAAATTGCTTTTATGTTTATCGCCAGCAAATCACGAACAACGGATATCAATTATTCAATTGCTCAATCAAACACTTCGACAAAATGTGATTGAACAATAAAAACAAAATATATATACAAAATAGCAAATATATGTATGTTAAGAAAAATCAATTAATATATAGAAATTATTTTAGAAAACAAAACAATTACTTTGATTAATATAAGCAATTTGTAGCAATATTTATAAATATATTGCCTATAGTAGAAATATATGGAATAATCTTATTTACAATTTTATAAGCCATTTCAAGGAACTCAGAGAGGGCAAGATCTAAAGCTGGCAAATTTGGTATATGGTTTCAGTAAAGAATATGTAGCTGAAATATATTTAAGATTATAATCATATGTGTTTACAATCCCAAGGAACTCAGCAATGCTAAAAATTAGAGCTTGCAAATTTGGTGTGTGGTTGCTAAAGAACAGCTAAATCTCAAATATAACTTAAGTCCTGATCGAATCTGCTTACATTCCCAAGTAACTCAGTAATGGCTACAGATAGAGCTAACAAATTTGGTATACCACTTCTATATAACACTTTAAGATAAAAACTAATTTTATATGTTAGAAAACTATCGTAATAATCCAAGATTTGTAATAGAGAAACATTTTCTATAAGATATATTAAAGCTTAAAGCTTTATCAAATATTATCTTAGTTAAAGATTTCATTTAAAAAGGAAAAGCTACCCCAACGCCAACGAAAATCCCGACCAGCAGCAACAAAATACAAACGAAGAATAGGAAATGGGAATAATCTAAAAACAACAACAACCATTTGAGTCTGAGCACAATGAGCCGCATAAAGTTGGCGCCAGCCAAAAAAAAAAGAAGCAAAATTGGGAAAAACGTAAGAGAAAAGAGCAAAAAGAAAAAGAAAACTAGATAAACATTCGCATGGGTGGGTGTTATGTTTTCTTATGTGATGCCCGTTCATACAGTGTAAAAGGGGAATATTCGTTTCGACAAATTTGTAGGAAAAATATGAAACTGCAATTTAGAATATATATAGTCATATGTACTCGTATTACTCAGAACAAGTTCACTTGAACAATGAACTTCTAAGCTAATAAACAATACAAATTATTCTATGATTAGTTAGTTCTTTTAGTCATAAATAATACTCTGTGTTCTGTAACCCAAACGCGCAGGAACGATAAGTTAGATTGGCCTATTCAGCTGTCAATCACGAATGATTGAAAAACTGAATATAAATAGTATACATCAATAGTTCATGAACTGGTAAAAAAGCTGAACTAGTGAATGAAACTACTAAATATATATTGCTTGAATGATTACCAAACTGAACTAAACTGTCAAATTGTTTAAAACTACTTTCTTTATAATTGTTAGGCTTGAAGCGATGAGTTCTTAAATGAAAATTTAAATTTGGAAACCCAATGTTGTCTAGTGAACACCCAAATTTGTACATGGAGTACTTTAAATAGTAAACAATCAAAAGCTGCTAAATAGTGAGAGACATTTTGAAAGCAATTTCAAGGAAAAATCAACAAAAAACGTATGGAAAAAATGAAAGAGGGGTTTTCCCTAATTTGAATTTTTGTTGTAGCAAAGCAGCTGTTTCAATTCGCCAATTCTTTCGATAAGCATACATTTATGATTTATTTATTTAATGATCTCTTGAATTTATATGGACAAAGTGTACTTTGAGCAAATAAAACTAGTTTTTAAGCAAAAATGTTAACGTTATAACAGTGAGTAACCTAAATACTGCGAACAGGCCTTCTAAAAACTAGTTTCAAACACTACTGCATATAAATATCGATATCATATAGTCCAGCTTATACAATAGATAGAAGGTGTTAAATTCTGAAAAGTTGGAAAAAAATCCGAATGGGCATATAAAATATATTTTAATAAAATAAATAAAAATATATATATTAATAACAAACATGCTTTAAATCTTTACGTTATAGTCGGAAAGTTTTCAAACCACCTTCCCGTATAACATTGGTAGAGGTTTTACCTGAACTTCAAAGATCAACTCTAAAGGTTTTTTTATAAAAAAAAGCTATCAGCTTTATAAACTATGATTTTTTGTTATCAGTCTAAACGAGTATTAAACAGCGAATAAAGCCGCTCTACACTTTTGCTTGAATTCAGCAAATGTTGGCAAAGTTTATATTTTCTTCTTCTTTTATCACGCATGCACTTGAATCACATTGGGAATGCAACTTGTTGCACTTACTTTCGCATTGCTATTGTCGCCGGTCTGCAGCTGCAGCTGCTGCTGCTGCTGCTGCTGTTGTTGCAGTTGCAGTTGTAGTTGCTGCTGCTGCTGCTGCTGCTGTTGATCCGTTTCTTTGTTGTAGTAGTCTGCAACGCTGGGCACCAGCAAGACGCCCACCTTATTGCGCGCCACCTGCTGATGGGTGCGTCGATGGCGCGACGGCAGCATCATGCGATGCGCCACAAGAGCCATGGCTGCCACACACACACACGCACAGAAAGTCAAAAATCAAATCCGAGAGAGAAATAAAAAAGAAAAGCAGCCGCCGTTTTGATCGAAGAAAACGCTCGCCGCCAACTGAAAAGCAACGCGGCGGAAAAGCCAGCCAGCGACAGCGAAACGCACCGGAAAAGTCAGCCCCAACAAAACAAAATGGCCAAGCTATCAGGCCATCTCGCTCTAACACACACACACACACACACACACACACACTGACAGACAGGCTATCTCTTTGTGTGTATATATATATATGTGACTGTGTGTGTGTTTGCGTACTAAATGCTGCATGTTTGATGAGCCTTTTGTTGTTGTTGCTTTAATGTTAATATTAATGTCCGACGCGACTGTCTACCAGCTGTGTGTGTGTGAATGTGTGTTTGTATGTTTGTATTAGTTTTACCAACACGTGCGCAAGACATTTCCCAAATACGAAAAACAACGAGCAGAAAAACAAGTGAAAGTGTTCGCATTTCAAATGGGGCGACTAAAAGATACTCTGTGATAGTTTTTGTATTTTTCTTATTCTTGAATTATATGATTATTGTATTTTTCTATTATTATTTTTTTTAATTCTTTTATTTTTTTATTTTAATATTCTGTTTTTCCTCTTTTCTTAAACTCTTTTATGATTATAGTCTTCTATTTTGCAATTCTTTTTATTACTCTATGCTTTATTCATTTATTCTTCAACTGTTTTATAATTATATTCTGTTATTCCGCATTTCTTAAACTCTTTTATTTCTCTAAGATTCAATTTTCTTTCTATTCTTCTGTTCCTCTATTCATATATTTATATTATCTTCAATTCCGTTATTCTATTCATCTATTATTTAATTCTAAATTCTTTAATTTTTTATTCTTTGAATATTTTATCTTTTCCTTATTTTATTATTTTATTGTTTTATTCTTTAATTTTTATATTAATTTTTAAATGAGAATACAATTTTTTCTTTCATGCTATTATTCTATTATAAATCTGCTAGTCTTTTATTCCTATATTCTTCTATTCATCTACAGTCGAATCCCGATAATTCAAAATGGCAAGGGGATCACATTTTTTACGAATTACACAGGAATTCGAATAATGAAACAGGAATTCAAGCGAATTTTTTTACGAGGGGATACCGTTTTTTACGAATTATTGTGGTTTTCGATTTAGCGGGAACGAATTATCGGGATTCGACTTTCGATATTTTATGGTATATCTTTACTTTTTCTTTTAGTTTCTTAATGGTCGAAATGGATTTGAAGGTAATTCTGATAATGAACCAAGTCTTTAATTATCCTTTTTTTAGTTCCTAAAATAGGTGTCCCAGATGGAATACATATATACATATGTATGTATATGCATGTTGTTTAGGATTAGCATTTGTTCTTTTATGATTGTTACATACACATGAACAAAACCAATATACCCCTATTCACTATATTTTCAGTGGGTAGTGGAAATAAAAAAGGGACACACTTGCAAGCGGGAAACATGGCAAATATAATATTTGTTGTTAAAATAAAATTATGAAACAACAAAAAAAAATAAGTTGAAAAATTTAAAAAAATGCTACGACTATCACATGCCCTATTTAAGTGCAATGTATATGTAAATACTTGAAAAATTATATTACTGACATCAATTCTGGAGCAGTTATAAAATATAAAATGATTTACCGCTAAGCAACACTAACTTCTGTAGTTATTCAACACTATCAAATGAAAGTAAAAGCTGACTTAATGTTGTATATAGTACATATACTATACTATATATATATATTTAAATATGTATAATTGTTATACTCAATGCACTGTTAATGTACCCAGATATTTCGTGTAGTGTATGTTTTATTTTATTTACCGCTATGCTCTCGCCGACAATTATAATTTGAGTCATGTGAACACGCAAGCACACATGCATACACACATATGTACAAATATATACACATCTGTGTGTGTGTGCAATAACAATGGCAGCCTCTAAACAATGCTACTGCTACCCTTTCTCCTAAGCAACTTGTTTACTTGACCTTAACCATTGCCAGCTGCCAACAACAACAAAAGAACGAAAACGAATCGGAAATAGTTGAACAATCATTTTGCTCTAATTCTGGACAACTAACTGTATCTGTTATGGTATTCATTTTTTTATTCATTAGAGCTGGCAAACCAGATTCAATTCATTGAATTGATGCAGTTGCTCCTTTTTCGAGCATGAACCAGCGCTCATGAACCACTGCAAACAATTAAGAAATGGCACAAGGAACATTCCTTTCATTTAACATGGAACAAGCTCATTTGTTTAGTGTGATAACTGGTTCAATTGAACTTTAAGCAACAACTCCTTTTGGCGCATACGTCATTAACAATGATTGTGCATTAAAATTGAATGGCCGCAAAGAAAAATACGTATACGCCATGGGGTACAAAGTAGTTAAAGATTAATCTATATAATTTAGTTATATAATAAATTAAATATATGTATGCAGTGAAACGTCGATATAACGAACCTCGTTATAACGAAAAACTTTATATGACGAATTTTTGTTAAGTCCCATGAAAAAACCTCGTTTTTGCAAAGTTTTTCATACAAAAATGCACTAAAGGTATCACGAAGAATTTCTGAGCCTGAAAACATCTATGTGACGAAGCAATTATTCAAACACCTATATACAACAAATTCCCAAAAAAGCAAAATAAATTTTGCTGCAAGCCGTTAAAGTCCCGTTATCTAAAGCCTCAGCATAACAAAGTCTTGCTTCAATTGTCTCTATACAACGAAGTCAGAGCAAAGCAAAATAAGCAAATATTTTAATAAACTCTAATTAAAAAAATGATATGTAACTCTTTATTTTTTATCTTCACCTCATTTCAGTTAAATTTTTGCAATTTTTCAATGAAAACAGATAAAAGCAATATTTACAACGAATTTTTTTTTTCAAATTTCTTTAAATTTCGTTTTACCAAGATTTTACCAATAAGTACCCATAGCGAATCAAGAGAAATTATAATAGTTTAAAAAAAATTTAATTTAAATAAATTAGAATACAAAATTTCAAATCAAATCATCTTAATACCTGTACATATACTCATATATATTTTATCACTAATATATAGAACAAAATATCTAAATTATTTGGGTACTCCATTGAGAACTTTGCATTTGTAACGATGTTTCGATGGACTCTAAATTTTACTTATATCTGTATATTTATTTTATTTATATCATATTTTTTTTACTTACCTTAAGAAATGTTTAACGGCAGAATGAGCTACATCGAAAGCATGACGTCATTACAGTGAGAGGAGACACAGACACATACACAGGCACACAAACAGATACATTTATAAGGTAGGTTAGTTATATAGATGGGTCGATGGGCGGTCTTATCTGAGCCATATCTAACGGTTCTTGAGAAAGCGTAACATTTTGTTCTTGTTTTTTGTTTCTTCTTTTTTGTTTGTGCATAAATTATATGGAAATCTGTGCGTTCAGGCTGCAAAGTAAAAAAATTGTATAGAAAGAGAGAGAGAGAGAGAGAGAGAGAGAGAGAGAGAGATTAGGAAAAACTAAATATAGTTTATTAAAGTTAAGACTGATAACACGTATGCTCCATTGTTTGGTCCAAAAATTTTGCTGTCAACTTGTCATCTTTTCAGTAAAGGGGAAGTAGATTTGTACATACATATATCAATAGTACTAGATAAAACATACATATGAATGCCAGCATCCATGTTTGCCCCAAAACATTTATTTTGCCTGCAGCTCATAAATCAAAATTAACTAAGGCCACAGAGAGAGAAAGACGAATAAAACAAGGCTATAATAACATTGTCTAATATAATTTTAAATACATAAACAATTATTTTAATCTTGCAATTATTCACCTTTTCTTTTTTATTTTGTAATATTTATAATAAGTAATATTAAAATATAAATTTAAATATTGGCGCTCATTTCTGAATGTTAAATGCTGCACAATCGCGCGTGTTGTAACAGTTAGCTCTTAAAAGGCCTGCACACATGGTTGCTTGGCGTTATCGATATACGACAACAACTATCGTAAGGGCTGCAAATTTTCCAAGGATCTTAGTGTTGGTGTGCGTATACGCAAATTTTTGTCGAAAGAAAAGTTTTTATTAATTGTTAAGTGTAAAGTACATATGTTTATTAAAACAAAGTGTAAAGCGAGAAAGGCAGTACTTAATTACTACAACTAGAGCTCATGCACGATTGTAAAGCAGCAAGTATGAGCTGCGTACCTTGCGTCTAAGATTTTTTGCTGGCCAAAGTCAAAATACGAACAAAACATTATGTCGCCGATGTCAAATGCCAATCCAATGGCTGCTACTGAATTAAGTCCATTTGTATATTGGTCGCAAACTAAAGGTCAGCTACTGCTCAAGGTGGATCTCAAAGATGCGCAGGTGAGTCGCAGCGAAAAATCAATATTAATTTATACGAAATCCAAAGTCCAACCGGCATTCAATTATTCTGTTCTTTTAGGGCGTCGTTGCTGAATTTACCAATTCAACGCTCTCCTTTGCTGCCAACGGGCATGGAGCGCGTGGTCGGAATGCTTATAAATTCCAGATGCGTTTCTTTCTGCCCATCGACGATGAAACGGCGACCTTTTCAGTTACGGACCATAAGATCGAGCTGCATATACGTAAAGCCGAGCCGGCCTGGTGGCTGCGACTGATTGCCACGCCCCAAAAGCCGCACTGGCTACGCATCGATTTCGATCGCTGGCGATCAGAGGACGAAGGGGAAATGAATGAGACAGCAAGAGATGTGCGAGAGGATTATGTGGAGGAGTATAACAAACTGCAGAAGCAGGAAATTGGCTATGTGAGGGGTGAGAGAGGAGTTTAACCTTATAACCAATCGCCTCTATTCATAGCTTTTTCTCTCTAATCACAGAGCAAGCCAAGAAGGTTTACTTGGTCATCTACAATCTGGCTATGCTTGTGGGCTATCTGCACATATTGTTTATAATGGGAGTGCTCTATATACGTGATGGCTCGGATAGCATAAAGCATACATACGAATATGTGGGCACATCGTTCAAATTTGTACAGCTCATGCAATATATGGAGGTAATGCATCCTCTATTTGGCTACACAAAGGGCAGTCCCGTGGTGCCCTTCTTTCAAATCTCTGGCCGCAATTTCGTACTCTTCCTCATGATCGAAATGGAGCCGCGTATGCATGCTAAGCCGGTGGTCTTCTATTTATTCATTATATGGTCGCTCGTCGAGCTCGTGCGGTAAATGACATTGACTCCCACATCTTAAATATATATATCTGATTCATCATATTGTTAATCCTCAGCTATCCTTACTATGTCAGCCAGTTGCTAAAGCGGGAGAACGGTTTTCTCACCTGGCTGCGCTATACCATCTGGATACCCCTCTATCCCATGGGCCTTGTCTGCGAGGGTGTTATACTGCTGCGCAGCATACCCTACCTTGAGGAAACGAAACGCTTTAGCGTCGATATGCCCAACAACTGGAATTCGACCTTTGACATGGCGCTCTTTGTAAAGATCTATCTGCCGCTGCTCGTTGCGCCCGGCAGCTATCTAGTCATGTCCCATATGTCCAAGCTGCGCGCCAAGAAATTGGGACGGGGCCGAGCTAAGCCAAAAGTTAACTAAGAATATTTTACTAAACTCTACGAGCTTAAGATAACATTATTCCACATTTTCTGTTTTTATTCATTGTCCATTTGTTATGTCTATGTTTTTTAAATTGTTCCTTTAACTCTAAAGACTATATTTATACTATATGTATATGATATTGGCACCTTTGGTTTATATAGTTTTAGTATATATATTGAATCTGCACAGCCAAAGATTTTTCACTCACAGATTTCGCACTCGACAAGATTAAAAATAATTTTTAAACATTAAAAATAAATAAAAAATTTAAAAAGAACTTAAAGTATTGTTGAAATGCAAAGTATTTATATTTAAATTTAAAATCTTAACAAGTTAAGATAGACTTATTTTTAATGTAACTTGTTTTATATAGAAATGTGAGTTATTGGGAGATCGACATACCAAAAGATCTCGAGCATTCAGTTTTAGCATCTTTTCCAGCATTATTTTGGTTAGATATCCTTCTTGGCTAAAACACTTTGCACTCGACGCACTCGAAAAGTAAATTGAAACTGTCTTAGCTTGACAACTGGATGGACACAATTGTTATTAACTTTTTGACTTGAGGCTCATTATCGATGGCTCAATAATGCATGAGCGCGTGCTGATGTTTGGGGTCTTTCAATAAATTGCTTTTTTGTTTTGGTAGAAGGCTTCAATCAATTTAGTGCCGCAGGCGTGGCACAAGTGCAACGAATTTCGGATTTCAAAAGATAAATGCCGCACAGTGGGGCAATTAATTGCCTGAGTGCCGCTGTTGCCACCAACCACAATCGACCAGCACCAAAGGCCAAAGGAAAGCCGAATGCATAAATTCACGCTGCAAAATTTAATCGCGCAATCCAAAAAAAAATTGAATGGAATAGTTGGCGATTACTGACTGCATTATACTCTGTTTCTTAGCAATGGGTTATTTAATAATAGTTTGTAAGACTTTCCTTATCAAATTTCATTATTTTGCTAAATCTCTTTTCTAGACCCCATCTATAACACTACTAGCTAGAAAATGTAAAGGTGATCTACTTATATAAATAGATATTACTTTCATTATTATTTGTGATATAAAAAAACTCAGTAGGGTTCGAACCCTATATAAACTTGTGTGCCTTATAACCCTATAACTTGTGTGCCAACACACACCCCACTGGTCACTTCTTTAATTTTGAAAGATTTTCCGGAATTCCACTGTTAAATAAATTTTCACCAATTTCCATATAAAAATTCTGTCACCATCTAGATAAATATACCAGGTACCATAAGTATATCATATATATTAAATTAAAGATTTACTATAACTTGCAATACAATTTATTTTCAGTTTCTCTATTCTAATTATTAATATATATTCCGTATATTACTTAAATTTTGTTCTGTATATAAGTTCTTAATCTCATGTTATTTGGATAAAAGGAAATTCTTCAACAAATCCCAAATAATTTAAATCAAATCTAAATATTGTCACAATACAGTTTCAGCTGCACATATAAGAATCTAAATATCCCATTTAGACAGACAGACTATTAAACTAATATACCCTGCTGCTCTTCTGGGATGTACAGAGTATTCAATGCACAGGCTCAAATATGAATAATTGAATGCAATTTGCAGTCGTATCCAGCAGCAAAACCGGAAGCCAAAGACCAAAAAACCATGCCCAAAACGCAATGAACCGCAACTGAACCAAACCGAACCGAACCGAACCGAACCGAACTGAACTGCAGCGGGGTTAACGCACAACTAATCACACTTGGCTTCTCTGCAGCCAGAAGGCTCTGCCAAGGACCTTGGCCAGCCGAAATGACTTTTTGATTAATGTGCCGCAGAGCGGCCTGTGCATGTGTGTGTGGGTGTGCGAGTGTATGTGTGTGACGATTGATTTTCTTACTTTTCTTTTTATTTGGGACAAAGAAGGTGCTAGAATTTGTGCAGGCAAAGACAAATGCGCTAACAAATGGCACTTGACATCTGGCGGGGATTAAAAGCGAAGCAAGTGCAGTAGTCAGCAAAGTTCTTTTCAAAAATTTTGATTTAGTTCACGCTGTGAGCTGGTTCATTCATCATTCTGGCAAGCCGTGCCATATGACAGTTGACAGGAGCTGAAGCACCACTCACAGAAATTGAATGACTCGCGATTCGTAGACTGCAGAGAGAGAGGCGTTTAGTATTGGCTTGTCAATCAGCTCGTCTATACTATATAAACATATTCACACGCTATAAATAATTCCATATATATTTATGTGAGTGGGGACCCTCACCTAATTAGGCTAGCCAAGGCACTTGAACTCTGACAAAACAAGCTCGAATACCATTTAACGGCTATTTGTAGACCTTGACAACTGAGCTGAGTCGTTTTAGGCTGGCTGATTCGAAAATGAACTAGTGAACTTGTTCAGTTAGTAATAATCAGTTGAATAACTGAATCAATAGTTCATAAGAAAATTGTTCTATTAAGTTCTTCAAGATTTTTAGACTCTGTTCCCAAAGGGAAAAAGAGTATATTGGATTTGTGGAATCTCGGAATCATCTGGATCGGATGACTATATCCTATAGCTCCCATAGGACAGATCGGTTTTAAGAAATGTTTTAGTGGGATAACTTCGACATTATTAAAGTCAGAGACTTGAAATTTGGAATATATACTCCTGAATTGCACCCCAATACAAAAGGATATAGAGTATATAGCTACGCCCTTTGGGGCGTGGGTAAAACCATATCTTCTACAGTTTTAAAGCTAGAGCATCCAAATTTGAAAAGTAATATACTTTTACCTGCCCTTCAGATTGATCAAAAAGTCCAAAGTCAAATATTTTGGATGCAGTTAAAGCCAGAGGCTTAAAACCTCAAACATATATTTGTATCAACCACCCCTAGAAAAAAGATATATATATCTACTCCCACTAGGGGCGTGGCAAATAGGAAGAAACTGTATCTTCTAAAATTTAAAAGTCCATAAAATTGGCAAACACGTTAAGCTTTACTGTTTCGACAAAATTATGAAAACAAGTAAGAACGCTCTAGTAGGGACTGCCCGACTACGATCCCTGAACCTTTGTTCGAGTTTGCATGTTTGTACATACAGAAAGATCTGAATGCAACAGTAAAAAAAAATTTGCTTTTGTTGACAACAGCTGGAATTGAATCTGCAATTCCTCGCTTGCAAGCCTCCATCTCTAACCATAACACGACACTCTTTATACCACCCATTTTCAATGGGTTCGGGGTATAATTATATGTATCCGCCTCTTAAAAATCTTCCAAAGATTTATCGGTTCTGCTTCGAATTTGATATATTGGTTACTGTTGCCCTGTTCAATAGATTGACCTGAAATTATATATATCCACTTGTTGGGGGCGTGGCAAATCAGAGCAAACTATATCTATATCATTTATAATTGCAATGGTATTACCAAACTTAGCGACAAGCGGAATCATTTCCTCTATATGTGTGCACACATACAGTGTGTGCATACATACCAGTCTTTCTGGTACAGGCATTGTATATCTCGGAATCAGTCGAATCGGATTATTATATCATATTATTATATTATTATAGCTCGCAAAGGATAAATCGTTTTTAAGAAATGTTTTAGTAGGGAAAAGTTCGGCGCTATTAAATTCTAAGACATGAAATTTGAACTATATACTTGTATATACTATCCCCATACAACAATATATAGTTTATATAGCTACGCGCATTATGGTTGTGGCGAACTGGTATGAACTGTATTTTCTACAATTTTGCACTTGAAGACCGTAAAAGGATCAAGTAATCAAATCAAATCAGAGAAAGCTATATCTTTATCCTGTACAATTTCAAGGATATTACGAACCTTTGGCAATGTCGAAGTTAGCCCATCCCTCTCTAGTTACTTTTTCAGTTCTCTTATTTTATTGACTCATTCGATTTTTCAATAACAAATTTGTGCTTGATTAAATTCGAAGTATTTTCTCAATTGGCTTTCGGCCTGATCATCATTTGAACAAACTTGAGTGGCTTAAATTGCCAGGTTCGCCATTCAATACCATTTGAGTTGTCAATATTCTGCTGGACATACGGTCCATTTAGATTGCTAGAAAAGCAAACTACAATTAGAACTAGTTCGAGTGAAATATTTTTTTTGCAAATATTTTACCAGAGATAACAGTCAGTGTTGAACCACCAGCCGGATTGATATAGTTGAGCACATTCACCAGTGGATCGATCGGGTGTGGAGAAGGCAAAATGCTTGTGACTCGACAATGAGTCATCGGCGTTACCCGAATACTCGCCAAGATCTACGATCTGATAGGCTTCGCTCTCGTTGCTAATTCGAAAGTGATCATAGTGTGCAAAGCGCGATTCATTCCGAAAATCTTCCATGTGTATATAGAGCTCGTGAGCAGAAGCTTCGGTCAATCGATGCAGCTTCTCCAGGCCCATAAAGAAATCGCCTCGCAAGTCACCAAAACCCGCTCGATAATCGTCCCAATTGCGGTTGAAGTTTTCGCTGCCATCTCGACGACGTTGTACCACTGTCCAACCGGAAAAATTCTCCATGTCGGACAGCTTCGATAAGTATTTAGCGATAGATGCATATTTTACAATTGAAAAATTATTATGATTTTTCTCTTGTGTTTTTTCCTCAAGCTTTTCTTCCCTTTTCATCTTTTGCTTGACTTCCTTCAAATCATTTTTCTGAGATGGTTTCTCTGAAACTTCTTCAATATTATCTTTTTGAATCACTTTAAGTAATGCTGTTGTCTCATTCAGTTGATATTGAGCGATTTGTGACTGTAGTTCGAGTATTTGATAATTTTTCTCGTTTATTAGTTCTTGGTTTATTACTTCGTTCTTTTTATAGACTTGATTCAGTTCCATTTGCGTTGCCATTTGCATTTGCTTATCCTTAATCGCTTCTTCCTTATGCTTTAGTCTAGCTTCAAGAACTTGCACTTTGATAAACAGCTCGTCATATTGTTGTTCCTTTTCTCGCACTGAGGCGGCATATTGCAGCAAATGTTTGACAATCTTATAGCAATACGATCCGCATTGCTCATCTTTCTGCACACAAAACTAACAAATTGAATTGTATTTTTATATAAATATATATAAATTTAAATGTATATAAACTTTTTGGATCTTACGCTCTGCTTTTCCGTTGTCTGTTGTTCACTTGTTTTAACACATAGCAATAATATTATACTATATATTATTTTCATATTTCGCAAATGCAAATTACTCTCAACTTTGCGCTCTGGTAAACAATTACAAATTGAATTTTAATTCAACTGTAAATCCCAGCATTTGCATTTTGTTATCAAATTTCATTTGTTTGGCACAGTCAAAAAGTTTTATTTTTGCTGTTATCAGTTGAAAAACATGAAGAACTGAACTAAGTGCTATTTAAATCTGTTCAAATATTAAAAATTTCTGATTCGTGCCAAATGTTTGCTTTAAAACCTAGCTTAGTATAAGCAAGTGGACTAGAAGCTACCCTTGCTCTTACTCATATAAATCTTTGTAAATAATGAAGAGTCGAGCTCAAACTATGTTTATACATAAAAGTTTCATAGCTGTAATATATTCATTGGTTATATTTATATGTACATACTACCCGCTTTCTATCCTATATATGATATAGGGTATAAACTAATTTAAATTCCAGAGAGCATTTTTAATTGAAAAAACAATTATCAAAATAAAATCACAAAAATTATGTTTTAAAACTTTTTTCTTTCTAGAATAAAAAACTCTTTCAGTCGTGCAGCTATATAAGTTTATATATATATAAGATATATTACATTTCAAGCCATATTAAAAATAAGAACTTTCCAACCCAAAGGCATTTGGTTGCCACAGCAATTGTCGAATGCAATCGAGTGCCCACAATCGAATCAAATGTAATCAAATGCAACTGCAGTTGGCAGCAGTTGTGGTTGTCAGCAAATAATATCGAGTGATATTGAGAAAAGACATATATACATATATATTTAGTATATATATGAGTATGTATGTGAGCAAATAATACTCGTTTATTATGCTTTGTGCCTGGCTAGTGGAATGTCTCAAATGACGCGCTGTCGATGCCTTTTTATGTGTAACAAATAAATGAAAAGGAGACCCAACCTTACACACACACACACACCCTCCCACACACACACTCACACGTATGTATATACAAACTTATAATGTTCGGCTTAACTCCCTTGTGTGTTATGCATCCAAGTTTTGTGCTGCATACTTGAGGTTCGGCAGTTTATTGCCAACTGTTTGGGGCAACAGTCTTGCAAATAGTATTCGCCCGGACAAGTCACGTACGACTGACTAACCGTTAAGGGTTAAGGGAGTCGGATTCCGAAAATGACCAAAAGCTGCAGCAGTTACAAGCAGATTTTTATGCCCCGCACCGATTAAGCCTAATGGATAAAGAGGGTATATTGGTTGCTAGCAAATTTTGAATGCAGAACAAATGAATAATATATAGCTTTGTCTTTGTCTAATTTTATACTTATTTTAAAAAAATTATCCCATTTTCTTTATATCGATAATACAAATCTGTTGATGAAACTCTGTTTTTTAGACATAACTAGAAGATTTTAAGAGATAGAGGCTTCAAATTTGGTATGTTCAGTTCGTGTAAAGTAAGCAAAGATAAAGAAAGAAAGATACAATTTTAAATATCTTAGTTTTTTTAAGATAATAACAATTTTAAAAAATGTAAAATAATATAAATAATATATATTCATTTACATACATGTATATGAAGCGCTACAAAAGCTTTTATTTTTTTCGAAATGTTATCCCATTTCCTTAGTGTTTATAAAAATCGGATGAAATTTGCTTTTTTAGGCATCTCTTGAAAACTTTAGAAGATAGAGGCTTCAAATATGATATGTGAATGAAAAGATGAAAGCTAGATACATACTTATCTAAAGACTATAAGCGATTTGAAAACTGTTTTATAAATCTGGTATTGTGCATAGCGAATAGATATATTTTTTTTCAAGATACCTCCATTTATTATAATATTATATAGAATATTGAATATAGAAGAAAGCTCAAATGCTTAAACCAACAACACGAAAATGAGTTCAGGGTATCTACTAGTTGAGCTTTTCCCCCTACACTTCTCCCACTTTTATTATAGTTATATTTTCGAAAGTTATGATAAATGAACAGCAGCTGCAAACAGATGTTTGTGATAACTGCGCCCCCTAACCGGAGGGACGGAGGGCAAGGCATTGGGAATATATATAAATGTATATAAATTCGTATATAAGAATGAAAAATGAGCTGAAATGATTGCGCACGGCATCTGCAAAGTGTGAGTCCAGCAATCAATTTCCATTAGTTGGCCACGAGTCGTTGAGCTTGGGTTAATGTAAAACAAAAACGTATTTGCTTTTTTTCTCAGCTATAATTGGGAAATTTGTTCAGCACGTGGATTATAGATATGCAAAAGAAATTTAATATTAAGTACTTTATTTTACTTCAAGTAAAATTAAGTTTTTCATAATAAAGGGACCTTTTATTCTGATATTAAAAATGAACTTGAGATATTGTCTACGCCCCATTGGCATTTGCTTTATGACACTTTTAAACGCCCACAATGAATCTTCAAGACCCACTTAAGCGCACACACACACTTGCACACACAGTTGATGCCCAAAAGGCCAAGCAATTGTGGCCAAAAGGGCTGACAGTGAAACTTGGCTAAATGTGCTCCTTATTTTTTTTTTACCATCGAGTTTGTTCTATATATTCACTCGCTGGTTGAAAATTGGCTGCCTCTTACCCTGGGGCCGTATGGTAGGCTCCCTGTCATTGTACCCTCTCCCCCCTCCTCACTCTTTGAAGGTCAACCACAATTACTGAAGTGGATAATTAGAGTCTGACTATGGGCGCTAGGTCCGTTCTTGGAGCATGTGCCTGAATAAATATTTAAGCTAGTTTATAGAACGGAAGGCCGTTGAGTTCGATGACAATATAAAAAGTGGCTGATTTCGAGTAAATATCTTATGTATAATAGTATAACACTTTAGCTAATACAACAAAAATAACAGTGGAACAGAACTTGTTCACTTAATCAAGCTTTAATTAAATATTCAAACATTTTAGTCATTGAATAAATTGACTTTTGAAAATATTTTAAGCAATATAATAGTATAACAGTTAATGTATTATACAGATGTTATGCTAAGAGGTGTTTTGTTTAACTATACGCATAGAATATATTGTTTAAGACTAATCATACTCAACAGTTATGGCAGTATAACAGTTACAATATTAGATCAGTATAACAGTGAGGATATAAGTCTTAAGGAAACTCATATACATAGATGTTTTATAAAACACTATGAAGGGATTATTTTGCTTAAGACTTTTTATACTCAGCACATAAGTCAGTATAACAGTTATTACTTTTAGAACAGCATAACAATGAGCACTTTAGCCTTATGAGACCCTGGTCAGACAAATCTGAGACACAAGGACAATACTGAATAAAAGTACTTATGAAAATATAAGTTTTAGTATATAAGGGTATAACAGTTACTCAATTATAACTCTATTAGGTTTGCATTTAAGAGCCAAGAGATGTTTTCTCAAACTATATACATAGAATATTTTGCTTAAGACTTCTTATACTTAACAGTTATGGCAGTATAACAGTTATTACATTAGAGCAGTATAACAGTTTGCATATAAGCCTTAAGGAAAATATATAAGGAAAATATATAAGACCCTAGTCAGACACATCTGGGACACAAGGACAATAATGAATAAAGTTAGTTATTATGAAAATATTTGTTAATATATAAGAGTATAACAGTTACTCAATTATAACTCTATTAGCTTTGCAGTTAAGAGCTAAGAGATGTTTTGTTAAACTATATGCATGGAATATTTTGCTTAAGAATTCTCATACTCAACAGTTATGGCAGTATAACAGTTATTACATTAGAGCAATATAACAGTGAACCTTGTAAGCCTTAAAAAAGCAATTATTTGCATATTTTGAATGAAAATTATACTTGACCCTTGCCACACAAAGCTAAACCACAAGAATAATAACGAAAATTTCTGTTATTAAATTAAAAATTTATTGCATATAAGCCAATTCTCTAGCTGGCCGGTTGTCAGCTCTCAAAAATTAAATATAAAATATGTGACCACAGAATTTATGACTACCAAATGTGAAACGCATAAGAATTTAATTAAAAATATTTTTTGAGACGTGAACAACAAAATGATTTCTAAAGGACTCATATATTCCCTAGGTAACAGGTAAGAGTAGAGCAAATGCAGACACGAGATAAATTTCAATTAGCTTTCATGTAGGAGTGGTATGGTGAAGGATTAATATTAATGCAGCTTTGAATATATGAAAATTTTCAGTAATAAAATTTCTTTTGAAATATTCAATACATATTTTATTAAATATTTTGTTTTCATTAAATTTTATATGCTACATTAAATTTGTTTATTAAGCTAAGACATCAAAATTTATGTCTTTTGAATGAAGTTTTAAAGTCGCTCAGAATTATTTTTAAAAGTATTAAAAAGTACAAAATATACGATAAATAAAATCTAAGTAGCATACCTTAAAATTAGCTTTGCCTTACATTTAATTAAACGAATATAAATAATAGTGCCCTAGCGAGTATCTTTAATTAAATTAGACTAAACTAAGCTTAAATAACTACTAAACTTTAACCTAATAAAATTAAAAGTTTTCTTCAGTACAGTTTAATATATGTAAGAAAGCATATCAGATGAGTGGACCCGCATGCTTCTTCTGCCCCTTGAGCACACGTCGATTGTGGGGCATGGCATAGCGCAGTTTGCTCCAGAATAGTGGATCGCCCCACTTGAGATAGGTATTGAGCTTGAGATAGGCTCGCAGTTCGCTGTCGATGCCGTCGAAGTGCTCCAGCTCCTTGTACAGGATGATGATAATACGCTTACGCTTGTCCTGCAGCGTCGCCTGATAGGCAATGCGAAACTCCATGCGCGCCCACACGGAGTCAATGAAATGCTGCGAGAGCACAATTATCACGCGCTTTGAGTCGTTGACTGTGCGCACGATTTGCTCGGGAATGCAATCGCCCACCAGCCAATCCCTGCCATGTAGGCAGACGCGAAAGGCGTGCAGACCCGTCTCCAGTTTGGGCAGCAGCTCGGCAATCAGTTGCTCGTCCTTGTGCGAATAGGAGATGAAGGCATCGTAGGTCTTATCCTTGTCCAGCTCCTCCTCGGACACCCACCACAGGCATAAGTTGTGATTGTACATCCATATCTTGAGCTCCTGCTGATAGATGAGATACACCACGCTGATCAGACAGATGACAATGATCAGGCCACCCAAAATGCAGCCAACGAGCAGGACATACGACGGACACAGCTCGCCGACTTCGAGTTGCTGGAATGGCCTATCCGGTCGATCGCTGCAATATATATCGCCCATATCCTGTATACGTTGTGGCTGCGTACGCACAAATCCCAGCAGCGGCAGGGCAGAACAATCACAGCTCAACGGGTTGCCACCCAGGGCCAGACTCATGGTATTATTGGCCACATAATTGATAAAGTCCTCATCGAAGACACTTATCCGATTGCGACGCACATCCAACACACTTAGATTGCCCGGCAGCTGCTTGACGCCATTCAGGCTGCTCAGCTGATTGTCGGCCAGGCTAAGTTTGCTGACATTCGCATAGCCCACAATGCCATCGGCATCTGGTAGCTGACTGATGCTGTTGTTCTTCAATTTGAGTGTGGTCCGTACCAGTGTTGTTTGCGGCAGCAGCGGCAGATTCTGCATCTCTGCTCCACGACAATCCACAAAGAGCTGCAGCGTTTGCCGCTGCACCCAGCAAATGCACTGCGGATCACATTCCCAGTCCGCCGACTTGTACTGGCAGACGTCATCGTTGGTGCACACCAGCGACTCGAAAGGCATCCACAATTTCACTCCATAGAATTGGGTGCCGCGCATATCGATCAGGTTGAGACTGCGCACATTCCCGAACGTTTTCGGATCCAGCGCAGTCAACGAGTTCTGATTGAGCACTAGTGTGGAGAGCGATGTCAGCGATGTAAACAGCTCACTGTGGAACAATTCGGGTTAGTACGGATCGAAAAATTAGCACTTAGTATTTATATATAAATATATTTTTATAATCTAACTAGAAAATTGCTAATTTCACTGTATTAAAAATCATTTAGAATGCTATATGTTTTAAACTAAGAAACTTTCATATATAAATACTGATATTTACCTGTAATTACTATTTAATTACTTAAGTAATTGTCTACTATTATTAATTTTAATATAATTTTTGAATTTCATACATTTTAACTATTTATAAAATATTTGCTGGTATAGTTATCAGCTAATTACTATTTAATTACTTCAGTAATTACATAGGTTTTCCTGAAAAACGCAATTTGAAAAATTAAAAATATTTATTTAATTATTGCAGATATAAAACAAAATGTCTACAATAACTATCAGCCAATTACTACTTAATTATTAAAGTAAAATAATAAAAAAATTTTTAGCTAGCTTTATATATATATAAAAAGTATTGTTTTTATAACTAACAACTAATTACTATTAAATTACTTAAGTAATTATTTAAATTTAGGCTAAAGTGTTAATTGAAAATATACATAATATTTTTTTATTTTTTCAGTAATTTTTAAAGATATTTGCATTTATAGTAATTACTATTTAATTATTATTTAATTATTAATTACTATTCTATTTTATTAGTATACAAATATTGTATGTGTTCCTGACTAATATAATTTCGAATGAACGCGTAAAATCCGCTTATAGGTTTAATAAAAGTTCATTTAAGTAGGGGAATTTTCACAGGGGTTTTTACTTTAATATTTTTATGAGAAACTTAATTCAACAATATAATTTTATATATGATATGTTATTCATTGTGTTTAGTAATCTTCAATGAATATATATAATATACTAAGTAAAAAAATTAGCTATACAAAATTTGGTTATATTAACCTATATAAAATTCTACAAGAAAAGTTTCAGTATGTCATTACATTACAGTTATCTAAAATATTATCACAAAACTCGTCTACAGAAGAAGAAAAAATGAAAATAATAATTTTTGATATGTCGAATGAGTTTGTTTAAAGTGTAATATTATTGGGTATTAATCGAAGTGCGAGTGTAAGTCAATAACTTTTCTTAAGCACTGTTAGCCACGCTATCTGAAGATATTGTATTATATTTATAATTAATTAAGAAGCGATAGACTTTTTGTTATCTTAAGTTCTTTTAATCAGCCCAAGCGATTGGCACCCACCTTGATAAGCTTGTCAGCCTGTTGTTGGATAGATCCAAAAGTTGCAGCTTCGCCAGTCCGTCGAATAGATCCGTTGGTAGCTTGGATAAGCCATTGCAGGATAAATCGAGCAGCGTTAGATTGCCCTGATCGAGAAAGAGTCCGCTGGGTAACTCATTCAAGTCTTGATTTTTATTGATACCAATGAGGCGAAGATTGTAGCTGCCACGCAGCATTGTTGCATTCACATAGCTGGTGGCACGCGACAGACGCAGCTCCTCCAGCTGCTGCATAGAGATGAATATGGGACGCAATCGCTGCTTGGATCGATCATCGGCTGGCTGGGAAAGTTTCAGAGTCAAATTGCGAAGCTGCTGCAATTCCTGCAGCAGAGATGGCTTAAAGTGGAACATGTGAGGATTCGTAATGGAGAGGGTTTGCAGGCTATGCGAAATGCTGGCGAACAGACGCGTCGGCAAATGATGCACGGCCAGACGCAGCTCCAATGTGGTCAGATTATCGAATGCATGGAATATGGACTCATTTAGCACATGCTGATTGCTGTCGTACTTGAAATACTGCAGCTTCGGCACCTCACTAAACAGCCAGGTGCTCGTATTTTTACTAGGCGTATCTTCCGCATCCATATCCAATTCGAAAGCATTTTCATTGGGATTCGATCCGAAATTCGTGTCCATGCTTCGATCACGAAACTGTATGCTCAACACCTGCTCCACGCCCAAAGTGTTCAAGAGCTCCCCGAAAAATGTGTCCGACCAATAATTGTAGGCATCGAACTCAAACTGATCCACCTGGCTGATATTTAGGCGCGGCAACCAATGTATATCACCATTGGCATAGTAGCTCATGGCGATATTATTGCCGGTATCCGTGATCTGCAGGATCATGGCATACTCATCCTGGCAATAGATGCGAACAAGATTTGCTTGCGGTTCGCAGATGCACCAAGTGTGCACATGATGGCAATAGCTCGATAGCGGTATGATCTGACCCTTTATGCAGCCGATCGCACAAAGTACGATAAGATATCGATAGCAGAGCATGTTCTCCACATTCCACATTCCACACACACATTAACACTCTCACTCGCACACGCACACGCACACGATGTTCATAGACATTTATATTGATGATGCGACGCGACTTTCAAAGGCAACGCCTCGACTCTGACTAAACACTCGAAATTGTTTTTCAGCTCATTTCTTTATCAATTTTTCGCTTTATCAGTCTTGGGAGTCTCTTCTTTGGTATTAATACCCATATCTACGATACATGAGCAATAGATACAAACAAACTAAATTGTGTTGACGGCGTGATTTCAAAGTTCCTTCGACTTCGATCTTAGGGTTAGAGTCTATAAACTTAATGTGTCTATTTGCATAAGAATTTTAAGATCAATATTTTAAATTTTGATTGAGAATCCCATTAATCCTATAAAAAAGGGAATTAAAATTCGTGAATTTAATTCAATTGACGTCAATTCTTAAATATATTTTCTCTGTCCAACAGTTTTCATTAAAAATAAAAATTAAATTTGTAAAGATTTTAAATGGAAGTGCATACAATTTTATTTATATATTTAGGTCTTTTAGTGACTTAATAAAAGTCATTATTTAAGAAATTAAATCTAGTATTTAATACTATTTAATGATAGATTCCTCGACTCAACTTATTTACAAAAAGAAATCAATTTTAAAATATATCAAATATTATTCAAATAATTTCCTTTAGTAATTTAGAGTATCACTCTTTTAGCAACAGTCAATGAAAATTACTAGAACATATTTTAATAAAATATAAGAAGATTAACTTTTATGACTTATAACATTAGCCTGGGATTTGTACATAGTTAAACAAAATTAATTTGTATATATAATAATAATAAAATATAACATATCCCAGATATGTTGAAATCAGAATTCTTTAAAATAAAAAAAAATAATTAATTTTTTCGAAAATCTAAAATTGTTCAAATATTTTTTGGTAATTTTTTTAATAGTGCAATATTTTAGTTTGTTTTTTGGTAAGCTGAAAATATTTAAAATTCGTGTCACCTGCTCATATCTCGTGCTTCTAATTTGAATTGCTTTTAAATTTCCAAGCACAATCTCTGCCTAATTACTTGACCAACAATCAATGGCGTCTCCAATAGACAGTCTCTTATCATTTTTTATTATTTATTACTCTAGAACAAATTAAAGCCAATCTCAATCTCAGAACCAAATGAAAGAGGGTATGATGTTTTTCTATAAATGTATGCAACAGGCAGAAGAAGTAAACAATGAGAAATAAAATTTTTTTTTTAATTTTTAATTTTATCTATTGTATTTTATGGTTAATTACATATACAGCTGGGACTTTGTAACTGGCGTCCTAGTTAAATTTTTAGGTTTTCAGAATCTATGAATTCGTTTTTAAAACAAGATAACTTTCTACTAACTAGAAAAGGAAATATTTATTCATTATTTTAATAACCGTTTTTTAGATATTCAACTAAGGTTAAAACAAAGTGAAAATATGATCGACCATTTTTCATCGCATAGATTCGAACGAGTCGTGGAATTGTTTTAAAGGAATTTTGTTCCAGGAAAGGAAAGGAATTTTGTTCTTGAATTACAAGCCAAAGTGATTTGCAGCTAATGGTTTTAGTGACAGCAACTTCTCTTTTGTCAAGAGCCCACAGATTTTCTGCCATAAAAAATTCCTAAATGTCCTAGTACATTTCCCCAACTGTATGTATGTATGTACATATATGTATGGAAAAATGTTTGAAAGAGGAGCGCGAAACGGAGCATATCTAGTCATCCTACGAGTTTTATGGTATCTTCTAGTCGAGCACTAATAACTTGAGCTGTCTTACTACCTTTTTTTTTTAATTTTGCTTACGTTTGTTGGTTTTCGTTTTTTCTTATCAATAAACTGATTGGGCTATTTATGGATATCTATATGTATGAGTCAGTTGGTAAGAAAAAAAACATTTTGTACTGTATAATAAACAATACAAATTTATGTTGCCTTCTTTTGAGCAGTAAAAGTAAATGTTAAGCATAATGATACTATAACTGATAAGTATTTTATCTTCTGAAAGTTTCATTTAATATACCAAATGAGCAATCAGAATGGATTGTTATCAATGAAACTAATATAGACTGCGTTGAAATTTAACTTTTAAAGAAATTGCAATTGCAATCTATTTTCAACAAAAATATTATCAAGACATCTGTTTCTTAGATAAAATAGAAAATAGTGTTAAAACAAAAGTATAAGAAAAATATTTGACATAAAAGTTTCTTACAAACATTTAAGTGTTGTTTGTAGTCCAAGTTCTCTTTATTTCACCTTCAAATCTGAAATATTTTTTGTGTATATAAATCTTTGATGAGCGTTGTGAAATACTGGCCTAATGCATGGCTAAAATCAATGAGGCGTCCACAATATTTGGCTTTAAGACACACCCCCACAAAAATCTAACACACACAAATACCATATGAAGGCCTGACAGCTGCGTTTAGGCCCACGCCCAAAAAAATTTGAGTAGCTGCAGACAACACGAACTGGAATTCGACATTGGTTCGAGAAAATTTTGAAGGCCAGGGGCCAGGTGAGACGTGCGACATGTGGGAGTACTCAAAAATAAATCACTAAGAGGCCAAGTCAATCATATAAATAGCTGGGGCCTAACGCCTGGCCGTGAACCCCTGCAAGGACATCGCTCGCAGGACCCCGCTTGCAAAACTTTACCAAATTGTGCCACGTACACATCGAGCCTCGTGTTCCCACTCCTCTCTTTTTTCAAGTTTTTCATAATTCATTTTCGCGTTGACGGCTTGCAACTCAATTAACAGTTTTTGGCCAATTCCCCAACGAAAAGAAACTTTTGAATTGGTATTATGTGGAGCCTAGCAACAGACCACAGCAGAGCTCTCTATGCATGCAAAGCCACACAAACACATACACAAACTCACACCCACACAAATCAGAATATGAGACACAATTTTACGAGCAATTACACAGGCGCCGCTTAGACGACAAATTACGCATACGCCGCATAGTGCACGCTGCATTTATCAGCGTTTACGCCTGATTGCGCTTAACTCTCACTGAGACTTAAGAATTTGCTACAGCTTTATACAAATATTTTGCCAATCCTCAACTAGTTTCAAATTTTTCAAATGTTTACAAATTTTATCAAATAATTTATCGGAGTCAAAATAACGAAAGCAAATAACTTTCTTGCCATCAAAAGCAATTGTTGCTCGACATTTGAGTGTCTGTTGATTTTATGCCCCAAAAATCAAGTTGCAAAGCACACACACACACACAAAGAGAGACACACACATACACATTCAGCTGGCGAGCAGCTTACAAATTGCGACATTGCGTATACGCAGCGTTGCAGATGCTTGGGACTTGGTCTTTGAGTACTTTGAGAGCTGCTGTGGCTTTTGCAAAAGTTTATTGATTTGTAACTAAAAGTTGATCTTGTTTACAATGCTGACAGATTTAATTTAATTTGATTTTTTACAGAGTGCAAGCAGAGCGTAGGAGAGCGGGACAAAGAAGGAACAAGTAAAAGTATTTTAGTGGAGCACAGTCTGTATAGAAAATACCCTGTCAGCATAGCCTTTATATTTATTAGATATATTATTTATTATATATTCTTTAGATAAAAAAACAGTTGAATTTAAGAAACGAATTATTCAACTTTTAGCCTCTAGAACCCTTCAATAAACAAAGATAGAGGGTAAAGGTTGAAAAATTTGTATTTTAATTCAAGTTTCCTTAGATATATATCAATAGATGTTTTTTTACTTATCGAGTGAACCTACATATAAATTAGTACTTTGAATCAAGGCTCGTTCGATAAATTTATTGAAGGATAAATAAAGAAAAAGCGCTACAAATATTTATTAAAAGAACCTAGAAAGTAAAAGCTAAAAAACTCTTCATTTTAATTTAGAGTCCTTTAAAATTACATTTAGATTTTTACTTTGAATATAGATTTCTATTTTATTTTCCGGCTCCTTCGGATTTAAAATATGAATTATTCAACTTTTACCCTTATGGATCCATCAAAGCTACCGATATTTATCGTGTTCTAAGTTCCTTAAATTAATTTCGCTAACTTTGTTTTTTTTTCGTTTTCCGAACGAACCTAGATTTACAATATGATTTATTCAACTTTTACCATCTTCAGTTAAGGATCAGTTTTAAGGATCAGAGCTTTACTTCATTGCGCTCATAAATACATACATATATGTATGTGCACCTGCTCTATATGTTTAATTCTTGAGCAATTTTCAGATCAATCTCTTTCTGCTCGCATATACATATATACCCTCACTTTGAACTATTAACAATGCATGCAGGGTATTAAAAACCATAAAATATTTGGCAGATGAAAATGCATTTCATTTCATTTCTGCAACAATAGTTTGTTGTTGTTGTTGTTGCTGTTGCTCTGTTTATTTATCCAAAAAGCTTAGACATTGCATTGTACATATTTTGATTTAATTTGTAATGCATTTCCTTTGGCATCCCAAACTAAACTGAGTTGCATAAAATGCCAAAAGTCTTAAGAGTAGTACAATACGAAAGAGAGAAAAAGAGAGAAGATGAGTAGGATGTGGGTGCGGTTTGCTACTGTTGCGGACTTAAGCTGCCATAACAATTGCATTAGCTGACAGTTGCCAGCTGCTTCAGCCGCTTCCTGCTAACCCCTTTCACTCTGGCTTCATAGCATGCCACGTGCCAGGGCCAGACATAAATTAGCCAAGTAGTTAAGTTAAGTGTGTGTGCGTATATATATATATCTGTGTGTGTGTATGTGGCAATTTAGTGCTGACATTTATGTGAAATGCCCATTTAAGTGGTCCAAGCCCAAACTGATTGATGTGGCTTTCAAGCGCCTCTCATTGCCACCCAGCAGCCCCTTCAACAGACATTTGCATAACGAAATCTTTGTGGGACACTTTGCTAAAGTAGTCAAGGGATTCTCTTCATTAAACGAGCGAGTGTAGTTTATGAATTACCACACATTATAGATAAAAGCTTAAAATATAAAGTGTATTTTTATGAACCGCATATCTACTATAGGGTATATCATATTTGAAGTTCTAGTATCTAGTTTCCGTTTTAAGGAAGGAAATGAAAGCTTATGTAGGTCATTCTATAGCAAGTAGTAATTAGCTTAATTTCAAATTTAGCGGAAATCTGTAAAATTAACCAATTTCTTTAGGAACATTTCGATGATTTTTAGAAATATAGTACACCTATAAGCACAAACTCAAAAAATGCATTAAAAAAGTAAGAATGCTCGGGACTGCCCTGCTAGGAGATCCCCAAAGGTGATGTTTAAACAATATATAATTGTGTAATAACATCGATTCTAGATGTAGTTGCTTGATAACATTTTCAGAACATAATATACTAAATCTCAAGGCCCAACATTTTGAAATACGTTTTTTTTAGTTTTTGGGGTAATGTTGAGTATCTAAAATAGGAAATATTCATAATCAGTATTTTTATCACAGAAACGTGAAACGAAGTCCAAATATCGATTTTTATCGATATTATGAAAATAAGATGAGTTATCGAAAAGAAGTAAACTTGTGCTGCGTATGTTATATAATAATTTATTTTAAAATTTTCAAATCTCTTGCTTTGGTGGTTTACGACAGACAGCAGACCGACAGGGCTAAATAGACTCAGCTCTTCGTACTGATCATAAATATATGTATATATTTTCTGCCTGTTACATACATTGTCACAGAACCATTATTGGCACAAATCCCTTTTTCAATGGGTTCAGGGTATTAAAATGGGATTAAAAAGGGATGTCAATATAATTAAAACAAAATAGTTTTTATAATAGTTTTATGTAAACTACACTTATTTTAAGAAAGAAGTTAAAGCAACACTTAGTATGGTTTATATATAACAAACTCTTGAATACTATGAACAGATAATAATAACCTTTATTGTGTTGTTTTTTCATGTTTTTTTCGAGTTGAACATTCCCTTGGTTTCATTTATCTATTGAATTATTTGTGCTATATTCTGTGTCTCATTTCCATTCCTTTTCTTTTTGCATATTTTTTTGTAATTTTTTCTTTATCTTTGTTTTCGTTTCATTTTTCTTTTTCTTTCCACATGTCTGTTGCATTCAGTCAACGTTTTTAATTAATCGCATGTCCTTAACCTTTTCATTTCATATTCATTCAAGCTTCTTTTTCTTAACAATCTCTTTTCTCCGACCAAGCACTGAATCCCATTTGGATAAGCGTCGCATTTTTCTCATGTTTTTAATATACGTCGTGTGTGTGTGGGTGTGTGTGTTATCTTTGACGTTGCCACAAACTGACAGAAATTCGCCTTTGGCCAATTTCTTAAAATGCCGCAACAAATGGCGACGGTGGCACATCCGCTTGCTGTTTCCTTTTTTTAGACTCTGTTCCCAAAGGGAAAAAGAGTCTATTGGATTTGTGCAATGTCCGTCTTGCTGTCTGTCCGTCTGTCCGTCTGTCCGTCTGTCCGACTGTCCGTCTGTCCGTCTGTCCGTCTGTCCGTCTGTCTGTATGAACGCGCAGCATTTGGACACTATAGAAGCTAGAGACTTGTAATTTGGAATATATACTCGTCTGTATCCGCGTCAGATCAAGTTTGAGTATTTTTCCGATACGCCCACAGGGGGCGTGGCAAATCGGGAAATGCTATATCTATTAAGACTAAAACGCTGTTATTTTAGTCAATATTGCAGTCTAAGAAATGGGATTTAGAATATATATTCGTGTACACCACGCGGACGTTTTAAGATATAGATTATATATCTACGCCCATTGTGGGCGTGGCAAATCGGATAAAACTATATCTTCTACAGTTTTGAAGCTGGAGCATCCAAATTTGGCATGTGGGTTACTGTTGACCTTCCCATAAGTTTGATCAAAAAGTTATATACCCACGCCCCCTGGGGGCGTACCAAATCGGGAATATATATATAGCGATTTGTATAAATCTTATAATATTTTGAGCGTATTAAGAGCTAGAGACTTGAAATTTGGAATTCATGTGCAAGTAGATAACTCGGAATCAAAAATATATATTATAGATATTTACGCCCATTAAGGGCGTGGCAAATCGGATAAAACTGTATCTCCTACAGTTTTGGAGCTAGAGCGTCCAAATTTTGCATGTGGGATAATGTTGACCTCCTTTTAAGATAAGTCAAAAGTTATGTATCCACGTCTTCTGGGGGCGTGGCAAATCGGGAATTACTATATCTTTTACTAAAACCGTGATAATTTCGGCAATATTGCCGTCAAAGAGTTGGGACTTGGAATATATATACTAGTATCCTACCTCTACCCAAAAATACATGTATTATATAGCTACGCCCATTTGGGGCGTGGCAAATAGGGTAAAACTGTATCTCCTACAGTCTTAGACATAGAGCATCCAAATTTGACATGTGGGTTACTGTTCATGAAATTTAAATTTACGAAAAAAAAAAATAATAATAATCATAATGTAAGCCTCCGTAAAACAAATTCTAGTTGACCTAACTGGGGATTGAAGCAGGGTCTTCGCTACCACAACGCAAGTCTGTTTAACCAAATCAAAACACTTCCAAACTCAGTTTGGCACATAGCCACGCAAGAGACGCCGTGGTGTTGTGGGTAGAGTGGTGGCATGCGAAGCGCGTGACCCAGGTTCGATTCCCAGCGCTGACGCGTGATATTATCATTTAATAAAATGTTTTTTTTTTTTTTTTTCTAACTTCTATGTTACTTAATGGATTTTGATAAAACTTTCTGCATAAATCCTTATATTTTATTAAAAATACGGTTTTACTTAAAAAATTAAAAAAAATGTAAATGTGGCTTTATTTGCAACTGAACTTATATTAAATTGATTTTGTGAAATGTGGAGCCAGTATTCAAAATATATAAAAACCAAAATAGTTTTTTATTTTAAAAAAGCTATATGTAAAATTTGATGACAGTAGCTAACTTGACGTAAAAGACATGCTCAAAAAAGGAATCTCGATAATCTCGCATTCAAACATACGGAAAGACGGACGGACGGTCTACATATTTATTGAGCCTACACACCTTTAACAGGAACAGAGTCTGACGCAGTCGGTGGCGCCCGACTGCAACGTTCTTACTTGTTTCATTTCACTTTCAGTTTTTCTTTTTCTTTTTTGCTCGTCTGTGTGTTTTCTTATTTTCATTTAGCTTTCATCATCTTTTCGTGTCATTCGTGCGATTGTCATTCGCTTTTTCTGTTGCTTTGTGTGCAACAGCAGAAAATGTTGTCAACATTTCTTGCCAGCTGGCTGAAGCCAAGCTCCTCGTTTTAATGAAACACTCCCTGAAAATTTTTAACATAAGCAGAAATGGAGACTTCTTAGAGATATTAAAAACACTTTGTTTATATTTTAATTAAATTTTTCAAAATATACGACAAATATTTATTTAATAATAATTTACTTAATGTATTTAAATTTTTCTTTATGCCGAATTACATTAAAGGTATTATATATAATAACTAACTGAGAAATGTCTACTCAAAAGGAGCACAAATTGTAAAGTCCTTTGATATGAAAAAATATATTTTATGTCAGAACAGCATGTATAAAATATATAGCGATATATAACAATATATGTATATATATTTTACGGAGATTTTAATATTTTTTAAAAACATTTTTAATACCTGTCTTCTTTAGCTCTTATTGCCATACTTGATTCATTAACAGTTCGAGCTAACACAAAACGGGAATGACATTTTTTAATGATGGTTTTTTATTTCTTATCCAAGTGATTTAGCATATTATCTATATGTATACATATTTATATATATATTTTTAACCTGAGCGGCTTATTTTTAATTCAAACGCAACCAACGCGATTAAATTTAACGCTCAACTGCAGTTCAAAGCAGACTAAGTAGACGGAATTTTTTATTTTGTGTTCACTTTTTTAAGCTTTATTTGTTGTTGTTGTTGTGTTGCATTGTGCAGAGACCACAAAATAAAAAGCAGCGAAAAATGTCAGTGCGGGGGAGTGCGGGCTACATGGAACATGGGCGTGGACTTGCAGCTGTGACCGGTGCGCACGCCAAGGACACGCACAGACACACACGCACACGCATACACACACACACATACATACACTGCAAAATATTGAAGCAAGAGAATCAGGAGTGCACGACTGGCAGATACCCTGCTCTTCGTGCTGTGCTGCCGGGAGTCCACAACTAACAGATACCCTGCTCCCCATGCTGTGGTTGCATGTGTTGCATGTACCATATGTTGTCAAAGAACAACTTTCTATATTTCAAAATAAGTTGTAGCGGGAAATACAAGAAGAAAGCAAAGCTGGGATACTCGATATTTGGGTTATAAGTTAGGAAAATCTATGTAATATCTTTGAACAATATAGCTCTGTAAGTTTACAAGATAAGCTCAAATAACGAAAGAACATTTTTTGTTTGTTTTTAAAAAAACCTGGTTGAGGTTGCTATAAGAGAAATTGCATTTACTTTTGGCAGACGGACAGGCAGAGACGGTTAGATCTACTCAGTCGTTGATCGTGCTCAAGTTAATTATGAACATTAATTAATTATGAACTTTTATAAATGCTAAGCCTTAAAATGAAATTGAATATACCGTTTCTTAAATACAAATTTTAAGTAATTGTGTCAATTCAAGTGCTGCATAAAAATATACAATTTTTAAGGAACTCGCAGAAAAACATATTTATTTATTTTTTTTTAATAGACAATAACTGAAATGATAAGAAATAGTCATATATTCATTGAATTTGTTTGTTTCAGTGAAATATTTGTACACTCGGAAATTGAGTACATATTAGTTCTTTGAGATAATGTATCATTCGATAAATACCTGGTGGTATATAGTATAAATATGTTGATCTAATTTAAATGTTGAATATATATTCATAGTACGTAATTTACCTTATATATAAGGCGAAGATCTTAAGTTGTATAGTTCAAACTTATGATAAAAATTTCTTTATTTTTTAATAAAAAATTCTTTTATTTTGGAACTTCTCATTATGGTAAAATAAATATATTTAATATTATTATATTTTTATTTTATATGCACAATATATTACAGTTTTCATAATATTACAATAGCGGTGTAGTTGTTCCCTTAATTACATCGGACTTATACAAACACTTTATTTTGGAATAGAGGGTATCAAATAGTTGTGTGCAGGGCCAGCTGCAGGGCCTACAAAGAAATTAAACAGCTGCTACTACTATCTGCAACTGCAATTGCTGCTGTTGCTGCTGCTGCTGCTGCTGCGTTGCTGTCAACTTTGGATGCAGATGCAGGCGACATTCGCAAGTGTTCAAATGCAACGGCGCATGAAGCGACAGCGACACAAAATAAAGAACAAGTGACACCAACAGCAACAAAATCGACAGCGAAAACTGTCAAATAAGAAGTAACGACTAAGAGATACGCTGTAATAAAGAAAACGACTGTAAAAATAGGTATTTCAGCAAGGAATTCCAATAGACACTCCATAAAACAGAAACGTCTAACTATACATATCCGTCTTCTCAAGTTCATCACAGCCGCAGCTTGTCAGTCATACAGGGTATACCTGCTGCTGCAAAAAATGCGAAAAAAGCGATTTAGCGAACTGCAAAGTTTCACGTAGAGTTCGCGCACAGCTTGTATCTGTATATTGTATGAATCTCTCTATAGAATGAAACTATATATATATATATGTATATCTATATATATTTTTTTGTGTGTGTATACCTGAAGGCTGTTGGCCTGGTTAAGGACTAAGGAGCTGGCAAACTAAGCAACCGAACAACTCAAGCACTACAACTATATTTTTTCTGCTTCCAGAGCTGGGGCCAAGTTAAAGCAACTGCTGGCTGATGTCCATGTGAAGGATGTAAAGGATCAACTTTTGCAAGTAATAATAATAATATAAAGCATTAAGCAGCAAACTACTCAACCAGCGAAGTTCAAGGGAAATGGAAACATAGCAGCCCAAGAATAATGGGATATAAAATAAAATATTTGTATACAAAATTACAAAAAATTAAAAATAAATATTAAATATTTTGTAATAAAATATGGAAAATGTCATTAGTTAAATTTTGAGTATAAATTATGTATAGAGTGTAGATATATAATATATAATATAATATATAATCAGATCTGTTTTAAAATCTACTTTTAGAATTTTCAAATTGGAATTCTTAGATTTTTTTATTAACAAGCTTTAGCCTGAGTTCAGCAGTAAGCCTCTAAAGGTATGCAGTTCATATCTTTAAAATTTTTACATTGAAGTCAACTTATGTTGCCCACTGTGCGACCCTTGCACAGTCACGAATCTACAAACAGTTGGCCAAAACAACTGCAGCGAATAAATTATGCAGGCTTGGCCAAGAGCAAAGCACACACACGCACCTACACATATGCAAGCTGCTACACTCCATTGCCTGTGTGTGTTTATGTGTGCATGTGTGCACAGCTTTCAGTCATCTTTTGCATCTTTTGCCACTTTTATTTGCATAAGCAGCAAAGTTGCACACAAAATTGTTGCGCTCACTCGCTGCCTGCATTTATCGTCGGGCAGGGGCAAGCCCCTGCCCCCAAAGCCCCAGTACAAATACAAAACGAACAGTGAAATATGCAAATCCTGCAACAGCAAACCTCCCACCTGCCCTTAACAGTCCAACCATAAAGCATACGCATAACGTTGAGGTATTCACGCAATATTACGTATACGTAAATATAGTTTTCTGAATAAGTTCGATTAAGCTACTGAACTTATTACGAAATCATTTAACAAGCTAGCTCCATCAGTCGTGAAAGATACTCTGTTCACAGTTAATTAGTTGTTTATGAATGAATCGTCTTTTTGGAGCTGTTCAACTGTTCCTGAGGGACCGATTCAATTAAACTGGTATTCGCAATTTTATGAAATATTAGCTTCTGCTACGTTACGTATACGCAACATTTTAAGTATGCATAATATTAAAAAAGAGCTAACATATACTCCTTATAGAGCAAATCGAAAGAGACACATAGTGAGTGGAGAGTAAGACAGAGAGAGAAAGGGAGACAGAAGGAGAGAATGAAAGAGGCCGAGAGAGAGAAACAGAGAGAGAGAGAGAGAGACAGAGAGAGAGATAGAGAGAGAGAGAGAGAGAGAGAGAGAGAGAGATAAAGGCAGAGGGAGAAAGAGAGAGAGAGACAAAGAGTGAGAGAGAGAGAAAGAGTGAGAGAGAGAGAGAAAGAGAGACAGAGAGAGAATTAAAGAGAAGGAGAGAGAGGGAGAGAAAGGGAGAGAGAGGGAGAGAGAGAGAAAGAGGGAGAGTAAGAGAGAGAGAGAGAGAGAAAGAGTAGAGTAAAGAGAGAGCAAGAGAAAAGGAGAGAGAGAAAGAGTGAGAGGGAGAGATCTGAAATAAAGAGACAGAGCGGTAGACCGCGTGAGTGAGATTAATTGCAGAAATATTTCTATATCTTGAATTACATTCGGATGAAATTCTCCGAACGTTTCCAATCAGTTGCATATGAAATATATTCTTTCTAAAGATATATCCAAGATATATCATTTCAACTACACTCGTTAACTATATATAAAAGAAACACTTAGAACTCTGTTGGCTGCTTAACTTGATTATAAAACTCGGCTACAATTTGTTTGTGCTTATAATTTCCACTTCTGATGCATCACATGCAGCACGTTCTCTAACTGAAAAGAAAATATGCAACCGCCGCACCACACATTTCAATTTTACATTTTGTGCAAACTTTGCCTTCGTTTCCTCTCACTTTTCTAATTGCAGTCAATTTTATGGCAATTAGAACAGCTTGAACGTAAATTGCAAATGTTGCCGTTTTTGATACTCCATGGAATTGAGAGAGCTACAAAATTTGACTAATAGCTACGTAATTAATAATCCTTAAAAAGAGAAGAAAGTGTATGAAATATAACTTATTAAATTTCATATATTTGCTGTATATTCCAACTCTTATGAACTTCTAAGAAATAAATATTACAAAAAAAGTTAACAAATCTTAAGCTAATCAACGTCAAATTAATCAACTTAGTCATCAGCATTATATATCAACAGCAGCAGCAGCAGCCCGCATTAGCAGCAACTTCAAGTGCAATTAGTTGCGACAAAGTAAAGTTTTGCAGATCTTTACACTCTGCACACAATGTAAAAACGAGCATATCAGCACTAAGTAGAGATGGGCGTTGGGATCAGGATTGGGCGGGATGGGAAAAATTCTACAAAAAATCCGATAAATAAATAAACAAATAATCGCTAAAATATAAATTTTAGTCTACCATAAAAGTTATAAATGTTAAACAAAAATTAACAAATTTTCGGAACAACTGTCGGGGAAAGTAAAATAGATTTCAGAACGGGGTGGGAACCAATTTCATTCCCGATCCCATCTCTAATACTAAGTGTAGCCATTAAAAAATAATACAATATATTTTCAATATTTTTCTCTATACTATATATTTTTCCCTATTTTAAGCGATCCAATAATTTCTTTAGATATACTCCAAAAATATTGCAAGTCAATACCTACTGTGAAGAGAGTACTACGCAGTCGTTACTTATTTTATGTAAATATTACATTTTTTTCATACTTTATGCGCCCGCTTTCACTCGCTCACGAGCCTAATTAAGAACTTTTGCAGCGAGATAGTAAAATGGAGAAAAGCAAAAAATTAGACATGTATGCTCGTATGTGTGTACGTGCACATGTACTTGATTATATAAGAGCAGCTGAGGCCCAGTGTCATGACATCGTCAACTCATATAACAGGAAGCAGCAGGAAGCTGCTTGAACTCTGCGGCAGCAGGCGGAAACAGAGGAAACTGCAGCGCTCGATTATGTCATTCGGGCGCCCGCAGCCCGAACTACCCGACCGACTCCTGCCGAAGGCTCAACAGCCCAACAGTGCCTGAGAGCCTGCCTGGCAGCTGGCTGATATTTGCTATATAGCCATAATGCATGTCATATCAGCCGCATCAACAAACACAACAGCAGCAACAACAACAACATGTCACACGCTCAGCTTGTGTTTGTTGTGCTTAAATTTCGACTCTCTGAATGAATCCATTATGAAAGCAAATAACTCATTTTTATGCAAAATTTTCAAATTATTTAGCTTATAACCAAAATTGTGTGTAAAAGTTGAGCTGCTGCTGTCCTGGTTATTTCACTGAGCCCATAAAACCTTACATGAAATTTAAAAATATTTATATATTCCAGTACATTACCTTTATTGCCATAAGGCCAATATATCATTCGTTTGTCAACAGAACTATGTCCACAATCAATCGATCAGTTCTCGCTTCAGTTAAGCAAGTCTCTATCAAGACTTCATCGTAAAAGCCGAGATCGAAAGTGTTAGGTCTTAATACGAGAAAAAAATAACTTTTAGACAAAAGACGATATTATTCGGTAATAAACTTCATTTCATCTTTTAGGATGATACACAGATCTTCAAAATGTTTTTTGATCGAATTTTCATAATGATAATAATAAGAAATATTTTCTTCTTTCTCTTTTGGCATTAGAAGTAAGTGGGCGTCGGGATAGGGATTTTCGGGAAAATATTTTAAAAAGTCCGGGACGGTTGGGATAAGTGCTTAATCACGAAATTCCCGCTTGCCCCGAAAAGAAAATTAATAATCGATAAAATTACTTGTATTTATCAAAGAACAGATGAATGATATTGATGAGGAAAATAATTCCTATATAAATCGTATTAAATTTAAGAGAAGTTAAAATATTTTATTATTTTCACAACAATGCAATGAATTGCCATTGTTACAAATGCTTGCTAGGCAAGTACTTGATGTTCCAACATCTTTGGTGTGTGAGAGCGTGTATTATACTTCTAATAGAATTTTGGAAAAAAGGAGACCACATCTTATAGAAAAAAATTTTGAGAAAATATTTATTTCTAAATGTCAGGGAAAACCAAAATTCATTTCGGGATTTCTTTCCCTACCACATCTCTGGCAATAAGTAATACAAGGAATAGATTAAGTAAGCTGTAAGCAGGTGCGGTGCATAGGTTAATAAATAAATATATGATTTTCCGCAATGACCTCATGTTTTTCCATTTTTTCCGCTTCCCTAAAGCATTTTTTTGAAGTCAATAAAGTGCCAGTATTTGATGGAAAGTAATATCAATATATATCAGGTTGATTGAGTATTGATCGACTTCTGACAAACAGCTTTTTCAATGACAGATGCAAATGGTGAACACACCAACTTCATATATTTTACACTCCATCATTATCTCACTAAATTTGAATTAGGGAAAAAGGAGAAATTTATGATCTTCTTTGCTGTTTCTCGAGAGAACTGTAGAAATTGGGCGAGTTAATCGATTAGAGCATCATTTGTATATCTACGTGCGAGATTTCAGCGGTGTAAAATCTGAATACGTGAGCAGTATTTTTTATGTGAGCTGTAATTTCTCGCCGTGCTTTATTAAAACACAAATTTTAGATTTCATACTTATTTTAAAAATTTCAATTGCATTTTTTAGCTTTATCCAAGTTTCAAGATTAGTTATCCTTAATTTGCCCTATTGAAAATATTGTGAATTTTAAACTAATAATCCGATAAAGCTGAATTCACAGTAAAAGATAAGCTAAAGATGTTTTATACTTATTTTTTAAATTGTTTTAGCTTAAGTCAACAAAAGACCTTTTAGTACCATAAAAATTAATATCAATGCAGCCTGATAAAAAGAATCTATCTTATATACATTAGTTGAATTTGTATACAATTTACAGCTAATATTTTAGATATCCCAGCTTAAAGTCTCCAGCTTTGTATAATATATTAATAGCCTATTTATCACTTTTTCCATATAAAAGAAATTAAGCTCTTTTTTGGTTCACTCTGAAATTGCTTTGGCGTTCGCCTGTTGTGCTCAATTAGTAAGCAAATTAACAGCGTACTATCCTTGATCTACTGCAGTACGCAGTTTGCGCGACATTGTTTCTTTGGCATGGGCAGGCAATCGACAGTGATTTGTGCTGACAAATTATGCACATTTGTTTTTACAAGCTCGTAAAACGATGGCAACGGGAACCAAAGGATGCGGATGCGATGCCCAGAAAGCAAACATAATAAACTCATATTGCGTGACAGGATGTGTCTGCGCCACTGTGTGTATGTGTGTGTGTGTGCGAGGCCATAAGTGTTTGTGCCTCATTTACCACACGATGCATCCTTTATTTATGCGAGTGCAGTTTTATTTAAATTTAATTGATATTTGTTTCTCGTTGGCTTTTCCATATGACCAATCAATAATTAAGATGATGTCAGTTTTTGTCTTTATTGGGGATTTATTTCAGCATTTTTATGACTTGGCAGCTATAAGGCTCTGCCATGCGGCGTCAATGCCAGCAGTCATAAATTATGATGCAGTTGACAAGCATCGAACAATGTGCCTCAAAATGTGAGTCCTACAAAGTCGAAATTAAGTTACTGGGTGTTTGGATGGAAGGATGAACATCAGATCATCAAATTTTTGTATTAATTGAAAACTATTTTCTTATATTTATTTAAATATAGTATCAGTGTCGTATCTGGATATAGTTAAAAAAAAATTTGCAAGGCCTGTTCACAGGATTGAGGCTGTTTACTATATCAAGGTTAAAGTGTTTTGCTCAAAAACTCATTTAATTTGCTCAAAATACACTTTGTGCACATTAATTTAAGATATCAATAAAATAAATCATTGACAGAAATGGGTAAGTGGCGTTTGCTACACAAAGTGAGTTTTGAATCGCTTTTTCGTGTAGACTATGCAGTGATTGTATACCAGCATAATCACTTCTGTTTACCTCGGCCCATTGTTGAGTTTTTCTTTTATTGAGTTTTTATTTAGCGGGGGACGAATTATCGGGATTCTACTGTATATCATATATTTTTTCATATAATTTTCTATATTTGAAATAAACAAGTTTCCTGCTACCTTTAGTGTTAACATAATTTCCTTAGGTATAAAAATATATTAGTTTAATAAAAATTGTTTTGAAAAATAACACATAAGTAACTTTAAATATACACAGCAAGCCCATAATATATTAACCAGAAAGCAAAAAATCCTCTAACATAACATGTAAAAGTAACACTATGTATACGTAAGAAACCTCTAATATAAGAAGTCAATCTCTTATAAGTCTTGCCATCATATCTTTCACCGTGAAGTATACGCAATATAATCATTTCAAATGCAAAATTTTGACCCATAATGAAAAACTATGGTAGCTCGAAAAGTTGGCGTATTTATAATTAGAATTATAACAAACGGGCATAACTAGCCTTATTAAATATATGTATATCTGATTTATGATCTCTGATAGTAAATATACAAGTATGTATATATTGCTTTTTGTTAAGTGAACTGCATAGTTAAGAGAACCGCAATTGCGTCTGTACTATATGCCTGAATAAATGGCTAATTCCATATGCAACAGTAAGGGCAACAAAAATGGAAACCAAAACAGAAACTTTTTAGCTAATGCGCTGGCAAACACGCATGCCACGCCCACCTCTCCAACGAGCATATAACATTTGGTAATTGAGGCTGCCGCAGGTCTTGATGTCATGATAAATTCAAATGCAGCTGCGTCGCAGTTGCAGTTGCTATTGCAATTGCATGACTCGGCAGCCATACCACAATGGCCTGCCAGGGTTGCCAACCAGACTAACAGCTACAACCATCTGGCCATACACACACGTGCCAGCGCCCTCGCATCGACGGCCCCGAAGACGGCCAAACGTGTCCTTGAGCGCACTTTTCTGCCACTTGCCTTCTATTTGTAATTTTAACGAGCATGCCGCGTTTCTTTTTTTTCTTCCATCATATACCCCTTGAAAATGTGCAAGAAGGTGTAATTATTTAGTGCAACCAAGAAAGCCTCGACGAATACCTAGGGCAAAGAACTGAGTTTTAATTTCATATCTGCATTAATACAGATATACAGAGAAAAAATTAAGGAATTCTAAAGTCTCGAAATAAAGTTAATTTTCTCTTTTTTAAGACATCGATAAATATCGATATCCAAAAAAGCACTTAGTTCTTATTTGTATATGTATATTAACACATACATACATCAACAGGTTTCAAAAACAGGTTGGTTCGATAATTAGCGATATCTAACAAAAAAGGAAGAGTGTTTCGCCAATTACATATCTTAGCAATCTAAAATGTCATTTTCTTATCTCAATACATTAGAAAAAATAAAACTTGTTTCGTTATTTTTTGAGAAATCGATCTATATCGATATCAAATAGCAGAAAGAAAAACATTTTATTTCTGTATGTGCATGAATACATTCATCAAGTTTCAAAAACAGATTTTTAAATTTTTTTATAAAATCGATAAATATTGATATCGTAAGAAAGATTAAAGCAACTCACTAATATATTTTTTCTTTTCTTTTATTTGCAACTGTTGTTTATGACATCAAGCGAATTTTTGATTATAGAATTTATAGTATTGTTACGAACTGAACTCAGTAGGGTTCGAACCCTATATTTGCTTTTATGCAAATGCATACCCCACTGATATACGAATGCTACAAAGCACTAATATATGATTTCATTTCTGCATATATATCATATGTTTTAAAATCAGTACTTTTTCGACTTAATCAAGAAATCGATAACTATCGGTAAATAGCTTTGTTTATAACTCAAAGAAGATAACTCATAGTTAAAGGGAAGAACAACGAAATGAAAAATAACATCTTTGTGCAACCACTTTCCTTGTTAATTTAAAAATATTTTCTTAAAATCGATAAATATCGTTTTTCAGCTTTTGGATTATTAAGAATAACTCTAAGACTATAATCAAAGAAATTCAATTTAGTATTTGGACTTTCGCGAAGTAAACACTTGCTTATATTATCCTATTCCCACTCTACCCGAAATCTAAATTAACTAAGAAACAAGGTATATTTAAGTCGAGCCTTCTAGATTCGTGTATGCCTACTTGTTGTTGCTGTGTTGCTGCTGTTTTGCTTACTGTTTGCGAAGCTCAACGAGTGTCGAGCACTTGTGCAACATTTTGCTGCACAAACTCAAAGGCCCGGCTTTCGGTGTAGTTGTTGCCATTTTTCTTTTCAACTGGCAAGTTTTTTGCGTTGCGCGTCTCAACAGAAAATGAATTTCCTTTGGCATTTCCTTGTCTTACTGTGCATTTCAGAAGATTTGATAGGAAGGCACTTGCATATAGTTTTCTATCGCTTTTTTCTTCCAGCATGTGCAACAATTTCCGGCGGAAGCGCGCAAAACTTTCGCAGGTATTTAAGTGGCCCTCTGGCCTCTTCTCGGGCAACTTCTTCTTCGAGCCCTAGCAGTTATTTAAACCTCAGCTACTTTGGCGACTTTGAGCTGCCACTGCATTTCTCGATGTGCGCACTTCCGTTTCCGATGCAAAGGGGCTACAGCCACAGACATGCCTGTTGTTAGAATGCATCCAAACGCTAACTAAAACTAGAACAGCCTGCCAAGTTATCGGCAAATGGCAAAGATGGACATGGATATATATGTTTAACAATATCTCTTGATAATGTAGTAATCTAAGCCTTAAAAATCTAAATTAATTTTGAAGGACTTAAGATTAAACGTTACCTAACTGCACAAGGAAAACTAAAAATACCTCACCCCCACTTGTCTTTTCATTTGCTTTCCGATTCAAATTTGCATATGTAGTCGTATGTGGCATGCGGTTGTCGTGTTTGACATGAAATACGATTTCGTATTTACTTTAACAGCAATTTGCTTTTAGCAACAGAAGCTCCTACGACGAGCCTAGCCAAATTATGTAAGCATTCCACTCGACTGATTTATGATGACAAGCGTCAGCGTTACGAATAGTTTGCTCCATGTCACTTTTTCTCAACATAATTAAAGGCCCACATTTCAGGTGGAAACTTTGTCAAAGTCTGGGAAGTGCGGGAAATAGAGGGAAAAGGCGCTTGGTACAAATCAGGTGAGAGGCAACGCCTCAAGTTTTTTCACTTAGCAATTCAAATTGGTAAAACTTTCAAACAAAAAAAGAGCAATTTAAAGAATGATATAGTCCACTAGCAGTTACCCTCTCCTTGAAAAATGTACGATATTTAAATCAACTTTCTTTAAAATCTCTGAAAACTATATAGAAAGAGAAATGTAGGAAACCCCAATCAGTGTGATTTTACTCAAAAAATTAATAATTTTTGTTTTCCACACTTACATTTTTATTTTGTTTCATTCAAAATGTCAAATTTATTTGACAGACTTACGAATATGTTGAACAAAATGGACAATTTTATTATATTTTCTTCTATGACCAATTTCGCTTCAAAAACGCAGAATGCAAATTTTCATTTGGAAATCTTAAATCAAAATTATGTACCTAAATTTATAGTGGAAAGCTAACAGACAATATGATGGACGAAGATTTACCTTTCTGGCAAAAGATATGCAGTAAAGGTGAATATCAAATAATTTATTAATACAAATATTCAATGATTTTGAAGCACGTCCACGCGACTAGGCTGTGTCTTGCCATTGCGCATAGTCGTCACTTTAATGGCTTTTTTTGGACTTGTGTGTGCCTTTACAAATCGTGCTTCGATTTCTTATATTGTCATTGAGCTGGTTGTACCCAAAAATATAACGGAAGCCGATGATATTAAAAAAAGGGGAGTATGCCCTCCGGAGGCAAACATGCAGATCGAGAATCCAATCCATGTATGTTAAGTGAACAAAAGTACGGTTCAGTACCATTTAAGTACGCCACGATCATAGCAAGGAAAAAAGCATGAATGGTCTGAGGAGTTGCAGGGCTTCATTTTGGGTAGCTTCTACATCGGTTACCTAATAGGTCATTTGCCCGGTGGCATTTTGGCTAACAAATTCGGTGGCAAATGGGTCCTGGGCATTTCCATGCTACTCTCGGCCATGTGCACTATTTTTACGCCAATTGCAATTCAGTTCTTTCAACAAAATGGACTGATTACTGTGCGTGTTTTGATGGGATTCACACAAGGCACCGTTTTTCCAGCTATTGCCCAACTACTCTCCCAATGGGTTCCTCCAAAGGAGCGCTCAACACTGGGCGGCATATGCTACAGCGGAGTTAGCGCCGGTACCGTCGTTAGCAACCTTGGCTCCGGTTTCATAATACACTACTTTCACTGGCCGCTGTGTCTCATTATTTTTGGCGCACTAACTGTCTTTTGGGCGGTAATATTTGTAAGTATTTATGTATTTACAACTAAATCCGAATGCCAATCTTTATGATGCTACATGCAGATCTTAATATGCTCGAGCACACCATACGAGCATCCTTGCATCGGACCTGTGGAGAAGGCTTATCTAAAGAAACATATGCCAATAAAGACCAAGAAGCCGGCTATACCCTGGAAGCAAATATTGCTCAGCAAGGCAATGCTTGCAGCGATCATCTCCCAGGTTGGTCACGACTGGGGCTTCTTTGTCATTATCTCCTGCCTGCCCAAGTATATGGCCGATGTGCTACAGTTTTCTATACGCACCAATGGCATCATGACCGCCATCCCGTTCATTGCGTTGTGGCTTAGTTCGCTCGGCTGTGGCTTTCTGGCCGATTGGCTAATACGCACTGGAAAACTGTCGCTCAATGTGGAACGCAAATTATTCACGGTCATTAGTGAGTTAAATGTGCAGGGTGTCACAAAGTCGAGCAGTTTTCGGTTTATGTTCAAGATTTTATAATTTTATACATCTAGGCGCATTTGGTCCTGGAACGTTTATGGTGATAGCCTCGTATTCCGAATGCAATAAGAAATTGGCTGTGACATTTTTCACACTTTCGATGTTTACGATGGGTTCGTTCTACGCTGGCCAAAAGCTGACGCCCCACGACATGTCACCTACATTTTCAGGCATTCTTATGGCCATCTGTAATGGAATTGGCTCAGTTGGCGGCTTGGCAAGTCCTTCCATTATCGGTATTATGACACCTAACGTAAGTTTCTATAACTATGTATGTATGTACCCATAGCCATATAACTATTTAATTGCAGACAACAATTCGTCAATGGCGGAACGCATTCTGGATGACTTCTATTATATTGGTTTCATCTAGCATCGTATTCTCAGTGTGGGGCACGGCTGAGGTACAGTCCTACGATCCAAAGGCCCAAAAAATGAGGAACAGAAAACACTTACGTCCAGCCTTGGACACTTTTTCATAATACAAGACGTCTTATTTGTAGGCTCAATGTTAAACTGTTTTTTATCGAAAACTTTTATATAATGTTGTGTAAACCATTATTCATTTAATCTATCGACTTACGACTATCGAATATATAGCTTCCGTATAACTACGCTCTTCATTCCTGTTTGTCATTTATTGTTGTTGTTAAGATACGTTTAAATTGTCATCGATTTACCATCGCTAGTTTTCCTTCTTTAATGATTCGCGTAAACACAAAGGTGTCACGAAAAGTCCCGCAGATCGATATAAGGCTAAAGTGCGTGTGTGGGTGTGAGAGTGGACGGATGGGCGGGATGTAGTGCGTGACCAGACAAGTTGGGCGGTTCAAAATTACTTAATTAAGGCGTTGCACCGAACATGCCTCAAGTGACGCGTCGCAATTGTCAGTAATCTGCATTTCTAAAATGATTAAGTGGGGTTCAGCCCCCAAGACTTCAACTTTACATAACGATAAAGGTCATTGAAGTTGACAGTTAAGAATGAAACCATATATCTGTATCTGTATCTATATCTGTATCTATATCTATATCTGTATCTATATCTGTATCTATATCTATATCTATATCTATATCTATATCTATATCTATATCTATATCTGTATCTGTATCTGTATCTGTATCTGTATCTGTATCTGTATCTGTATCTGTATCTGTATCTGTATCTGTATCTGTATCTGTATCTGTATCTGTATCTGTATCTGTATCTGTATCTGTATCTGTATCTGTATCTCTGTATCTGTATCTGTATCTGTATCTGTATCTGTATCTGTATCTGTATCTGTATTTGTATCTGTATCTGTATCTGTATCTGTATCTGTATCTGTATCTGTATCTGTATCTGTATCTGTATCTGTATCTGTATCTGTATCTGTATCTGTATCTGTATCTGTATCTGTATCTGTATCTGTATCTGTATCTGTATCTGTATCTGTATCTGTATCTGTATCTGTATCTGTATCTGTATCTGTATCTGTATCTGTATCTGTATCTGTATCTGTATCTGTATCTGTATCTGTATCTGTATCTGTATCTGTATCTGTATCTGTATCTGTATCTGTATCTGTATCTGTATCTGTATCTGTCTCTGTCTCTGTATCTGTATCTGTATCTGTATCTGTATCTGTATCTGTATCTGTATCTGTATCTGTATCTGTATCTGTATCTGTATCTGTATCTGTATCTGTATCTGTATCTGTATCTGTATCTGTATCTGTATCTGTATCTGTATCTGTATCTGTATCTGTATCTGTATCTGTATCTGTATCTGTATCTGTATCTGTATCTGTATCTGTATCTGTATCTGTATCTGTATCTGTATCTGTATCTGTATCTGTATCTGTATCTGTATCTGTATCTGTATCTGTATCTGTATCTGTATCTGTATCTGTATCTGTATCTGTATCTGTATCTGTATCTGTATCTGTATCTGTATCTGTATCTGTATCTGTATCTGTATCTGTATCTGTATCTGTATCTGTATCTGTATCTGTATCTGTATCTGTATCTGTATCTGTATCTGTATCTGTATCTGTATCTATATCTGTATCTGTATCTGTATCTGTATCTGTATCTGTATCTGTATCTGTATCTGTATCTGTATCTGTATCTGTATCTGTATCTGTAACTGTATCTGTATCTGTATCTGTATCTGCATCTGTATCTGTATCTGTATCTGTATCTGTATCTGTATCTGTATCTGTATCTGTATCTGTATCTGTATCTGTATCTGTATCTGTATCTGTATCTGTATCTGTATCTGTATCTGTATCTGTATCTGTATCTGTATCTGTATCTGTATCTGTATCTGTATCTGTATCTGTATCTGTATCTGTATCTGTATCTGTATCTGTATCTGTATCTGTATCTGTATCTGTATCTGTATCTGTATCTGTATCTGTATCTGTATCTGTATCTGTATCTGTATCTGTATCTGTATCTGTATCTGTATCTGTATCTGTATCTGTATCTGTATCTGTATCTGTATCTGTATCTGTATCTGTATCTGTATCTGTATCTGTATCTGTATCTGTATCTGTATCTGTATCTGTATCTGTATCTGTATCTGTATCTGTATCTGTATCTGTATCTGTATCTGCATCTGCATCTGTATGAGTATCTGTATAATTCATTGTATATAGATATACAAATACATATGTATATATGTTACATATTTATAAACATATAGTAACAGTTGCCAACCACGTCAATTCAAGGTTTATCCAGTGTATGGCTGACATGCATAACAGTTTAAAGCTAAATTTGACATTAACAAAATTTGTTGTTAATTAACATGGAAAAGGAAGATAATCGGCCTGCCTGGGGTCAAAAATGCAGTCAAGGTATGGTCACATATACTTTCTCAAATATTCAGTCTAACGAACAGGCCACGTGACCAGGATGTCTGATTCCACAGCGTGTTATCGTCGCCCTGATGGGGTTTTTTGCGTTAATAAACGCGTATACGAATCGAGTCTCAATGTCTCACATAATTACTCAGCTGGTTGTACCTATGAATCGAACCGATGTGAACGGCACGCAATATAGTGGTGTGTGCCCAGCGGAGGACACTGCTGAGGAGTCCAAAGATGTCGATGTAAGTGGGCAACTCTTCCGTTTTGTATTTATTGAACATTTTCCATACTATAGTACTCAGACAGATATAAATGGTCTGAGGAGCTACAGGGTTTAATATTAGGTACCTTTTACATCGGCTACTTAATCACCCATCTGCCCGGAGGCATAATAGCTGACAGATTTGGAGCCAAATGGGTATTGGCCGTCTGCATGTTAATCTCCGGGTTGTGTACAGTATTCTCCCCCTTTGCTATTCAACATGGCCACGAATGGGGCCTGATGGCAGTCCGCATTATAATGGGACTCGCACAGGGACCCCTTTTTCCAGCTATAACCACACTCCTCTCCCATTGGGTACCCGCAAAGGAGCGCGGAACATTGGGCACCATCTGCTACAGCGGAGTTACAGCCGGTACTGTCATTAGCAACCTTGGCTCTGGTTACATGCTTCACTATATGCACTGGCCGGCCACTCTTTTTGTTTTCGGTTCAGCGACAATATTATGGGTGATAATATTTGTAAGTTCTATATAGGCCTATACTTAATCGAACGATTCTTTAAACTTGTATCCTAAAAGATCTTAATATGCGCCAGTAAGCCCACCACACATCCATGCATCAGACCGAAAGAGTTAGCTTACCTAGGGGAACTGATACCAATGAAGACGGAAAAGCCAGCAATACCCTGGAAAAAAATGCTGCTCAGCAAAGCATTGATTGCAGCCATCATTGGCCAGATAGGTCACGACTGGGGCTACTATGTTATGATCTCCTGCCTGCCCAAGTTTATGGCCGACGCACTTGGGCTTTCCATACGTTCCAATGGCATCATGACCTCTATCCCCTTCATTGCGATGTTTATCAGCTCTATTTGTTGTGGCTTCTTAGCCGATTGGCTAATTCGGACAGGAAGAATGTCAAGAAATTTGGAAAGAAAACTATTTAACTTTATTGGTGAGTGTTGACCATGCATAAATGGTCTTACATAGGTAAGAACTTTTGTTTCAAATTTTAGAACCCTTGCAGAAAGGGCCAGACTATTTCCGACTATATAAAGTATATATATTCTTGATCAGCACGACGAGATGAGTATAGCAATGTAAATGTATGTCTATCTGTCTGTCTATATGTCCGTGTATCTGTCTGTCTATCTGTCTGTCTCTATCTGGGTATCTGTCTGTGTATCTGTCTGTCTATCTGTCTATCTGTCTGTCTGTCCTTCCGTCCGACTGTCTGGATCAACGCGATATCCTCCTAGGATAATAAAGCTACAGAGTTGAAACTCAAACTTTCACATAGGCTTCTACCGAGAATTCATAGGCATTGTATATCTTGGTATCATCCAAATCGGACGATTATATCCTATAGCTGCCATGGGTAGATTGGTTTTAATAAATGTTTTAGTAGCGAAAACGTCTTCGCTATTGAAGTCTGAGAATTGCAATTTGAAATATATATACTAGTGTATAATATATATATATATATATAACACAGCTACGCCTTTTGGTGGGCATGCCAAATCGGTCAAAACTGTATCTTGTATAATTTTACACCTATCGACTTAGAAATGAGCAACTACGTTAATCTTGATATTTTCTTTGCAAATCAGTGAAAACTATATACATATATATCCTTCACAATTGCAAGGGTATTACCAAACTTCGACATGCCAAAGTTAGCCAATCTCTCAAGTTTTTTTTTATAATTTTATATACTTAAGGTGCATTGGGACCAGGAGCTTTTATGGTCGCAGCTTCATATGCAGGCTGCAGTAAGACTTTGGTCGTATCCCTATTTGTGCTCGCCTTGTTTATAATGGGTCCGTACTATGCAGGCCAGAAACTGGCGCCAATGGACATGTCTCCGACATTTTCGGGAACTCTTACGGCTATCTGTAATGGACTTGGCGCATTGGCCGGCTTAGCATCACCTCCTATTGTCGGTTTAATGACACCCCAGGTAACTTAAAGAGGATTTTGATTAAATATTTTTATACATACATACATTTATACATCATTTTTCCGTTATAGGCAACATTAAATCAATGGCGTTCTGTATTCTGGTTAGGTCTTGTTATATTGGTTTTGTCAGCAATCGTATTTTGGATTTGGGGATCGACCGAAGTTCAGCCCTATGATCCAAATTCCCAACCGAAAGAAGCTTAACTTTAAAGATGACAGAACTCCCAAAATATGTTTCACATTTGACATTCTACAAATTTTAAGTGTAAACCAAACCAGATAGGTCTTACTGGATGACAGAGTCCTAAAAATCAAGAATTTACAATATTTCCGTAATTATTAGGTATTGTTTTTATTACAACGGTGGAGCTGTAAAACAACTCTATAAATGCTAAAATAAAAATTTTTGTAATCCTAAAATTTGTGAAGCTTATATAAGAATGTTTTTTTTTTATGAACAACTAGTAGATAACAACATTTTCGACCGTACTTATTGGAGTTACATAATATAATGGTTTGACATTGAAAGCACACAATTATTAATCACTGGCCCAATTTTAGATTATTTTAAGGCCTAAAAGATATATGAGTATCGATTTCTAGAAAGGGAATGCTTCATATTTCTTTAAGACTCAGGTTAAAAATAAGTATATGTATAAACAAAATAGCTTTTCCATTGAAATAAAATTTTAATTTTAATTTTAAATTTCCATTTAAGAAACATGAAGTTTTTCGATTTGTCATTACATCTGTAAAGGATTCCAATAGTAAGCCATTTTTATTTACATTTTGGTGTTCGGGCTTACCGAAATATCACGTCCCCAGTGGGTGTTCAAATATATTGTTGGGCTGGTCACTTAAGAGGGTCGGTAATAATCAAATAGTATACAAGCTATATAACCTTGAAATTTTGATATGATAATATATGTATATATATGTGGGTGTTTTATAAATTATATACAATATATAATTATACCCTTGTAAAAAGGGTATATTAATTTGGTCAGAAGTTTGCAACTCACAGAAGGAAGCATCTCCGACCATGTAAAGTATACATATTCTTGATCAGCACGACGAGCTGAGTTGGTATAGCACTGTCTGTTTGTCCGTCTGTCTGGATCAACGCAATCTCCTTCGAGACTATTGAAGCTACAGAGCTGATATCTGATGCAGGCATTGTATATTTTGGAATCATTCGGATCGGACCACTACATCATGTAGCTCTTATAGAACAGATCGGTTTTAAGAAATCTTTTAGTTGGAAAATTTCAACGTAATTAAAGTCAGAGACTTGAAATGTGGACCATATATTTGTGTATCTCACCTCCATACAAATATATATAGTATATGGATGTCAATCAGAGGCGGGGAAAACCGCGTATAACTATATCTTCTAAAGCTAAAGCTTAAGAGCTAGAACATCCAAATTTGATCATTTAAAAAGTTATATATCCACGCACACTAGGGGCGCAGCAAATCGGGAAGTTTATCTGGTGCTTAACATAAGTCCTCTAATATTTTGGGACCTGTTAAAGCCAGAGTCCTTAAAGTTTAAACTCAAAACATATATTTTTGTATGAACCACCCCCGTACAAAAACATATATTATTTTATATAAATCGGGAAAAACTGTATTTTACACCTAGAAACCCAAAAATTTACAAATGCCTTAAGCTCAACTGCATCGACAAAATTGAAAAAAAATTATATACATCCGCATCTTTGTGGAGTTTCAAATGGGAGAAAACTATATCTTCCAAAGTTATACAGCTGAAGCCCGAATAGTTGTCATATAGGTCAAAAACTAGTAAATACGTCAATCTTTACTTTTCTTAACAAATCAGAAAAACAATAGTTATATATTTACAATTACAAGGGTATTAGCAAACTTCGGCATGGTCGAAGTTACCCCATCCCTCTAGTATATATAATTTGCCATTATAAGTTGCCACCTCGTTGTGCTGCTAATCTTCGTTATATGTATATATTTATATACATATTGCGGGTAGCAAGGCGGACCAATATACTCTTTTCATAAAATTGTATGGTATAAAATTGACCTTATTTATAAAGATTAAGATATTCCCATTTCATTCTTTGTATTTTCAATTTTCTCAATACTAACAAAACATTTTATTTCGTTCCTCTAAGCTTAAAAATTGAACGAAATAAAAACCCATAAATCTTAAAAATAATGTTTAGATCTGTTTGGCTTTTGATTTGTTTTTGTGTGTCCTGCGAGTGCCATAAAACAATTACCCCCAACATGTTTAAAATTGTGTGTGCTTTGACAAAGGGCACACAGGCGTAAAGGACAATACACTCACTCACACACACACTCGTGAATTGCCTGGTAAACAACACATGCACACAAACACATGTGGGGATCTGTTGACTGTCTATGATTTCTGTTGGCAACTTTTTGTTTGCTTTACCTTGGACATTTTCAGCTGTATTTGTGTCAACGTTTTGACAATTTGCGTGGCATTAAATATTGATATTTGGCAAATATAAATGTTCGCTGTTCGCAGCTTCATAAATATGATGCATATTACGCATACGCCCCATTGACAGTAAAATAATATAAAATTGAGACATGTTGTGGCAAAAAAAATGCGATTATTTCCATTGCCAAAAGTTAGCTACGTAAAAAATATTGAAAAATATCTATGTACATTATTACAAGGAACTTTTCTTTTTAACACTCTACTGGGACCAACAAATTTCTAGCGCAACAATGGAGCAAACGTGATATTCATCTAAGTTTAACGTTAATATCTAAATACAATTGAACAATGCTACTTGGGAATGTTCCAATAAAATAATTTAAACAATTAAAATAATACATTAAAGAACTCCTAAGAAGGAGCTTTAATATCCTTGCAGACATATGGGTGTATATTTGACACTCAACTTTCATGGTCTTTAATATCTATATATAGTTTATATGGGACTGTAGATATAGCACTAGAATAATAGAATAAATTATGAAATACAGACATATGTCTATGGCTACTTGTACTAGATTGGGAATAGGGAATAGTGCGTTCAAAAAGTATCTCGAATTTTGAATTTCCGCGGGCTTCGTATATTCGATTTTCGACTTTAATGCGTCGCTATGAGGATACTCATAGCCTTCAGTTATGCCAACTTAGGTCCAACAGCTCATTATCAATGAAATTGATCGATTTTTGTACGAATTTCGTGGCGACCCTTCTGATGAGCAAAATATAAGTAAAAATCAAATGCTTCGAGTCAATTGATACAGTTACATCCTCAGCAACTTCTCTAACGATAATTCAACAAATGGAAAATAGTATTTTCTTCACTTTATCAATGTTTTCGTCTGTTGTTAACGTGCTCACGCTCTTAGACATTCCAATTTGAAATCATTTTGTATCCCCCATAAACGTTACTTCAATGCAAGGTAGCTTCTCTATATATCAGAGACAACATTCATTTTTTGTACAAAATTGTATACAGATTCTTTGATCCAGTTTTGGAATGTTAATTGCATTTAAGCTTCAAGAAAATAGGAGTATATGCTAAAAATAAGACCTTGTTCTATTTGTATATTAATTTACAAGAATAGCATTTGAAATATACAGACATTGTTTTTGGTTTTGGGCAGACAAACTATAATGAAAACCCCCATGTTGAAGATCCAAAATAGGTGAAAGCAAAACAGCTTTCAACAATTAACTAATGAATCCAAATTGCAGAACTTGTCGAAATAAGTTAGAGACATAAGTAAAAATCGAAAATCGAATATTCCTCGGATATTCAAAAATTACTTTTGAGCACACCTCGTATATGTCCCATTCTTCTACATACCTGCTGCAAGGATATTAAAACAGCAAATAAAAAATATCTAAAAAATTAATTTTCAATCTTTAAGAACTTTGCTAAATTAATTTATTGGAACAAACCAGTAAGTAGTAGATATTTTGTTAAACTTTTCTAATACAAATTTTGTATTACATTAATGAAAATCAATAAACTCACCCTAGTTGCGCATTCCGTTCGAATCGAGCGTCATTTGAAGTCCCTTTTTACTCCATTCCAATCCAATTTTCATTTCTCGTTCAAGAGCAATGTAATATTTATCATTTTCAAACACTTTCTCAACGCTACACTACACTACACACACATCACTTTTTCATTTGAATATTTTTGCTTTCAGCAATTTAAGCATAGGATAGATGATTAAATCTGATATCTTAAACACGCACAGATAATTATATAGCACAATATATGTATATATATATATATATATATGTATATTTAAATAGACACTGAAGTAAATTTTTGAACTGTGAATTGAGTTGAACTATATAAATTATATAACTGGAGCAGACTTCTGTGAAGCTGTAAGTAAAAATAAAAAGTAAATAGAATTAGTATCATAAAATTGATATATTCAATGTATAAAAGTGCTAAAACTTAGTTTCGAGGCAAATTCTGTGACCTTCGACCCACATTAGTGACAATTCCGTATAATTTATTGTAAATGCATGCGTAAGCGCCGATAACACAAGCGACAACAACAACAACAATAAGCTATAATAATAACAACAACAATTTAATACATTTGTCAGAGAATAAAGGGTTTTAGCCAAACGCATAAAGCTGATATAATATGCTCATATACATGGAAGTGTGCTTAGAATGGGAAATGTTTCGATTTCTATGAGCTGAATATTTTCTTCATTTTCTTGATTAGTTAGGCCCTAAAGATAATATGAATTATTTGCTTAGTGTTAAGCTAGTAAGTTGGGAAATATTTATAATAATATAATAACGAAGTTTTTTTCAGTGTTTTATGAATAAGTTATGGACAGACTTATCAAATGAGTTCCTTATTCGGAGTCAAAGCTCAGAATTGACTAAGAACTAAGGAAAATTCATCCAACAGCCTTAAGATGGGTATTCCAATCAGTTGTTATGCCAGTCTAAGCTTTGAGACCAAATAAGCACCTCATTTAAACACTCTTTTATAACTATCTATAATAACTGTTTTGTAATATCTAAAATGTATGATATGATATGCTATATAT